>JAGIQG010000002.1:15863453-16463453 GCA_024679065.1 Sphyrna mokarran
GATATCATGAAGGGTCATAGGGATAGTGTGGATCAAAGACAATGAAGTGTCTGATCGTCCATAATCATATTAAACTGTGGAGCGTGCACAATGGGCTGTCTGGCCTACTTCTGTTCCAATGTTCCTAATATATTACAGCTTGGTCCAAATTGATTCATTTTTATAACTACAAAATTTATTCTCTTTATCTTAACTGCAATCTAAGGAACATGAACTTCAGTTTATTAATTTGTATGTTGAGTAAGTTAAGTATTCTGTTTAATAATTATAAACAACTCAAGATATGTTATAATGTTAAGGCAGTATTTTTCTTACCACTGCTTGGCCTTGGTTATTTCTCTGGTCAGTAAATAATCCAGCAAACATCAGGCCCAATGAACTCCCATTCAGATAGATAGCAGGAGAAGGAGGAGCTAAAAAAGGTGAAAATGGAATGTGGATGACAGCGGAAGATGATAACGGGGGCTGGGAATGCTGTTACCTGATTGTTTTATCTATCTCTTTGTGTTTTCTCATTCATCTTTTATGGTGCATTGCTCATTAGGATAGTATTTATTGCCTATCCCTATTTGCCCTTTGGAAAGTGGTGGTGAACGACCTTCTTGAACTGCTGCAGTCCATGACGTGTAGGTACATCCACAGTGCTGTTAGGGAGGGGGTTCCAAAGTTTTCTCCCAATGCCATGCAATGTCCATCTCAACAAGAAAGAATTTTCTACCACCATGCGACACTCAGTGGCATGACCACCACGGAAACTTCCACTATCAATATCTAGGGAGTTTACTATTGACCAGAAACTGAACTGAACTAATCAAATAAATCCAAGAGCAGGCCAGAGGTTAGGAATCCTGCAGCAAGTAACTCAATTCTTGACTTTCCAAAGCCTGTCCACCTTCTTCAAAGCACAATTTGAGAGTATGATGGAATACTTGCCTGGATGATTGCAACTTCAGCAACATTCAAGAAGCTCAACATCATCGCAGACCAAGAGTCCAACTGATTAGCACCCCGTCCACAATATTACTCCCCTCCATCACTAATGCACAGTGGCAGCCAAATGCACCATCTCCAGGTTGCACTGCAGGAACTCACCAAGACTCCTTAGGCGGCACCTAAATCCATGATGACTTGAGGAAAAGGGCAACAGGAGGAGAGTCAGAGGGTGAGTGACTCGCCACAGGATTCCTAGGCTCTGACCTACTCTTGTAGCCACAGTGGCTAACCTAGTTCAGTTTCTGGTCAGTCATAAGTGTCAGGCTGTTGATGGTGGGCATTTCAGTGATGTTAATGCCATTGGAACAGCACCACTTGGAAGATCCCCTCCAAGTCACTCACAACTCTGACATGGAAATATATTCAGTAAGAATTTAGCAACACCAATTTTAAATCCAACCAATTTATTTGATAGTAAAATTGCGAGCTTTCAACACTCTGTGTCTTCGTCAGGCAAATGCAGTGTTCTGGTCTGCAATACACACATCAGCACAGACAGTCAAGATTGCTGATTAGAATGTGAATCCTTACATCTAACCTGCTATTCAAGTGTTAAAGTGGCGAACAATGTGTTGAAGGGAATCCTGAGCATTGTTGGAGAATTGTGTATTTTCTCCAGACAGCACAGTAAGTGAGGTTTTTTGCTAACCCAGGCAAGTTACGGGGGTTACAGATAGTGTGTCATGAAGCCAAGATCCCTATTAAGACCTTCCTCATGTGTGCGGAACTTGGCTATCAGTCTCTGCTCAGCGACTTTGCGCTGTCGTGTGTCACGAAGGCCCCTTGAAGACCAATGCTCAGGATTCCTTTCACACACATTGTTCGCCACTTTAACACTTGAATAGCAGGTTAGATGTAAGGATTCACATTCTAATCAGCAATCTGTGATTGTCTGTGCTGATGTGTGCTATTGCAGACCAGAACACTGCATTTGCCTGACGAAGACACAGAGTGTTGAAAGCTCGCAATTTTACTATCAAATAAATCGATTGGATTTAAAATTGGTGTTGCTAAATTCTTACTGAGTTCTTACTACCCCAGTCCAATGCCGGCATTTTTACATCATGGAAATATATTGCCATTCTTCCACTGAGACTTCTGAAATCATCTGTCATGGCCTTCTTCAAAAAGTTTCCCAGATTTAAGTGCTGTTTTTTCGATTTGTGTTGTATAAAAATCCAATATTATCCCCACAAGGACAGGAGATCTCAGAATGCACACAAAAACCTTGCTTAACTCTTTCACCAGATTTTGGTTCAAATATTTCTGCCATTCTTGTGAGCTGTTGCCTACCAATCACTTTGATCATTATAGAATTCAGTTTTGATTTGATTTGATTTATTATTGTCATTATTCACGCAGAGTGCTGGAAATGTAGCTATGGAGAACACTGAGGTACAGGTTTGCAAATTGGGAAGTATTGTAGTAGATAGGGAGGATGTGTTAGAAATTCTCGAGGGTTTGAAGTTGGATAAGTCCCCTGGGCCGGACGGGATTTACCCTAGGATTCTCTGGGAGGCAAGAGAGGAGATTGCAGAGCCTCTGGCTCTGATCTTCAGGTACTCGTTGGTTACGGGTGTGGTTCCGGAGGACTGGAGGATGGCGAATGTGGTCCTATTGTTTAAGAAGGGGAAGAGAGACCTTCCTGGGAATTATAGGCCAGTGAGTCTTACTTCTGTGGTGGGCAAGGTATTGGAGAGAATTATTAGGGATAGGATTTATAGTTATTTAGAGAGAAATGAATTGATTGGGGATAGTCAGCATGGTTTCGTGAAGGGTAGGTCAGGCCTTACTAACCTCATTGAGTTTTTTGAGAAAGTGACCAGAGAGGTGGATGGGGGTAAGGCGGTTGATGTAGTATATATGACTTTAGTAAGGCTTTTGATAAGGTGGCCCATGGAAGACTTCTACAGAAAATGCAGATGTGTGGAATAGAGGGTGATTTAGCTAATTGGATTAGGAATTGGCTGGCGGATAGAAGACAGAGGGTGGTGGTTGATGGGAGATATTCATCGTGGAGTTCAGTGACGAGTGGTGTGCCTCAGGGGTCTGTTTTGGGGCCCCCTGCTGTTTGTAATTTTTATAAATGATCTGGATGAGGGTATTGAGGGATGGATCAGTAAATTTGCAGATGATACTAAAGTTGGTGGTGTGGTAGATAGTGCAGAGGGGTGTTTTAGTTTACAGAGTGACTTGGACAAGTTGCAGAGCTGGGGCGAGAGGTGGCAAATGGAGTTTAATGTGGAAAAGTGTGAGGTAATGCACTTTGGCAGGAACAATAAATGTGTAGAGTATAGGGCTAATGGTAGGGCTCTTAATAGTGTTGAGGAAAAGAAGGATCTTGGTGTAGGTGTCAATAGATCCCTGAAAGTAGGCAGTCAAGTGGATAAAGTTGTTAAGAAGGCTTATGGAGTCTTAGCTTTTATTGGTAGGGGGATTGAATTTAGGAGCCGCAGCATCATGTTGCAGCTGTACAAAACTCTAGTGCGGCAGCACTTGGAGTATTGTGTGCAGTTCTGGTCCCCACATTATAAGAAAGATGTGGAGGCATTGGAGAGGTTACAGAGGAGGTTTACCAGGATGTTGCCTGGTATGGAGGGCAGGTCTTATGAGGAGAGGCTGAGGGATTTGAGGTGTTTTCGTTAGAAAGGAGGCGGCTAAGAGGGGACCTGATCGAAACATATAAGATGATTAGAGGTTTAGATAGGGTGGACAGTGATAGCCTTTTTCCTAGGATGGAGAAAGCTAGCACGAGGGGACACAGCTTTAAATTAAGGGGTATGAGTAATAGGACGGATATCAGAGGTAGGTTCTTTACTCAAAGAGTGATTAGGGAGTGGAATGCCCTGCCTGCAGCTGTTGTAGATGCGCCAAGGTTGGTGGCGTTTAAGAGGGTAATTGATAAGTATATGGAAGAGAAGGGAATGGTTTAGTTTGGAGGGGCATTGCTTTTTATTTTGGTCGGCACAACATCGAAGGCCGAAGGGCCTGTTCTGTGCTGTAATGTTCTATGTTCTATGTTCTATATGTTGGGATATGGTGAAAAGTATTGTTTTTTTGCACAGTATACAGACAAAACATACTGTTCATAGAGTACATAGGGGAGAAGGAGAGGAGACGGTGCAGAATATAGTGTTGCAGTTACAGATAGGGTGAAGAGAAAGATCAGCTTAATATATGACTTATTTTCTGCCGTTTGCCTTCACAAGTTCCACTCAGAATGTTATCTTGGTTATATTTAATCCCAGTTGTGAGAATAGATGGGAGGGAGAGGAAGAGGCCTCCAGCCCTGATGTCTATTCCACGCACATTTCAAGTGCGACGCCACATATTGGCAACATGGTGTTCGTGTACCAAAAAAACCTGTTGGACTTTAACCTGGTGTTGTGAAACTTCTTACTGTGTTTATGTACTTACCCAGGCATTCGTGAGGGGCACAGACTGTTAGCAGGGTAGAGGCACAGCATTATACAGTAAAACAGTCAACTCAGAGGGAGTGCGGCTATATTAAGTTTCAAGAGAGTAAGGCCAGGCTGGATGGCCTCTAACACCAGTGGGTTGAAGGTAAAATGGATGAGATGAGGGCGATGACTGACACATGGAAGCGTGACATAGTCAACATCACAGATCCATTGAAGGAATGACACAATTCTGGGATACAGAATCTTGAAGTGAGACAGAGGAGGAAGTAGAAGAGGAGGAAGCATTGCAGTATTAGTTCAGGATTTACAGAGGGGATGTTAGGGGTAAGTTTTTCACTCAGAGGGTGGTGAGTGAATGGAATCGGCTGCCATCGGAGGTTGTTGAGGCAAACTTGCTGGGGTCTTTTAAAAGACTTCTGGATGAGTATATGGAAAAGAATTGGATAGGGGGTTATAGATAGGTCTGTGGATTGGTAGACGTGATCGGCGCAACTCGTGGGCCGAAGGGCCTGTTTGTGCTGTATTGTTCTATGTTCTATGATTCAGTTACTGCAGTAAAGAGAGATGATTTCTTGGAGGGGACATCAAATGCGGGTAGAGCTTAGGAATAAAAAAAGGGGGAGCCACATCGTTAGGTGTTTATTATTATGAGGGGTTGACCTGATTGAGGTGTACAAGATTATATGGACAAAATGGATAGGGAGCAGCAGCTTAGTTGAAGTGTCAGTCATACAGGGACACAGGTTGAAGGTAAGGGGCAAGAGGTTTAGGGGAGCCTTGAGGAAAAATATTTTTTTGTTATCCAGAGGGTGCTGATGACCTGGAATGTGCTGCCTGGGAGGGTGGTGGAGGCAGGATGTCACACATCCTTTAAAAAAGTATCTGGATGAGGACTTGGCACATCATAACATTCAGGGCTGTGGGCCTGGTGCTGGTAAATGAGATTAGGTGGAAGTCAGGTGTTTCACACACGTCGGTGCAGATTTGATGAGCCAAAGGACCTCTTCTAGGACGGCTATCAGAGGCAGGTTCTTTACCCAAAGGGTGGTTCGGGAGTGGAATGCCCTGCCTGCAGCGGTTGTAGATGCGCCACGTTTGGTGGCGTTTAAGAGGTTAGTTGATAAGTATATGGAAGAGAAGGGAATGGTTTAGTTTGGAGGGGCATTGCTTTTTATATTGGTCGGCGCAACATCGAAGGCCGAAGGGCCTGTTCTGTGCTGTAATGTTCTATGTTCTATGTTCTATGTTCTTTACTGTATAATTCAATGATTCTTGAGGGGCTGGAGGAAAATAAACCAATCGCCCCCGTAATGTCATTTAGTTTGGACTGGAAGGAGAGAAGATTGGGTGAGAGAGAGTGTGTGACAGAGATGGAGCCCAGATTCAGCAGAATGACGACTGCTAAAATGGGTTTTACAAGCGAGGTTGGTATTCCTTAGCATATAAAAGATTAATGGGTGATCTAATTAATCTGCTTATGGTGATTGAACAAGTTGTTGGGGTGATTAGAGAAAATTCAGACTGGCTATTCAGGGGTGCTGTGGAAATCTGGGGCATTCGCTTCCCCAAAAGGTATTGATATTGGGATTGAAAAATGTTATCCCCAACCCCACCCTCACACCAACCCCCCACAGCACTCTCTATCAATCGCAACTCAAACCTCACCTTTATAAGCTTGATCTCATACCCTTTCACACTTAGCAACCATTGGAAGCTACACTACAGTGATGGACAGTCTGGGATAGCACCCTCACCATCCCCTGGAGCCATTGGGAGTTGCAGCAGCGGGATATTAGTTTGTGAAGCTTGCCACGATGAGGGCCTCCCTCACTGCCCTGCCCTGCTGGACACTTGCCCTTGCCTGCCCTCCAACTCCTCCTCGCTGTCATCCTCTTGGTTCTTCTCCTCCTCCTGAAAATCCCCCCTCCCTCCCACTGTTGCATCAAGTTGTGGAGCACACAGCAGACCACCATGGCCTCAGGGTGCTGTACCGCAGAGGCCCCGTCAGGCAGTGAAACCGCGTCTTCAGGAGTCTGATGCACCGCTCCGTGACGGACCCAGTGGCAGCGCGGGCCTCATTGTATCGGGATTCCGCCCCTGTCTCTGGCCTCCACACCGGCACCTTCAGCCATGAACACAGTGGGATGCCCTTGTCCCCCACGAGCCATTCTGCCTGCTGGGGATGGTCCTCAAAGACCCGCAAGAAGTTTGGTCTATCCAAGATATAGCTGTCTTGTGCGGTCCCCGACCAGCAGGCACGATGTTCGGCAGGTAGTCACACACTATCTGGATGATGAAGGAGTGGAATCCCTCCCTGTTTATAAAGGGCACTTCCTGATTCATGGGGACAGCTCGTGCTGTCGCTAGCCCCCTGCAAATGGGCCACCCCGGGGATGGCAGTGAAGCATGCCGCCTGGGCATTCTGCTGGGTTTGGCCCACACCAAAGTGGATGTCGCTGAGTGTTTGGGTGTACAGAACACCTGTAATCTCACAGATATTCTTGTGTGCAGATGACTGTGAGATTCCGCTGAAATCCCCAATGGAGCCTGGAAGGACCCGGATGTGTAAAAGTTGAAGACTGCTCTTACCTCCATCAGGAGTGAGTGTCCTTCTCACCCATGAGGTGCCAGGTTCACAAGGACAAGGCACAAGTGAACAGAGAACATAGGACACTACAGCACAAACAGGCCCTTCGGCCCACAAGTTGTGCCGATCACACCTATACCTATTGGGCCATAGAACTATCTGTAACTCCCAATCCCATTAAATCCCATGCACCCATCCAGAAGTCTTTTAAAAGACCCCAGCGAGTTCGCCTCTACCACCACCGATGGCAGCCGATTCCACTCACTCACCACCCTCTGAGTGAAAAACTTACCCCTAACATCCCCTCTGTAACTACTCCCCAGCACCTTAAACGTGTCCTCTCATAGTGCCGCAATGTCCCCCTGCTGAGAAACAGTCTGCAGTGACACATGGCGACTAACAGACCATTGAAGGACACGAGGGTCCTCTGAAGCTGGGGTCTCCACCTCCACTGGCCCACCCCTCAGCTGAATGCAGTCTAAACACTCAAACTGCCTATCACCTCATCTGTGATACTCTGGAACCCTATAGTAAACAATCCAGATGCTAAACCTTTCATAATGGATGAATGATGAGTACTTCCAATCTCTTGTTAGCTATTTCTAATTCCAAATATGCATTGCAAATTTATCTTGAATTATCTTCCAGTGGCTAAGTTAGAAAATCGGTAGGCGGTGGTTAAGTATCAGTCACAATCACCCTTATTTACAGTTTAATTATTATCTCCACAAATCTGAAAAGACATACCTTCTTTTAGAACACCACAAGATTAGGATTGTTATATTGGAGTTTAGATGGGTGAGAGGGGATCTCACAGAGATTGATAATCTGCAGAGAACATAATTTAAAAAAAAATCTTAAAGGCGCACTGGTATCACAATTAACAGAGTTTCTGAATTAAAGTTTTTGAAGTTTAAAAGTTAAAGTTTATTTATGAGAATCACAAGTAGGTTTACATTAACACTGCAATGAAATTACTGTGAAACCCCCCTTAATTAATTAAGGCAATCACCTTCCTCAGGACTCCTCCTTTTTGGGTACTTTATATGCCTCATACCCCTGTATAATTATGCCATAGTCATTTTTGCAGGAACCCCTGTATAATTATGCCACAGTCATTTGGAGAATTGTCCTCGATTCTCAGGGGCAAAACTTTCATTCATCCTCTCTTGACTGTGGAGACTTCAGTCCCTTACTGAGGTTATTTTCTAATACTTCCAAGCTACCCTGCAGGTTATATTCTTTTGTAATAAGACACTGTGAGGCCGACTACATACCCTTCCAAATCCAAACAAGTCAATCTTACAGCTTCTGTTTCTCATAACATTCCAAAAGGAGATTAAGCTTCACCAGCATTCCATGCCATCAATAATGAAATCAGTGTTTTAATCTGCTTACAGTGCAGATCTGTCTAACAAATTTTTACTTTGGCTAACTTCTCTCAGTGAGTTGCAAACCACACAAGGTCCATTTTGCGAAATCTTCTCCCAGCAAACATCCAGATAAACTGAAACCAGAGAGCCTTCCTAAGCTTCACTCATTTCCTTCATGATGCCTGAAATGCTTTGCCGGCGGAGGTAGCGGAAGCCGATACGGTATTGACTTTTAAGGGGGGGGGCGGTCTTAACAAGTACATGAATAGGATGGGAATAGAGGGATATGGTCCCTGGAAGGGTAGGGGGTTTTAGTTAAGTCGGGCAGCATGGTTGGTGCAATCTTGGTGGGCCGAAGGACCTGTTCCAGTGCTGTAATTTTCTTTGTTCTTTGTTATAATTAAGAGCAACATAAAGTGATTTGTGCGTCTCTCTTTTCCGATAGCCTTGGTACTATCGAGAGACATGTTTATTCTGATTTCAAATCAATTCCATTTTCCAAGGTCTTTGTATGATTAGTAGGTGCCAGCGATGGTATTGTTCTCCTGTCTGAGGCGGGTCATGGGGCTCAGGTTCTCTGTCAGAGGCTGGAGCACATTCTCCAGGTTCAGTTTTGAGTTAGGAAGAGCTGTCTTTTGGGGTGAGACATTAAGCTGAGGCTATATTTGCCTTCTCTCTCGACACTAATTACAGAAGATTAGGGGAGATCCCAGTTGGTATCCTGACCAGTATTTATCCCACAGAGATAAATAGAACATAGAAACCCATGATTTGGTAATTTCCACAATGTGGGTGGGATTTCCCTCCACCCCCAGCCACCACCATTCCTGTGGTGGGCAGGACAGAAAAATCCCAAACACAGAATCTTGCTATGCTCAAGTTAGTTGCATTTTCCTACAGCACAACAGTTACTGCGATTCTAAATGTCTCTCCATAGATGCTGTCAGGATTATATTCACTGGAATTTAGAAGAATAAGAGAGGATCTCATAGAATAAAACTCTAGCCGGGTTAGATAGGGCGGGTTTAGAAAGAATGTTCCCAATGGTGGGGGAGTCCAGAACCAAGGGTCAGGTTTGAAGGATAAAGAGGACTGAGGTGAGGAGAAATTTCTTTCCCCCGAGGGTGCTGAATGTGTGGAATTCACTACCACAGAATGTAGTTGAGGCCAAAATGTTAGGCCCAATTTCACTATTCTAAGTGCGGAATCTGGGCGCAATTCAGATCCGACTTGGAAAACTGTTCTCAGGCGCCCCCACATGCACTTAGACTGGAAAAAAATCACGCTGTGGATGGGGCTTATTGAGCCCAAAATGCTGCAGCTCCGATTGGAGCTTTGAACTGAGCGTGCCACGTGGAAAAAAAATTGAAAATCACACTCCTGTCACATCGCTCCTGAGCCGCAAAAAGCAGATAAAGCAGCCCAGGAGTGAAAAGTGGGAGCGATGGCCCCCACAGATATCACTCCATCCCCACAACGTAACTGTCCCCTTATCCACCTATCCCTCCGCTACTCAGACTGATTGCGACTCTCTGCTCCCTTTTCCTCCCACCGGTCGCCTGCAGAATGGCAGCAGACCCTTCCTGCCCCTGCCCTGCTCCCCCTCTCCCCCCACCATCAGAGATCCATGTGGCCTCCCCTCCACCAGAAAATGGGCAGGCCTCCCTCCTCCTTCTCCCTGCCCCATTAACCAGAGAATGATCTGGTTTCCCTTCCCTCCTAACAGAAAGCGATCAGGCCTCTCTCTCTCATCCCCCACCCCATCAGAGAACGATCTGGTCTCCCTCCACCATCCCCCCCAACCCCCCCCCCCCCCCACCTCCGCAAGTGAACGATCAGGCCTCCCTCCTCCATCGCCTCCCCTCCCTCCCTCCCCCACCAGAGATACATCTGACCCGCCTGCTCCTCCCCAGGCAGGAATGACCTGGCCCACCTCCCTCTTCCCCACCTACCAACCCTCCCTCTTCTCTCTCCCACCACCCACCTACCCCCCACCCCCTCACCTCCTCACCATCGATCTGAGTCAGAGAGCCGCTGGAAGCTCTGAACTTACCTCTTCAGAAGCCAGAGCTCCTGAAACAGACCTTTACCGAGCATGTCTGTTTTGCGCTGAATCTGGATGTGCGAACATGATGGGAAAGGGGAAAATGCTGGTAAAGTTGGGGAGGCGGCCCATTAAATCAGTTTAAATGCATGCAAGTGCACTTAAATCACATTGTGCTTGTTTCGGGCGCATTTCAAATCATGGCCATTTTCGGGCCTTGGCATAATGGGCATTTGCACAGAGACAGGCACTTGTCATGTTAATTGCCTCACACCCAACTTTACCCGGTTTTCGAACCCACAATGGTAAAATCGGGCTCATTGTGTGATTTCAAGAAGAAATTAAAATAGCTCTTGGGGCTAAAGAATCAAGGGATAGGGGGTGAAGACAAGATCAGGATGTTGAATTTGATAATCAGTCACGATCAAAGTGAATGGTGGAGCAGCTCGAAGGGCTGAATGGCCTACTCCTGCTTCTAGTTTCTACGTTTCATCAGCTGTAAAGCACATTGAATACAAAAGGCACTATATAACCACAAGTCCTTGTCTGTCCTGCCAGTGATTGTAAAAACCGATGACTTGGTCATTTGTACAATGCTACATGTGGGATTTTAGTATGCGCGAGTTAGTTGTTAAATTTTCCTATAGCACAGCAGTCGGAACTTCTAAATGTACTTCATTGGTGTAAAACTCTTTACATATGAAAGGCACAATGTAACCACAAGTCCGGTGTCTGTCTATAAGAAGTGGTTTTGATTTTCTTCATTATTATTAAACACAGAAATACAACCTGAGCCCACAGGAGACACCGTTGACCTACCAGACATCCCAGAGCCAAGCACCACCCAGAACCCACCACCAGCAGACAAAAATAAATCAAACATCACTAACAATCCTGGCCTAACAATTAATGGTGACAATTCCAATGAGGAGCAGGAGGAGGTGACAGTAGAAGAAGATAACTTGTTTTGTGAATAATGTTGTGTGATTAGTTGATTTATTTGTTTCTGTTTATTTTTATTCATTCGTGGGACATGGGCATCGCCGGCAGGCCAGCATTTATTGCCCATCCCTAGATGCCCGAGGGCAGTTGAGAGTCAACCATATTACTGTGGCTCTGGAGCAGATGGTGGAATTTGAATTCAATTTTTAAAAATCTGGACTTACTAATCTATTGGAATCCTACATTTCAGAAGGAGGCCATTCAGTCCATCGAATCTGCATGACCACAATCCCACCTAGGCCCTATCTCCACAGTCCCATGCAGTTACCCTAGTTAAATTCTCCTGACACTAACAGGCAATTTAGTATGAACAGCCAACCTAACCCACACATCTTTCAACTGTGGGAGGAAACCAGAGCACCTGAGGAAACCCACGGGAAGTACGTGCAAACTCCACAGAAAAAGTGACCTGACACCGGAATTGAACCCAGGTCCCTGGCACTGTGAGGCAGCAGTGCTAACCACTGTGATGCTCCTTGCCACCCCTTCTACACTGATAGCCATGAAACCCATTTGGTTTACGAATGTCCTTTAGGGAAGGAGATGTGTGATCCTCACCTGGTCTGGCCTATATGTGACTCCAGAGGCACAGCAATGTGGTTGACTCTCAACTGCCCTCCGAAATGGCCCAGCAAGCCACTTTGTTCATAGAGATGGGCACTAAATGCTGGCCAGCCAGCAACACCCGGGTCCCACAAAGGAGTTAAAACAACTGTGCCCATGCACAATTCTTTCACTTTGAGAGGTGGTGAGAAAGAATGGGAAGGATTTCCGAGCATCAGCTCATTGAATGGCATTGAGAATGCTTCTTCCATGGCGAACAAATCCAGGGTATTGGACTTGAAGAGCTTTTGGTCCAGAGATAAGAACATTGTCACTGCTGGGCACTTACAGATCACTGTACATCAAGTGACAGACACCAGTGCAACTGAAGCTGCTTTTGTGTATGGATATAACCCACCTTCCAACTCCTCAACTCCAAATCAGGAGTGTGTAGGAGTAACCTCCACTTGTCTGGATGAGCATGGATTCAACAACAGTCAAGAAGCTGAACACCATCCAGGACAAAGCAATCCACTGATTGTTCGTTGAAGGGGTGACATTCACTCCTTCCGAAGCAATGGCAATTGCTTCTACCATTAGAGCACTTCAACAGTATTCCATGTCTCCTTCAACCACACCTTCTAAATCCCTGACTTCCATCACCTAGAAGGACAATGCTTGTAGAAGCATGGGAACACTACTAGAACAAAGAACAAAGAACTTCTCCTTCCAGACACATGCCATCCTGAATAAGCCTGTTGCTGGATCAAAATCTTAGAGTCCTAGAAGTCTACAGCACCAAAATAGGCTCTTCAACCCATTGAATTTGCAGTAGGCAAAGACTAAGTATTCTAATCCCATCTACACCCTAGTTATGACTGTAACACTACATTCTGCATTCTCTCATTTCCTTCTCTATGAATGGTATGTTTAGCCTATACAACATGCAAGAGACAATGCTTTTCACTGTATACTAATACATGTGACAATAATAAATCAAATCAAATCAAATCTTGATTCTCCCTCCCTAACGGCACAGGGAGTGTACATATACCATGTGGATTGCAGTGGTTTAAAAAGGCAGCTCACCACCACCTTCTCAAGAGCAATTGGAGATGGGTAACGAATGATGTCCTAGTCAGTGATGTCCACATTCCACAATAGAATAAAATAAATCCTTCCGATACATCTTTCAATCTTTTACTCCCTTTGGACCTGCACCACCAACAATTTTGCCATTTAACCTCTCCTGTCTTCCCTCTGATCACAGATTTTCCCTTTTGTTCTTTACCTATCCTTCTCCATTTTACTTCAAAATTGTTACATTTATAATTATTCCCAGTTCCAATGTCATGAACCTGTTTCTCACTCCAACAATGTTGCCTGCCTGAGTCCTTCCAGAACTTTCTTTTTTTTATTTTAGACTTCCAGTGTCTGCAGTATTTTGCATTTCTATTATGTAGCACTTTAACAAATGCCTTTTGCTGGTTAAACGTATTACATCAACTGCAGTCCCTCATCAACTCTCCTTGTTACCTCAACAATAAACTCACTCAGCTCAGTTAGACATGATTTGCCATTAACAAATCCATGCTGAATTTCTCTAATCAATTCTTTAATTATCCACGTGACTATTAATTTTGTCCCGAATTATTGTCTTTTCAAACTCTTTCCCAACTGAACTGATGTGTAGTTTCTGGGTTTATCCTCACATACCACTTAGACAAGGATGTGCCGTTGGCAATTCTCCAGTTCTTGGCACTGCTCCCATATCCAAGCAGGATTAGATTATGGCCAGTGTCTTTGTACTTTCCCAAGCTGGATACACACACATAAACACAAATACATATGCGCGCACATACACACACACACATACACACATGTGCACGCAGATACATACACACATATATACACACATACATGCATGCACACACACACATATGCATACACACACAAACACACACACACACATATATATACACGCACATATATACACATACATGCATGCACACATACGCATGCACCTATATAAACACATTCAGACAGACACATGCACATATAGACACACATGCACATATATACACATATGCACATATATATACACAAATGCAAACATACAAAACCACGCACACATTCAAACACATACATACAAATACACGCGCACAGATACAAACTCTTAAAAACACACATATGCACATGCACACATACATACACATGCATACATGCTCATGCACACACTCACATATGCTCATATGAAAATGTTTACACATACATACTCATGTTCACATTCAAACACATCCATGTTCTCACACAAACACACCCAGATACTCACCTTTTCCACACTATCACCAAACATGTTTGGAAGATTAATTTACATTTGAAGGAAGCAGTAACAACTGGTAATTATTTCTCTTAAGCTGCCAATAATTCACACACAGCCTCAGAGTTGTGTCAAATTTGAGTGAGGAATTGGACAATGAATTTACAAAGGACAAACTAATAGATCTTGAGAGCTCCTACAAATACATTACCCAAAAGCTAGAGCTAGAGAATTGCTGCTGTCTTAACGGCTGATTGCAAAGAGCTCACTTCATTCTTGTTTTGCTCATTAATTGTTGCTGTCGATGACAGTTTGTATCAATGAGGCTGGCTGATAATTTCCAAATCCCACTCCCATCTGCTTTTTCAGTGACTTCCAGCAGGTGTCACTGCTGCCACCCCATACACACAGCAAGAGCGGGGAGATAAAGAGGTGGTGTGCTGGTAATGTCACTGGACTAGTTATCCAGAGACCCAGACTAATGCCCTAAAGAAATTATATTAGTAAAATGTGGAATACAAAGCTAGTCTGAAAACCCCCCATTCTGGTTCACTAATGTCTTTTAGGGAAGGAAATCTGCTGTCCTGACCTGGTCTGGCCTACATATGACTCCAGAGCCACAGCAATGTGTTGACTCTTAACTGCCCTTTGGAACAGCTTTGCAAGCCACTCAGTTTAAGGTTAATTAGGGATGGGCAACAAATGTTGGCATCGCCAGAGATATCCACATCCTATGGAAAGAATTTTGAAAATGGAATTACAAGCTACACTAGAACCATTACCTCAGAAACACGACAACTTCCTCGGTATGTCAAACTAAACTCAAGTATGAGGAAATGAGATTAGTGGATGTCATTGGATTATATATCACTGGAATAGGCCTTTGACCAACAAATTTATGCCAAACCCTCCTCCTCCTATCCTCATCTTAGGGAAATTCAACTCACTTCTGCGAGGGGCAGCTGACATTAGGTTAAGTGCAATCATGCACTTAAACAGAGAGAGTCGGATCCCCACTGAATTCAATCCCTAAACAGCCTAAATCCCACCCCCGAGAGCTAATGGTCAATCAGAGGCTCGTCTGGTACCTCATCTACAAACAGCCACTCCCTCCACCACCGATGTTCAGTAGCAGCAGTGTGTACTATCGACAAGATACACAGCCGAAATGCACCAAAGGTCCTTGGACAGCACCTTCCAAACTCATGACCACTTCCATCTAGAAGGACAAGGGCCACAGATACTTGGGAACACCACCACCTACAAGTTCCTCTCCAACACACTCACCATCCTGACTTGGAAATATATTGCTGTTCCATCACAGCTGCTGAGTCAAAATCCTGGAATTCCCTCCCTAAGGGCACTGTGGGTGTACCTACACCACGTAGACTGCAGCAGTTCAAGAAGGAAGATTACCATCATCTTCTCAAAGGCAATTAGGAATGGGCAATAAATGTTGGCCAGCCAGTGATACCCACACCCCTTGACTGAACTTTACAAATGTTTTGAGATATTAATTGATGTGGTTGATTATTAATTGAGAATTCCATTATCACCGCCACGTTATGTGGTGACCAAAACACTGAACCAGATAGATCTTTTTTCCTATGGCTAACAACATCAAAATCGTTAAGAGAGAGAGAGACAGAGAGACAGAGAAAATGCACAAAATAATTGATGTCTCCACATCATCAAATGTGGTTCATTATAGAAATGGTTAAGATGCTGCCTTGGATCTGGATTATTCCAGGGACAATCCGAGGGGGAGGAGAACGAAGGGGTAAAAATCGCAACCCTAGAAGGAGGGGCTTTGAAAAATAAATTTTAAAAATCTTGCAGTGGGTGATATACGAAACAGAATAGAGAAATCGTAAACACTCAATCAGGATTTTTGTATGTGCTGGGGTTTCTTGCAATGCAACAAATAGTTTCATAGCAACACAACCCAGTAGCAGTGGGAACTCCAGGTATATACAACAATATAAACAGATGTACAGGCACACAAAATAGGGTCAGAAGTAAGATTTTCAACTCCTTGAGCTTTTCAAAAAGATCATGGCTCCCCTTTTTGTGTTTCGAATTCCGCATTCCCAGATACCCCTAACCTGATTATAATTATGTTTCTCCAGCTGCTGTCCAAGCTACAGTGGAACAATGGTAGGATCCGCTGCCTCGCGTCACCAGGAACCCAAGTTCGATTCCTGGGTTGGAGTCACCATCTGTGCGGGACTGCACATTCTCCTGGTGTCCGCGTGGGTTTCCTCCGGGTGCTCTGTTTCCTCGTACAATCCAAAGATGTGCAGGTTAGGTTGATTGGCCATGATCAATTACCCCTTAGCGTCAGGGAGACTGGCAGTGTAAACACATGTGTTTACAGAGATAGGGCCTGGGTGAGATTGTTATCTCTGCAGGTTCAATGGGCTGAATGGCTCATTCTGCACTGTGGTGACTCTGTGATTCTATGTCATACTCATGCTCTCCCCATACTACTTGACACCTTCAGAATCTAGGACCAGGATTTTCTGGCCATGATGGCTCCAAGACTGGAAAATCCTGCCCCAGGTCAATGGATTCGTACCCCGCCCATTACAATTCCCGTGAGTAAGACTGGAAAATTTTACCCTAGAAATCTTTCTACTTTCTTCTTAATGGTTGGCCTCCACAGCCTTCTGTGGTAGAGAATGCCACAAACTCACCACCCTCTGAATAAAGAAATTTCTTCTAATCGCAGTCCTAAGTATGTGGATAAATGGAAAAATGGCCTAGCTCATATCCTGAGACTGTGACTCCCCAGCCAAAGGAAACAACATCGCTGCATCCAGTCACTCCATCCCTGTCAGAATTTTATATGTTTCAATGAGATCCCTTTTCATTCTTCCAAATACAAAATGAATACAGATCCAGTCAACCCAATCTCTCCTCAAATGACAATCCTGCCATTCCAAAAATCAGTCTGGTGAACCTTTGCTATACCCCCATTATGGTAAGTATATCCTTTCTGAGATAAGAAGATCAAAACTGCACTAAATGCTCTCAGTGTGTTCTCACCAATGCCCTGTGCAGCTGTAGTGAGACGTCCTTGCTCCTGTACTCAAGTCTTCTTGTAACGATGACCAACATGTCATTTGTCTTCCTAACTGCTTGCATGTTTACTGTCAGTGCTTGCTGCATACCCAGGTCCCTCAACACTAACATTTCCCAATCTATCACTGCCCATCTCCCTCACTCAATTCACACAGTTACTGTCCTGACACATCTTTACTCCATGAATCTTCGTGTTTCCAAACTTTTTCTCAACATTTATATTTTATGATATTAATTTAGCATAATATTATTTTCTTAGAATTCATTTAGAACATAGAACATAGAACATAGAACATTACAGCACAGAACAGGCCCTTCGGCCTTCGATGTTGCGCCGACCAATATAAAAAGCAATGCCCCCTCCAAACTAAACCATTCCCTTCTCTTCCATATACTTATCAACTAACCTCTTAAACGCCACCAAACTTGTCGCATCTACAACCGCTGCAGGCAGGGCATTCCACTCCCGAACCACCCTTTGGGTAAAGAACCTGCCTCTGATATCCGTCCTATAACTATCACCCTTAATTTAAAGCTGTGTCCCCTCGTGCTAGCTTTCTCCATCCTAGGAAAAAGGCTATCATGTCCACCCTATCTAAACCTCTAATCATCTTATATGTTTCGATTAGGTCCCCTCTTAGCCGCCTCCTTTCTAACGAAAACAACCTCAAATCCCTCAGCCTCTCTTCATAAGACCCTGCCCTCCATACCAGGCAACATCCTGGTAAACCTCCTCTGTACCCTCTCCAAAGCCTCCACATCTTTCTTATAATGCGGGGATCCGAGCTGTACACAATACTCCAAGTGCGGCCGCACTAGAGTTTTGTACAGTTGCAACATGACTTTGCGGCTCCGAAATTCAATCCCCCTACCAGTAAAAGCTAAGACTCCATATGCCTTCTTAACAACCTTCTCGACTTGACTGCCTACTTTCAGGGATCTATGCACATACACACCAAGATCCCTCTGTTCATCTAGACTACTAAGAATCCTACCATTTGCCCTATACTCTACACATTTATTATTTCTACCATAGTGCATTACCTCACACTTTTCCATATTAAACTCCATTTGCCACCTCTCGGCCCAGCTCTGCAACTTGTCCAAGTCCCTCTGCAAACTATAACTCCCCTCTTCACTATCTACCACTCCACCGACTTCAGTGTCATCTGCAAATTTACTAATCCATCCTTCAATACCCTCATCCAGATCATTTATAAAAATTACAAACAGCAGGGCCCCAAAACAGACCCCTGAGGTACACCACTTGTCACCGAACTCCACGATGAATATCTCCCATCAACCACCACCCTCTGTCTTCTATCTGCTAGCCAATTCCTACCCAATTAGCTAAATCACCCTCTATCCCATACATCTGCATTTTCTGCAGAAGTCTTCCATGGGCCACCTTATCAAACGCCTTACTAAAGTCCATATATACCACATCAACCGCCTTACCCCCATCCACCTCCTTAGTCACTTTTTCAAAAAAACTCAATGAGGTTAGTAAGGCACGACCTACCCTTCACAAAACCATGCTGACTATCTCCAATCAATTCATTACTCTCTAAATAACTATAACTCCTATCCCTAATTATTCTCTCCAATACTTTGCCCACAACAGAAGTAAGACTCACTGGCCTATAATTCCCTGGAAGGTCTCTCTTCCCCTTCTTGAACAACGGGACCATTATTCGCTATCCTCCAGTCCTCCGGAACCACACCCGTAACCAACGACGACCTGAAGATCAGAGCCAGAGGCTCTGCAATCTTCTCTCTTGCCTCCCAGAGAAGCCTAGGGTAAATCCTGTCCGGCCCAGGGGACTTATCCAACTTCAAACCCTCGAGAATATCTAGCACATCCTCCCTATCTACTTCGATACCTTCCAGTTTGCTACCCTGTACCTCAGTGTTCTCCATAACTACCTTTACATCACCCTGCGTGAATACCGAAGAGAAATATTTATTCAGTACCTCTCCAATCTCCTCAGGCTCCACGCACAACTTCCCACTGCTGTCTATGACTGGCCCTAATCTTGCCCTACCAATCTTCTATTCTTAACATATCTAAAGAAAGCTTTAGGATTCTCCCTAATCCTATCAGCCAAAGTCTTCTCATGTCCTCTCTTTGCTCTCCTCAATTCCCCCTTTAGCTCCCTCCTGGCTAATCTATAGCTATCCATTGCACTAACCGAGCCTTCAATCCTCATCCTGACATAAGCCTCCTTCTTCCTTTTAACCAGCTCATCAACTTTTTTTGTACACCAAGGTTCTCTTACTCGGCCATTTCCTCCTTGCCTGACAGGGACATACTTATCAAGGACCCGCAGAGGCTGCTCCTTGAATAAGCTCCACATTCCAGATGTTCCCAGTCCCTGTAGTTTCCTAGTCCAATCTATGCACCCTAATTCTCTCCTGATGGCCTCATAATTACCCTTCCCCCAGCTATAACTACTGCCCCAGCTTCATGCCTATCCCTATCCATCACTAAGGTGAACGTAACCGAATTGCGGTCACTATCACCAAAATGTTCACCAACCTCCAAGCCTAACACCTAGTCTGGCTCATTGCCCAGCACCAAATCCAATGTAGCCTCACCTCTAGTTGGCCTATCTACATACTGAGTCAAAAACCCCTCCTGCACACTTTGTACGAAAACTGACCCCTCTAACGAGCTAGAGCTATAGCTATTCCAATCAATATTAGTAAAGTTAAAGTCCCCCATAACAATTAC
Source organism: Sphyrna mokarran (assembly GCA_024679065.1). Classification (NCBI taxonomy): domain Eukaryota; kingdom Metazoa; phylum Chordata; class Chondrichthyes; order Carcharhiniformes; family Carcharhinidae; genus Sphyrna; species Sphyrna mokarran. Next base: position 15,883,556 of record JAGIQG010000002.1, read on the forward strand.
CCTACTACTTTCACTCCTGACCAGAATTGACTTTAGTTCAAAATTCTGGGTTATTTTGGTGAAAATCAGGCTTTGCTCCAGGGCCCAATCCCTGGTGAGTAACACTGTTCTCGTGGGAAAATCAGTTCCAATTTGCGACGTTTCAGATTAAGATTTGGTTTTCTGGAAGCAATTGCATTGTACTTCCAAAGACTACCTGTAAATCCTATGGCCTAGTAACCATGGAAATCAAATTTCACCCAAAGTGATTACAGAAATTATGCTGCATTGATAAAATATAGTGCCAGACAAATGAATATTTAAATAAAGAAAAATGCGTACATGTGCCTCACAGCACCAGGGACCTAGGTTCCATTCCCGGCTTGGGTTACTGTCTATATGGAATGTGCATGTGTTTGCGTGGTTTTTCTTAGAATGCTCTGGTTTTGTCCCACAGCCCAAATATGTGAAGGTTAGCTTGATTAGCTATTCTAAATTGACCCTAGTGTTAGGGGGATTAGCGGGGTAAATATGTGGAGTTGTGGAAATAGGGCTGGGATGGATTGTGGTCAGTGCAGACTCAATGGGCTGAATGGCCTCCTTCTGCACTGTGGGGATTCGATGCTCATTTGAAAAGCTGTTCATCACATTCCTCCACCATCTTCGAGAATTGGATATGAAAACAGATTTTAATTCTGGACCTCATTGCTTGAAAGACGGGCATAACCACTTCGAATTTGACTGTGTTCGTGCTTTTGTTTCGTGAAATAATTTCTGCTGAAATGTAATCAGTTCCTTTGAATTAATAAAATTGATTTTCAAAAGTGCCATGTTTGTTGAAAGTAGCAGGAGCTTAGAAGATGATTGACATGTCCAACGCACTATCCCAGTGCATCTATTGAAGTGAGTGAACAGTATCAATCTTAACAAGCCAAAAACAGAAGCCTGTTTAACATTACTAAACACAAATGATAAATTCATTCTGTCACCCCTTCGAGTGAAAAGCAGCAACGCCCTCCCGCATTATAAATTAGTCACAAATTGGAACTGAAACATCACGCGAGAGTGTTTTACACATTACTTCATGGACTGATTATTATAATTAATAAGATCCAGAAGCAACACAATTTGAACAGTCACTTTGAACTTGTGTCCATGTGCACAAGGGAGAGAAATGGATTAAGGTTACAGGGCGGTGAAGTTGTTAGCACTGCTGCCTCACAGTGCCAGGGATTTTGGTTCGATTCCAGCCTTGGTTACTGTCTGTGTGGAGACTGCATGTTCTCCCTGTGTCTGTGTGGGTTTCCTCCGGGTGCTCTGGTTTCCTCCTACTGTCCAAAGATGTGCGGGTTGGGTGGATTGACCCTTAGTGTCAGAGGTATTAGCTAGGATTATGGGAATAGGACCCATGTGTAAAAGGTCAGTCAGGTTTAAGAAGGAAAGGAATGGGCTGGTGCTTCAGTCATAGTACTTTGTCACAATTACAGGAACCTTATCCTGCTTTTCTATTGCAGATGCTAATTAATCTACTTGCTGCCTGCTTTTGCTTTGCTTTTATTTTCGTTGAATTTATTTTACCTTTTTTTCCAGTTTTTATTCACCGCAAAATAACATGCCCCCCCTGACGACATGAGGGGTCACACAAAACCAGGTTATAATCCCAGGCAGTGCTCCGAAAGCTTGTGATTTCTGATAAAGCATTGGACTGGGGTAAACATGGTAAGAAGTCTCCCAACACCAGGTTAAAATCCAACATGTTTATTTGGCAGCAAACGCCACTGGCTTTTGGAGCATTGCTCCTTCCTTACCTGACGAAATTGCTCCTTCCTTAATTGACGAAGTTTACTATCAAATAAACTGGTTGGACTTTGACCTGATGTTGTGAGACTTCTTACTGTGTTTACCCCAGTCCAACGCCGGCATCTCCACATCATGATTTCCCCCAACCCAGGAGTGCTGACCAATTGTGACCCTCTCGCAGTATCCGAGTTGAAATTAGCCAACACCATTTCATCAAACTCTAAGTCAGTATCATTGTGTGGTGACGTGACCCACCCTAATCCTTCCTACAAGCCATCAGTAGAATCAGTGGTGGAATCGCAATGTCCCAGTGCAATCGTATCTCTGTCTCTTTCTTCAGAATTCATGCTCACCTGTGCAGACCAGAACAATGTGCAAAGGCCACGATGCATTTCCAATTGATGAAGCTCTGTGTCGTCAAAGTATTTCTTGGCAGGTACATGATAGATTTACAAATTCCAGAGTCACCTCCCTCGCTGCAGGTTATCAGCCAGAATAATGATCACCTTGAGGCTTCTTGGCTCCAATCCACGCACAATTACTCATGAAAAATTAGACATAGATGGGGAGAGTGATAAGTACACACACTATAAATAGACACAGCAGATGGGCAGCAATGAAGTGCAAACACTTACATGCTCCTGAATTCGTAAGACAGCAGTAACAGGATGGTATTGCCTTTATCCGTAGTCAGCTGTTCAAACATGGGCCACTCGCTGTTACTTCATTGCCTGGTTACCATCTGGTGCTATTTGAACCAACAAGTAACAGTGCACAGTGTGAGTGAAGCCATACCTGTTCCAGAGCGCACTGTGTGACTGGCTTTGAGGTTCAAAATTGTGGACAAGTTTGAAACAAAGAACCATTACAGCTCAGAAGGAGGCCATTCAGCCCATAGTGTCAGTGCCAGCTGAGTGATCCAATTTGTGCCACTCATCCTGCTTTTTCTTATGAAGCTGCAAATCTTCCCTTTTGCAGATATACAACTCCCTTTAGAAGATTACTACTGGATCTACATTAGGTGCTCTCTAAGGTGCCATGTTCTAGATCTTAACTCACTGAATAAAAGATTCTCCCTTCTCTCTAGCTCTAACATTTTAACATATTGATTCTGAATTTTGGAATATGCAAGTTATAGAACATAGAACATTACAGTGCAGTACAGATCCTTCGGCCCTCACTGTTGTGCCAACCTGTGAAAACCAATCTAAAGCCGATCTAACCTACACCATTCCAATATCATCCATATGTTTATCCAATGACCATTTAAATGCCCTTAATGTTGGTGAGTCACTATTGTTTCAGGAAGGGCATTCCACGCCCTTACTACTCTCTGAGTAAAGAACTTACTCTGATGTCTGTCCTATATCTATCATCCTTCAATTTAAAGCTATGTCCCCTCGTGCTAGCCATCACCATCTGAGGAAAAAGGCTCTCACTGTCTACCCTCTCTAACCCTCTGGTCATTTTGTATGCCTCTATTAAGTCACCTCTTCTCTCTAACGAAAACAACCTCAAGTCCCTCAGCCTTTCTTCATAAGATCTTTCCGCCATACCAGGCAACATCCTGGTAAATTTCCTCTGCACCCTTTCCAATGCTTCCACATCCTTGCAATAATGCAGCGACTAGGACTGTACGCAATACTCCAAGCGCAGCCGCACCAGAGTTTTTTACAGTTGCAACATAACCTCATGGCTCCAAAACTCGATGCCTTTACCAATAAAAGCTAACACACCTTACGCCTTCTTAACAACCTTATCAACCTGGGTGCCAACTTTCAGGGATCTATTCACATGGATACTGAGATCTTTGCTCATCCACACTATCAAGTATCTTATCATTAGCCCAGTACTCTATATTCCTGTTACTCCTTCCAAAGTGAATCACTTCACATTTTTCTGCATTAAACTCCATTTGCCACCTCTCAGCCCAGCTCTACAACTTATCTATGTCTCTCTGTAAAATGCAATATCCTTCTGCACTGTCCACTACTCCACCAACTTTAGTGTCATCCTCAAATTTATTAACCCATCCTTCTACGCCCTCATCCAGGTCATTTATAAAAATGACAAACTGTAGTGACCCCAGAATAGATCCTTGCAGTAAATCACTAGTAACTGAACTCCAGGATGAACATTTCCCATCAACCACCACCCTTTATCTTCTTGCAGCTGGCCAATTTCTGATCCAAACCATTAAATCACTTTCAATTCCATGCTTTTGTATTTTTTGCAAAAGCCTACCATGAGGAACCTTATCAAATACTTTACTGAAATCCATATACACCATATTAACTGCTTTACCCTCATCCGCCTCTTTGGTCACCTTCTCAAAGAACTCAATAAGGTTTGTGAGACACATCTATCCTTCACAAAACCATGTTGACTATCCCTAATCAAATTACTCCTTTCTAGATGATTATTAATCCTATCTCTATAATCCTTTCCAAAACTTTGCCCACAGAGAAGTAAGGCTCACTGGTTTATAATTACCAAGGTTCTCTCTACTTCCCTTCTTGAACAAGGGGACAACATTTGCTATCCTTCAGTCTTCTGGAACTATACCTGTAGACAATGATGACCTAAAGGTCAAAACCAAAAGTTCTGCAATCTCCTCCCTACCTTCCTAGAGAATCCTGGGATAAATCCCATCTCGTCCAGGAGACTTATCTATTTTCACACTAAAATCAGTTGATGAAGGAGTTTGTATAAGTATCACAAAGGTGTATTGATTAGAGGGCTCACTGGTGATAAACATCGGATGTCCTTTATCTTGATCAGAACATCAGAGCGTGACATGCCATCATGAGATGTTTTTTTATTCATTCATTTGGGCATCTCTGGCTGGGTCCAGAATTTATTGCCCATCCCTAATTGCTTTCCAATTTCAGAGAGCATTTGCAAGCTGACCACATTGCTGTGGCTCTGAAGACTTGTGTAGGCCAGACCAGGTAAGAGCAGCAGATTTCCTTCCCTAAAGAATACTGGTGAACTAGATGGTTTTTTTTCTGACAGTCATTTCACGGTCATCATTAGACTTTTAATTCCAGATTCTTTATTGAATTCAAATTTCACCATTTGCTGTGGTGGGATTCAAAGTGATGATGCTACCGTATTTGTCCCTGACAAATGTTGCTTCCCTTAAGGGAGTGAAGTGGACAATAGCTTGTCTGTGCTGTTTCCAATCGTTGGACAGTACAAGGAGAAACAATGTGACTAAGAGAGAGATTGTCCAATCTCATTAACCAGAGATGGACTGCTGTTTGATCTGGAAACATCTAACCAAGAGAAGGAATGGCTTGGTATCGCTCTGGCCAAGACCACAAGAAGTTACAAAGGGTTGTGAACCTAGTCAAATCCATCACACAAACCAGTCTCCCATCCAGTGACTCTACCTACATTTCCCACTGCCTCAGCTAAGCAGCCAGCATAATTAAGGATCCCATGCATCCCAGACATTCTCTCTTCCGCTTTCATCCATCGGGAAGAAGATACAAAAGTCTGATCTTACGTACTAACTGACCCAAGAACAGTTTCCTCCCTGCTGCCATCAGACTTTTGAATGGACCTACCTCATGTTAAGTTGATTTTTCTCTTCACCCTAGTTATGACTATAACACTACATTCTGCACTCTCTCTTTTCCTTCTCCCCTATGTATTCCATGAACGGTACTCTTTGACTATGTTGCGGGTAACAAACAATACTTTGCACTAACTCCCGATACATGTGAGAAGTCAAAATCAAAATCAAGGATGCAGGAGCATGTTAGAGACAAACATGCCAGTGGTTGGAGTGGAACATTGTCCATGTTCTTTGTAGTCAGGAAGTCAACTCCAAATATTCAAGGCAAATTTTGATTTGCATCGGAGGTTGAATACTGACTGTCTGGGAAGGCAGTGAAAGCTGGGGGGGGGGGGGGGGGGTTGCATGATTCATACAGTGTGATGTCACCCACAGGTGAAAATTCTACTCCATCCAACAGGGAACCTACACATTTATTCATTCATAAGACATGGGTGTTGCTGGCCGGCCAGCATTTAATGCCCGTTCCTAGTTGCCCTTGAGAAGGTGGCGATGAGTCGCTTTCTTGAATTGCTGCAATCCACATGCTGTGGGTTGATCCAGAATGCTGATGGGGAGGGAATTCCAGGATTTGGATCCAGTGACTGTGAAGGAACGCAAGGAATGCAATGAACATCACAAAGTTTCCATCACACTGTCACAAAAGTCGTCTTTACCTGAGCAAAGCATCAATATGATAGATCCAGTTAGAACATAAAACATTACAGCACAGTACTTGATGTTGCACTGACCTGTGAAACCAATCTAAAGCCCATCTAACCTACATCATTCCAATATCATCCATGTGTTTATCAAATGATCATTTAAATGCTCTTAATGTTGGCAAGTCCACAACTGTTGCAGGCTGGGCATTCCACACCCTTACTGCTCTCTGAGTAAAAAACTATCTCTATATCTGTCTTATATCTATTACCCCTCAATTTAAAGCTATGTCCTCTCACGCTAGCCATCTCCATCTGAGGAAAAAGGCTCTCATGTCACCCTATCTAATCATCTTATATGCCTCTCTAAGATATGCCAGTTGTCACAGGAAAGGCTTATCGTTCTTTCATAGAATCCCTGCAATGAAGAGAAGGCCATTCAGTCCATCAAATCTGCACCGACTCTCCGAAAGAACATCTCATCCAGTCACTCTCCCCCACCCTATTTCCCCAACATCACACTTCCCATGACTAATCCATCCAACCCACACAGTTTAGGACACCAAGAAGCAATTTAGCATCACCAATCCATCTAACCTACGTATCTTCAGACTGTGGGAGAAAACTGGAACTATTGGAAGAAACCAACACCAACATGGGGAGAATGTGCAAACTCCCACACAAACAGTGACCTAAGCTGGGAATTGAACCCAGGTCCCTAGCACTGTGACACAGCAGTGCAAACCACTGTGCCACCATGCCACCCTCTTTGTGCTGTTCCTGTCATAGCAAGCAAAAGAAAATCAAAAAAGGAGTCTTGCATTTCTGTAGCACCTTTTACAACTTCATGATATCCTAAAGTACTTTGCAACCAATGAAATATATTTCTTGAAGGGTAGTCAATATAATTTCACAAAATTGCCAAGAAGCAACTTGCATAAAACAAGGTCCCACAAACACAGTGCCTGAGAAGGCTATTGTTTTTATTAGATACTGGTTAAGTGATAATTATTGACTAAAATACCCTACTCTCCTGCAAAATACTGCAATGGGATTGTTTATATCCACCTGAGAGGGCAGACAAAGCCCCTGGTTTAATGTCTTATTTGTAAGACACAGCTTTGACAACACAGCTCACCCTCAGTACTGCGCTGGTGTGTCAGACTAGTTAGGGCGAGAGAGGAAACATTCTGTCGACACTGATAAAGAGGTGAAAGTCCTTATAGGGGATATAAACTTATTAATATTAAACCAATTTTTATCAACAGCTGTTATCCAGTGTTGCCATCTTGTGACTATTGAATGGCATTGCCAGTGGAAGATTTGGGTACCACTACCAGTTGGATGATATAAGGGCACAGTGGTTAGCACCACTGCTTCATAGCACCAGGGACCTGGTGTTGATTCCCGGCTTGGGTCATTGTCTGTGTGGAGTCTGCATGTTCTCCCCATGTCTGTGTGGGTTTCCTCTCACAGTTCAAAAGATGTGATTAAGTGCACTGGCCATGCTAAATTCTCCCTCAGTGTAACCAAACTAGGGGGTTTCACAGTAACTCCATTGCAGTGTTAATGTAAGCCTACTTATGACACTAATCTTTAAAGTTTCCCTAGCAGCCTGATATATATCTCCCTCAGAGCCTAGTAATTAATCCGCTTTCAAGGGTACTAAAAGCTTTAGTATTTCCAGTTTTAATCCATTATGCCAAGGTCTGCTTTTCCTCTCTCTGTTATGTATACAGATGTAGATGTAAGGTACTCATTAAGAACCATGCCCACACTCTCCAATTAGCTTCCTTCCTTATCCTTTTGCTCTTTTTTATAAACGTCCCTGGGTTTTCCTGTCTTGCTAATATTTTTCCAGACCCTCTCTTTGCTTTCATTGTTTCCTTTTTAATTTTACTTCTGCACTTTCTGGGCTCTCTGCAGCTATTTACATCAGCTTTCTTTTTCAATATTTTGACAATCCGGGGTTGGGCCCCCTGCGGACAGGAGGTTGGGGGGGGTGGGGGTGGACCAAAGTCTATTCATCACTTTCCTTTCCTCTGTGGGAATATATTTGTCCCAAACTCTCTCTAATTCCTTCTTGAATGCCTCCCACTGCCTTGATGCTGATTTACCTTCAGCTGATCATTTCTGATCCATTTTTGCCAAATAAATCTCACTTCAGTCAGAATGTCTTTTTCCAATTTAAAACTTTGATTCTTTGTCAATTTTTATCCTTTCACATAGAATCCACACAGGAGGCCATTCAACCCATCGAGCCTGCACCAACAACAATCCCAAACTGCCCCTATTAGAACATAGAACATAGAACATAGAACATTACAGCACAGAACAGGCCCTTCGGCCTTCGATGTTGCGCCGACCAATATAAAAAGCAATGCCCTTCCAAACTAAACCATTCCCTTCTCTTCCATATACTTATCAACTAACCTCTTAAACGCCACCAAACTTGGCGCATCTACAACCGCTGCAGGCAGGGCATTCCTCTCCCGAACCACCCTTTGGGTAAATTCCCTTAGTCCTACATATTAACCCTGCTGATTCCCCCTGACGCTAAAGGGCAACTTAGCATGGCCAATCGACCTAACCCACACATCTTTGGATTGTGGGTAGAAACCACAGCACCTAGAGGAAACTGTGTAGATGCACGGGGAACTACACTAAATCTATCTGACTGATGATCACCATTACCATATACAAATAGTCCTCCCTCAGATTTCTTGCCTAAAACTAAATCCAGAACTGACCTTTTTCTCTTGTTGAGCTTGTTAAATACTAACTGAATTAAGGTGCAAAGCAATAATATTTAAGAATAATCCAATGTTACAATCTGTCCACTATGACTGTCACCAACTTTTATATATGCATCATAGAAAGCATCCTTTCCAGATATGTCACAGCTTGGGATGGCTCCAGCTCTGTCCAAGACTCCAACAAACTATAAAGAGTCGTGAATGAAGCCCAATCCATCATGCATGCCAGCCTCCCACCCATTGATTCTGTCTATACTTCCCACTGCCTTGGAAAAGCAACCAGCATAATTAAAATCCCACGTACCCCAGACTTCTCTCTTCTACCTTCTTCCACCAGGAAAAAGATATGAAAGACTGAGGTTCATGTGCAGTTCTGGTCCCCGCATTATAAGAAAGATGTGGAGGCTTTGGAGAGGGTACAGAGGAGGTTTACCAGGATGTTGCCTGGTATGGAGGGCAGGTCTTATGAAGAGAGGCTGAGGGATTTGAGGTTGTTTTCGTTAGAAAGGAGGCGGCTAAGAGGGGACCTAATCGAAACATATAAGATGATTAGAGGTTTAGATAGGGTGGACAGTGATAGCCTTTTTCCTAGGATGGAGAAAGCTAGCACGAGGGGACACAGCTTTAAATTAAGGGGTGATAGTTATAGGACGGATATCAGAGGTAGGTTCTTTACCCAAAGGGTGGTTCGGGAGTGGAATGCCCTGCCTGCAGCAGTTGTAGATGCGCCAAGTTTGGTGGCGTTTAAGAGGTTAGTTGATAAGTATATGGAAGAGAAGGGAATGGTTTAGTTTGGAGGGGCATTGCTTTTTATATTGGTCGGCGCAACATCGAAGGCCGAAGGGCCTGTTCTGTGCTGTAGTGTTCTATGTTCTATGTTCTATGTACCAACCTCTTCTAATTGTTTGAAACTGTAGAATCTTGTTTTTTTGTTCTCTTAGCAAATACCTGGGTTTTAAAATTTTGGCTAATTTACAGCAGGTTCCTAATCAGATCACAAAGACTTATCTATTTAACTCTCATTACGACAAAGGACTGAATTTAGGTAGGTTTTACAATCAAACATCCTAAGTAAAATATAAAATACAAAAACATGACAGAAAGAATAACTTCTTCCCTGCTGCATCAGATCTTTGAATGGACCTACCTGATATTAAGCTGACCTTTCTCTACACCCTAGTCATTCTGCACTCTCTCCTTTCATTCTATCCTATGTACTCTATGGATGGTATGCTTTGTCTGTATAGTGCACAGAGACAATATATTTCACTGTATACTAATACACATGATAATAATAAATCAATTCAGATCAAATACATTTCATCTGCACAATGAACAAATTCTAATGACTGTTAAAATTAGAACCCTGATAACATAAAGATTTCAATGAAATAATTAGCATTTTATTCTATTCTGTTCTTTGTGTCATGTTTTTGTTGGTATATTTGCTATAGCTTTCATCAACTTTTACAGATGCATCATAGAAAGTATTCTTTTTGGTTGTATCACAGCTTGGTATGGCTTCTGTTCTGCCCAAGACTGCAAGAAACTACAAAGGATCATGAATGAAACCTAGTCTATCATACAAACTACGAATTCCCACTGCCTTGGAAAAGCAGCCAGCATAAATAAAGACCCCACATACCTTGGACATTCTCTCTTCCACATTCTTACGTTGGAAAAAAAATGCAAAAGTCTGAGATCAAGTACCAGCCAACTCAAGAACAGCTTCTTCCCTGCTGCCATCAGATTCTTGAATAGACCTATCTCATATTAAATTGATCTTTCTCTACATCCTAACTATGACTGTAACACTACATTCTGCACTCTCTCATTTCCTTCTCTATGAACTGTATGCTTTGCCTATATAGTGCATAAGAAACAATATTTTCCACTGTATGCTAATACATGTGACAATAATCAATCAAATCAAATCAAGAACTTGTCATCATTCCCCCATTCTCCGCTGTATGGAGATTCATCTCAAATCTCAGCTTTTGTACTCTGTGCCTCTATTTATAAAACACAGGGTCCTATGTGCATTTTTAACCATTTACTGCCACTGTCAATGTATAACTCCAGGTCTTTCTCTGAATCTACACCCTCTTCAGAATTTTATCTTTTGTTTATATTGCCTTTCCCTCTTTCTTCCAATCAAAATCCATCACTTCACACTTCACACTATCCTCCTCCAGTCCAAAAAACAGCTATTCATCTTTACTCTCTCTTTCCTGTCATCCACTGCCCCTTTTATCGCTGAAAAATCTACTGTGTGGCACATTAGCAAATACCTTCTCAGAAGTCCACATACACCACATCCACCGTGTTATCCTTATCCCATCTCTTTTACAGCATCCAAAAAATTCAACCCTCCCTTCTCTAACCAGCTAAAACCTGTTTCATAGAATCATCCAACAGCACAACAGAGAGGCAGGCCCATTGTAACAGTGGTTAGCATTGCTGCCTCACATCTCCAATGTCCTGTGTTCAATCCCAGCCTCAGGTCACTATTTGTGTGGAGTTCGCATGTCTCCCCTGTGTCTGTGTGAGTTTCCTCCGGGTGCTCCGCTTTCTTCCCACAGTCCAACAATGTGTGGGTTAGGTTGATTGGCCATGCGAAGCTGCTCCTTAGTGATAGGGAGACTAGCAGGGTAAATGTGTGGGATTATGGGGATGGATGGGATGGTGGTCAGTGCAGAGTTGATGGGCCAGACGGCCTCCTTTTGCACTGTAGGGATTGTATGAGAGGGGGAGGGGAGGGGGTCATTCAATCCATTAATCTACACTCGCCTTTTGGACAGCAATTTGTTCCACGCTCCTGCTCATTCCTCACATCTCTGCAATAGCTTTTCTTCTGAGTATTTCCTTTTGCAGGTTACTATTGAATTTGTTTCCACCATCTTATCAGGCAGTGCAGTCCAGCAACTAACCACTGGTCCCATCAGAAAGCTTTTCCTCACATCTCCTCTATAGAAATGTCTTTACTTCTTTACCTCTCCACACGAGATCCTGCCCTGTCTGTGAAACCTAAATTCAATCCAGTGATCGAAAGAATACACGTGGCCGTGAATGATTTTCTTTTTAAAGAGATTTATTTATTTTGCAGTTTTGAACGTTGATGGTGCAAGCTTGGCCTTGGCGGAAAGAAGCGCGTGCGGCTCGTTAGAAGTAGTTGACCACTCTTCGCAAGGACTGGATGTTTCCGTTTTGTGCCTGCCACTCGGAGTGCGAATGGTAATACCCTCGCTCCACTATGTACATTCTACCTCGGTAATTGGGTTCATCGTATAAAACCCAGCTGGGGATTAAAGGGAGAAATGGCAAATAATTAGTTGGCCGCAGAATGAAAAGCCTTGAATCATGACAACAGATTATATAGATCAGGTTCGCGTTCATTCCTTTTGGTAAAATATTAGTTAGGCAGCCGACCCATGCAAAGAAATTTAAATTCCCCCAAATAAAAGTTGCTTCATGATACATGCAAGTCCCTTCAGTGCAGAAGATTCAGGGGGTGATCGAACTGAAATGTTTCCAAGGTTAAAGGGATGGGTCGTTCAGGAAGTCAGGAACTATGCCCTATAATGGGGGAGTCCGGAAAAGGCCCAGAAAATCCAATTTCAGCCGCTCAGGGGTGAGGTCATGAGGAAGAGGTGGCGTATTGATGATGTGGAGACGCCAGCTTTGGACTGGGGTGAACACAGTGAGAAGTCTCACAACACCAGGTTACAGTCCAATAAGTTTATTTGGTAGCACAGACTTTTGAAGTGCTGGTCTTTCATCAGGTGACTGATGACGGGGAAGTGGTATTGTCATTAGACAAGCAATCCAGAGATTCTGGGAGGCATGGTGGCACTGTGGCCTCACAGCACCAGAGACCCGGGTTTAATTCTGGTCTCAGGTCACTGTCTGTGTGAGTTTGTACGTTCTTCCTGTGTCTGTGTGAGTTCCCTCCAAATTACATGGTTACAATTGGCATTTGGTTTTCTCCCATACTCCAAAGATGTGCGGATTTGGTTGATTGGCCATGCTAAATTGTTCCTAGTGTCAGGTGGATTTTCAGGATAAATATTTGGGCTTATGGGAATAGGGCCTGGGTGGGATTGCAGTCTGTGCAGGTTCAATGGGCTGAATGGTCTCCTTCTGCAATGTAGGGATTCTATGAAAATCTGGGACCTAGATTTGAATCCTGCCATGGCAGATGGTGATATCTGAATTCAAATTTTAAAAGTCTGGAATTTAAAGTCTAATGATGACCATTGTCAATTTTTATTAAAAATCTATCTGGTTCACTAATATCCTTTAGGGAAGAGAATCTGCAGTCCTTAACTGGTTAGGCCTACATGTGCCTCCAGGCCTGCAGCAATATGGTTGAGCCTCAGAAGTGGAATGCAGTTAGGGAATAAGCCTTGGCCCAGCCAGTGGTGCCCATGTCCTGTAAATGAATTTAAAGAAGGTGTTTCTTCACCCAAGATTGAAATCTGGAATCCTCTCCCAGTGAGAGCAGTTGGTGTTATGGGAGGATTGTTATCAAGCCTGAGGTTTTTTTTTGTAGGTGAGATATTAAGGATCCCAGAAACAAGGCATATAAACAAGGTGAAGATATAACTTCACCGTGACCTTGCTCAATGTGGAACAGGCTTGAGGGGCTGAATGGTCCCTGGGCAGAAATTTACAGTCCAGTTGTGGAGGGGATGGGGCTGAAAAATGCAGTGAGCTATTCAAAACTCCAATGATGCTGGCAGGACTGGAAAATTCCCCTGCTGGAAGGGGCTGTAAAATTCCACCCATTGCATTCCCAAATGCCAATTGTAACCATGTAATTTGGAGTACTAGGAGCAGCAGGGATTTGTAATTGGGAAATGGTATTTTACTTTGTAAGTAACGAAATGACAATTTACCAGTATGAGCTATGAGATGACTTGTAATCTATCAAAAAGCAGAATTGACAATAGGAATGTCAAGAGATTGATAAATGGATTTGAAGAACAGCTGCGAGCAAACTTTGGAGCTCTATCCTGTTATTGTGTTCCTTTTCTAAGATGTCCTTGGACTTTGCTGAGTTAGCCCAGTTTCTTCCCTGTGAGCGTCATTTATAATGGGGAGGTGAGAAGGTCAGGGGCCCATTCCTTGTCACATCCTGGGACACCTTTTGGGGCATGCTTCTGGGACAAGCAATGGGATCTCCCGTGAATTCTACCCAGCTCATCCACGCTGGGCCCAGTTGGGCCTACACTTGTTGAGAGCTTTGGATCCTGTCAGGGTCAAGGAGAGGTCAATGCAGCTTGCGGGAAATTGATACCAAAGGGCTAGTTTCTACTCGAAGAGAGGGCCAGAAGGATTGCGGCTCCAAGTGAGAAGATTAGAAAATGTTTATCTGCTCTTGCCTTTGGTCCGACAGGAATCTGTGGTCACTCTTCTCCAAGAAGCAGGATTGCTTCAGAATACCCTACCCCTGGCAGTCCTATCCCACCACATTGTTACCTTTTGAGAAAAATCCATCAATTTTCTTTTTGGCTGTTATCTCCAAAAAAGACAGGAGACCCAGCCAGAGAGAATATCATCACCAGCCTGTGCATTTCATTTTCCATTTTCCAATGAGTTCAAAAAGGAAGATTGTGACTTTCAAACTAAAAATTGACATTAAATTTACATCAGGTAAGAGCTTCAAGCCAGCAGAGAAATCTTTACTTACGCTCCATCACCATAAACCCTGAGGGAGTTGACACAAGTCTTGTTCCAGCCTCTTCCCTGCAGGAATGGGCAATCCTCACAGAACTCCATACACTGGCCGTTGAAGTCGCAATTCTCAAACAGCTCTATTCTGTAATGTTCACCGTGCTGGAACAGATCAGAAGCAAAGAGTGAGCTGGGTACGTGCTATTCATTAGTCCTGGGAAATTCTGGGTGCCTAGACTTCAACCGTGACAAAGAGCAGGAAGATACCATTCGGCTCACCCAGTACAGCTCAGCCAGTTCATTATTTGAAGTTACAGAGATAAAAATGAATACATAATCTCAATTTGCCTACTGGTCAGAGATTTTTTGAGCACTTTCAATGGGTGACAGAATCCAGGAATGTTCAAAACATCCTCATGTTTCACAAGGATAAATAACCATGGGAAGTGTGGGGGGGAGTAAAGTTGGTGTGAGATGGGCTGTAGTGGGCAGTGTGGGTTGATCATAAGAAATAGGAGCAGGAGTAGACCATTCAGCCCTTCGGGCCTGCTCTGGCATTTGATAAGATCATGGCTGATCTGATTGTGGTCTTAACTCCACTTTCCTGACTGTGCCCTCCGCCACTTTCCCCCCCATCCATCCGTCTTCCCATAATTCTCCACTCCCTTGTTGACCAATAATCTATCTAACTCAGCCTTGAACAGCTGCCACTGCTCGCTGGAGAAATCAATTCCAAAGACTAACAACATCCTGACAGAAGAAATTCCTCCTCATCTCCAACTCAAATGGGAAACTGTGTCCCATGGTACTCGATTCTCCCAGGACAGGAGGCATCCATCTGCTAGCTACCTTGTCAGGCTTCCTCAGAATCTTATTTCTTATACGTGATGTGCTTGGACAGATGGGCCGAATGGCCTCTTGCAAAATCAATGGAACGCCAATGTTTTCAGCATTCATGTGTTCACCATGTGGACTGCTGTGTTCAAGTTGAAGGCTCATTGCCAATCAGGTATTGGCAATGGATGTCACCCACCCCATCCCTCATCCCCACCCCACTACTCCATTCCCACCCCACTCCCACACTTCAACTCCCACATCCCACTCCCGATACCACTCCATCCACCTGCTCCCATCATCTCAACCCTGCCCAACCAGGCCAGAGACAATCCCAGAATGGGCATCAATGGATATTTGTTGCTAAGCACTCTTGCACAGAACTTGCTCCACAATAAGCTTGGTTGAGTCTCCTCTGCCCTTTGGTGAATTTGAACCCAAGAGCAGAGGGGTTTTTGAATTTGAACACACCATTTTCACAGGTCTGCAGGATCCCATGTGGTCATTGTAGGCATTCCAGCGGTAGAAGTCAGGATACTCTCCCCGTTCCAGGATGTACTGGTGCCCTTTGAAATCAGGGTGATCGTAGCAGATCCAAGCACTGCTCTCCACCCGGATGGAGTTCACTCTGTTCATGAATCCCCTGTCCTGGAAATTGTCGCAGTCTCCGCACACCTCCAGCTTCCTGCCCGTGAAACATTTCCCCTCGTAGAAAATGATCTGAGGGAGAGATAGAGAACACAAACGTCTTAACTAACGTCTGGCAACGTAGCTAATTTTCCGAGAAATCCAAAGCAAGCTGGGATCAATTGAGCTGACTCAATTCATACAAATATAAAGTTTATTATTAGTGTCACAAGTAGGCTTACATTAACACTGCAATGTAGTTACTGTGAAAATCCCCTAGTCATTGCAGTCCGGCACCTGTTCATGTACACTGAAGGAGAATTTAGCATGGCCAAGGCATCTAACCAAATAGGCCTTTCGGTCTGTGGGAGGAAACCGGAGCACCTGGAGAAAACCCACACAGGAGAACATCCAGACTCTGCACAAACAGTGACCCGAGGCCAGGAATTGAATCAGGGTCCCTAGTGCTGAGCTGCCATATGAGCTGGGAGTAGAAGGAGGCCATTTGGCCCCTCTGTGATTCAATAAAATCATAGCTGATTTGATTGCAGTTTCAACTCCACATTCCCACCTTCCCCTGATAACCTCCAACTCCATCCTTCGTCAAGGATCTAGCTACCTCGGTCTTAAAAATATTCAACCACTCTGCTCCACCTCCCTCCCTGGGGAGGAGAGTTCCAAAGGCTGTCAAACTGCTGACAGAAAAAATGTTCCCTGCGGCCCTGCCTTAAATGGGAGACCATTATTTTTAAATGGAATGTAGTTGAGGCCAAAACATTATCTGAATTCAAGAAGAAATTAGATACAGCTCTGGGGGCTAAAGAGGTCAAGGGATATGGGGGAAAGGGGAGATCAGGATATTGAATTTGATGATCGGACATGATCGTAATGAATGGCGAAGCAGGGCTCGAAGGGCCAAATTACCTCCTCCTGCTTCTACTTTCTATGTCTCTATCTTGATTGAAAATAAAAGCTCTGAAGAAGTGTCATCCTGACTCGAAATCTTAGCTCCATTCTCTCTCCATAGATGACCTGCTGAGTTTTTTTGTTTTTGATTGAATAGCTATTGGCCAGATGGCTGTGAATGATGCAATTCCTCTTTGAAATATTGTGTGGTTCCTACCTGAAAGGACTTTCAATTTAACACTTCATTCAGAGGATAGTTACCTCCAACACTGCAGCATTCCCTTGATTCTGCAATGCAGTGTCAAACGAGATTCAAGTCTCTGGAATGGGAATCGAACCCTTAACCTTCAGACTCAAAAAGGAGGCCAATAACTAATCCGACTGTGTCATCCCAAGAAACCCATGTGTGAACTATCCAGCAACAATTCCAAAGGAAGCTATCTTTGATCAATGCTCTGAGTTAGCATACGTAGCTCACCCACCATACAGCATGGAAATAGGACCTTCAGCCCACTTTGTCCATGTCACCCTTTTTTAACCCAAAAGCTAGTCCCAATTGCCTGCATTTGGCCCATAACCCTCTATACACATCTTACCCATGCAACAGTCTAAATGCTTTTTAAAAGACAAAATTGTACCTGCCTTACTATGACCTCTAGCAGCTTGTTCCAGACACTCACCACCCTCTGTGTGAAAAAATTGTCCCTCTGGACATTTTTGTATCTCTCCCTTCTCATTTTCAATCTATGGCCTCTAGTTTTAGACTCCCTTACTTCTGGGGAAAGATATTGACTATCTGGCTGAACTATGCCTTCATTACTTTATAGACCTCTATAAAGAACAAAGAACAAAGAAGAACAAAGAACAAAACAGCATGGGAAACAGGCCCTTCGGCCCAACGAGCCTGCGCCGCCACCCTGATGTTCCCACCTCTACCCTCAGCCTTCTACATTCCAGGAAAAAAATCCCAGTCTCCTTATAATTCAAACCATCAAGTCTGGTAGCATCCTAGTAAATCTTTTCTACACTCTTTCCAATTTAGGGTAGGCATTAGGTTTAGGCTGAGTTGTGATTGTCCTATGGCCAAATGGGCCACTTATGAGGAAGGGCTTTAGCGATGACAGTCTGGAGTATATTCAGTCCATGTGAGGGAGAAGCAGCTCACATTGAATCATTGGGATGGGAGTGATCCCACTCTGCCATCCGCCATATCTGGCCAAATTGGGACCTCACGGCCGATAAGCTTGTCCACTCCAACTCCATGCCATTCAGAACCTATGTAAAGAGTGCCGCAGTCCAGAACAACAGCAGGGCCGAAGAGAATGGGAATGGAATAACCTAGTTTAGCTGTGATTCGATAAACACAAATCAACATCTTAGCATTTAAAACTCAAAGAACAAAACGATTTCCAGTCAGTTTTGGCTGAGTTAATTTTTACTCCATTCCTGAAGTTACAAAGCCAATGCTCAGAATGGACCAGACAAATTCCAATCCATTCCTTGCTTCAAGTTCTGTCCAACAAAACAGGCTGACCTCAAAGTGACCACGGCAATAAAAGTTCATGACCTTTCCTGACCTAAAACCTCCCATCCCCTGCCTGACCAATCAATCAACCAATCAATCCTTCAAATGTCACATCATTGACCTTTTGACTGTAACAAACTGATGTGAAAATCTCAAACACAGGGACAAAACAATCACAGACTTCATTTGTCGAGAAGGATACGAGGAACAGTCACTTCATGAAACAGTTAACTAATTGCAATCAGCAAGAACTGAGGAACACAATAAAGGGAGAGCATCCCCAAACTTGTGTTTATCGAACCACAGCTAAACTAGGTTATTCCATCCCCATTCTCTTCAGCCCTGCTGTTGTTCTGGACTGTGGCACTCTACATAGGTTCCGAATTGCAGAACAAACAAATCAATGCGTGAAGTGAAATTTGCTTTTATCGGCTTTGTAGTTTAACAAAGAAAATAAACACCTTGCGTTAATGTAACACTTTTCACTACTTCAGATCATTCCAAAGCACCTTGCAGCTAATGAAGTACTTCACAAGCATAGCCTGGGTTGAAAGGCAATCTTCTTCATAATTAAAAATAGCTCCCACAAACCACAATGTCTTCATGACTCCAGATACTGGGTCTTCACATTTAGTGATGCTGTTTGAGGAATAACTATTGGCCAGTATTTGGGGAGAATCCCCTGATTATTGTACCAACCAACTAAATTACCAACTGACTCAAGAACAGCTTCTTTCCTGCTACCATCGCTGCCTTTGTATGAACATGCCTTGCATTAAATGGATCTTTCTCTGCACCCTAGCTATGACTGTAACAACTACATTCTATACCCTCTCTTTTCATTCTCTATGAACGGTATGTTTTGTCTGCACAGTTCTCAAGAAACAATACTTTTCACTGTATCCCAGTGCACGTGATAATAATAAATCAATTCAATTCATTAAATTCAATCCTTGAAAACAGAGCCATGGGATTTTATATCCAACCGATAGCTAGGCCCCTAGATTTTATTTCTCATGCTAAAAATGATGTCTCCCACAGTGCAGCACACCTTCAGCACTGCAGCGGAAGCCCCAAAGCTGATTTTGTGCTCAGGTCTTTGGAGTGAGACTTGACCGGGTGCAGACTGCAGTTACAAACATCATGGTTCCCTTCAATAGAAGGGCCTCTTACCTTCCCGGAGTACTGTGACATGGTGTTGCTGGATTTTGTCCAACCAAGCGAAATGCCAGAATGCTTTGTGACAGCTGGGAATAGTTGGACACCCCAATATATACCTCCGAGGCTGGGCGAAGTCCACACCTCGCGAGGATTCCTCGTCAATAGAAGTGCAAAGCGGGGCTGAAAAGATTTTGCTTCCCTCACCAAACCGTTTGGAATGTGTTCTGCTGACTCCGAGCTTCTGTGGCTGTTGCGGGCAGCTCGATAAAAGATTTGCCCGGGGGAGGGGATTAGGGAGGATTAGCCCCCTTCATTCAACTCCTCTAATATGCTGGCTGGAGCTGGACTTGGACTGATTCAGGAGGGGTATTGGCAGATGCCAGAATTTGGAAGAGTAAGTGTAATCTGTGTGTTAAATAAAGGCCAGGATGATAATATCTGTAACAGTTTGTACATCAGAGGTCAGATTGTCAAATACACACCATGAGTTGCTCTCCTAAAACTTCCCTCGATGCTGTACAGAGGCACAACCACCAAAATAAATCCAATGAAGGAAATGTTGGGAGGGAAACTCAGTCAACGAATCCAAACTTCTGCAATTGGTTTGATCTGATTTGATTTATTGTTGTCACATGCATTGGGATGAAGTGAAACGTATTGTTTCTTGCACACTATACAAAGCAACCATACATAGGAGAGAAGGAAAGGAGAGGGTGCAGAAATGTAGTTTTTTTTTAATTATTCATAGATGGGATATGGGCGTCACTGCCTAAGCCAGCATTTATTGCCCATCCTACTTGCCTAAGAGCAGTTGAGAGTCAAACACATTGCTGTAGCTCTGTAATCACATGTAGGCCAGATCAGGGAAAGAAGCAAATTTCCTTCTCTAAAGGACATTAGTGAGCCAGATGGGTTTTCCTGACAATCAACAATGGTTTCACAGTCATCAGTAGATTCTTAATTCCAGATTTTTTTTATTGAATTCAAATCCTACCACCTGCCATAGCAGAATGCAAACCTAGATCCCCAGAATGTTAGCTAAGTTATTGGATTAATAGTACAGTAATAATACCACTGGGCCTCACCTCCACTGTTGCAATCACAGCTAGAATGTAGAGAAAGATCAACTTAAAATAAAGTAGTCAATTCAAATGTCCGATGGCAGCAGGGAAGAAGTTGCTCTACAATTGGTTGGGAAGTGACCTCAGATTTTTGTATCTTTTTCCCAATAGAAGAAGGTGGAAGAGGGAATGTCTGGGATGCATGGGGTCCTTAATTATGCTGGCTGCTTTTCCAAGGCAGCAGGAAGTGTAGACGGAATCAGTGGATGGGAGGCTGGTTTGCATGATGGAGTGGGCTCTGTCACAATGCTTTGTAGTTTCTTGTGATCTTGGGCAGAGCAGGAGGCCATACCAATTTGTGATATAAGCAGAAAGAATGCTTTCTGTGGTACATCTGTAAAAGTTGATGAGATTCATAGCTGACATGCTGAACTTCCTTAGCCTCTTGAGAAAGTAGAGGTGTCGGTGGGCTTTCTTAACCATACTGTCAGCATGGAGGGACCAGGACAGGTTGTTAGTGATCTGAACACCTAGAAACTTGAAGTTATCGACCATTTCCATTTTATCCCCGTTGATGTAGACAAAGGTATGTCCTCCATAATTCTCCCAAAGTCGATGACTATCTCCTTTGTTTTGTTGACATTGAGGAAGAGATAATTGTCATCACACCAGTTCACCAGATTCTCTATATCTCTTTCCTGTGCTCATGAGGCCCAGTTGATGCAAGGTTAATGTGGGTGAGTTTTCACTCATCTCTAATGGGGAAGGTGCTCCATTTTATGACAGTGCATGGAATACATTGGGAGCCTCTCCTGGATCTGAGGCACAAGCATGATGGAAAACAAAAAATATACTGCCTTTTCATGAGAATGCAGTAAGAAGTCTCACAACACCAGGTTAAAGTCCAATAGGTTTATTTGGTAGCAAACGCCACTAGCTTTCAGAATGCTACCCTTTTGTCAGGTAAGTGACCCACTCACCTGACAAAGGGGAAAAGCCCCAAAAGTTAGTGGCGTTTGCTACCAAATAAAC
Organism: Sphyrna mokarran; assembly: GCA_024679065.1. NCBI lineage: Eukaryota > Metazoa > Chordata > Chondrichthyes > Carcharhiniformes > Carcharhinidae > Sphyrna > Sphyrna mokarran. The sequence continues at coordinate 15,905,137 of JAGIQG010000002.1, forward strand.
CTATTGGACTTTAACCCGGTGTTGTGAAACTTCTTACTGTGTTTCCAGGAAAACCCCAGCTCCCCAATGGAAACTGGAAAAACTGAGGTGCAGCAACAGAGAGACAACTTCAACTCCAAATAAAACCAAATGTTTTCACCTAAAACAAACCTTGTATTTACATTGCATCTTGCACAGTATCAGAACAAGCCAGAGTTTCCTCTTCTGTCACCAGGTCCTGAGAAACATCTACTTCCTGGGTAAAAACAGATACAAAGTACATATTTAACAGAAGAGCCAAGCCCCTCCTGTTTTAAATCCCTAGTTGGTTCTACTCACCCTTTAATTATTTATATACCTGGAGAAGCCTTTAGGATTCCTCTTTATGTTGGCTGCCAGTCTTTTGTCATAATCCCACTTTGCTTCTCTAATGTGTTTTTTTATCATCCCCCCAACTTTCTGCATTATAATTGAGGGCAGCACAGTGACACAGAAGTTAGCATTGCTGCCTCACAGCCCCAGTGGACCTGGATTCAATTCTGGCTTTGGGTCACTGTCTGTGTGGAATTTGCACATTCTCCCCGTGTCTGCGTGGATGTGCTGGTTAGGTTGATTGGCCTTGCTAAATTGATCCTAGTGTCAGGACGATTAGCAAGGTTACAAGGATAGGGGTGAGGCTGTGGTCGGTACAAACTTGATGGGCTGAGTGTTTCTGTATTATAGGGTTCTATGATAATTGGTTCTCAACTGTATCTTCTGCCTGGCACTTGTCAGAAGAACACATTCTCTTCCTTATCAGAATTTCTACCTCCTTTTTCATCCAGGGAGCTCTGAGTTTATAAAATCTGTTTATTTATTAGTCACAAGTAAGATTTACATTAACACTGCAATGAAGTTACTGTGAAATTCCCCTGTCGCTATACGCTGGCGCCCATTCGGGTCGATGTACCGAACCAGCATGGCTTTCAGAATGTGGGAGGAAACCAGAGTACCCAGAGGAAGCCCATGCAGACATGGGGAGAACGTGCAGGTTCTGCACAGACAGTGACCTAAGCCAGGAATCAAATCCAGGTCCCTGGTGCTGTGGGGTGCCAGCGCTAACCACTGTGCCACAGTGCCACCCCATTTGTTTGCTATACTTTTCCCCTTTTGAGAGAATTTATCTTGACTGCACCCAAATCATTTCTATTTTGAAGGTAGCCCATTGTGGAGCTACAGTTTTACCCACCAACCTTTTGTTCCAATCTAACCAGCTCTGTTCTTGCCCCATTGAAGTCAGCTCTCCCCCAGTTAATTATTTTTACTCTAAATTATTCATCCTCCTTTTCTACCATCATCCTAAACCTTACAATACAATGATCACTGTCTCCTAAATGTTCCCCCAATGATGCTTGATCTAATTGGCCCACCTCATTTCTGAGATTCAAGTCCAACAGTGCATTCTTTCTTATTGGACTGGGCATTAGGGAGGCGGTGGTGTAGTGTTATTGCTGTTGGATTAGTAATCCAGAGACCCAGTGTAATTCTCTAAGGACCCAGTTTCAAATCCCACCACAGCAGATGATGGAATTTAAATCCAATATTATTAAAATTCTAATGATGACCGTGAAAGGATTACTGTGAAAATTGCCTTTTTGGGTTGAATCCTGCTGTCCTTACTTGGTTTGGGCAGTGACCAGACCCACAGCAATGTGGTTAGCTCTTATCTATGGTCGGCACAACATCGAAGGCCGAATGGCCTGTTCTGTGCTGTAATGTTCTATGTTCTATGTTCTATGTTCTATCTGCCCTCTGAAATGGCCAAGCAAGCAACTAGCCCAGCTCTATCAACCTTCTATTTCAAATGCTCCTCCAAATACTTTTTAAAGTTTGTTAAGTTTTCTGGCCTCCACTACCTTCCCAGGCAATGCATTCCAACCTCCTTATGAATATCATAGAAACTCTACACTACAGAAAGAGGCCATTTGGCCCATCAAGTCTGCACTAACCACAATCCCACCCAGGCTCTGCTCCCATATCCCAACATATTTACCCACTAATCTGTCCATCTCAAAGATACTAAGGGGCAATTTTTAGCAACCTAATTTGCACATTTTGGATTGTGGTAGGAAACCGGAGCACCTGGAAAAAATCCATGCAGGCATTGCAAATTTGCATACTCCACACAGACAGTGACCCAAGTTCCTGGAACAGCAGTGCTAACCACTGTGCTATTGTGCCACCCAATATCTGTGAGAATTTGGAAGAGGGGGTTTGAGAAAAAAACTCTCTCACTTGGAAGGTGGTGAGAATCTGGAATGCATTGCCTGGGAAGGTAGTGGAGGCTGGAAAACTTACAACCTTTAAAAAGCATTTGGAGGAGCACTTGAAATATCAGAACATTCAGGGATATGGGACAAGTGCAGGAAAATGGGATTAGCGCAACTTTAATGACAATTATTGTCAGTGTAGACTTGATGGGCTGAAGGGCCTTCGCTGTGCTGTATGATTCTATGGCTCCAATGCCATATTCCTGAATTCTCTCTATATGCCTTGATGCTGTTAAAATCTAAAAAAACTATCTCTTTCTTGAATACATTTAGTGACTTGACCTCTACAGCCATCTGTACTCGAGAATTCCATAGGTTCACCTCCCGCTGAGTGAAGAAGCTTTTCTTAATTTCAGTCCTAAATTACCTTCCTCATGTCCTGAGACTGTCCCCGGATTCCAGATTCCTCAGCCAAGGAACATATTCTCCCTGCGTCAAGTGTGTCCAGCCCTGTTAGAAATGATGCATTTCAATCAGATGTCATCAATCTGAATTTTCTAAGAATAAGGATCTGGATCAAAAGATAACAGATGGAATTTAACCCTGACAAATGTGACGTGATACGATTTGGAAGGTCTACTGCAGAAGGAAAGTATATAGTAAAGGGTAGAACCCTTAGAAATATTAGCATTCAGAGGGATTTAGGTGTGCAGATCCTCAATTCCCTGAAGGTGACAACTCAGGTGGACAAAGTGGTCAAGAAGGCAAATGGCATTCTGGCCTTCATCAGTTGGAGCTTTGAGTATAGGAATTAGAAAGTCATGGTGCAGCTGAATAAGGCTTTGGTTAATCTGCATTTGGAGTATTGTGTACAATTCAGGTTGCCACACTATCAGAAGGATGTTGATTCATTGGAAAGCGTGCAGAAGAGATTTTCCAGGATGTTGCCTGATTTGGAGGATATGGACTAAGAAGAAAGGTGGAACAAATTTGGATTGTTTTCATTGGAGCGTTTGAATAGACCTGATCAAGGTTTATAAGATTAAAGTTTATTTATTAGTCACAATTAAGGCTTAGATTAAGATTGCAATGAAGTTATTCCCCTAGTTGCCACACTCCAATGCCTGTTCGTGTCAATGCACCTAACCAGCATGTGTTTCAGAACATGGGAGGAAACCAGAGCACTCAGTGGAAACCCACACAGACACACAGAGAATGTGCAAACTCTACACAGACAGTGACCCAAGCTGGGAATCAAACCTGAGTTCCTAGTGCTGTGAAGTAGCAATGCTAACTATTGTGCTACTGTGCTGCTTGCTACGATTATGACAGGCTTTCATAGAATGGATAGTCAAGAATCTTTCTCCCAAGGTCAAAGAGTCAGTTACTTGGGGGCGTAAGTTGAAAGTGAGAGGGAGAAAGTTTGAAAGAAATGTAAGCGGCAAATTTTTCACACAGGGGGTGATGAATCCTGGAACGTATTGCCGGATAAGGTGGTGGAAGAAGATTCTATAACAACGTTCAAGAGCGTCTGGATAGATACATGAATAGACAGGGAATAAAGAATATGGACCATGTGGGGCATGCAAATATTAGATTAGGGAGGCAAGTGTGACAGCACAGACTTGGTGGGCTGAAGGGCCTGTTACTGTGCTGTACAATTCTTTGTTCTTTGAATCCTCCACTATGAACATCCTTAAGGTTATCATTGATCAGAACTGAGTTGGACAAGCCATATAAAAACAGTGGCTGTCATAGCAGGTCAAAAGCTAGGAATCCTGCAGCGAAAAACTCTGCTCCTGACTCCCCAAAGCTTGTCCATCATCTACACAGCACGAGTCAGGAGTGTGATGGAATATAAAGAACAAAGAAAATTACAGCATAAGAACAAGCCCTTCAGCCATCCAAGCCTCCACCGATCATGCTGCCCGATTGACCTAAAACTCCCTTACGGACCATATCCCTTTATTCCCATTCTATTCATGTACTTGTTAAGACGCCCCTTAAAAGTCACCACCATATTCACTTCCACTACCTTTGGGTGCTCTGGTTTCATCACCACAGTCCAAAGATGTGCGGGTTAGGTGGATTGGTTATGCTAAATTGCTCCCTAGTATTAGGGGCAAATGCATGGGGTTGTTGGGATGTACCTGAGTGGGATTGTGGTTGGTGCAACTCGATGGGCTGAATGGCCTCCTTCTGTACTGTAGAATTCCATGAATCTATGATTCTATAATGTATCAACTAAAATAGCTTATTGATTCTCAACATGCTGTTCTAGAAAACCATCTTATGTACATTCCAGGTATTTGTCCTCTACATTAGTGCGAATTAGGTTTACCCAGACTCTTGTAGGTTAAAGTCCCCCCCGATCACTGCATTACCCTTTTTACAAGCACCTCTAATCTCCCCATTTATACCATGACTTGCATGACCACTGCCATTTTACAGACAACTCCCATCAAGATTTGATGCCCCTTGCTGTTTAATAGCTCCCCAACCTGATTCGATACTTTGATTTTCAGATCTACAATCCTCATCATTAATTTACTGATACCATCCCTTACTAACGGTGCTACCCCACCTCCTTCTGCTTTTTGTCACCTGTTCTAAATGTTGAATACTTGAGAATATTCAACTCCCAGCCTTGATCAATCTGCAGCCACAAAATAAAATCGTATTCTATTTACTTCTATTCATGTCGTTATTTCATCACCTTGTTGTGAATGCTGCATTCATTTAATTTTGCCTTTTTAACTTTTTTCCATATTTCAACCTGTTTGATATTGGCCTTTCTTTCCATCGCCGTGTGATTTCACTTACTGCTTTTTTTCCCCAACCATTTCCCAGTTTTGTTTCTCTCCTACACGCAGGGTACGGTGAGTGTCTGGAACAAGCTGCCAGGGTATGCACCATTTTGTCTTTTAAAAAGCATTTAGACACATACATGGGTAAGATGGGCTTAGAGAGAAATGGGCCAAACGACAGCAATTAGGACTAGCTTAATGATAAAACTGGGCGGCATGGACAAGTTGGACTGAAGTACCTGTTTCCATGCTGTAAACCTCTATGACCTATCTGTATTCTCAATTAGGTTCGCAACCTCTTGCAAAACTAATTTAAACCCTCCCCAACAGCAAAAGCAAATTCCCCTGCAAGGATATCAGAGCCAGATCTGCTAAAGTGTAATCTGTCTCTCTTGCACTCATCCCATTGGTCTCAGAACTGGGTTGTTTTTTAAAAGTTTTTATTTATTGATGTCACAAGTAGACTCATATTAACACCGCAATGAAGTAACTGTAAAAATCCCCGAATCACCACACTCTGGCACCTGTTTGAGAGGAAATTTAGCACGGCCAATGTACCTGACCAACACATCAAAAAAAACCAAAGACCTGAAGGAAACCTACATAGACATAGAGAGAATGTGCAGACTCCGCACAGACAGTGACCCAAGCCAGGAATTGAACTCAGTTCCCTGGCACTGTGTAGCAGCAGTGCCAACCCATTATGTGACAGGATGAAATCTGGAGCAACTGGATGCCAAGGAAATTGTGAAACAACTTTTCACAATCAGTATGCGTAGCATTGTATGACCATGAAAAACACGATTAATTTACTAATGCTTTCCAGTAAGGATTGCTGAAAAATGGAAATCACACTTCATTGCGTTAGTTTGAATGTAAGAAATTTCCCTGGTATTTAACGGAAGTATTAACCTCTTTAAACTAAACAGTCTCCACATTTGTTAGAGGAACCCATTTGCGTCAGTTTAATTATGTCTAAATATTGCAAAATTACATCCGCTAATGACATAAAATTAAATCAAAATTACAAAGCAGAGAGGGGCCATTTAGCCCAACTAATCTGTGTTAGTTTTTTTCCTGTCCATGGCTCGAATCCTAATTGCGAGTCCTGAGTCATCCCGATGCAACCAAGCTAACCATAGAATCCCCACAGGGTCAAATCCCAACAACTAATTATACGTGAACCCACCCTTATCAGTTTTGTATCTCTCACCCCAAGGCTGAGCTAACTGTAGCACTGTGATTATTACACCAGCTACATCAGGACAGATGAAGAAACCACTCTGGGGCTCGGTGAGGCGGTTAAATTGTGCTGTTCCCATCACTGCTCCTACTCACTGGGCCATTTAACGTGGACTTCAGTCTCTAAGCACTAACCTACAGCGTCATAAATATCACAATAACTGCCCAGAACAAATGCTGCTTCATAATATTCACACTGCAAAATATGAAAGACCAACTGCTGTTTGCAATAATGCTTGGTTATTTTCAGCGATACTGCCAAAAGGTACACTTGTGATTTATTTTAAGGGTGACATGGTGCCACAGTGGTTAGCACTGCCGGCTCACAGCACCAGGGTCCCAGGTTCAATTCCAGCCTGGGGTCACTGTGTAGAGTTTGCATGTTCTGTCCGTTTGTCTGCGTGCGTTTCCTCCCGTGCTCCGGTTTCCTCCCACAGTCCAAAGATGTGCTGATTAGATTGATTGGCCATGTTTGATTGCCCCTTAGCGTTGGGAGTACTGGCAGGGTAAACATCTGGGGTGACAGGGACAGGGCTTTGGAGAGGACTATTGTCGTGTGGGTTTGATGGGCTGAATAGCCTCCTTTTGCACTGTAGGGATTCTATATCTCAGGAGAAAGATCACACATTTCCGCTTTGGCTCAGTCTGGAAGGTGTTTGCTTTTGGATCAGAATATTGTGGGTTCAAATCCCACTCCAGAGCAGACTGGCTGAGGTGATGCTCCAGTGCAGTTCCGGGGGTGGTGCTGCTTTATGGAGTAGGTATTAAACTGAGGCCTTGTCTGCTTTTATCTGGACATAAAGGATCCCGTGGTATTATGTTGAAGTTTCGGAGGGAAGTTCTTCCTGGCCTCTTGACCAATATTTACCTCCTCAACAAATATCAGTTACAGAAGGAGCCACTAATCTGGCCACTGCTGAGGGTGGAAATTGGCTGTGTGAATTGACTCCAACATCACCACAGTGACTGCAACTTCATTAGAGCTTCGAAAGCACGTTGGAACTTTCTGAGATTCTGAAAGGTGCTATATAAATGCAAGTTCCTGGAGCGTATGAAGCTTAGGGATGATTTTGTAGAGGTCTATAAAATAAGGGCATAGATCAGCTAGATATCATCTTTTCTCGAAGGTAGGGGAGTCTGAAACCAGAGGTTTAAGGTGAGCAGGGAGAGATATAAAAGTGTCCTGGGGGGCAATTTTTTCACACAGAGGGTGGTGAGTGTCTGGAACAAGCTGCCAGAGGTAGTAGTAGAGACGGGTACAATTTTGTATGTTAAAAAGCATTTAGACAGTTACGTAGGTAAGATGGTTATAGAGGGATATGGGCTGAACGCGGGCAATTCAGACTAGCTTAGTGGTTAAAAAACAGGACAACATGGACGCATTGGGCTGAAGGGCCTGTTTCCATGTCATAAATCTCTCTGACTCTATGGCCATAATTTTACCAGCATGCGCACTCCAATTCCAGCGGTGGGCTCAGCTTGAAGAATGGCATTCTCCATTCGTATGAACCTCAGATGGACGTGCCCATAAAATTCCGCCCAATGACTCAAAGTCTCGAATGAATGTCAGTTCAGAATGTTCCAAACAAGAGGCATAGTGGCACAGTATTTAGCACCGCTGCTTCACAGTGCCAGGGATCGGGTTCAATTCCAGCCCTGGATCACTGTTTGTGTGGAGTCTGCACATTCTCCCCATATCTCTGTGGGTTTCCTCCAGGCGCCCTGGTTTCCTCCCGCAGTCCAAAAATGCACGGGTTAGGTGGATTGGCCATGCTAAATTGACACTAGTGTCAGGGAGATTAGGAGGGTAAACATGTGGGGCTATGGGGATAGGACAGAATGTGGGTGGGATTGTCAATGCAGGCTTGATGGGCCAAATGGCCTCCTTCTGCAATGTAGGGATTATACAGTTCACATTGCAGATCATGGAAAAATGAAAATATTTTCGTAACAAGTTCATTTATTTTCAATTGTAAGCCGGTACAAAAGCCATTCTGGCAGAATAGTTACATAGATAAAGATGAAGATAAACACTCCCAGATTTGTGGCTGTGTAATACATCTCAATACAATGCTTTGCTTCCAGACCAAATGGTATCCAACAATTCCTCATTCATGTTTGTAAACTATCCCATATGGATCACACTGCTCTACATCTCAGTATGTGTTTTACAAGCAAACATTTTGAATAGAAATGTATCAGTTGGTAATCTCCACAACATCAGGACACTCAGAAATATAAATGATTACAGAGCAGTTAGATGATGTTCTGTAATACAGAAAATTTTGGTAATCTTCAATTAAAAATGAAATTGCTAAGTGTTGCAAGGAAGTGCAAATCATTTGAAGCAGTCACCGGTTTGCGAGTCTTTGGAAATTCTCTATCCCAGACGGAAGCTCAATTATTGAGCATATTTAAAGACAGATTTCTAAATGCGATTGGCGGAAAGGGGTAGTATGGCAAAAGGGCACTGAAGTGGATGACCAGCCATTGAATAGTAGAGCCAGCTTCATGGGCTGAATAGCCTTATCCTGCTTCTATATTCCTATCACAGCTTCCAGAAAAGAAGATCATGCTTCAGAAACCTGATGGAGTTCCCTGAATTGCTGACACATGGTGTGTGGAAGAAATGCAGCAGGCATGAGCTTTTAGAAGGTGTTTGACACAGTATGACCCAGGAGACTATCAGAAAGGATTACGGAACATAGAATACTGACAGGCATAGAGCAAGTGGACATAGGAAAGATATTTTATATATATACTTTAAAGATAGGGGAGACTAGGATCTGAGAGTATAGCCTCTTGTAAAGGGATGACCTTTTAGAAGTGAGATGAGGATGAATTTCTTCAGCTAGAGAGTGATGAATCTGTGGAATTCATTGCCTCAGAAGGCTGTGGAGGGCAGGTCATTGAGTGTCTTTTAAGACAGAGATAGATAAGTTTTTGATTGGTAAGGGAATCAAAGGTTATAGGAAAAAGGCAGGACAATGGAGCTGAAAAACATATCAGCTATCATTGAATGGTGGAGCAGGCTTGATGGACCGAGTGGCCCAATTTTGCTCCTCAATCTTATGGTCAAATGGCCTTATTAGAAGCAGGTTTACAAATTGGATCTAAAAACTGCATTGAAAGAGAAAAGAATAGGGGTTTGAGCATCAGGTGGTTGAAAATCAGGCTCGTGTCCCACATGTTCTGTCCTGAAAGTGCGCACTCCAGCAATTTGGATCTTGAACACAAGGGAGTGATGTCAAATTGTGTAAACGCTGCTGAAGTGGTGAGAATTTCCAAGGACCAAAGAAAATGACAAAAGAATATTGAGGAGTTGATGGAATAGGCTAAAAAAAATGTAGCAGATAGAATTTAATGTTGCTAGGTTTGAGTAGCACATTTTGAAGCAAAAAAACGGTATTCATCCCTGGAGTGGTGAAAGGTTGTGGAAGGGGATTTGCAGAGAATGGGACTGGGATTGTGTTCACTAAATATTGAAAAGGCTGAGAACATAAAAGTCTAACAGAATATTGGATTAAATGGCAGGAGATTTAAAAACTTAGAAAATAGGAGCACAAGTAGGCCATTTGGCCCTCCAAGCCTACTTCGCTAATCATTATGATCACCTGTTCCCGCTGTCCTTCCATATCCCTTTGGCCCCAAGGGTTATATCTAATTGAGAGACATTTGTGAATCTATTCAAAACAGTTGGAGCACAGTAAGTAAACAGATGGGACAGAATGGATAGAAATTGTTTTTCTGTGGTTATATTAAGCACAGTAAGAAGTCTGATAACACCAGTTTAAGTCCAACCGATTTATTTGATAGTAAACTCGCAAGCTTTCGGGGTTGCCCCTTCTTCAGGCAAATGAAGAGTTCTGGCCTCAGACAGAGCACATAACAGCAAGGACAGTTTAGAGATTACTGACGTTATATTGAGCAGACATAGATATAAGAAATTAAATGTAAGTTGTATAAAATACAGAGAAGGGGAAACATTTGTTACACAAAGGATCACACTAATTTGAGGAGGAATTTCTTCACGCAAAGGGTGGTGAATCTTTGGAATTCTCTGCCTGATGAAGTGGTGGAGGCTTCCTCACTGATTATGTTCAAGTCAAGAGTGGATAGGTTTTTGATTGACAAGGGAATTAAGGGTTACAGGGAGAAAACGGGAAAGTGGTACTGAACCATTGCAGATCAACCATGATCTTATTGAATTGCGGGGCAGGCTCAAGGGGCTGGATGGCCTACTCCTGCTCCTATTTCTTATGCTCTTATGTAATGTAGAAAAATGTTCCATGATGCTTTGTGGAAATGAATGCTAACTTAAAGAAGAAAAATTGGAAGGCCTGCTCAATTTCTCTGCTCTATTTTGGACACTGCCATTGTCCCTCTCATCTACACCCATGCATTTCTATCTCTACCTCCTTACTTCTCTTTTCAAAAGCCTCCATCTGTTTCACTTTTTTTGGCAATCGCTTCTGGGTTTCTAACAAGGCTTGTTTTTTTTACTTCAGTATGAAGAACCATAGGGCATTTTTCAACATTAACAGTTAAACATAAGTGAAGTGAGACTCAGTTGAACACATACTTCAGTCATTCTGAGTTAACTCAATATTATTACAATTACACACCTTTTCCTTGAGGATTTTCCTCGCATGCTTGATACTCTGTAACTTCAAAGCTGAAAAAATATCATATTTTTATAAAGAACTTTCATCTAATTTGAAGGCTTCAGATCAATCCACATCCGACAATCTGCCGCATAAGCTGTACACATTTTGTTAGCTGTGACATGTTCACCAAGCAATTGAGACAGTGTACAACACTCTAAAGTAATCAATGACATTCTAAATAAAGCAACAGACAAGATTCTTAAAAAATGTCAATTCATCCAATCTCCCAATGTTAAAAGGTTGCAGAGTCCGAACTAGGATCTATATTTTTGCCAAAAATTAATCAGGTCTTCATTAGACCAACTCATGCTTTGGTGAAATTTGTCCATTCATTTTTGAGAAAAGTTGTAGACAAATAAACAGGGGTGAAAATATAACCCCGCCACCCTTTTCCAGCCTTCAGTGGCAGGGGTAATAAGTGTAAGTTGCATAGTCCAAGTCTATTTTTGGTCTCTGGGGAGAGATACAAAAGGGTCCAGAGGGAGATTTCTTCTAGACAGAGGATGGTGAGTGTCTGGAATAAGCTGCCAGAGATACAATTTTTGTCTTTTAAAAAGCAAAAAAAAAAAATCTCCGGGCGCTCCGGTTTCCTCCCACATCCCAAAAATTCGCTCTTAGGCCGATTGGGAAACAAATTGTCCCTACATTGAGACTCTTCCATATTAGGAATAACCTAAAATTAGAATAGGATAATGGAATTGTTACTATATAGTTATGACGGCGGCGCGGGCTCGTTGGGCCGAAGGGCCTGTTTCCCGTGCTGTGTTGCTCTAATCTCTACGCTGTGAAATGCACGACCACTACCAGAGTTTGTGATTGCAGCAGAGGTAATCTCAACATTTGACAAATATGTTAAGATAGCATAGTGTTTAACACTGCTGCCTCAGAGCACCAAGGACCCAGGTTCAATGCCAACCTTGAGTCACTGTCTGTGTGGAGTCTGCACATACTCCCCACATCTGCATGGGTTTCCTCCGAGTGCTCTGGTTTCTTCCTACAGTCTGAAAGATGTGTTGGTTGGTGGAATAGCCAAGCTAAATTGCCCCTTATTGTCCGCTTAGATGGATTAGTCATGATAAATATGTGGGGTTATAGGGATAAGGTGGCAGGGGAGGTGGAGTGCAGGGGAGATGGCGGTGGTGGTGATAGTGGTGAAGGGGTCTGGATGGGATGTTCTTTTGGAGAGTCATAGAATCATGGAAACTCTACTGTGCAGAAAGAGGCCATTCGGCCCATTAAGTCTGTACTGACCACAATCATACTCAGGCCCTATCACTATATCCCTAAATATTTACTCACTAATCCCCCTAACCTATGTATCCCAGGACACTAAGGGGCAATTTAGCATGGCCAATCATCCTAACCCGCACATCTTTGGACTGTGGGGGGAAACCAAAGCACCCGGAGAAAACCCACACAGACACTGGGAGACTGTGTAAACTCAACATGGACAGTGAATCGAACCTAGGTCCCTGGAACTGTGAAACAGCAGTGCTAACCACTGTGTTACTGTGCCCGCTGAGTCATTGCAGACTAGATGGGCATAATGGACTCCTTCTGCAATTTGTGATTGAGGTTTGATCCTGGTGTGGAGATTGTCCAGTGAGGTGGGTATTTGTATTGGGTTTGGCTGAGTTACGTTGCTGGGTGTTTTCTGCCTTGTTGACATTCAAACATGTAATTTCAGTGTGAGGTGACATGTTTAAAACAAGTATGGGCTGGTAGTGGGAAGAAATTCCCAGCTCATTTGACTTATTTATAACCTGACAATGCCTTGGAGAACATTAACTCCTGGGACACTGACTTTCCATTTCAACAGCATGAATGGGGAGAATACAATTTGCCCTTCATTACCAGGAAGTACAGGATTGCTCTCCGCTTCCTGCTACTCCAAGACGTTAAACACTGGTCAGGTCACATGAAGTTCATGGAGGGTATACGCTACATAGTGTGTGAGGGATGAGCAATGTGAAAGACCAGCCAGCCAGCGCTCTTAAACATTACAAACGAAACCATATCAGGACATGAAGGTTTTTTAAATTCTATTTATTAGTATCGCAAGTAGGCTTACATTAACACTGCGACGAAGTCACTGTGAAAAGTCACCATACACTGGCGCCTGTGCGGTACACTGAGGGAGAATTCAGCATGGCCAATGCACCTAACCAACATGTCTTTCAGACTGTGGAGGAAACCGGAGCACCCGGAGGAAAACACACAGGGAGAAGGTGCAGACTCCGCACAGGCAGTGACCTAGGCCGGAAATCGAACCCGGGTCCCTGGTGCTATGAGGCAGCAGTGCTAACCACTGTAGCACTGTGCTTAACAAGAGAGGGTAAACACGAAACAAAAGGGTGTGACATTAAACTGTATTTCCTCTATCTGTTTTAGTCATTGAATTTGAGTCTCTTGAACATCCCCAGATTTTTGTTGCTTCATATTCATACCTTCAGCTGCCTGGTTCCTAAGTTGTGGAATTTTCTTCCATTAGCCCCTTTGCCTTCGTTCCACCTTTGAGCGACTCTTAAAGGCTCCTATTTCTTTGATCAAGCTTTGGGTCATCTCTTCTGTAATGTACCTTAGGAAGTTTAACTCCATTAACGATGCTTTAAGAAAGCAATGAAAATCCGGGGATATTCAAAAGGCTAAAATTCGACGACTAACACAGACAGGGGAAACTCAGTTTAACGTCACACTCTTTGCTTTTGGGTTAACTTTCTCTTCTTAAGCACGGTTTACAACAGAAATAAAATACTGTAACATCAAACAGAATTATTGCCAGGAATCCTACCAGTCTGATGTGTCCAAGCATGTATGTGTATATATGCACGTGTGTTATGCTTGTGTGTGTGCATGCATGTGCAGTCTGAGATGGTTAGAATCATAGAACCTCTACAGGACAGAAGGAGGCCATTCAGCCCATCAAGTCTGCACCAACAAAATCCCACCCAGGCCTTGTCCCTGTAACCCCGTGTATTCACCCTACTAATCCCCCTGACATTAGGGGGCAATTTAGCTGGCCAATCCACCTAACCTTTTGGATTATGGGAGGAAACCAGAGCACCCGGAGGAAGCCCCATGCAGACACAGGGGGAACGTGCAAACTCTGCCAGTGACCCGAGGCTGGAATTGAACCTGGGTCCCTGGTGATGTGAGGCAGCATGCCAAGCATTGTGCGAAGAGACACTATGAGGTGCTGAGTACAAAGGACCTCAGCTAGAGAAGCTTAGGCATTTTATGCAAATATACCCTTTACAATAGGATGTATCTAACCCTAACGCAGCATGATTCATAGACCATAGAATCCGTACAGTGCAGCAGGTCATTTGGCCCATTGAGTCTGCAGCGACCACAATCCCACCCAGGCCCTTCTCCTGTAACCTCAAGTATTTAGCTTAGCTAGTTCCCCTGACACTAAGGTGGCAATCCACCTAACTCACGCCTCTTTGGACTGTGAGAGGAAACTGGAGCACTTGGAGGAAACCCACGTTGACACAGGGAAAATGTGCAGACTTTGCACAGACTGTGACCCAGCCAGGAATTGAACCCGGGTCCCTGGTGCTGTGAGGCAGTGGTGCTAACCATTGTGCCACCCAATTCATAATAAGAAAGACAAGGTGAGGAAACATCTTCAATACATCCACACAAGTGAAATACTGTGGATGCTGGAAATCTGAAATAAAAGCTGAACATGCTGGAAATACACAGCGGCTTTGGCACCAGAGAGAAACAGAAGCCATGTTTCAGGTCTTTTGTCAGAACGTGGAAGGTAGTTTAACTTATCTTTCACATTAAGCAGATTACCAAAGAGACATTGGTTAAAAAAAATCCAGAATTAAAACCTGATTACTAAGGTCTGTTGCAAAAAGAACAGTTCAGACTCGCTCACTGGTAAGACATCTTTTGGGGACAGTTCTGGCACACAGGTAGGAGTCTTAGCTGTGTGGAAGAGCAGAGGGATCTTGGGGTCCGGGTCCATAAGACTCTCAAATCGGCCTCCCAGGTGGAGGATGTGGTTAAGAAAGTTTACGGTGTACTGGCCTTCATTCATCGAGGGATTGAGTTCAGGAGTCAGGAGGTAATGCTGCAGCTTTATAGGACCCTTGTCAGACCACACTTGGAGTACTGTGCGCAGTTCTGGTCGCCTCACTATAGGAAGGACGTGGAAGCTATTGAAAGGGTGCAGAGGAGATTTACAAGGATGTTGCCTGGATTGGGAGGCATGCCTTATGAAGACAGGTTGAGGGAGCTGGGACTGTTCTCCCTGGAGAGACGAAGGTTGAGAGGCGACCTGATAGAGGTTTACAAGATGTTGAGAGGAATAGATAGGGTGGACTCTCAGAGACTATTTCCCAGGGCTGAAATGGTCGCGACGAGAGGGCACAGATTTAAGGTGCAGGGAAGCAAGTACAGAGGGGATGCTAGGGGAAAGTTTTTCACTCAGAGGGTGGTGAGTGAATGGAATCGGCTGCCGTCGGTGGTGGTCGAGGCGAACTCGCTGGGGTCTTTTAAAAGACTTCTGGATGAGTATATGGGATCCAATGGGATTGGGCGTTATAGATAGGTCTATGGCTGGGTAGGTTTTGATGTGTTCAGCACAATTTGTGGGCCGAAGGGCCTGTTTGTGCTGTAGTGTTCTATGTTCTATTAGTGAGACCTTATAGGGCATTGACAATTCATTAACTATACATGTGTCTCTGCATTGCCATAAAGTGAGAATTGGAACAATTGCTGTTGTCAGCACCAAATGTGATCCATAAGAACTGTGTCAGCTTTTAATTCTAATGTGAAAGAACGCCAGCTCAGATATTCTGTTGTTGCGGCTCACTTCATATTGTTTCTAGCACTACCCCCACCCGCCTGCAATCCTGTACTAGAATAAACTGACAACTGTTTGCTCTGCACATTATCGCAGCTGCCTTACATATACAATTATTCCAATCTGCCTTCTAAGTGGTCAGAACGCCCGGCTTGGAGGATAACTTTCCACCCTCACATTTACTTTATCACTCATTATTGTTTGAGATCCAACCCACTATGGTGGTGTCGTCAGCAAACTTGAAACTTGAAGAATTTGGCCAGTCACAGGTGTGTAAGTAATATAGTAGGGAGCTGAGATGACAACCTTCTGGGGCACTGGGGCTGAAGGTGATCATTGAGGAGGTATTGGTCCCCATCTTGACTGATTGCGGTCCACAGGTCAAGAAGTTCAGGATCCAGTCACAGAGGGAGGAGCCGAGGCCCAGGCCAAGGCATTTGAAGATGAATTTTGTGGGAAAAGCCTTCCATTTTTCTGCCATTGCCTTTCCAAACATAGGGCAAATCAGTGAGAATATTTGAATGCAGTATTTTGTTATGATCTGGAATGCATTGCCTGTAAAAGTGATGGTGGAAGATGTTAGACAAGTGCAGCTCCAACAACACTGAAGAAGCTGAACACTATCCAGGACAAAAGTTGTTTGTTTGTTTGGCACTATATTCACTATCTTAAGCATTCACATCCTCCAACATTGGCTGTCCATCTATAAGATGGAAAGCAACAAGTCACCAAACCTCTTGACAGCACTTTCTAAGCCCAATGCTGTCTTTTGACAGCGCAATCAAAAACCTAGAGGAACAAGGTCAGCAGGTCCCCTCCAAGATAGGTCCTGATCTAGAACAATATCACCATTTCTTCACTGCTGCTAAGTCAAAACTTTGACACTCCCAACCTAACTGCAGTATGGGTGTACCTACAATAGATGGACAGTTCTTCACCACCACTTCTTGATTTGATTTATTATTGTCACGTATTAGCATAGTGAAAAATATTGTTTCTTATACACTACACAAAGCATACTGTTCATAAAAAAGGCAATTAGGAACAAGCAACAAATACTGGCCCAGTTAGCAACATTTGTATCCCATGAACATTTCTGAAAGATTGACCCCTGAGCCTTTGATACTTAGTAAACTGGCTCATGTTAAATGCAAATATCTGCTCATTGAAATAAAAAGATTGCACAAGTCAAAAAACTCAACAATAATGTAGTAAAGGGCAAATTTTGCAGTCAAACTCCTGTGTTGCGTCTCTGTTTTGGCCAATAACAAATCACGGATCTCTAATTTTTCATGGCCTCTGGTCATATAATTCCTATAGTGTAAAAGGAGAGGTCATTCAGCCCATCAAGTCTGTACTGACCACAATCCCACCTAGGTCCTATTTCTGTAGCCCCACATTTATCCTACTAATCCCTTGATACTAGGGTTAATTTAGTATGGCTAATTCACCTGACCCGCACATCTTGGACTATGGCAAGAAACTGGAACACCTGGGGGAAACCCACGCAGGCACTAGGAAAACGTTCAAAATCCACAGTCACCCAAGGCTAAAATTGAACCTGGATCCTTGGCGCTGAATCAGCAGCACCAACCACAGTGCTACCCTGACATGCAATTTACAAATATGTTCTCTCAATGCATGCCAGGAATACAGCAGCAATCAATATCACTTTTCCTAGCGGGAATAAGTGACAACGTGGAAAGTACCAGAGTTGCTGGCTGGCTGGAGATGAGACGAATTGGTGGTGTTATAGTAAGTCAGGATAGCTGATGGTTCAAAGTAGCAAGGTGGGGCCTGTTCTTCTGCTCCACTCCATTTACAGGCTCGCTGGACTCTACTCCTTCCAATAAACCAGATTCCAGCAACCTAAATATTGCTCACTAGTCTCTGCCTCTTCACTGTAATAACATTCCTCCTCACCCCTGCCAGAACACAATTTCAACTCCATGCCCACAAATCCCAAGATCAACTCTGCTTACAAACCTCTAGACCACACTCCAACCCCAGGCCTATATCTAATATTTCCATATGCAGCCCTTAACCTACCCTAAGAATACTGACACCCCATTACAAGAAAGTCACAGTTTATTTATTACTGTTACAAGTAAGCTTACATTAACAGTGCAATGAAGTTACTGTTAAAATCTGAGTCACCACACTCCAGCACCTGTTTGGGTACACTGAGGGAGAATTTAGCACAGCCAATGCACCTAACTACCATGTCTTTTGGCTGGAGGGAGAAAACTGAGGTACTCGGAGGAAACCCACACAGACATGCACAGTAACCCAAGCTGGGAATTGAAACTGGGTCCCTGGTGCTGCGAGACAGCAGTGCTAACCACAGTGCCACTCAGTCCCAGACTTCACAGCAACCCAATATTGGTAAGTCATCTCCCCTATTAATGACATGGGTGTAACATCACTGCTCACATAAAGCCTGAGCTACTGTGTACAACATCCCGGTTCCATTAAAAATTGCTCCAGATATTATTCTGTACTACCACCAAATGCCAATGGGTCTCCCTCTACCATCACCAGCTGAAGTGAAGCTTGAAACAGGAACTTTATTTTGATCTGATGCTATTTCAGTGGATGCTCCAGCAGCAGATTCAGATAATGATTCCCTTCTCTTTTTCTAAGAAGTACCTGGCCCACTGAAACCATTTCCCAAATGTCCAGGGAGAATTGGCAACTGTGAACTTGTGGTATTTGGTGACAGCAATGATACTCCAGAATACTGAAATAATCATAGAATATTACAGCACAGAAACAGGACTTTTGTCCCTTTTTGGCTGTGCCATTTTTCTGCATAGTCCCATTAACCTGCACCTGGACCCTCTCACCATAGCCTTCTCATCCATGCACCTGTCCAAGTTTTTCTTAAATGTTAAAAGTGAGCCCGCTTTCACCACTTCATCTGGCAGCTCTTTCCACACTCCCACCACTTATGTGAAGAAGGCCCACCTCCTCTAACATTCCCTTTAAACTTCTCTCCCTTCACCCTTAACCCATGTCCTCTAGTTTTTCCTCTCCCCTACTCTCAATGAAAAAAGCCTGCTTGCGTTCACTCTATCTATACCCATCATACTTTTAAACACCTCTATCAAATCTTCCCTCATCCTTCTACGCTCCAGGGAATAAAGTCCAAACCAATTCAGCTTTCCCTTCTCACCCCACAAATTAGAGGTAGCAAACAACAACTGCCCAATCCATGTTGTAAGGTTTCAATTCCCAAAATAACCAGAAATGAATAAAGTTAATGATTTCACAGTACTGACATTTTATCAAAGCCTCTTTATTGTTATAATACATGAAGTTCCATTTTCCAAACGGCTGTAAGAAGTTCCTTCAGATTGTCTTTGTAACTGAGTCACTTGCAAGTTTTTGTTTCAATAAATCAAAGCCTGCATATAAATTTACTTGTACAGACAATGTTACGAAGAGATAGTTTTGTTACCCAGCAAGAGCTTAGGGCACGCAATCCTTCACAGTGAAATGCTCTGATGCTCTCTACATTACGTTGTACTTATTTATACATTAAATTTCCCATTTGTATTATGCACTCCTTATTTGGACAACAAACCTGTTGAGTTATATCTGCAACTGGATGCTTCTACCACTAGATGGAGTTTGCAGATGCCAACACAGATATTAAATTAATCCCAACCTGTCCAATAAATTCTGCATCTCCATGTCCCCACCTCAATCTTTTCTGAAAACACTGCAACATCTTTCTTTTTCAAGTACACATGCAATTTTCTTTTGAAAAGTTACTCCTCAATCTGCTTCCAATGCCTTTCAGACAGATTAATTCTAATCTGCCCACTGCTTAGAGTAAGAAAAAAATCCAGTTTCTCTTATCTCTTTGCTTAATTGTGAAACTCCTTACTCCTGGCATCATTCTACTAAATCTCCTCTGCATATTCTCAAGTGAATGTTTGGAAATAGACTCAAAACTCCAACTGAGGCTAAATCAGTGTCCTTTAAAAGTTGAGGAACTTGGTCATTTTTGTATTTTATTCTTAAAGCTGACAAACCTCACCAACTCCACCACTTTTAAAGCAGATCTTTCATTCAAAATGTTACAAATCTAAAGTAGATTTACCAAAAACGTTTTTCAAAAACTTCCTTCAGAAACTTGATTCTTTTTTTAATCCATTATTTTAAAGTTCTAAGTTTATTAGTGTTGCAAGTAGGCTTACATTAACACTGCAATGAAGTTGTGAGAAATCCCTAGTCACCGCTTCAGTGCCTGCTCAGGTGCATTGAGGGAGAATTTAGCATGGCCAATCCATCTAACCAGCACATCTTTTGGACTGTGAGAGGAAACCACACAAACATGGGGAAAAATGTACAACTCCAGCAAACAGGAAATCAAACTTGGGTCCCTGGTGCTGTGGGGCAGCAGTGCTAACCACTGTGTCAATCTTTGGTTAAAGTGCAACTGTCCTCCACTTGGATAGAGATTTGGATCAGATGTTTGAGGCAAAGAGTTGAGAACAGAAAATAGCTCATCTGATGGGCACTTCAGCTCTGTACTTTTGGCGTCCAACCAGTCAATATTCTTGCAAATATTTCTCATTTTTTGCAAATTCCTAATAGGTTTAGTTTCAAACTTGGCTAACCCTACACATCTACCGTATCGAAATCCAGGACTCAAAACTTTGGGGTAACCAAAGCAAAGTTGCAATCAACTTAAAAATCCAAACCTGGCCTCACCTAACGAAATTCCCCATTTAACTCAATCACCACATTAGTTGCATTCTGAGCCGGAAGCTTTTCACTCAGGTTTTACATCTTAATGTGCAAAAAGGAATTAATAGATTGCCCAAAGGTTATAGAGATTTAACATGGTAGAAAGATTTCTCTGTGAAGTCTCATTTCACTTTGTGTTGTTCAAATTAGGGTAAAATTAGACTGATTGAAATCTACATGCTTTAGAAAGTCAAATAAAACACTTGACTAACTGAGATGGCAAAGTAACAATTGACAAGGGTTTGATGGCCTAGGATGCTGTAATGTTGCAACCTTTCCAAAAGGAGCTCAATCTTGAGACACAGTCAGTAACTTTACTATGTTTTTCTTCTAATAATTGAGCTTGTTGAGGTATAGGCTACCATAAATGCAGCTTGTGTGATATAGTTATTCTAAGCTACAATAAACGCATTTTACCCAGTGGATGAGCAGATTTTCAGCAATTTTCCTTGAAAGTTACAGTTCACAATTGTTGCTATTTAATCACATTTTAAGTGCATTTTTTTTTAAAGGAAGCTGTTTGACAGTTTTCATGGTGAGAGCAGCAGCATTGAGAAGACAACTTCATATTTGCATCTTCTAAAAATTGCTCTAAAAAGAGCAGCTGTTATCTGAAGTATTGCTCAGAAGAACTGGTAGGCGTCAATCCAATATTGCGACTCTAGACTTATCTATCCATCACGCTATGGCGTATAAAGGCATGTCGAGAAGAGGGAGGAGCCAGCTCCACCAATACCCTCAAGACAGCTGCCTCACCAGCAGCATCTGACCATCTTTACAACCCATTCTGTACTGTCAACCAAGCAGCAGCAGCATCAACAGGTACCAACCCACTTCATTCTCTGAGGGTTGTCTCTGGAACTCTTGCCAATGGCTATGGAAGCAGAACCTTTAAAGGCAGAACAGGAAATTCTTGATTTACAAGGAGTAAGCAGGAATTTGGGATTAAGATTACAGTCAGATTAGCCATGATCTATGGAATGGCAGGGATGGCCTGAGAGGCTGAGTGGTCTACTCCTGCTCCTAGTGTGTGTGTATATACTACTAATGGTGTGGCTAATCAGCAGTAAGATCCTGTCATATTTCCCATTTCTCTTTCACCTGTTAGTCAGGCAACAGGCAACTACATTCCTGAAATATCCAAGACTACCAGTTTTTCTGAAGGAACAAGGTAACAACTGCTCTTTTCAGGACAAAGTTTACATAGTGCAATTGTAAAATCTTCTTGTTCAAAAGTTCAGGCATTTCTCTTGCTGTTCTACTCTGCCTTCTTACTAACTGCAAAGTTGTTGCTATGTTGCAGTGACATGGCTTCCAATCAAGCCGAGCTCTCAAATAGTTTGCAGCATTCAAGTGAGGTGAGATTAAAATATTTTTATTGCATTTTTAACCGATCACAGTAATATTTTCATTGTGTCGTAAATAGCATTGCCCAAGGTTGTAAAACCAATAGGCATCGCAACAAATTTATAGTCGAGAGACAAACTAAGCTTTCCTCATCTTTAACTTAAAAAAACATTAATATTTTGCATTACTTCAGGCAAACAAAACTTCATTACATCTATCCATGTACTAAATCCCACTTTTTATTAACTGGCAAATACCCTGTGTGTACGAATTACAACAAAGGATGGAATAGGACATTTTATAAATCCTCCAGCAGAGTGTTTGCAAATCATCGGAGGGGAAAAGAACATGAAATGCATTTTCCTTGCAAACAATGACAAATGCTACCCAGTGAAAGTTTTAAAGGCAGTCCGTGTGAATACTTACGCATTAGTTTTAACCTACATAAATAATTATTTAACGATGGTCTGCTTAAAAAGTAGATAATATATAGCAGTCGTAGTACTGCAGATTGTCAATAGCTACATCAATTTTATGTTTCTAAATAACATTTGAGTGAATGGTATTTTCATAAATACATATAAAAATCTGTTTTGTTGCATTGCATTTTTAGAGACCTCTCAAGTTTTAACCTTAACCTGCTGAAAACCCATTTAAATACACAATAGAAACCTGAACGCAGCAAGCTAATGACTTTTAATTAATGAATGTTGTTTTCAACTTAAAAAATGTTAAGAAACAAAAAAGCAGATGTCAGTCAATTCCCCCCTCCCCAACAAGTTCCGTGCTCAAGAGCAAGAATGAGGTGTAAGCATCATCTTAAATACAACTCATCTCGATTGATTTAAAATACCTTTGTACAGCAAATCTAGTAAAAACTTAATACAGCATTTTTCTACCAGCAAGTATTAAAAACAAATCAGTTTGCTGCTAATGTTTATTTACAAGTGTACATACAACATGAAGAAAAAACACTGATATATCCAAGCCCATTTGTGTAAATAGTAGTGTAACAATATGCACTTTTCAGTTTACAATCAACTACTTCCAATTGACATTCACGCTACATGAAGAATGAATGCTGGCAAATGATTATTCACTGCCCATGTCAAGAAATACAATATACAATTTGAAAAATATGAATTGCTTTTTTAAGTTTTTTTTATGCCGAAGTGAAGCTGTTTGCAAAAAAAGGGTCAGAGTTCAACTTAAGTGAGGAAAGGATAAAGGAAGTCTCTGACCATCTGTAGAACTGGTAAAAAGGCATAGTTTTTATTTCAAGGGAAAAGTGGCAGCATGCCTCTTCGAGTGGAGCAGTTTCACCGGCAGCTTCAGGGCTCACATTACAGAGCATGAAGACTTCGCTTGCTGACAACCTCCATCTGCCCTTTCAGCCTCCATAATTATTCGCTTAAAGACCTCAACCGCAGTCTGAAAAGTAAATGCAGGACAATTAATTGAAAGACTTTTTTTTGCCAGGATACCATAAATTCTGTAGGACAGTCAAATGTCTTTAAGAGTCAATACATATTCATGAGAATTTGAGCAGCGTTTCAATTTTTTGGCTCTGTTCCAATATTTCCCTTGTGCGCATTGCCTAAGATCACAAATCAGTTCGAACCAACCAGGGATACTCAATATGCTCACTTGCCCACTGAACTGAGACATGAATCATGGAATTCACCTGCTCTTTGGGACAGAAGAAACAGACTGAGTTAATACATGCAATGACAAAATTCCTCGGAACAAGAATGCTTAACTTGTATTTCTCCCACGTGAAAAAAATATAAGAAAAACAACACTGGGCTAACTAAACTCAGACCACTGTCTCCAACATTAAACATACATATCAGACTTTGTCTAATGATCGTGGAATCTATGCACAATCTGTCAATTTCTAAACAAGTGCAGAAAAAAAATTTGAAAGAAATACCCAAAGATACATGCCTTTGGTTTGACACTGACGTTAGTTAACTGTCAGTGACATCCCAAAGGAATATTCCCTTCTGTCCTGTCCCCTCAATCATGTGTTCACCAAATTGCATACGTTTACCATCATTTAAATTATGTCAATGGTTTCAACCAGAGCCTTGTGACAGACATGAGATTCAAATCCATTCAAAGTCAAATCCAATCACCTTTATTGACTTATTTAAGTGCCAAGTCAGAAACAGATATGAACCAATTCTGCAGGAGCACTCAGGGGCAGCTAAGTGGAGCTAAGTCCACAAAATGATCAGCCGTGAGCTTACTGAATGATGGAGCAGGCTCGAGAAGCCAGATGGCCTACTCCTGCTCCTAACTCTTATGTTCTTCTCTAATGTTTCTTGATAATTCAAATAGATACTCGGGAGAACTAAATTTTGAATCTGCTAGAAGCACAAAGCGGCCTAAGTGTAAACACAGAACACAGTTTTAATATTTAGTGCAGATTTCTGATGTCACACTATTCTGATTTGGACAGATATCTTTGTCCACGAGTGGGCTGAAATTCTCAAACTTCCCACCTAATACTGTTTAGGAGCATTAGTATCACAAGATTGAAGATCGCCATAAACTGCTGCAAAGAACAACTGGAAATATCTAATACCTGTGGCCTTGCCTGCATTGCCACATCCCAAGAAATAAATAAAACTGCTTTTTAGGAAGTTAATGGAGCAGGAGAACAAATGTCTACAACCTCTTTTCTCAAAGTTGATATCTGCGTGTATTTTAAAATATTTTCACATCAGATGCTATGGAACACCTAATATATTTTAATATAAAAAAATCAAGTGCCTTTCACAAGCTCAGGCAATCCCAAAGCACTTTATAACTGATTGATAGCACAGTGTGGCAAGAGTGCTGCCTCACAGCACGAGGGACCTGAGTCCAATTCCTGCCATGGGTGTTTGCCTATGTGGAATTTACACATTCTCTGTGTCTGCGAGGGTTTCCTCCAGGTGCTCTGGTTTCCTCCCACAGTCCAAAGATGTGCAGGTTAGACGGACTGACCATACTAAATTGTCTTAGTGTCAGGGGAATTAGTGAGTTTGCCTCAGTGAGTGAATGAGACCTAGGTGGGATTATTGTCGGTGCAGGCTTGATGAGCTGAATGGCCTTCTTCTGCACTATAAGGTTCTATGATTCTATGAAATATTTCTGAAGCACTATTGAAATACAGCAGCCAATTTCCACAATTAGCAATATGAAATTGATCAAATGATCTATTTTGATGTGTTGGCTGTGACTCCATTGTTGGTCTTTAAAGTAGTGTTGTGGGATCTCCAGCATTCATTCAAGAGTAAAACAGAGCTATTGTTTAATGCTTCATTTGCTCAACAGTGCAGCGCCCCTTCAGTCTGACATTCGAGTGAGAGAGATGTGAACTGACAACCTTACGTAGCACATCTCCTACTAAGTCACATACTGTGAATATCATGGTTCCAGACTACTTAAATATGAAATTTCAAATAGCCAATTTAGCAAGACCAGGTAAGGATGGCAGATTTCCTTTCCCGAAAGGACACCCCATAAAGGTGGGGTTTTACTACAAGTAACCATGGTTATCATTGGACTTCAATTTTACATTTTTATTGAATTCAGTTTTCACAATCTCACCATGGTGGGATTCGAAGCCAGATTCCTGGAGCATTACCCTCGGTCTCTGGGTTACAGAGTCAAGGAGAGAGAGAGGGAGAGAGACTAAAACAGCCACTGTGGTGAAAAAACAGAAATCTTTTCATGTTAGCCACCAAGCAGAATGCTGGTGAGCACTAATTCTTTATTCCATGAGACTTGCAGATATTTACAAATCAAAGAATTATGGAGTCAGAGTCATGCAGTACAAAAGAGTCTATACTGACTAAACTATACTAAATCCAATTTCCAACACTCAGCCAATAGCCTTGAATGGTATGACATTTCAAGTGATCCGCAATATACTTTTTAAAAGATGGTGAGGTTTCCTGATGTCCAGCCATTCATTGAATTCTTGCTTGTTTTCTTACTCCTACCAAAGTGCATTACCTAGAACTTTTCAGGGTTAAATTCCATCTGCCACTGATCTGCTCATCTGACCAACTCATTTATATCTCCCCCAAAACACAAGATATTTTTCCTCACTATTAACCATCCTGCAATCTTAGTGCTATCTGCAAACTTATCACCCCCTCACATTCTCATCTATACACATCACAAACAATGAAGAGACTGATCCCTATGGTATACCACTGGACACAGAGTGCAACGCTCAGGGAACCTGGGCTCAAATCTTACCAAGCCAATGGCAAAATTTGCATTCAATAAGAACACAATTAAAAGTTTAATGACGACCATGAAATTTGGGGGCAGATGGTGGTACAGTGATCAGCATTGCTACCTCACAATGCTAGAGATCCAGGTTCAATTCCATATAGAGTTCGCATGTTTTCCGTGTGTGGGTTTCCTCCTGGTGCTCTGGTTTCTTCCCACAGTCCAAGTTAGGTGAATTAGACTGGCCATGATCAATGCATGAGGTTATAATACAGGGATAAGGTGGGGGAAGTGAGATAATGTAACTCTTTCAGTGCCGACTCACTGAGCCAAATGGCCTCCTTCTGTATGTTGGGATTCTATGATCTATCAAAGGAGCTTGCTGAAAAGTCAGGAGCATGGAACTTAATCTTCTGGGCTACTTTACTGCGGTGCAAAGTAAAAACAGATCAAAATATTTCAGATGTGTTAGTTAATGGAGAAGCACCTTTTCTATATTTTGATGTAGTAACTATCTGTTGATTCAGTTTTAGTCTCTGTTGATTTTAATTTGATTATTTCAGTAACAGTTTCAAAATGTGATATTTGAATCTTGTCCCATGATTCTGTCAGCTGATAGGAAATGAGTTTATCTTTATAAATGTCACTGGTCTCTAAGGGAATCATAACTGCCACAGGGAATAGTTCAAGGAAAAGCTACAGAAGCATGAGGGAGAAATTAAAAGCAGGATATGCTAATGGGATAAGATAACGTAGGATGAGAGGAGATTGGCACACACCATTAATTATTTAGATTAAATGGCTAGTTTCTGTGCAGTAAATTCTAGGTAATAGTTAATACAGTATTTAAAATCACCAACTAGCTTTTTGGAACACTGCCTTTTGTCACTTTCCATCTTTGATGTTGTTTCGCAATCTGGAGTACAGCTGACTTCTTAAAATTAAAAACAGAGGAACTAAAACTTGCGGGTCTACAAACATCTTTGTATCCATTCAAGTAAATTGTTAGTTGTCGCTTTGCGATTGCTGAGAACCGTGATTCTATTCAGCTCAAGAATGTTATGGCTTCTCAAATTGCCCCAAAATGTTAAATGTGCCAAATACAACTCCATCTTCAGGATTTTTAATGGTAACGGTGAAGAAAAATTCCAGCGCTGTATCATTAGGCTGGTTATAGACCTTAAACACGCAAAACAGTTCATGCACGCTACCTTGTGTGCCTACGCTGTGTTTATGCAGCAGAAATGATACTGCAGAGTCACGATGATCTGGCAGTGCTCCGGACTGATTTACTTCAGCCTTGTAATTAGGGAGGGCTATTGCGTTTTACAGAATTTTTTGCAGACTAACCTTTCAAGCTCATAGGGAATGATGCCAGATTCAATTATATGCTTATCCTACCATTAAACCGGTCACATCAGAGCTGAAGGAATCAAATGAAACTAGGTATCATACACTGCAGAAAGCTATCGGGGTCATATTAAAGCTGACCTATGGATCTCCCCACCACACAGGTTAACACAGATTTCCAGGGGTTGAATAGATTACAGAAACAAAACATTGAAACACTGCCTTCAGGATTTTCTTCTGTTCTATGCTGTTCAAAGATGCAAGACATTAAGCAGTTCTGCAAGAAAACATTTCTGCTCAAATTTAAATCTGCATGTGCATTCTCAAATTACAATAAATACTGTACTAATGAATCTTCTGTGCCATAGCTATGTGAGATGGGAGATTAAATTGTTTTCTGATGCACAAAATATTTCTTAACTTTGAAAAATACAGATATATAAGACTGGAGTTAGGCACTCAACGCAGGGTATTATTTTGGGGAAGGGCAAGGAGGAGCACTAGGCTTGCAACACCAAAGGCGGCTTTAGTGAGATAGGGTAGTTTACAAGGGTTAAATCAGTGTTCCTGGGGATTTTCTCCACTGTACTGAGTTTGATTTGATTTATTGTCACATATTAAGAGGAAAGTATTGTTTTTTGCAAGCTATACAAAGCATACCATTCGGAGAACAAAAGGGGAGAGTGAAGAATGCAATTTAGTTATAGTTAGGATGCACAGACAGATCAACTTAATGCAAGATAGGTCCATTCAAAAATCTGATGGCAGCAGGAAAGAAGCTATTCTGGAATCAACTGGTGCATGACTTCAGACTTTTGTATCGTTTTCCTGATGAAGATGGAGGCGAGTAAGTTTGGGATGCGTGGATCTGTGGTTATGCTGGCTAGAATACAAGTACAGGGATGTACTTCTGAGGTAGTATGCTATTCATCCATTGTCGTTGATGAGGACCACAATACCATTAATCATTTCGAGGCTGGATGCGATGTGTCCAAAGATGACTGATCAGACCAATTTGGGTATGGAATGCCTTGGCACATATTGAACAGACTTGGGTAGGCAGTGTAGTTGTTGCGATGCTGGATCTGGACTTGCGCAGCTCATGCCTAAGTTGTGCTTCAGCAATGCATCTTGCTTTGTAAGCTTGACAGGTCTAGGAAATGAGACAGCGCCAGGTAGGGCAGTTTTGTGCTAGCGTTTCCCAGTGGTGTCTATGTCAAGTGAATTTTGGGAGGCCTTGTGTGTTTTTGTAACATTTCTTCTGCCCTCCATGCTAGCATCTTCCATCAGAGGGTTCCCCAAAAAACTGCTGCTTCAGTATGCACTTGTCGCCCTCTTATCAGCGCAGACCCAGCCCTAGAGAGAACTTGAGTGTCAGGTACTTTGTCTTGCCATCTGCTACATAATATTCTGCGAAGACAAGTCACGTGGAAATGATTGAGCTGTCTTGCATGCCTTCAATACACAGTCCACGTTTCACAGGCATACAGGAGGGTAGTGAGTACTATGGCGTTGGAGACCTTCAGTTTTGTTGATGGGCTGATTCCTCGACACTCCCATACAGTGGAGCACAGTCTACTTAAAGTAGAACTTGCCTCTGCTATTCTGCAGTTAACTTCTATGTCAATAGTCACTGCTTGAGAGAGGGTGCTGCCAAGATTAAGTGGACTGGTTCACTGCCTGCAGTTTCTGCCTTTTGATTGTGATTATGGGTTCTGTGCACAGGGCACGAGGAACAGGCTGGTGTATGACCTCGATCTTTTTGATGTTGTTGGGACAAACATCAAAATTCTCCAGAAGCCGTGGAGAATTTATCCACATTGTCTTGCATCTCTGGCTCTGAACTAGTATATAGGGCGCAGTTATGGGCAAAGAGAAAGTCTCTCAGAACAGTCTCCTTCACTTAGGCAATAGCTTGAAGTCTCCTCAGGTTGAAGAGCCTCCCATCCACTCTGTACTGGAGGCTGATTCCAGCAATACTGTCCTGGAAGGCATCATTCAAATGGCAGTAAACATAATGCTGAACAGTGTGGGTTCAAGCATGCAGCCCTGTTTGACGGCATTGATAACTGGGAATGCCTCAGAGGATTCTCCACCATCCAGTACTCTGGTCATCGTGGAAGTAGCGTACTATCCGAAGGAATTTGGGGAAGCAGCCGAACTTTGACATGATCCTCCACAGGCCTTGCTGGCTGACAGTGTCGAAGGCTTCCGCAAGGTCAACAAAGGTTGTGTAGAGCTCGCAATTCTGCACCTGACATTTCTGAAGTTGGTGCTCAGCAAAAATGTCAATAGTCCTGCAATCTTTGCGAAAGTCACACTGTGGCTCTGGAAGCAGGCTCAGCTCCAGATGATTTAGAACATAGAACATTACAGCACAGAACAGGCCCTTCGGCCCTCGATGTTGCGCCGACCAATATAAAAAGCAATGCCCCTCCTAACTAAACCATTCCCTTCTCTTCCATATACCTATCAACTAACCTCTTAAACGCCACCAAACTTGGCGCATCTACAACTGCTGCAGGCAGGGCATTCCACACCCGAACCACCCTTTGGGTAAAGAACCTACCTCTGATATCCGTCCTATAACTATCACCCCTTAATTTAAAGCTGTGTCCCCTCGTGCTAGCTTTTTCCATCCTAGGAAAAAGGCTATCACTGACCACCCTATCTAAACCTCTAATCATCTTATATGTTTCGATCAGGTCCCCTCTTAGCCTCCTCCTTCTAACGAAAACAACCTCAAATCCCTCAGCCTCTCCTCATAAGACCTGCCCTCCATACCAGGCAACATCCTGGTAAACCTCCTCTGTACCCTCTCCAATGCCTCCACATCTTTCTTATAATGTGGGGACCAGAACTGCACACAATACTCCAAGTGCGGCCGCACTAGAGTTTTGTACAGTTGCAACATGACTTGCGGCTCCGAAATTCAATCCCTCTACCAATAAAAGCCAAGACTCCATATGCCTTCCTAACAACCTTCTCGACCTGACTGCCTACTTTCAGGGATCTATGCACATACACACCAAGATCCCTCTGTTCATCTAGACTACTAAGAATCCTACCATTTGCCCTATACTCTACACATTTATTATTTCTGCCATAGTGCATTACCTCACACTTTTAATTTAGCAGGATTCTTACAAGGGTTTTTCTTGTGATGAAAAGCAGTGAGATTTCTCGGTGGTTGTTGCATACTTGCTGATTGCCTTTCCTCTTGTAGAGGTATACGATGGATGCATCTTTAAGTTCCTGAGGAATAGATCCTTGTTTCCAAAAGGACTGGAATAACTCGGTGAGTTTCTCGATAAGTACAGGACCAGCAGCCTCTGTGTAGATCTCTGCAGGTATGGCATCTTCCCCTGGATAGCTGGCTGACAGCTTTCGTGACTGTGGCTACAACCAGTGGGTCATCCATTGCGCTGTTGATATCGACCTGAGTAGTCCTATTTATTGCCTCATCGTTAATAGATGACGGTCGGTTGAGGACAGCTTTAAAGTGTTCAGCCCATCTTTGCAAGATCTGAGTACTCTTTATAAAGAGAGCTGTACCATCTGTACTCAGGAGGCGGGGAACTTCCAAGAGATTGAAGTCCATCGAGAGTGTTGGGGGCTTCAAAGGACCGTTTCAAGTCATTTCTGTAAGCATATACCTACATTCCATCTGCCTTGGCTCTCAGCCAGGCATCCTGCATTTTACGCAGTTTAATTCAACCTGTCCTGTGAGCACTGGCAAAAACATTTTTCTTGGCTGCTGATGATGATGGGTCATTCTGATTTTTCAACAAGTAGAGCCTGTATCTCTTCATCATTCTTATTGAACCAGTCACGCTGCTTGCAGGTAGAGAGTCCGAGCATGAGGCGGTATCAGGTTCTAGTCAGACTCCATTTGGAGTATTGAGAGTTTTGGGACCCACATCTAAGGAAAAATGTACTGGCCCTGGCAAGGGTCCAGAGGATTTTCACAAGAATGATTCCTGGAATGAAGAGCTTGTTGCGTGAGGAATGATTGAGGGCTCCGGGTCTGTATTCATTGAAGTTTAGAGGATGGGTGGGGGAGGGGGGGGGTAGATCTTACTGAAACTTACAGGATACTGTGTGGCCTGGATAGAGTGCAGGATAGGATGTTTCCACTAGTAGGAAAAATTAGAACCAGAGGACACAACCTCAGGCTAAAGGGACAATTCTTCAAAACAGAGATGAAGAAGAATTTCTTCAGCTAGAGTGGTGAATCTGTGGAACTCTGGCACAGAAAGCTGGGGAGGCCAGGTCATTGAGTTCTTTAAGATAGAAATAGAGAGGTTCTTATTAATAGGGGGAGGGGGGGGGTCAGAGGCTATGGGGAAACGGCAGGAGAATCAGCCATGATTGATTGGCAGAGCAGACTCGAGAAACCTAATTTTCTTACGTCTTGTGGCTTCTTTCCCAGGGCAGTGGCAAACGCAGACAGAGTCAATGGATGGAAGGCTGGTTTGAATGATGGACTGGGCCGTATTTACAATCCTTTATAGTTCCTTGCTGTTTTTGGGCACAGCAGGAGCCATAGCAAGTTGTAATACAAACAGAAAGAATGTTTTCTAGGTGCCTCATATGGTGAGATGGTGGAGGAACTCTTGTGATTTGCAGAGTGGTGGAGGGTAGGGGAGAAGAATCTGATTTTGGGAAAACTGGCAATTCGGTTAAGCAGGGAAGCAGGAAAGTTGGGTTGAGCCCCAGCTGATTTTCAGTATGAGATTAGATCTTCATGTTTGAAGTACTGGACAGAGAATCTAGGATAGTTTCACAGATTAAAAGCAATGCCTGGGCTGTATCAGAATTGGGGAATGAGACCCAAGGCCTGTGTCCTGGCAGAATCAGAAAATGGTTCCAGGACATATGAAAGCATAAGAATTGGAATGAGATTGGAGCCCATCAGTACTGGGAGAGTGCCAGAGAGTATCCAGAGGATGTCCAATTCACTTTTGCCAAAAGGCTTGAACATTCAAACACTGATGCTCGCAACACCTCTTGTCTAGAGATGCACTTAAGAAGTTTCAACAAGAACTTGTAATACCAAATTTGACATAATAAGACGCAACAAAAGACTCCAAGAGGCATTAAAAAAACAGCCATATAAGGAGATATAACGAAGACAACCAAAGAGATTTTAAGAAGCATCTTAAAAGAAAGAGGTATTGGGGAGGGGGTGTTCCAGAATTTAGGGCCCAGTTAGGTGAAAGCACTTCCACCAATGGCGGAGCCATTAAAATCCGGAAACAGAGAAGGATTAGGGAGGGAGGAGCTATGGAGGATTGGAAATCAAGGTTGAGAGTCCTTGCCTTACTGGAGAAAGAAATGATGCTCAGTGAGCACACGGACGATGGGGGAAAGAGAGATTAAGTATATATTAGGACATGGCAACTGAGTTTTGGATGACCAAAATTTTGAGGGTAGACGTGGAAACAAAAAGTTATTGTTAATTAGCTGTATGGAGAATCCAAGTTTTTAAATCAACAGAAAATCAGAAGGAATAGAGGTTATGTGACAGAGCGATGTTAGAAAGAGGAAATGCTAAACTCAACATTCACTGAAACCATTCCAAATGCTGCAGATAATCAGACACTTCTTCTCACAGAATGCTGCCTCATTTAACTGCCCAATTTTATAAATGTATTGCTCAACTATTTCACAATGTACTTTTTAATCCCAAGAACAAAATTTGGCAGTGACAATGCAAATTAAAAACTAGAATTTAAAAATAATGTTGCTATGGTAACAGGAGATAGAACCCTTCAAGGAAGAATTCAACAGTGCAAATCAAAGATGGATGATACAATTACGGGTTCAGTATGGAGTATCGAAACTCAGGACAATCTCAGCAGCTGCCTGCTAACACCTGTTAACAGACTGCCTAACCACTTCAGACTTTTGAATATAATGAAGGAGTGGATTTTGGTTACTGTCTGGAAACTACTAGGCTGCTGTTATCTTGAATTAAACAAACAGCTTCTTCTACTGAAACCACAGTCCGGAAGAATCATTTCTCCATTCTATCCTCTTCCCCTCTTGCTTTGGGCAATGATTTATTATGGTTGATTAGAATCTCAAAGCAGCTCCCACACAATTTCAGTCTAAACCTAGATTGACATTTCTCATGCACAACCAGAAGTATTTAACACTTGCAAGACAAAGAAGGAATGTGACAGAAATAATATTCGAACACAAAGGAAAACAGATGACGGTGGATAATATTTCCATCATTGGGCCTTTTGGTCATGCATCAGAATTTACACATGCAAATTTGCACTAGACTGGGAGAAAAAAGTCAACCATTTTCAACAGTCAGGGAATCACTTATCATTTACTAGGCCACGATCTTTTTAGATCTTTTAAGACTCAGATCTTTTTACTGTATCACACCAAAGGAATTTTAAAAACCAGTTTCTCTCCTTTCATGACTCTTCAAATTCATGCCCACAGGATCTACCCTTGTGCTCAACCACATTCTTATTAAACTGCTGACTGCTCAACTTCTCTTCCTAGCCCTCAAGTTCCAAATGTGGTTCCCTCACCACAGCTCTGATTCTTCTCCCTTTCAAAACCACTGACATCACCTTTTCTTCAAAAAAAAATCCAGGCATGAACTTTGTCCTTAAAAACTTCAAATCTGCAATCTCTATGCTATCAGTAAAATAAGATTAGTCCACATAATTTCTGCCCCATCTTTCCCAGTCTGACCAATATATTCTGTTACAATACCCGCGGTGCGGGCTCGTTGGGCCAAAGGGCCTGTTTCCTGTGCTGTTTTGTTCTTTGTAACATGTCTGCATGCCACCATTAAGGAATATTTAAGTCACGACCTTGGATTTCCCTTAGATGCTCTGATTCCCTTCCACAGTCCAAAGATATGCAAGTTAGGTTGAATGGCCATGCTAAATTGCCAGTTAGTGTCAGGGGGACTAGCTAAACTAAATATATGGGGTTACGGGGATAGGACCTGGGTGGTATTTTTTCCAGTGCAGGCTTGATGGTTGCCTTCTGCACTGTGGTGATTCGATGAACTGTCCCAGCATGAAAGCATCCAGACATGAAGACTGTATTATTGATAATCTGCACCATCTACAAGTTACTGTTTCTTTTTGAAAGTTTATAACTCTAAACAATCATTGCAAAAGAAAGCGAAGGAAAGTCATTATAATGTATCACTCCAACATGGAAATCCTTTTGCAATGTGAGGTATTGAATGCTTCAAAAGTTTGGACAATTTTCTTTTTTCCAATTTTGAATTTACATTGACAGGACATGACATTTAAAAGGAGCAGCTGTCTAAAATCTTCACCAGAGAACTATGCAATACTGCAGTCATCAAACCTTGTACTTTGGTAATCCTATGATATGGGAATTTATTACATTTCCAATCAAAGATCACTTTGGTAAATGTTAAATCTGTGTTTTAGAGCATAATTACAGGTAAGCTGCGGAACCTTCTAGTGTAATCATTGCAAGTCCTTACTCCCAAGTTCTACTTTTGTATTAGAAAATATACTCAGCAACAAACTTTTATGATGTAACAGGTCATGGAATAGTGATATAGGCATGGCAAAGGTGTAGACTTGCAAAAACCATAGACTTTCCAACAATTTAAAAAAGAAAGCTGGCTATTGGAAATGTAGGTTAACGCTAAGCTAAAAGGTCACAGTTTGCATACATAACAGCAGTGTCAAAATTTCAAAAAAGCAATTAATTAGCTGTGCAGTACTTTGCAACATCCTGAGGACATGAACACTCTGTAAAAATATATTCAATATACTAACAGATGCTGACAGAATAAGGACAACCAACTTGCAAGGTTGACCTTGGTAGTTACAGTACAGAAATTAAAGGCATCAACTGGCCAATTTACAGATGTGCTACAGGAAAAGCATCGGGTATGCAGGTCTGTACTTAAATACTACAATACAGAGCAGAAATTCTTCAAATGATGTGTCTCAGTTCTAGCTGTAAATGTAGCATGTGAAGTTTTGCCATTGATTTTCTGTACAGGCACTTGGGCATCAAGCAGCAGGCTTAGCTCAAAATCAAATTGTCTTGGTTTCAAGTCCCACACGAGACTTCAGCAAATAACCAGTGATAGTAGCAATGAAAGTGAGCCTTAGTGTTGCAAGTGCCATGTTTCAGACAAGATGTTAAATCGTTCAATTGGACATCAAACTCCCAAGATACCCCTTGAAAAGGGGTAGGGGTGCCTTGGGCCACCATTTATCAATTAACCACCATACAGAAAACAAGATCAATTATCTCATTGACGCTTGTAGGGGCTTGCTGTGAACAAACTAGTTGTTGCATTTTCCTGAATTATGAGAAAGTCTGCACTTTGTTGGTTATGAAGAACTGAGGATTGGTCCTGTTTTGTGAAAGGAACAACTGGAACAAGCATAGTGACGATAGTGCTTCAAACTCCTGAGCAACCTCTTAACAATGTCACTGCCCTTACCTGATTCTCTTTAGCAGAGGATTCCATAAAAGCAGCACTCCAGGAATCAGCTAAGCTCTTCCCTTCTTCATAACTGATCACCCTAAAAACAAGATTTAAAAACTCACTGACGATCAACTATTTGATATAGACAGATAGGAGAGTGTTCACTGCTTATCAAGCACAAGAAAGAAAGAAAATGGCTGCAGAAAATAAAAATTAGTGCATATCAAAGTGAGAAAATATAACATTTTGGCCACATTATTAGAGCAGACACACAATTATTGAAAGGAAAAGTTGACAGAAGTGGTAGAAGGGGGAAGCAAAAGAGAAAATGAACAGATATAATAGACCAAATGGTTGCCCTATGTGGAATGTGTAAGAGCTGCACAAACTAAGGTGGCAGTCTGAAGCTGTCAAACAACTTTTTAACTGCAGGGTAAAAGCAAAATACTGTGGATGCTGGAATCTGACACAAACAGGAAATGTCAGAGAATCTCTGCAAGTCTGACTGCAGAGAGAAAATAGAACCAACATTGAGTCAGAAGGGTCATCCTGACTCAAAACATTGACTCTATTTGCTCCCCACAGATGCTGACAGGCCTGAGATTTTCCAGCCTTTTTTGGTTTTGCAAATTAAACAGACCAGGCTGGAAATACTGACAAAAGTTGGAAAATGACCTCAAAAATCTCCTAAACGCTTGCCTCTATAAATTAAAAAGGACTATATGCAACAGTGAAATGTGATAATTTTTACAAAATATAACTTGAAAAACAATGCAGATTTTGGCATTTGAAATAATACTAAATTACATACATTCTATCTTATGATACTTTTCTAAACTGCCCATGTACCTTTCCATATGTATATACCTACCTTTCCATATGTAGATCTTTTTTATTTCCAACCAACATAATGGGAACTCTGCAAAAAAAAAAAAAGTTAATAGTCAGGTTAAAATGAACTTAAAATACAATCTAGGAAAAATATTTGGAAAATAGTAATCATTTCTTTTTTACTTACTGCACTTTCCCCACCATATCCAACAATTTTTCATGAATAACCTTGATCACCTCAAAACTGCCAACATGTAAGAAAATAGATAAATAATTACATTTGGATCCAATCCTAGCCAAATGAGAGTCATGGGTGACTACCCATCATGTTAACATAACCATGCTCATCTTTTCACTGTTGTCATCCTTTATTCTGAAGACAGAATATGTATACCAGGGAAAGCTTATACTTAAGATTCATAAATCATTTTCTCACTAAGTAATTTCACCATCTTTGAAAATTCAAAACACTTACTGATATTTATTACCTCTAAGAAAGACACAGCACATCAGGTCTTCTTGATCTTAAGCCACTCTCTTAACATTAGTGAAGCGTTGGTGGAAGATTCCTGGATTGGTTTTGGTGCAAGTATGGGAGGTTAGGATGTGGGCTAGGAAGGAGGGGGGAAAAAGGTGGATCAATTCTGACTGAGCTGAACTAGAGATGCTGAATGCCAGGAAAGCACAGTATCAGCACAGGTCATTAGTGTCCTTTTTTTAAAAAAAAATCATCCTCTGAACATCTTGCATTATTGTCAACACTTCAATTGAGTTACATTAAAATTTACAATAAACAGATTAGAAAAACATACTGGTTTAAGACTAATTCTAAAAGCATAGCTATATAAAACAATTCATTGCCAATCGCTGCAAAAGTGTGAAGCAATATTTGTAACTTTTTTAAAGTATTACAATTGAATTATTCAGTGTTACTCAGATTGTATTGAGCAATGTTCAGATTAATTCCAGTGAGATCCAATTTCTTAATTTTACAGGGTAGCTCCTCCCCATTTCAGGATCAAAAAACATTCTACACTAACTCTTTAATTTCACTCACTGGTCAGCTTCATGTCTAAACTTAGAAACTTGAAGTAGGAGTAGGCCATTGGCCCTTTGACCATGTTCTGCCAATCGCCTTGATCATGGCTGATCATCAAATTCAATATCCCAAACCCCTTTTCCTCCCACATTCCTTGATCCCTTTAGCCCCAAGTGCTATAACTAATTTCTTCTTCAAATCAGATAGCGTTTTAGCCTCAAACTACATTCTGTAGTAGTGAATTTCACAGATTCACCACTCTTTGGATGAAGAGATTTCTCCTCACCTCAGTTCTAAAAGGTTTATCCCTCACATTTTACATTACATTCAAGCTCCCAAAGCTCTGCTTATTTATTAAAATCAGCAGCCAGAAAGCAAAATTGTTATATGTAAAATTCAAGAAGTTCTCAATAACATCCAGTAGCATTCCAGAAGGCAGCAAGATCTTAGTGTAAAGTCATGAACCTAAATATGTTCACTTAGCAAACCAGTTATAAATAATTAACATTGCAAGATGATTCCAGTTAATGAAAATGTATTTTCTTAAACTGAAATCTTGCCTATAAAGATTTACTAGAATACAAAGAATGTAAAAGGTCTCCATCACGTAGAAAGGCTTGAAAAATGTATACATAATTAATATCAAAAGCTGGTGAATTGTATGTTTCAATTTTACATTTTATTGGAATGCTATCAGAAACATTAACTATGATTTTAATGAAGGGAAATACAATTTGTAACAACTTAATTTGAATGCTCAAAACTATGAGCCACCATAGCAAGTTGCATCTATTCTTTGGTGAAATATTGTGTGGGCATATTATAATGAATTTGTGCAGTTATTTGGGAATGTCACAATGCACTATATTCTAATGATAATGAATGCAATTCCCACTTATAATAAAGGACTGGAGTGCTTCTTTAAGTCAGTGCTGACTGAAAATTTGATTAAGCATTATGCTCTATACTCACTCTCAAGCTCTGACTGTCTGCTGCAAGCACCCTGTCCTGAAAGACCAGGTTACACTTCCTCCTCGAATATCTTCAACTTAAAATCCATGTCTACATGAATAAATTTCTCCAGGGACCAGCTTCAACCCATCTGTTGTAGATGCGCCAAGTTTGGTGGTGTTTAAGAGGTTAATTGATAAGTATATGGAAGAGAAGGGAATGGTTTAGTTTGGAGGGGCATTGCTTTTTATTTTGGTCGGCACAACATCGAAGGCCGAAGGGCCTGTTCTGTGCTGTAATGTTTTAATATTAATATTAATTAATCTCTAGAATGTAAGCCAGCCTCTCACTAACCTCTTGTCTGCCAAGTATTTATTTTTTCAAATGTCACCCTCCTTGCTTCACTTATCTTATTCCATTAGAAGCGAAGCATTAGTACAGGGTCTTCCTTTAAATTCTTTGCCAAGAGTTGACCAGCCATTTTTTCCTTTAAAAAAATCTACTCGAATCCCACCTCTGATCCCTAGTGAGGAAGTCTTTTATCCAGTCATGAAAATGTTGACTTTGTCAGAAATCTTAAACTAATCCCACTGTCCCATTTTCAGTCCAGTCTGGATATTTCCTTTCCTGGCTCAACATTCATTTTCAATATGCTTATTCTACGAGAGCCATGAATTCTTAACTCGAAGATGCTATCCAGAGGGAAACATCCCACTTTCTCCACTAAAGAATCCTTCTTCACTGAAAATAAAACTCTATTCTATGGAAAACATAATGCCAGAAAGGAATTTCAAGAATGTAACCTAATTTTTCGAAGCTGTTTATAAACCATTTCTACCTCAATTCACACACAACCCTTCGAAAGGTGCTTTTATAAAACCCTAGCAGTTTGAGGAGCTCAAATATATATAGTAGAATTGGAAGGCATTTTAGCTTCTTGTTGTAAAGGGATAACTAGGGATCAGTCTTGCATCGACAGGATGCAAGACTGGGCGGAGAAGTGGCAGATGGACTTCAACGCGGATAAATGTGTTGTGGTCCATTTTGGCAGATCCAACAGGAGGAATGAGTACACTATCAAAGGTAGGAGTCTTAGCTGTGTGGAAGAGCAGAGGGATCTTGGGGTCCGGGTCCATAAGACTCTCAAATCGGCCTCCCAGGTGGAGGATGTGGTTAAGAAAGTTTACGGTGTACTGGCCTTCATTCATCGAGGGATTGAGTTCAGGAGTCAGGAGTTAATGCTGCAGCTTTATAGGACCCTTGTCAGACCACACTTGGAGTACTGTGCGCAGTTCTGGTCGCCTCACTATAGGAAGGACGTGGAAGCTATTGAAAGGGTGCAGAGGAGATTTACAAGGATGTTGCCTGGATTGGAGGCATGCCTTATGAAGACAGGTTGAGGGAGCTGGGACTGTTCTCCCTGGAGAGACGAAGGTTGAGAGGCGACCTGATAGAGGTTTACAAGATGTTGAGAGGAATAGATAGGGTGGACTCTCAGAGACTATTTCCCAGGGCTGAAAGGGTCGCGACGAGAGGGCACAGATTTAAGGTGCAGGGAAGCAAGTACAGAGGAGATGCTAGGGGAAAGTTTTTCACTCAGAGGGTGGTGAGTGAATGGAATCGGCTGCCATCGGTGGTGGTCGAGGTGAACTCGTTGGGGTCTTTTAAAAGACTTCTGGATGAGTATATAGGATCCAATGGGATTGGGGGTTATAGATAGGTCTATGGCTGGGTAGGTTTTTGATGTGTTCGGCACAACTTGTGGGCCGAAGGGCCTGTTTGTGCTGTAGTGTTCTATGTTCTAACTACTGTAATAACACAACAATGTTCAGCATTTCTGAAAAAAACAGCTTTGTGTCTCAAAAAGCATTTCCTCATCAATAGCAGATTATCATTTTGCTGAATAATGCAAACGCTAAGTAATAACACCACTTCAATGCAACTATCAATATGGCAAGTAATTGGCTCATCACTGTCTTCTGAAACAGCAATATGCTAACACAAGCTAATGTAGCTGTCTTACTGAAAATGAATATTAAATACAAATTCTTACCTTTTGTTCGATGTAACTGAATACACCAGAATGTATCCATTAATGTCTATCGAATAGGTTTGAGGGAAAATAGAGTACTCATCCTAATGATTAAAAAGACACAAATGGCAGGATGTCAAGGTAATGAATATACATTACTATCAATCAGAGTCCAAAGCGAGGTTCAAATCATGACTTGCAAATTTGCTTGCAAGCATTTCTACACAAGAACTCAAATGCATAATATTCTGATCTTGCTGCCAGCATTGACACTGTTTTAATAGAGATGAGTTTAAATTCATAGTATGCATTAAAGTGTTGAATACATTTAGAAGTCAATCTTACTAACTACATATTTATGTTGTAACAACCTTGGCCAGACCCTGAGTTTTGGGACAATCTGGCGAGGGACCAAAAACGTTTTGTATAAAATAGACAGTTGACTAAAAGACCTCATCCAACAACCTGGCATACATTGCATCTGTTCCTGAAGATTTATCTAAGCTAAAGCCTGGAATATTCAGCTGCGATAAGACCATACGACTTAGGAGCAGAATTAGGCCATTCAGCTCATCAAGTCTGCTCCACCAATCAATCATGACTGATATTTTTCTCATTCCCATTCTCCTGTCTTTCCCCATAACTCCTGCACTCATTAATCAAGAACCTATCTCTGTCTTAAAGACAGTCAATTATCTGGCCTCCACAGCCTTCTGCGGCAAAGATGTCCACAGATTCACCACTCTGGCTGAAGAAATTCCTCCTCATCTCTGTTTTAAAAGGATCGTTCCTTTAACCTGAGGTTATGCCCTCTGGTTCTAGTTTTCCCTAGTAGCGGAAACATCCTCTCCATGTCACCTCTACCCAGGTCTCAGAGTATCCTGCAAGTTTCAATAAGATCCCTCCTCATCCTTCTAAACTCCAACAAATACAGACCCAGAGTCATCAACCATTCCTTATTTGACAAGCTCTTCATTCCAGGGATCATTGTGAATCTCTCCTGGACTCTTTCCAAAGCCAACATTTCTTTCCTTAGAATCCAATCCTGCTCCTCATGCAACCATGTCTCAGCAATAACATCATACCCCATATTTAATTTATGCCCTCAACTTATTTGCCTTGTTAGTTGAATTGTATTATCCTCTGCGGCAACAAGTTTAAATCACTTCAGTACATTTATTCCCTCTAATTGCACGGGCACCCAGAAGTCCACATACAAACCAATCCCTTTAAGTTTCAACATGTATATGGCCATACAAAAATGTTTAAGGCAGCTTTGCATTTAAATTGCCCATGCACTCAAAAATAATTTACAGAACATAGATTCTTGGTACAAGATAGAAAAGGGATGATGAATGGAACAATCTTAAATAGCAAAGTGAAGTGTTGCCAAAGAAATAACTTTTGGGATGCCGTCTAAAGTAGTATCTATCTCTAGAAGTTCACTGTTCTTCATGTGAATATACATGACAGCTTAAGCAGTGAATCAAAAGGATCTTGGATTCACAGATTTGTTGGTTAAAAAAAATGAAGGCGCCAGTAAGTTCTACATATAGGACAAATTGTAATAGTCATCTGCAAGTTGATTAAACAGGTGCTCAAGAAACCAATGAACAGTTATGATTGCAGGGTCTATCTCAGATCAGTAGTTGCTGAAAATTGAGCTTCTCTAAATTGACTTAATCAAGAACTTTGCCGCCAGGTTAAAAACAGTTGTGGTTTTACCAGGTTTTTTTTTCCTCAAAACAGAAATTTAATGACTTTTTCACAGCCATTACTCTGCCAAAAGGATGAGATATTTCATTATCCTGCAGCTAGAACAAACAGGACAAAGTTCTTGTTCTGGCATGGAATTAATGGCCTGCATATGCACAATGCTGCAGTTGGAAACAGGCAACACTAAAGGCCCCAGAACCCTCAATGGAATTATCATTTACCAAAAACTGAACTGGATCAGCCATATAAATACTGTGGCTGAAAGAGTCAGAGGCTGGGGAATTCTGCAGAGAGTAATTCCCCCCCCAGATTCTTCAAAGCCTGCCCACCATTTGCAGGCACAAGTCAGGAGTATAATGGAATAGAACATAGAATATTACAGCACAGTACAGGCCCTTCAGCCCTCAATGTTGCGCCGACCAATGGAACCAATTTTATGACCCTCTAATCTAAACTATTCCAATGCTATCCATATGCCTATCCACTGACCATTTTTACACCCTTAAACTTGGTGAGTCCACAACTGCCGTAGGCAGGGCATTCCACGCCCTTACTACCCTCTAAGTAAAGAATACTCCCCACTTGCATGAATGAGTGCCACTCCAATAACCACTGTTCTCAAGAAGCTCAACAGAATTCAGGACCATGCAGTGTGCTTGATTACTATCCCCATCCACCACCTTAAACATTCATTCCTTCCACCAGCAATGCACCTTGGCAGCAATCACCTTCAGATTACACTGCAGCAACTCAAAGCTCCATCAAAGTACTTTCCAAACTTGTGATCTCTACCATCTAGGAGGACAAGGGCAGCAGATGAATGGAAACCGCACCACCTGAATGATTACCTCCATGTCACAAATCATCCTGACTTGGAACTATATTGTTGCTCTTTCACTGTCACTGGATCAAAATCCCGGAACTCCTTCCCTAACAGCCTTAAGGCTGTAACGGCATAACACTGACTGCACAATTCAAAGAGGGCAGTTCTTCACCGCCTCAAGGGCAATTGGGGATGAAAAATAAATGCTGGCCTAGCTATCAGTACCCATATCCTGTGAACAAAAATTGAAAGATGTAAACAATTCCGCCATGCAGGAACCTCTGCCAATTACACTCCAAATTGTAAAAAAAAACCTACTGGTGATTTGTGGACAAGGAGGATAGGTACTTGCAGTGTCACAGACTGAGATGCATCTTTGACACAAGAGTAATGTCCAACGGCTTCCTATGTTAAAAAGGACACCTTGAAAGGACACACTGAAGTAATGAGAAAATCTGGAGAAGCAAAATGCAAACTCTAACTTAGAAGAGCAGCAGAAGTTAGTGATTTTTGATGGGATAAATCAAAATGTTTGAAAATAAGTGAATCATAAATAAGAGACTATCTTAAAAAGGCAGCTTGCCTGTCTTTCCCCCTACATCCAAAATTCCTTATTTCCAAATGAATGATGGTTCGCATCTACTGGCTGAATAATAGATGCATTAAATATCTTTTAGTCAAACAGATCTTTCAAGAAAAAAAATTTGCTTTATTCTTTCCTTAGAAAGAGGGTGGAGGGAAAGGAAAAGGAAATGGAACAAAAACTATTGAGGTGCAACAGATTCAGTGAAGTTATATTATTGCAGCTATCTTCTGGCAATACTAAACAGCGTTAAGTAAATGGCTAGAATGAATTTTTTTTTTAAAAAGAAATCCAAATAGGGATATGGATGTCGCTGGATAGGCCAGCATTTATGGCCCATTTCCAGTTATGGTTGAGAAGGTAGTAAGCAAGCT
The DNA here is from genome assembly GCA_024679065.1 of Sphyrna mokarran. Lineage (NCBI taxonomy): Eukaryota > Metazoa > Chordata > Chondrichthyes > Carcharhiniformes > Carcharhinidae > Sphyrna > Sphyrna mokarran. The sequence continues at coordinate 15,949,398 of JAGIQG010000002.1, forward strand.
GTCTCTTTGAACCGCTGTAATTCCAGATGTGCAGGTAAATGCACAGTGCTGTTAGGGAAGAAGCTTCAGGATTTTTACCCATTGACAGTCAGATATTTCTACATAATTATCATTTGTCATTAATTTGTGTTGCTGTAATATTTTTGATGTCAATTTTGCTTAGTATGGTAAGCACTGCAAAAACAGTGAATTAAACTCAGCAATATAACAATTCATTAACCGTACAATCCTCCAGTACAATGCAGTCTGATATTGCACTTCACTGAATACATCCGCTTAGAACAGCGAATCCATTGATGGAGCAGGATTATCCTTACCTGTCCAGCTGTATCCACAAGCTGCAGGTGGTAATCTTGCCCATTCACTGTAATCAATTTAGTAAATGCTGAGAACAGACAAGAAAAAAAGCAATGTATTAAAAAGATCCTGGCAAACAAAGAAATCAATGCATAATAAACAAAGAACAACAATAGTTTTTTTTGAAAGATTTAGCTTGAAGGTATCCAAAAACAAAATGTAATTTAACTATCAAAGGACAGAGTGACATTTTTTCAAATGCAAATTCTCATTGATTATTGCATTGAAGCTTGATATTTAAAATGTTACTCAAGTTTCTATGAAAAATATTGGAGGCATTACATCTATTACAATTCAGAGACCGTGCTAAATTTTGAAACTTTCAGAATTTCACATTGGAGCAGAATACATTCCAAAATCCCTGAATAGATCCCTGAAAGTAGGCAGTCAAGTAGATAAGGTTGTTAAGAAGGCATACGGAGTCTTAGCTTTTATTGGTTGGGAGATTGAATTTCAGAGCCGCAACGTCATGTTGCAACTGTACAAAACTCTAGTGCAGCCGCACTTGGAGTATTGTGTGCAGTTCTGGTCCCCACATTATAAGAAAGATGTGGAGGCATTGGAGAGGGTACAGAGGATGTTTACCAGGATGTTGCCTGGTATGGAGGGCAGGTCTTATGAAGAGAGGCTGAGGGATTTGATGTTGTTTTCGTTAGAAAGGAGGCGGCTAAGAGGGGACCTAATCGAAACATATAAGATGATTAGAGGTTTAGATAGGGTGGACAGTGATAGCCCTTTTTCCTAGGATGGAGAAAGCTAGCACGAGGGGACACAGCTTTAAATTAAAGGGTGATAGTTATAGGACGGATATCAGAGGTAGGTTCTTTACCCAGAGGGTGGTTAGGGAGTGGAATGCCCTGACTGCGGCAGTTGTAGATGCGCCAAGTTTGGTGGCGTTTAAGAGGTTAGTTGATAAGTTTATGGAAGAGAAGGGAATGGTTTAGTTTGGAGGGTCATTGCTTTTTTCATAATTGGTCGGCGCAACATCGAAGGCCGAAGGACCTGTTCTGCACTATAGTGTTCTATGTTGTAAAACACATTCTATGCCTAAAGTATGAGATTGAGCATGACCATGAAAGTGAACATTTGAGTAAAAGCTTTGAGCTGAAAACTGGTAACTGAACCCATAGTATTTTGTAAATTCTAGCTCAAAATAAAAACAAAGAAACTGTTTCAGCATTTCTCACATTTGCAAAACTCTTTCCATTGTGCAGCACGTGAAAACTAGTCAAGATAATTAATGATCAAAACAATCAGCACGTTCAAAAAGGGACCATGACAACATGAGTATTGTAGTAGCCTCCACATACTCCATAGTACATCGAACTCTGGCTAACATAATAAGAAACAGCTTGAATTTATATAATGAATTTCTTAACCTAAGTCCCAGAACATTTCACATCTACTCAAGTACTTTTGATGTTTAATCACAACATGCAGGGCAACTTAACTAAGTTGCACTGAATTAATCAAATTGACAAATTAAATCAATGGAAAAGTAATTGTGAAAATTTCGACATAATTTGTACACAAGGACCCATATTCAGTAATGTAATAAATAAATCAAATAATTTTGTTTCATGGATATTAATCATCAGTTGAAATCTCCTGCTCCTCTTCTAACGGTGGCCCAAAATTCTTTATGTTCATCTCAGTGATGACGACTTGCTTTAATGAGTCGCCTGAAATGCAGTAGCTCCTACAGCGACTGCACTATGTTCAAGTTTCTGCAGTGCGATTTGAACCCACTTTTTGTTGTTAAGCAACACAAATGCCAATGGGCCAAGAGATCCTGGGGTCAAGGCATCTGAAAATAACTAGCATTAAGAGATGTAGCTAAATTTGAAGTTCTAAAATGAAGATCTGAAGAATGAAAGATTGATTGTTGAGGCAGTTGTATATATTTCAAGATTGCAATGAAACAATATTACAAACTAGAATAGAATAATGCCAAGACAAAAATGTATTAGTTACAAAATCTGGCATCAATACTAATTGTGTTATAAATCCTTACTTATTCTCAACAGAACACAAGAATGAATCATCTGAATGGAAAGGCTGGTGAAATGTGAGGTGTGGGCAGGCAGCAGTAAGTTTATTTATCGGACACAAGTAAGGCTTGCATTAACACTGCAGTGAAGCTACTGTGAAATCAATAAACCACAGATCATACTGCATTGCTTTGATAAAGGATTGTCTGCATTGAAACGCCAGCTCTTTTCTCTCCTTACAGATGCTGCCAGACCTGCTGAGATTCTCCAGCATTTTCTCTTTTGTTGCAGATTCCAGCATTCGCAGTAATTTACTTTTATCAGAATGCACTGCCCAGCTAATGCCAGTAGGCTAAAATTTGTGTTGGAAGGAGGAAAGATGAATTGGAGGAAAGAGTGGTGACCCTGGAGAACTGTGCCAGGAATCTCTGCTTTCACTGGGATGTATGCTTGAATCTGGTGAACAGAATTCAATTTGAATACCTTTGCAAAATGATGTTTAGGTGTGGTTTTCCACACCTAAACATAGTTCAGACCAAAAATGACTACTATTTCAATATCAGCAAATGTCAAGGTCACTTCTTGACCACTGGGGCTCTTAAGGCCAACAGAATAGTCTAATAGTTGGCAGCATTGAAGCAAATGGATGGTATAGTGACGTAGTAGTTAGCCCTACTGCCTCACAGCACCAGGGACTCAGATTCAATTACAGCCTTGGCTAACTGTGGAATTTTCATGTTCTTGCATCTTTCATTTTCATGCATCTGCACAAGTTTCCTCTAGGTGTTTCTATTTCCTTCCACGATCCAAGGGCTTGCACGTTAGGTGGATTGGCCATGCCAAATTGCCCTTTAATATCCAAAGATGCGTAGATTAGGTCGATTCAACATGGTAAATCTGCAAAGTTACAGAGATAGGGCAGGGGGTTGAGCCTGGGTAAGATGCTCTTTTAGAGAGCTGGTGCAGACTTAATGGGCTGATTGGCTTCCTTCTGCACTGTAGGGATTCTACGAAAATTAAAAGGAAAAGGCATGTTATGTTCATGATGAATACATTAATCTGCAAATGACACTGTCACTGGTGGCATGCAAAACCCTTGATAAAGACATAAACAGTAACTGTATTTGGGTCAGCAATTCTAACTGCCCATGAGTAATGAAGAATTCTAACAAAGTAAGGTTCAGAACTTGAATCCAGAATCAACACTGGCAGTATCACAATCACAATGTCCAAAAATGTGCAGGTTATGTTGATTGGCGATGCTAAATTTCCCATTAGTGTCCAAAGATGTGGAGGTTAGCAGATTAATACATAGGGTTATGGAGATAGGGTCTGATAAGATGTTCTATTGGAGAGTTGGTGCAGACATGATGGGTTGAATGGCTTCCTTCTGTACCATAAAGATTCTATGAATAAGAATTGACTAAAGAATAAAATGCCTTTACAAAAGAACTGCACTATTCAAACCTACTTTATCTTCAGTTCAGAATTTTATACTCATTTCACAAAATGCTGTACTTGCATAACAAATAAATGCTTTCACATAGACTAAAAACGGTTGGTGTATGGTCTCCATTTCAAGGGTGAAAATGCTTCAAATACATCATTCCAAGCTGACAGACAGACAGTATATTACAGGCTCCACAGGGTGATAATCTTCAAAATATGATTAATCTTGCACCCTTTGTACTTCTTAGCATTGTATGGAATTATAACCATTGCTGTGGTGATTAAAGGCTAATCCTTTCAAAGAAAGAGTGATATTTATTTAAACAGGTCTTAAATAAATCATTAACATCTTTTCAGTATTATGTTTACAATGCATTCAGCTATTAAGCTACCGTCACTATGTGCAGGAAATTAATAAACATGGTCAGAAAAGAATAACCTATTACATATTGATGCGACTGCTGTTTAGATTCACAAAAAGCAGTTTTCCAAAAGCCAGATTACTACAAGGCTTCCCTGACATTTGTTGTTCTCATCCTCTCCCTCTCCTGTTCTCCATAAAGCAGGTTGATGAAAATGTGGGTTGTGGAATCAAATTCCTATTCAAATTGGGTGGCCAAAATTCAACTAAGTGAAACCCCCATTGTGTGGAGATTAGCAGAAACTGTGCTATCCGCTGCAATGATTATTGTAAACGTAATCCTGCAGCACTCATTTTGTTGGCTTAACACAACATTTTAACTGGAAAGGTTCTCTTAATAAATTGCACTCACATTCTGACCAGAGATAACTCAGTGAATTTCCTCTTCACTTTTCTCACTCTGTTGCCATGACAACTGCCAAGCTCAGTGTGAACCCTTTACATGCATAAAAGGGGCTGACTCTAGGACAGTTTCAAAATTACAGCAGAAGCAGGAGAAACTTTGAGGAAATTTACCGCAATATTTTAGAAAGGAAGAAAATGATTTTGTACCCAGTAAAATGTTTTTACAGTCAAAAGAACGATGAACTTGTTTGAATAACTCATTCTTGATTCATTAACCTTTCCATGGAAATAGACCATCTTAACCCTAGGCACAGAGTCATGGTCACAGTGAGGATCATATCTGCTTTGTTCAGATAGAAGAGGTAGCTTTAGATACATGGAAGCAAACTCAGGAGTCTCTAGTTGGAGTACAAGTGAAGCATTCCATAGACAATGACATCCCAAGACAACTTATTTAAGCAGTTTCCAAAGATGGAATGTCAAATGTTACTTGGAAGGAGACAGTAAATCTATGACTCAATGTAATCTTTGTTGGGGAGCATTTCCCTGGCATTCCAACTATTCTGAAATTGTTTTTAAGGGACTTATTTCTCAGTCAGCAAAGGAATATCAGCAGATTGAGTGGGCAAAAATTTGGCAGACAGGGTGTAATGTGGGAAAAAGCAACTTGTCCAGTTTGGCAGAAAGAATTTAAAAAACATATTATTTAAATGGGGAGAGACTGAAGAAATTGGAGGGTACAAAAGGATGTGCATGTCCTATTACATGAATTACAAATGGTGAATATATAGAATCGTAAGTGATCAGATAGACAAATGGAATGGAATTGTTTAGTGCTGGGGAAGGGAATAGAACATCAAGAGATGTTTTGCTACAGTTGTGGGGAAACCACATCTGGAGTACTGTGCACAGTTTTGGCCTCCTGATTTAAAGGAAGGACATAATTGCATTAGCAGTGGATTTACTCTACATATTCCTGGATGAAGGAATAATTTTACAAGGAAAGGTTGGTCATGTTGGGCCTGTATCCAGTGGAATTCAGAAGAATGAGGGATAATCTCATTGAAACAAAGGAACCTGACTGGATGCATACTGAATGGGTGTTTCCCTTTGTGGGAGACACAAAATTAGGAAACTGCTTTGGGGTCTCCCACCAAAGGCAGATGCGGAGAATTTTTGAGGGCTGAATTCGCTTCCCCAAGCAACTAATGGAGGCCTGCTCACTGACTATTTTTATGGCTAAGTTAGTTGATTGTTCACTGACAAGGGAGGCAAAGAGCACAGAGGAAAAAGGAAAATGAAGCTAGGCCAGTCAAATCAGCCATGATCTTAATGAGTGGCAGAGCAAGCCAAAGGGCATACCTCTGCTCCTAACTCGTATGCGCAACCCAGAAAATTGTTATAGTGTCATATTAAAGCTAACTGCAGTTTTACAGAAATGTATTTTCATTGTCTGATATCTATGGTCAGTCACAGGCAAAAGAGTTCATCTGAGCCTGCTGCCCTAGCTGATAAATTCAATTGGTCTCCAACAAACCTATGGCAGCTTCCGTAAATTGAGAAAAACATAATCCTGAGCTGGTATCCGACTCCACAGGCAGTAGTCTGGGTAACTCTCTACATAAACTGATTAGTATGCACCAAGAGAAATAGTGATTCTGCCACATAACTAATGTTAGGATGATACAACATCAAGGTAGTCAGCTAAATTCCCAAGATTCCATTTCTGCTGAACCTGCCCAAAAGCCAAAATATAGTATTGAGGCACACCTTTCTATCCTGTTGTAAATCACGACTGAACCCAGATCCCTACATTCCCTCTTCAACAAAGTTATGCATATGAGTTGATGTTGCAACTTGAGCACATTTCTAACCAGTGGTGAGTAAACTGCACCTATATTGCGAAAGTTATTACAATTTACAAAGTTTTCACTGCACAAAAACTCTCCATTGGTGCAAGGGGCCCATGAAGAATGTGTCTCTTCATTTAACTCCAACATATTCTTTGATTCCTTTCTCTCTCATGTACTTATCTAGCTTCCCACGGAATTCATCTCTGCTTTTTGCCTCAAACCATCATTCTCTGTAGTAATGAGTTCCATATTTTAACCACTCTCTGGATAAAGATATTTCTCCCAAATTTCTTTGCAGATTTCTTAGTGAATATTTTATTAATATCCATATTAAATGTCCCAGTGTTGTCTGCAAATTGGAATCTCGACATCAACTCTATCAAACATTTTCATAATGAGGCCTCCACTTGATCATCTCTCAGACTGTCTTTTTAAAAAGAAAAAGGTGAGCCCTAGCCTGTTCAATCCACCTAGTCAGGTATAATGTCTCTGTTCTAGTATCGTTCTAACAATTTTGTTTGGCATCCCCCCAGATTCAATTGAGTATTTTGTTAAAGGCATTTTGGAAATTCTAATCTAATAACTCATCAAAAATTAAACTTAAAAGCGCCAGCTGCAAAAAAAATCCTTATGCTTTTAAAAAATTCAATTTAAAGTCTGCCAAGTCATGACTGCCTGGTAGCTAGCTAAATTGTCTGACCCGCTGTGAAGTTCTAAAGACACCTGAGGATCACAATGTTATGAGACCTTTGGTGTTGCAACAAGTGAACAAAACACTGTCCTGGAAAGCATAATAAAATGTGTGCTAAGCAGCTGATCCATTGAATCAACTGAGCTTTACACATTCTCAAATCATAAAATAAAACATCAAGACTTCATGATACAATACAGCTAAACATAAAAACGTAACTATTGGAGAATACTGCAAATTTACAAATGATGAAACTTGAGCACAATTTTTGATGACATGATAGAGATTGTGAATCTCTCCAGGCTTGCTTTCTTTTGAAAATCTGCATCCAAAAAGTAAGGCCCTACTAGCATCTAATGTGATGCAATAGTAATTGACAAGAGACATCCACAGCATGCCAACACTACCAACTTAAGAACCACAAATATCCAGCACCAAACCACAGGAAGCATAACAGGACTCTGGAACAATCTTCATTTCAGATCAAAAGTTAACTATTCAAAATCTATGTCTACAAAGTTCTTTAGATATTCATTCCTAATTGCAAATCTATAATTGATATAAGGACATTCCTGTTGTGTCTTCAGCATCCAACAGACATTAAATAACCAGAGCCAGTGCTTAGAAAGCCTAGTTAAGATACAATAAACTAAAATCCTCTAAACTATTCAAACGTACGAGGATAGCTAATCAATTGTGTTTGCTGAAGCAAATTACTATACATCTGCTTCTGAAAGCTTTAATACCCAATGGTTAGCTTGAAGTTAAAGGCATTTTGGAAAAAAAACATAAGTCATCATCACAGAAATTCCCAATTAGTGCTTTATTATTCCCTGGTCTTTCACATTCTGAGAAGAATTTGCATGCACAACTGGGCTACAGACATGGTTGCCTGCCACACTGCAAAATAAGGTCAGAAACAAACCTGATATTTTCATGTGCCCAAAGATGCTGACAACTGCTACTATACCAGGAGTGCTGCTGATGGAGGAAGAATATGTATGTTTGCAGTTATCTGAATTCCTCCAGTATCAAATTAATGAATTCACATAACAGTGGAAAAATCTTAAAGCATACAAAACAAATATATTTTCTGTTCAACTTTTCAACTATGATAGTGTTTCTTAATGTGTAATAAATCTTGCTCACCACACAAATACTTGCGCATCAAAATATCCTTTGTTAGGAAGTAACGGGATGAAAATCTACTGATAAATGCTGTGTAAGTACTGAAGAACAAGAAAAGAAAATGCTCAAAAAAAGCACCTTTCTCCCTCATTACAATACCAACAGCATCAGCAACTGACCCATAGATAAGGATAACACAGCGTACTATGCACGAGTTGATTCTGCAACCTGTCAGTGCTAAAAATAGCACCTCAGTTCCAACTGCACAGTAAGCAAACAATTTTTAGCTTTACGCTTCTACCTCACGTTCACTGTACTTTGGAATCTACTGCAGAATTAACCCTTCCATGATTGAAATGTTTAAAATTCTGAAAAACAAATGGTTTTCATCTTTTTCACAAGTTAAATTACATGCTGAACTCAACTACTGAAGATGTAAAGAGAAAAAAAATTGAACCTATTTCAGCAGGAATCTGAAATATCAATTTTGGATGACAAGACTTTTAACTGTAACATCTGAAGGTGCTAATTGTGATTTTGCAACCTTGTTTGTAATGTCTGAATCACAAAATATATGGAATGGTCCCTTTGAAATGTTCAGCACAGATAATGTAAACTCCAGTGACAAAGTAGTATTCTTTAATAACATGACTACAGGAAAGGAAAATTCAATTTATAATGATATTTGTGATAAATGCAAAATAAAACATGCGCCTTTTTGACAAAACGATGTACGATGACAAGGTAGACAAATTTAGCCAATATACACAACAGCACTAACTCATCCATAATCTATGAGAATTTCTGCCAATGTGAATTGGTGACACTATTTTAAATAAAGTTTAAGCATATATTAACACTGCAATATAGTTACTGTGAAATTCCCCTAGTCGCCATATCCCGGCACCTGTTCAGTCGATGTACATATCCAGTATGTCTTTCAGACTGCGGGAGGAAACGGACCACCCGGGCGAAATCCATGCAGACATGACGAGAACGTGCATACTCCACCCAGACATGACCCAAGCCAGGAATCAAACTCAAGGCCATGGCGCTGTGAGGGGGCAGTGCAAACCATTGTATTTATACTCAGCACTACTTGCAGACAGATCTAAATGGCTGAACCATTAATGAGAAATATAGTCACAGGGTGGGATTTTCCAGCTATGTTCACCCACAAGCCTGGAAAATCCCTCCCGAAGTCAACGGACTTTGCATGGTCCATGTCTTGCCTGCTACGATTCCTGTGGCAGACAGGATGGGAAAATTCCACCCACAGTTCCAAGATTAACATCTGTGACATAAAAACTTTCTTTGGCATCAAAGGTGCCTTGATAGTTACCTGCTTACAGTATTAAATATTTTAGTTCAACTTTTGATTGGTTTGAGTTGCTGATAATTGGGTTTTATAAAACTTACATTCTGACAAGTCTGAAAAGACTATTGTGTGCTGAAATTCTTGCACAGTAGCACGCTTTAAACTTTTGTAGACTGGATTATCCTTATTTTGTGCCAAGAGTATAATTCTGCAACCAAACTGTATTTTTGTCTGAGCACAATGATATGACATTGTTGCATTTATTGCAGTGCTATTTGGAGTAGGTGAGTGAATCTGTGACAGCAGGTCCGTTTCCGGTGTTTTGTCCCTTTGATTGGATCTATAATAATGAAAATCTTAATTTGGGTAAACTCTGCTTCAGCACAGAAGGAAAGCATTCTGTCTACCATGCTACACTGCTTCTTTCAAAGAGCTATCAAACTAGTTGCATTTCTTTGCCCTTTGAGCAAAATTTTCCTCTCCAACTATTTATCCAACTCCCTTTTGAATTTTTTCTGCCATGAAAACAAAATATTTGGAAGGAAATCCGAATCATAATATTGTTTGCTGCAAGTCTACAACATTTTAAAAGCTTCCAGCTTCACCTGATTAGAAAACAAGGTGACTTTACTTTGTTGATTTTTATGCTATTTCTGCTATGCTGATCAAGGACAAGCAAGTCAAACTGGTAGTAGGCTGAAACTTGTGCCTCTCTGCACTTTTGCTCACTAGCTTTCCACCATCTCACCTTCCTCCCATAAAGTTCTTCTTCCCTAGGACCTGCCTTCTGTACTTTCTTTCCCATTTCACCTCAGAGCTGTTTGATTCTAACTGCTGCTGAAACCTTGATTTACATATCAACACCTGCTCTTATATTCATCTCTCCCATCTCCAATATGCAGCAGTTTGTGGAACCAATTTCACAAAAGAGGTGATAATTATTTCTCTGCTTAGAGAATCAATTATTAATTTCAGCTAGTACATAATCTGCTTTGCACTTAAACACAATATTGTTTAACCAGATATCTTGCCATCTAGCCATGCAAAATCAGTAATTCATTTCACAATTATTAGTTATACCTGTCACTGCCAATATATAAATTATGTTAAGATGTATAGAAAACAGGATGGTTTTTTCCCTTCCTTGTGAAAGGAAGTGAATCGCTTACACACATCACTGGCATCTTTCTCGAATTGGAGCTACTCATGTGTGACGTTTAATAAAGAGATAGCAGTTTTTACCATTTAGGAAGGTTCAAGATCAGAGCCCCTGCTATTCACAGCTGTATTCTATTTACTTTCTAGTTGGAGCCTACCTTCAAGTCCAGATAGTAAACATGAAGAGTTGTGACGAAGGGTCATCGAGACTCAAAATGGTGGCTTTATTCTTTCTCTATAATGATGTCAGACCCGCTGAGATTTTTAAGCATTTTCTGTTTTTGTTGAGGCTAATTCACTCACCAATTCAGGTAAAATGGAGCCAGTTGCAGATCTCCAAAAACGGCCTCTTTAGAATTGTACCCTTTATTTTGTATAATTGTTCTGCAATTCTTTCTATCAAAATAAATTGCTTCCGGTCCTACTACTGATCCCTGGATATTATCACTGCATCTCTTCTTCCAGTTGGAAAAGAACTGATCAATGCTACTTTAAGCTTCCTCTTTCTCCTTCCTATGTAGCACATGGGATATAATTTGTAACTTTAAGAGATATACCAATACTGTGATGTGGACAGAAATCAGATTGGAGTGATTCAAAGAAGGAGTTTTGAAAAAGATGGAAAGGATTTGGGAAATGACAACACATTTAAGGACTTGGGAGATTAGAGTTGGGATGGTAACTTGCAAAAATGAAAGGATCAACTTGATTTTTTTTCAGAATTTCATAATGAAGGCAGACAGAGGACAGAGAGAGAAAAAGACAAACAGAACACCTGCAGAGGCAGAACAGTTCAGAACATCAGCTAATATGAGGGTTATAAAGCAAAGTTGGGGGTTCAACAGTTTAGGCGGAGGGGATAAGATCAAGGTAGAGGCTCCCACCGGCAAGATGATCTCAGAGAGTACATGCAGAGATAGGAGTCAAACTAAAGAAGGGTGAGAGCTCTGGGTTAGGACAAGGAGCAATGCTGAAGGAAATCTGACCAAGTGGGTGAGTAGAAGGGAGAGATGTGGCAAAGACAATCTTCATGACAAAATCGTCATTAACTCTTCTCACACTGATGGAAGTGGAGGAGGCGGAGGAAAAAAGGGGATGGGTTAAAGACAACCTGCAGGTGAGAAAAGGAGTCAGGGGTTATGGAGCAAATTAGATGAGGACCCAGTTATGATTTAAGTGATGGATAGCTAAACTAGTTGTGCACCATATCCTTTCAAGTCTGCCTTCTTTGAACATAATTGACTGGAGATAAAGGGCCATAGCAGGAAACTTCCAGGATGAGAGAATGTAATGGCTTTATTGGGGACTAAAAATGAATGGAGGAGACGGAGGTGTGATTGAGTACATCTGCAGCAATGTTGGCAAACTTTATGGCATGGCACACAATAAACACCAAGCCGCTCAAATCCCCAAGGGAAACTTGAAACAGCTGTCAAGACAGTTTCACAATTTGTATAGTATGAAGCTTTCTGAAAATCAAAAAGCAGCTTCTCAGATCATATATGATCATTTTATATTAAAGTACAACATTTAAAATAAGAAAAGTTAAGATCACCTTAACACAGATAGCACTTTTTCAACCTTTCCAAACACATCTTGGCTTAAACTCAGAGCTAAAGTCCTTTTGAAGACAATAGTCCTTATAAAATGTATAGGAACATAAGAACTAGGAGCAGGTGGTCATCTGGCCTCTCAAGCCTTCTCTGCCATTCAATAAGATCATGGCTGATCTTTTTGTGGATTCAGCTCCACTGACCCACCCACTCATCATAACCCTTGATCCCTCTACCATTCAAAAATTTACCTATCCCTGCCTTAAAAGCATTCAATGAGATAGCCTCAACTGTTTCACTGAGCAGGGAATTCCGCAGATTCACAACCTTTTGTGAAGAAGTTGTTCCTCAACTCAGTCCTATATCTGATCCCGCTTATTTTGACGCTATTGCCCTAGTTTTAGTTTCACCTGCCAGAGGAAACAATCTATTCCCTTCATAATCTTACATGTTTCTATAAGATCTTCCTTCATTCTTCTAAATTCCAATGAGCATAGTCACAATCGACTCAGTCTCTGTTCATAAGCCAACCCTCTCAACTCTAGAATTAACCTACTGAATCTCCTCTGTATCCTTTCCAGCGCAGTATATCTTTTCTCAAAAAAACCAAAACTGTACACAGTATTCCAGCTGTGGCCTCATCAGCACCTTATACAGCTGCAACATAACTTCGCCATTTTCAAACTCCATTCCTCTAGAAATGAAGGACAAAATTCCATTTGCTTCCTTAATTACCTGCTGCAATTGCAAACCAACTCCTTATGATTCTTGCACAAGGACACTTAGGTCCCTCTGCACAGCAGCATACTGCAATTTTTTTACTATTTAAATAAGTTCTTTTTGCTATTATTCCTACCCAAATGGATGACCTTACATTTATCAACATTATACTTCATCTACCAGATCCATGTCCACCCATTCAGATCATCTATATCCTTTTGCAGACTTTCAGCATCCTCTGCAACTAAAATTCCACTAACTTTATCACACATGCCTTGCTACTCTCTTATTCTCTGGGGCGACAGCAAACTGGTTTTCCAGATTTGGCCTAGTCCACACACTTCTTTAAGATCTCACTAGCCACCACCTACAATGTCTTAAGATATCTTAGATCTGTTTTCCCCTTTGATTTCACTCTGTTCTTTCATATAATCTGTCAAAATGTCCTTTTTCCTGGAATTGATTAATCTCTTTAAAAAAGCTCTGACTATATTTTTGAAAGCAAATTTATACTACGTTCACCTCATCTATTTACAATATTACAATTTGTCCATGTTCTCTTTTGAAATACAGCAGTTAACTTCAAACCACTTCTTTTGTTGTCTTATGTTTGTCCTATTCGTTATCACATCAAACTAACAGCCTCGACACCTTCCTACCGATGTTTGACTTGTGAACTTTGTCTTTAATCCATTAAACCAATCACACCTCCAGAAGCTCATTTTCCAGTATTTGAAAATGACAGTGATGTTACAAAAGACAAAATATTAAAACTTTCATTTTTTAGCACAAATGGTGGGCCAAAGAAAGGAGATAGTTGAAATTTTGAAAGTACAGTTGTAAGTTAACTGGGGGAAGAGTTTTTTTTTAAAATGTTAGCTGCCACCCTCACTTTGTCCCTCTTACTTTCTTTCTCACTTCCAGTCAGCTTTTTACATTCAGCCAATTACTCACTTGTATTGAGTTTTTTTTGTGTTTTGATCTGGATGCACTGAAAGCATTGGAGAAAGTTCAGTGACTTTTGAAAGAATTTAAACACGGTGTAAAACTTACAGGACTATGGCAAAAAAGGTACAGTAAATTAGTATGTGGTTAATTCTTTCAAAGAACCAGCAAGAAATGCAATGGTTTAGATGAATTTCTATGCTGTATCACAGACCGATGATCATAGATTTTATATTGTCTCAATTTTAGGAGAAAAATGTTTATCTCATGTACGTGTAAAGCAGAATCTTGAGAACAAAATTAATTTTAGAAGTTACTAAAGTTTAGAAATTCTAAAGTTAGAAGTTAGAAGATAAATCAGGTTGGTACTGGGAGGTTCTGGTAGATAACAGTGAAGAGTTTTGCAATTCGTATCAGTTGAATAAATGGGGAATTACCGAAGGTAGGAAAGGCAAATTTAGAACATAGGACAGTACAGCACAGTACAGGCTCTTCGGCCCTCAATGTTGTGCCGAGCCATGTAGGAGACTCACGATATTGTGCCGAACCATGTCAGAACCCAAGATCAAGCTATCCCATTCCAATCATTCTGGTGTACTCCATGTCCCTATCCAATAACCGCTTAAAAGTTCCTAAGCGTCCAATTTCACCATCACAGCAGATAGTCTATTCGACACCCCAACCACCCCCTGCGTAAAGAAACTACCTCTGACATCCCTCCTATAACTTTCACCATGAACCTTATAGCTATGCCCCCGAATAACAGCTACATCCATCCGAGGAAATAGAGTGGATGTTCAGAGACTATCTATCCTCCTCATCACCTTATAAACTTCTATTAAGTCACCCCTCATCCTCCCCTGCTCTAAAGGCAAAAGCCCCAGTTCCCTGAACCTTTCCTCATAAGACCTACTCTCCAAACCAGATAGCATCCTGGCAAACCTCCTCTGCACTCTCCCCAGTGCTTCCAATCTTTCTTAAAGTGAGGTGACCAGAACATAGAACATTATAGCACAAACAGACCCTTTGGCCCACAAGTTGCACCGATCATATCCCGACCTAGGCCTATCTAGAGCCTCAATCCCATTAAATTCCATATTCTCATGCAGAAGTCTCTTAAAGACCCCAGCGAGTTCGCCTCCACCACCGACGGCAGCCAATTCCATGCACCCACCACCCTCTGCGTGAAAAACTTATCCCTGACACCTCCTCTATACCTACTCCACATCATCTTAAACCTGTGTCCTCTCAGTGACCATTTCAGCCCGAGGAAATAGCCACCGAGAATCCTATCTATACCTCTCAACACCTTACAAACCTCATCAGGTCATTTCTCATCTTTTGTCTCTCCAGGGAGAAACGACCTAGCTCTCTCAACCTATCCTCATAAGGCATGCCATCCAATCCAGGCAACATCCTTGTAAATCTCCTCTGCACCCTTTCAGTAGCTTCCACATCCTTCTTATAGTGAGGTGACCACAACTGCACACAGTACTCCAAGTGGAGTCCAACAAGGGTCTTATAAAGATGCAGCATTATCTCCCGACTCCTAAACTCAATCCTTCGATTAATAAAGGCTAGTACAATACAAGTCTTTTTGGTCTCATCCTTCACCTGGGAGGCCGATTTAAGAGTCCTGTAGACCCGGACCCAGGGTCCTTCTGATCCTCTACATTGCTAAGAGTCCTACCCTTTCCTTGATATTATATTCCTTCATCCCACTGGACCTGCCAAAATGGACCACAACACATTTATCCATGTTGAAGTCCATCTGCCACTTCTCTGCCCAGTCTTGCATCCTATCTTTGTTGCCCTCCAGACTATCCACAACACCAAACTTCATGTCATCAGAAAACTCACCAACCCATTCCTCCACTTCCTCATCCAGGTCATTTATGAAAATGACAAACTGCAAGGTTTTTAGAACAGATCCTTGGGGCACTCCACTGGTGACCAACCTCCATGCAGATAAAGACCCATCCACAACCACTCTCTGCCTTGTGCAAGCCAGCCAGTTCTGAATCCACAAGGCAACAGCCCCTTGGATACCATGCTCTCTCACTTTCTCAAGAACTGCGCACAATATTTCAAATATGGTCTCACCAATGTATGTTTAGTTGCAGCATACCCCCATGACTCAAACTCGAACCCCCTGTTAATAACACACGATAGGCCTTCTTAACAGCTCTGTGGATACGAACCCCAAAATCCCTCTATTCCTCCGAACCCTGTCGTTGACCCTGTAATCTGCACTCAAGTTTGTCCTACCAAAATGAATCACCTTGCATTTATCAGGATGAAACTCCATGCCACTTTTCAGCCCAGCTCTGCATCCTACCAATGTTTCTTTGCAGCCTGCAAGAGCCTTCCACCTCATCCACAACTCTGCAATCTTGGTGTCATCAACAAATTACTAACCCAGCTTTCAGCACCCTCCTCCAAGTCATTGATTAAAAAATAAATCACAAATAACAGAGGATCCAGCTCTGATCCCTGTGGTGCACCGCTGGTAACTTACCTTCAGTCTGAAAATTTTTCCTCCATCACCACTATCTGTTTTCTATGAGATAGCCAGTTACTTATCCAATCAACCAAATTTCCTTTTATCCCACATCTCCTGACTTTCTTCATGAGCCTATCATGGGGAACATTATCAAACGCCTTACTAAAATCCACGTATGTGACATAAACTGCTCTACCTTCATCTAAACACTTAGTTACCTTCTCAAAGAATTCAATCAAATTTGTGAGGCAAGACTTATCCCTCACAAATCTGTGCTGACTATCCTGGATTAAGCTGCATCTTTCCAAATGGTCATAAATCCTATCCCTCAACACCTTATTCATTAATTTACCAACCACTGAAGAAAGACTAACTGGCCTATAATTACCAGGGTCATTCCTATTTTCTTTCTTGAAGAGAGGAACAACATTCGCCACTCTCCAGTCATTTGGCACAATCCCCATGGACAGTGAGAACCTAAAGTTCAAAGCTAAAGGCTCCGCAATCTCATTCCTTGCCTCCCAAAGTATCCTAGATGTATCTGATCTGGCCCAGGGACTTATCAAGCCTCACGTTTTTCAAAATTGCTAATACATCTTCCCTCAGGATAGAAGAAACAGATGTTCTATCAGCTTGCATCTCACTCATCCTCAAAAACTAAAGCAAAAAACACGCAGCCCAACTGTTTCAGATTCAATTCCAGCCTCAGGTGACTGTGTAGAGTTTGTACATTCTCCCCGTGTCTGCATGGGATTCCTCCAGATGCTCAAGTTTCCTCCCACATTCCAAAAATTAGGTGAAAGGCAAACAGTGCCCTTTTCTACTTTTGGGATTCCTTCCCGCCTCTTCCTATTGCGTAACAGGGCTTTCTTTAACACTTTGGCAAGAGCCAGAGCTTGCATTATGTTAGAATGAAACAATGCTTTAAATAAATGATTCATGATTTTTTAAAACTGCATTTATGTGATGCATTTACTTTTCATGTATGATAGCCTGATAGGACAGGTGTAATATTGCAGAAATTGAATATCATTTGCCTGAATAACTACAAATTTTACACAGAAGGAAAATGGTTGATTCTTTCATTGCACCACAAGGTGCATACTTCCAAATTACTTCTAAAAAGTAGTTGCTGTATTTAGCTACGCAATCTACTATTCATGCAATGGAATCTCCTTGTCAGGCATTATGAGATGACCAGCAACTATAGATAGACCAAACCTGTAAGAAATTGTGGGTCTAGACCCTGGTGTTACATTTAGTGGTTTGTCGTTATTTTTGTTTTATTTGTCATGCAATGGACAGCACAGATACCACTGCAAGTGCAAGCAATTCTGGTGCAATTGGACAAGAAATAAGTGAAAGGATTTAACAGAGTAAGTGACCTGCCATTTTAAAACTCAATCAAGTTATTGCTGTAAACAGCTAGAAAGTTTATATACTTAGGGTGGTGAAGTGGTTAGATCATGACCATCATTCTTGGATTTGACTGTTTTGTTGAGATTTTTCTTTCTTTCTGGATAGTTGCTAGGTTACAAATCAAGCCCAGATTCAATTTTTCTTCAGTGAATCAAGTTCAGTGGGTGAACTGACATGGCAATTTATGTAGAGATGCCGGCGTTGGACTGGGGTAGTAAGAATTCAGTAAGAATTTAGCAACACCAATTTTAAATCCAACCGATTTATTTGATATCAAATAAATCGGTTGGATTTAAAGATGGCAATTTATCACAGCTTCCTCCTCACTAAAATGAATCAGATCAGACAGCCTCAACTTACCAAGGATGTACGAGTAACATCAGTTCCGAAACAGAGTTCTTCTTGGAGCCATGATGGTACATTGTTGTCCTGTGATGCCTTTAGCCTTAAGAGCTATACCTAATTTCTTCTTGAAATCAGGCATGTTATGGCCTCAACTACTTTCTGTGGTAATGAATTCCACACATTCACCAGTATCTGGGTGAAGAAATTTCTCCTCACCTCAGTTCTAAAAGGTTTATCCCTTATCCTCAAACTATGACCTCTAGTAGGGTTTTAGTTCAGTCAGGCACATGGTCAATGCTTGGAGGGCTGAAGGGCTTTTGTTCTTATGCTGTAATTTTTTTTGTTCTAGTTCTGGACTTCCCCACACTGGGGACATTCTTTCTGCGTCCAATCTGTCAGAATTTTATAAGTTTCGTGCGATCCCCTCTCACTCTTCTAAACAGCAGTGAATATAATCCTGACAGACTAAGTTCCTCCACATATGACTCACCTATCATCCCAGAAAATCAACCTGGTAAACTTCCACTACACTTCTTCTATTGTAAGGATATCCTTCCTCAGATAAGGATTCCAGAACTGCACACGATACTCCAAGTCTGGCTCAGTAATGCCCAGTACAATTGCAGCAAAACATCCCTATTCTGAATTTGATTATGTAATATATATAAATGATTTGGAGGAAAACATAACTGGATTGATAAATAAGTTTGCAGAAGACAAAAAATGGTGGATTTGCAGTTAGCGATGAGAACCAGAGGACACAGCAGACATAGATCAGTTGAAAATTTTGGCAAAGAATGGCAGGCAAAGTTTAATCCGGACAAACGGGAAGTAATACATTTTGGAAGGTCTAATACAGATAGTTAATGGCAGAACCCTTAAGAGTATTGATAGGTAAAAAGATCTGAATGCACAGGTACACAGGTCATAGAAAGTGGCAATGCGGGTGGAGAAGGTAGTCAAGAAGGCATACAGCACGCTTGCCTTCATCGGCCAAGTATTGAGTTTAAAAATTGGAAAGTCATGTTGCAGCGTTATAGTACCTTAGTTAGGCTCCACTTGGAATATAGTATTCAATTCTGGTTGCCACTGTACCAGAAGGATGTGGAGGCTTTGGAAAAGGTAAAGAAAAGGTTTATCTGATAAGGATTCCAAAACTGCACACAATACTCTAGGTCTGGCCTCACTAATGCCCTGTTATTGCCTGGTATGAAGGGCATTAGCTATGAGGAGAGGTTGGAGAAAATGTTTGTTTTCACTGGAGCAACAGAGGTCAAGGAGAGACCTAATAGAAGTCTACAAGATTCTGAGAGACATGGATAGTCAGAAGCTTTTCCCCAGGGTAGAAGAATCAATTGCTAGGGTTTAAGGTGTGAAGAGCAAGTTTTAAGTACATACGAGGCATTTTTTGCCCACAGAGTCACGGGTGCCTGGAACTCATTGCCAGGGGAGGTAGTGGAAGCAGATACGATAGTGACTTTTAAGGGGGCGTCTTGACAAGTACATGAACGAGATGTCCTGGAAGCGTACAGAGTTTTAGTTAACTCAGGCAGCATGGTCAGTGCAGGCTTCGAGGGCTGAAGGGCCTGTTTCTGTGCTTTTTTTTGTTCTTTGTTTGTTCTTCATTCAAATCCTTTCGCTAATGAAAGCCAACATGCCATTTGCCTTCTTTACTGCCTGTTCTACCTACATGATTACTTTCAGCGACTGGTAGATGGTCTCCAAGTTCTCACTCAGTATCCAGCTTTCTCAATTTACATCCATTCAAGTAATAATCTGTCTTCCTATTATTGTTCCAAAGTGAATAACCTCAAATTTATCCACATTATACTGCATTATGCAACATTTATCAAAATTACACTACATTATAGAATCCAAACTGGTTTTCATTCATCCATAGGTGCTATGCTGGTGTTGCTGGATAAATATTAGGAACAAGAATCTAAAATTTACTCAGCAACAGGTTCAAAAGATACTGGCACTTTTCTTAAAGTGGTAAACTGAGAGATCAGTGTTAGGATGATGTTCTTATGAATTTAAAGAATAGAAAAACCTTAAGGGGCATGAGCGCTACTTAACAAAAATATAGTTATGGATAACAGAAGAACTAAGGGATAACCTAAAACTAAAAGCCATGATGTGGCAATGCCAGCGTTATACTGGGGTGAGCACATTCAAGGCTGCGCTCCAAAAATGCTTCCAAGTAAATGTGTTGGACTTTAAACTGGTGTTGTGAAACTTCTTACTAAAACCAAAAGACTAAAAGATAAAGCATACAAGAATGGCTCAATTCCAAGTGAACAAGAGAGAATCAAAGAACAGAAAAAGGTATAAAACACTCAAATGGCAGGTTATAACAAAACTTAAATAAAAGCAAAATACTGCGGATGACAGTAATCAAATAAAAATGATTCAAAATGCAACAGGTCTAGCAGCATCTGTGGAAAGAGAAACAGAGTTAACATTTCAAATCTGTACAACACCTTCATAATTGAGTAGAAGTGTGATGGATTTTATACAGTTGAAGAGCAGGAGCAGATGGAGCAGAATAGGAGTATACAGGTGGGCGCTCAGGAGAGTGTGACAAAGATGTCATGGACAGAAGACAAAGAGCATGTTAACGGTAGTGTTAAAGATCAAAGGTAGTGCTAATAATGGCATAAAGGTGAGGGAGGAGGAGGAGAGATAAAACGTCATTGCAGAGTAGTCTGAAGTTTTTGAATTTAAGTACAGAGCTGTAAAGTACCTGAATTGTGGCACGGTGGCTAACATTGCTGCCTCAGTACCAGCACACAGCTTGGGTCATCGCCTGTGTGGATTCCACACATTCTCCTCATACCTGCACGGGTTTTCTCAAAGTGCTCTGGTTTTCTCCCATAGTCTGATGATTACGTGTGAAATGTTCCCTCAGTGTACCTGGTGTGAGACAACTAGGGGATTTTCACAGTAACTTTGTTGCAGTGTTAATGTAAACCTATTTCTGACATTAAAACTTTAAATCAATAAGATGAGGCACTACTTCTCCAGTTTGTACAGGGCTTTACTGGAACATTACAGCAGGCAAAGGATAGAAGAGCGGGTATGAAAACAACTTGATGAATTGAAATAGCTAGCAGCGGGAAAGTCAGTCATGCTTGCAGTCTAAGCGAAGGTATCCCGCAAAGCAGTTCCTGCATCTAGTCCTCCCAGTGTAGAGGAGATTGCAATGTGAGTGGTGAACACAGTAGTCTAAATTGAATAGAGTGCAAGAGAAACACTATTACATTTTAAAGGGGTTTTGGGTCTTGGACGTTGCAGAGGGCTTAGGTGACATGGGGCCTGAGGCATTAGGGCAGCGTAGGTAAAGTCTTACTTCTATGATTGCATGGGTAGATGCCAAGAGAAGGGGATAAGGTATTGGAGGTGAAGGAGTAGTAGATCAGGGTATTGCGGAGAGAACGATCCCTATGGAATGCTGATTGGGCAGGGGAGGAGGAAAATATGTTTTGTAGAAGCATCATGTTGGAGTTGGCTGAAATGGCAATGGACAATCCTTTGAACATGGACATCATGGAATGAGAGCAATGGGAACTTTATCATAGTTTTGGAGAGAAGGGGTTAAAGCAGAGGTGCAGAAGATAGTTTGGATGTCGCTGAGGGCCCTGCCAACTGGAATGGGAAGAGAAATGTGGGTTAAGAAAAAAAGGAGACACATTACAAGTGCAGTTTTAAAAGGTAGCATCACCAAGTGTGTGTACTAGTTTTGACTGACCACTTGACAAGGAAGTTCAAGTCAATCACTTGGACATCTGGCTAGAATGGCACACAAGCCAGAATGAGTGAGGACAGCAAGTCTCCAGACATAAGGGAACCAGCTGGGATTTTTACCACATTTTCACCAACGCAGGTAACGTCTCAAAATCTACAATCTTCATGCCAGATTTTAGATGAAGTGGTTCATTCATCACTTAGTCGCACTAAGTTTTTTTTTTATCATTTTACTCAAAACTGATGTATGGCACATTCCAAAAACACCCAATTTTCAGACAAGTCTGACTATTGGACAGATCCGAGACACTGTACCTGTATTACCTTTCTACTTCTGAATTTTTGATCATTAAAATTGTATTCAAATTCTGCCTTCACAGGGTTTACTTTTGATTATTAATCCAAGCCTCTGGAGTACTAACCTAGAAACATAAATACTACAATATCTAGTAAGTACGTTCATTAAAATAGAGTAGATTACTTGGCTGTGTAACGATAACAAACTATCCTTTTTCATAGAATCTCTGGAGTGTAGAAGGCCATTTGACCCATTGGTTCTACAATCCTACACAGGCCCTAATCCAGTAACCCCACATATTTACCCTGCTAATCCCTGACACTAAGGACAATTTAGCATAGCCAATCAATCTAACACAAATCTTTGCATTGTAGGAGGAAATTGGAGCACCCAGAAGAAAGCCAAGACGACAGGCAGAATATGCAAACTCCACTCAGAGTGACCGTTGGCTGGAATTGAACCTGGGTCCCTGGCTCAGTGAGGCAGCAGTGCTAACCCCCACTGTATTTGTAAGTATTACAAATTATGTTAATCAGGGTGAGAACCCTCTATTTGCCACTGTTCAGCCCCCAACACCCCTCTCCACTGATAGCAACAAGATTTGATCTAAATAAGATCCTTTTCCCATGGATACCTTTTCCAGGCCCATAGCTCCATTTCAAAAGCAGCCAATTTAATCAGGCATTCTTGAATTAGAGTGAGTTTATTGACTACAAAAATGATGAGAAAAATGGTAAAATACATGCATTTACATTTCTACAGATTAGAAGTGAGAATTGAGTTCAATAGTAAGTAAAACTAAAAAAAATACACAGAACAGTCCTTGACCTGAAAGTAGGTAATAAAGCATGCAGTCTTTTATGATTATTCCTGCAGTGTTGACTTTAGTAGGCAGATAGTTACTTTCAAGGTCCAGTAGGGCAGCATGGTGACACAGTGGTTAGCACTGCAGCTTTACACCACCAGGGACCCAGGTTCGAATCCCAGCCTGGGTCACTGATTGTGCGGAGTTTGGGTTTTCTCCCACAGTCCAAAAGTGTGTAGGTTAGGTGCCTTAGCCATACTAAATTCTCCCTTATTGTACCCCAACAGGTGCCAGAGCACAGAGACTAGGGCACTTTCACAGTAATTTTGTTGCAGTGTTAATGTAAGCCGACTTGTGACTAATAAATAAACTTTAAACCTTTAGGAGTTGACTTCAGCAGGCGAACAGTTGATTCTTTGATTCCAGTGTTGTGTGTTTGGCAGAGAAATTCCACAGTTCCTGTTTCAGCTGCGATCCTTTTGTTGGTTGGGCCGACTTCCAGTCAGAAAGACATTTTCAAGGTATATCTGCAAAAATGGCTATTTTGTACAGGCACTGCTGGCTGTATCTGTTACTGTGTCACACACCTTCAATGCGTAAAGCCTCGAGCTGCTTATTTTCACAGCACACAAAGCCAGACACCAGTTTTATTTGCTTCTTTTAAACCTATTCTTTGTACACTATAACTGAGTGGGAATCCACAATTCTGTACTGGACAGGATCCCTTGAGAGATGATGGGCATTATATCGTCTTTGCCTTTAACAGTGAAGATAATCAGTCTCATGATAATCAGTCTCTTGATGCTTTCAGAAATACCTGGTCTCAAAATAGGGGGGGATTTCATTACCCCTTAGAGAATCATCCTGCAGCAATTCCTGTCAGTAGTTTACATTCTAGAGAATTTAATAATGCAAACATACAGAACCAGCTCACAGATGATAGTCTTCTGCAAATCAACCTAAGTGCTTGTCAATGTTAATTTCCCGTAAAATGCAGTGGAAAGTTACCAGAATATTTTAACATGCTGACACGGGAGCTGAGTTTGGAATTCTCCTAACACTCAGGAAGGATTTAAACACTGCAAAACCACGTATCGAATTCCATAATTCCAGTCCATTGCAATGGTTAAGAAGGAAGTTTCTGTTCCGTGCTACACATTGCATATTAAAATATTGCTGTGGAAGCTGGTAACAACAGCTGAACCACGCAAGGTGCAATTACTGCTCAGCTGTATTTACCCACACTTAGTCAAACAGAAGCATTTCACTTATCTCAGATATTACTTGGAAAAATTAGAACAGGCAGCAGAGAAAAAAGCACACAGGCTGCTGTTTTACTATTTAAAAAGAACATTCATCTGAAATCAAGTCAAATGAGTTTAGCGTACTGTGAAATTTTACAGACAAGTGTATTACTTACTGTTTTCTATTGTGGGGTCATACGAGTCGACAAATTGTCCTTCAACAAACTGAATAGTCAATGAGGATTTCCCTAAAAGAGAAACAGATAAACATGGATCAAGTCATCCTTCCCTGAAAGACTAACATTATGAAATATTTCTAATTATCTTACTTTCTGTAAGTCATATTTAGCTCTCTGTACATTATTTCATTTTAATTATATTCTAAACTTTGAATTTCAAATCAAAGCCTTTTTAATGTTTCACAGGATTATGTACACAATTTTTTGTGGCAGATTGTAAGTGGCATCATGCCATCATTTTATCTTACATTTGCTTCTAGTACACTTCTGTAATTTCTCATTGTTCACATTGGAGAGTTAAAGGGGACAGCATATTGGTTAGCACTGCTTCCTCACAGGGCCAGGGACCTGGGTTCAATTCTGGCCTTGCGTGACCATCTACATGAGTTTCCTCCACGTGCTCCGGTTTTCTCCCATAATCCGAAGATGTACAGGTTAGATGGATTAGTTCATACTAAATTGTTCCTTAGTGAACCAAGTTATTTAAGAGAATTACCAGGGTAAATATGTGGGGTTGGAGGGACAGGGCAGGATTGGGCAGGGCAAATTGCTCTGTTGGAGAGTCAGTGCAGACTCAATGGACTGAAAGGCTTCCAGCTGCACTTCAGGGATTCTAAATGCACAATAGCATTATGGTAAAGCTACTGGACTAGGAATTCAGAGATTATCGCTCAAACTCAAATCCTACTGCAATGGCTGAGGAGACTTAAATTTTCCTTAGAGGAAAATAACCTTTTACCCACTGCACCAGCCAGTTCCCTTTGCTATTTCAAGCTTATTTATATCCGTGACACAAAACAAAAGGACAGACCAAATGGATGTGGTGTGACATTTAGCCATTAGGCAAGCCTGATACCCTATTGCATGACTAACTGTCTACTTATAGATTAACTATTGAACCCACTGTCCACATGGATTGCAGCAGTTCAAAGCAGCAGCTCACCACTACCTTCAAGGACAATTCAGGATGGGCAATATATGCTAGCTTAGCCAGAAAAGCCCATGTCCCTTGAATGAAAAAAAAATCACAGAGTCTGTGCTACTCTATACAAGATCTGACAACAAGTAGGTAGACTATTTTATGGGGTCAAGAAAATGGGGCTTATAGGGACAACTTTTCAGCCAAATAGGATAAATACAATAGGTTTCACCTACGTAAATGCCATTTGATGCACTACACAAAACAAGCCATGCTGTTCATGCTACATCCATAACCAAAATACTGTCTACTGCAGTCATCTTTACATTATGGTGTGATCTGATGTAAAATAACCTGATGTACTTTTGCAAGGACAAGCAAAAGAATGCATGAATCAGCAGACTCGTGCCTATACAAGACTAGCATTCTGATCCTTGGCAGTTTGAGCTCAGATACTGTGAGCGCATTATTCCAGGGTTGCTTTTGTGGCTTAAGGCAACAGGCAGTGGCATTGTTAACCCTTCTTCCAGAAACTTATAGAATATAGAACATTACAGCACAAACAGGCCCTTCGGCTTACGAGTTGTACCGATCATATCAGTACCTACCAGGCCACAGAACTATCTGTAACTCTCAGTCCCATTAAATCCCAAGTACTCATCCAGAAGTCTCTTAAAAGACCCCAGCGAGTTCGCTTCTACCACCACTGACGGCAGCCGATTCCATTCACTCACCACCCTCTGAGTGAAAAACTTACCCCTAACATCTCCTCTGTACTTGCCCCCCAGCACCTTAAACCTGTGTCCTCTCACAGCGACTATTTCAGCCCTGTGAAATAGCCTCCGAGAATCCACCCCATCTATTTCTCTCACCATCTTATCAACCTCTATCAGGTCGCCTCTCAACCTTCGTCTCTCCAGTGAGAAGAGACCTAGCTCCCTCAACCTACCTTCGTAAGGCATGCCTCCCAATCCAGGCATCATCCTTGTAAATCTCCTCTGCACCCTCTCAATAGCTTCCAAATCCTTCCTGTAGTGAGGCGACCAGAACTGCACATAGTACTCCACCTGGGGTCTGACAAGGGTCTTATAAAGTTGCAGCATTACCTCCTGACTCCTAAACACAATCCCTCTATTAATGAAGGCCAGTATACCATATACCTTCTTGACCACATCCTCCACTTTCGAGGCTGATTTAAGAGTCCTATGGATCTGGACCCCAAAATCTTTCTGCTCCTCAACAGTGCTAAAACTCCTACCCTTGATATTATATTCCCTCATCCCACTGGTCCTGCCAAAATGGACCACCACACATTTATCCACACAAGTCCATGTGCCACACTCTGCCCAGTCTTGCATCCTATCTATGTCTCACTGCAACTTCAGACATCCCTCCACACCAACCTACCTTATGATGTGTGTGCATTTTCAGTGTCTTGCCACAATATTTTTTGTAGAGATTTTGATCATTATTTGAAATACATGTTCAATCAGTATGCCAAAACAAGGCAAAGCGAGGGGGGGCAAACACAAGTGTGGAAGTTGTGAAGGTTGTTTTCAGGGAAACCACTGAAGCAACTGATTTGACAATTTGCTGATCATGGAATGGCTGCTTCTAACTAATGGCAAAAACATTAAGTTGCATCAGTTTTGTGTTTTTCTATCTCAAAATGTAAATATACAGTTAATAGTTTCTGAACGTGCTATGCTTATTCATGTCTGACCAACTTCACAGCTACTGTAGAAATTGCCAGTTACGGATACCGCTATTACTTAAATGTAATCCTGGTACACAGCTAAATATAGATACTGAAATAATATATTTTTCTTCATTTAATACATAAAAGGCAGAAAAAAATTGCTGTCTGAGCAAAGGAATCATGACTAGGACTGGCTGTAAATGAAGGTCCACAAGAATTGAAAAGATTGTTCCCAATTATCCTGCATGAAAAAAAAATCATACAACAAAGAACAGTACAGTACAGGAACAGGCCCTTCAGCCTACCAAGTCTATGCTGACACAAATGCCTCTCGAATTTAATATTTTCTTACCCCCACATGGTCCATATCTTTCTATTCCCTGCCTATTCATGTATCTACCCAGATGCTCTTGAACATTGTTATAGAATCTGCTTCCACCAGCTCCTCTGGCAGCGTGTTCAGGCATTCACCACTGCAAGAGAGCCCCCAAGTAATTAATCCTTTGGCCCTTGGAAAAAAGACTGACTATTCACTCTGTCCAAACCTGTCATAATCTTGCAAACGTCTATCAGGTCCCCCCTCATCCTCAGAGCTCCAATAAAAACAATCCAATTTTGTTCAACCCCAGTACATTTCCTCCAAGTAAGGCATCATCCTGGTAAAATCTCTGATGCATTGGAAAGGGTGCAGAAACGTCCTTCCAGTAGTTTAACAACCAGAATCCTATACAATATACCAAATGCAGCCAAACCAAAGTTTTATGCGGCTGTAATCATGCTTAATTTTAAAGACAAACATATTCTGCAGCTGATGAAAAACAGTTATCGTCTTTGCAGTTCAGATGTGCACAAAGAAACGATAGATTAAATGGCCATTAATTATGTGATAGCAATGCCTGTGCCACACAGGGCAGTCTGGCTTCTAATAGGACATACAACATACAGAAACAAACAGAATTCATACATACACAAGTATTTATGCCTTTTGTTATAATTGCAATAGCTTTTTTTATTTTAAAAACAGCAGCCTAAGGAATGTTTGCTATTACATTAAATTAGACGTCACCCATATAAATTCAAATACATACATACAAATTAGAAGTAGGCCATTCAGCCCCTCATGGATGATCTGATTGTGACTTCAGGTCCACATTCTTGGCTACCCCCAATAACTTTTCAATCTCGTTAATCAAGAATTGATCTAGCTCTGGATTCCAGATATCACAACCCACTGACAACGGTTTCTTCTCATTTCTGTCTTAACTGAGTGACTATTTTTAAATTGTGATCCTAGTTTTAGATTCTCCAACAAGAGGAAACATTCTCTCCACATCCACCCTGTCAATAAAGGTTTTGGTCAAATTGGCTCTTACTCTTCTAAACTCTAGTGGACATAAACCTAGCCTGTCAAATGTTTCTTCATAGGACAACCCACTCGTTCCTGGTATTAGTCAAGTAACCCTCCTCCGAACAGTTTCGAATGCAATCAAACTCCATTTCTAGGGCAGACAATGCAACAGATGTGATGCTCACTCCTGTCATTTAGCTAGTCTGGTTGAATAAGGTGAGAGTTGGCAATACAATTTAAAAAAAAAACACTAATCTACAAACTTGATGTTGATCATTTGCAACTGTGCTTAGTGCACTGAAACCAATGTGCTACAGAAAAAATTGTACTTGAACCAATATGGTCATGTATTAAAATGACTTAATAGAATCAGAAAACGGATACAGTGCAGAAGGAAGCCATTGTACTGGCAATTCAGTTAGGGCCAATCCCCTCCCTGTGGCCATGCACATTTTTCAGACAGTAATCCAATTCCTTCTTGAAAGTTTTAATCAAGCTTGCCTCCACCACAAACTCAGACAGTGAATTCTAGATCCTATCCAATCATTGCACGATGAGACTTTTTGTCCTGTCACCACTGTATTTTATTAATTACCTTAAATCTGTGTCCCCTGGTCCTCAATTCTTCCATCAATGGAAACAGTGTCAGCCCAGACCCAGGATTTTGAACACCTCAATCAAAATCTCCTTCAAAAAGCCACTATTTTTCCAATCTGTATAACTAAGGCATCTTATCCCTAGAACCATTCTTGTAAATCTTTTCTGAACTGTCTCTAACGCCTTCACATCCTTTCTTGTGTGTTGCCCATGACCAGACACAATTGAGTTTGAATCTGTTTTATACAGGTTTAATTTAGTACAAATTTACTTGTTTTTGTCCCTTTGTATAAAAGCTCAGGATGCCGTATACTTGTTATTTGTTCTCCCCATCTGTCCTACCACTTTCAATCATTTACGCATATATCGACCAAGGTCCCTCTGCTCCTGACCTGAAATCCCTTTAACATTGTACCTTTTATATCATATTGTCATCTTGTGTCCTACCTACCAAAATGAATCACTTCACACTTATTTGTATTAAGTTTCATTTAACACTTATCCAATTGTTTCACCAGTTCACCAATGTATTTATGTCTGTTTGAAGTTTGACAATCCTCCTCAGTTTGCAATGCTGCCAAGTTTTATACAGTCCACAAATTTTGAAATTGTGTCCTATACACCAAGGTTTAGGTCATTAGTATGTAAGGGTTCCAACACTCCACTATAAACCTTCCTCCGGAAGGAAAAACAACCTTTATGCACCCAAGAGAATATGCTGAAAAATTTTGGTTTCAGATTCCAGCATCTGCAGTGATTCGCTTTTAACCACTATGCATTATTATTTCCTGTTATTTGGCCAATTTTGCTGGCCAAAAGTAGTATATTGCTACTGTCCCTGTGACTCATGAGCTATAACTTTGGTCACAGGGCTACTATATAGCACTTTTCAACTGAAAGCCCACGTACACATGTTATAGCTCTTGAGTTGGGACCATTACCCTTAACAATATTCGCTGTGACCTAAAAAAAATTCAGCAAATCAGTTAACCACTATTTGCCCAGACAAATCCATGCTGGTTTTTCTGTATTACATGACACTGTTGCAGAATCTCATTTCTGAAAGCTTCCCCACCACCAAGGTTAACCTGAGTAGGTCATGGCTGGGCTTGTCTGTGATATTCAGCCACGCAAAGTTTCAACTGCCAACAGTGCTTCATTCTTCTATCAAACTACTAAATATTTTCTCCCCAAAATTAACCCAGTGCTTCGAGATCATGTGCTGCTACATGCACAAGCAGTTCAAGCAGACAAAATTCTCACACTCCCCCCTACCAAAATTCTAGTTACATCATTAGATTTTATAAGATTGATCATAAGAAATACACAGCAGTAACAGTTTTCTTACTATCTCACTAAACAATCAGTTCAGCGGTTTAGGTGGCCAAGTCAGCAAGTTGTTGAGGTAGACTGACCACCAACCTGACCAAGTCTGTGCTGAGTCAGCTTGTCTCAGTCACGGTAGCAATAGGTTTACCATAATCTCTCTCAGCAACTGTACTATTTGGAAAGAGAAGGGTGAGAGAGCAGAAATTAAAAAGCCCGGGTACTGATTCATTTCTGCTTTTCAACATTAGCAAGGTTTCAGAATGGATCAGGCTTGGCTGCAGTGTCCTCTATGATACCATAGTCTGTATGAATGTGGGCCAGCTTTACATAGATGGCCATTAATACCAGACATTTGATGCCTGCATCCATGGAAACAGGTTAAGTAAAGTTGTCACACATGCAAAAGAGAAGCAGCAAATGGAAGAAAATTAGCAGTAAAGCTTCAGAAGTAAAAACCTCAGTTTCCCATCACCGTTTATTTGACCATTTACTTCTTAAAAAATCCTGTGTGCGCACATTGTCACGAAATCCAACTTCCCTTCTCAACAAGAGAAGTGGCTGAAACTTCAAATCCCAACAGAATTTGGGGTTTTCATGTATGCTTGGACCAGGAGCAGTGTGTGTGTGTGTGTGCACGCGCGCACAGTTCAGCATTTTAAATTCTTTGGACCAAAGGCCAGCCCAGCACACATGCAAAAAAAGGTGTGAAAATCTGGGTCACTTAAGCACTGTAGGCAAGTGTTCCAGGCAGGGGCAGGAGAGTTCCCCGAAGGGCAGTAGGACAAGGAGATGTCCCAAAGGTCCCCAAGACAGGGAGAGGAGCAGGAAGCAGTCCAGGTTAAGTAAAAAGAGGCGCAAAGAAAGAGGCTCCAAGCAAAAAGGGGGTTGCAGTTGGCAGGGTTAAGTAGCAAAGACTCAGGAGATGCCCAGCAACTAAAGAACACTCAACAGAAGTCTGGTTGATCAAAGAGAGCTCAAGAGATGCCTTTATTGTATAGATTTATAGATGCCTGATGCTTTGTTCCCCAGGATTCCTGAGTATGCACTTGATCATTAATTTATAAGCACAACTTCTGCTTTTTTGGCTATGCTGAACAGAACGCTACTGCTCCAAAGGGGTTTTTTTGCCCCAGTGGCCTGCAGCACGAGTCACCAACCACCACCTCTCAATTTTCATGATTAAGTGCATACTCAGGAATCCTGGGGAATAAAGCATCAGAAGAAGAGATTTAAACCTTGCATGGCAAGTTGTTGTTGATGTGTCAAACTTAGAGCAACATTTGGAGAGAATTCCAGAGCAGGATCTTTGAAAGTGAAGACTGGAATCCCGTGTGAGGTAGAGAGAATTTCAATTAGATTGGTCAATTTCGTTTACTTGACATCTGGGCAGATTGTTGCAACCATGGAGTCTGCTTTGGTCACATTTTCTATTTATTGCGGTCTGATGTGTTTGATCATAG
Organism: Sphyrna mokarran; assembly: GCA_024679065.1. Classification (NCBI taxonomy): domain Eukaryota; kingdom Metazoa; phylum Chordata; class Chondrichthyes; order Carcharhiniformes; family Carcharhinidae; genus Sphyrna; species Sphyrna mokarran. Next base: position 15,981,279 of record JAGIQG010000002.1, read on the forward strand.
TTTTCTTCTTAACACATATCACACATTAATCCTGTGTGATTAACAAAGATAAATTGTTTATCTTTGACCTCGTGTAGTGAAATTTATTTTTGTTCATTCAAAATGTTTGAGATATTGTCTTGACAAGATTTTCAACCTTTGTCTGTTTTAAGCAAGAGAGAACCTTATCAATGGTCAGGTGCAGGATCATAATGATATTCATGCACACAGGGCACTGATTTCAATTATTTACTCCACAATATACATTTGTTTCTAGCATGCATTTAAAGAGATTGTTCCTACATATTTCTAAACAAAATACTCATCCTAGCATGGCACTGAGCCACATAGAAACATACAATCCTACAATGCAGAAGGAGGCCATTTGACCCATTGAGTCTGCTCCCACACACGCCCTATCCCCACAACGCCATGCATTTACCCTAGCTAGTCCACTTATTCTAAAGGGCAATTTAGCACGGCCAATCCACTTAACCATTAAGTAAGACAACCTTAGATTTGATTTCTAGTCTATTCTAAGTTGGTTAACTGAACTCAGCCAGGAACCGTGGAGTTGTGCAAAGTAAAAGCTTCAGTGTCTCAGACTGGTAAAAGATAACAATGTACTGCCAACGTTAACTTATTATGCTTGTGAGATATGATGACTTCAAATGACATTGAAGACCTGCTCATGCCTATCAAAGTGTGCATCAAAGAAAATTCATCTTCAGAAGAGGAAAGAGAAAATGAGAAGAGGAAACAGCAGGAAGGGGAGAGCAGGACAATTAACTTTTATGAAAAACAAATATTGTCTAGTAAATTTGTAATCTCATCTGTGTTTTCAAGAGTGAGGTGACCACCAATCCAATCTCTCTCCCCCACATTTCATTTCTGATACAATATTTATTAATGTTTTTGGATAAATATTTTTAGGATCATACTAGAATAGTTAGGTGGTTTGCCTTGGACTGGTGCAGACATGATGGGCTGAAGGGCATTTTCTATGCTGTATACCTCAGTGACTTGGAACTATTTTTAATATAGCAGACTGCCGCAGTGAAATAAAAAAAGACTAAACATCACAACTTGATTTATTAAAGCAGGCTGTGAAAATAATTAAAGCTAATGCCTAAAGCAGCAGTTTCTCACACGCAATTAGTTCTACTCAAGTTTGAACTAATTATCAACCTTTTCACCTAAACATTGGAGAAAATAAATCCTTTTTCAAAATTATTTATACTCTTCAATTGGTGAGTAGCATCAAGCACCACAGTACATTTTTACAAGGAGCAAAAAGAAAATCAAAGGTAGTTGCTGTTAGTTCACTAGCTCGAAAACTGTACACATTTATCAGGAATTCAAGACCAGTATTAGTAAATTATGTTGCACAATTTCTTGTATACTTTCAATTAAATGTACAATTCACACATGTCTGGAATTGCAGTTTCAAAGGTTTCACTATTGCTAGTTTTAAAGATGTTGGGAATTTACAAAGTCCACACCTATTATTCCACAATGAGTCAAGCACATATACCGCCATTCCTGCTGCATCCCCCCCAAAAAAAACACACAATAATTCCCATGTTCTGAGAAAAGGAACAATACTTCACTCTGACTATTGCAGGCAGTGAAAATACAATGAATGCTCTTCAGCTGAAACCATGCCTATCACCCTGCTGGGGTGCCTACTGCACCCCAGCAGGGTGATAGCAAAAAATTAACACTCGCCAAAAAGAAATTGTCAAGGAGTTCCTTCATGTATTTTCCAGGGTACTTAACATCTGCCAGGGAATGTAATATATACTTTTGCCTCTAACTAGCACAAAGCTGAATTAGATTTATCCCAGGCTGCTAAGGGAGGTGAGAGATGACATTGCTGGGCCTCTGACGCAAATCTTTGTCTCTTCTTTGGACACAGGGGAGGTCCCAGAGGACTGGAGGATTGCAAATACCGTTGTTTAAAAAGGGTCAGAGGGATAACCCAGGGAACTATAGGCCGGTGAGCTTGACTTCAGTTATAGGTAAGCTAATGGAGAGGATTCTCAGGGACAGGATGTATGAGCATCTGGAGCGCTGCGATCTGATCAGGGATACGCAGCATGGCTTCGTTAAGGGGAGATCGTGCCTTACGAATCTAGTGGAATTTTTTGAAGAGGTGACAAAAACGGTTGATGAAGGACAAGCCGTTGATGTCGTCTATATGGATTTCAGTAAGGCGTTTGACAAGGTTCCTCATGGTAGGCTGATAGAAAAGGTGAAGGCGCATGGTATACAGGGCCAGGTATGTAGATGGGTTGAGAACTGGCTTGGGAGGAGGAGACAGCAGGTAGTAGTGGAAGGCTCTTTTTCCAACTGGAGGTCTGTCACTAGTGGTGTGCCACAGGGCTCTGTACTAGGACCCCTTCTATTTGTGGTGTATATAAATGACTTGGAAGAGGGGGTAGGTGGTGTGATCAGCAAATTTGCTGATGACACTAAGATGATTGGATTGGCGGGTACTGAGGAGCAGTGCCTGGCAATACAACATGACATAGGCTGGTAGATTGGGCAGATAGATGGCAAATGGAATTTAATCCGGATAAATGCGAGGTGATGCATTTTGACCGGAATAATGTAGAGGGGAGTTATAGGATAAAAGGTAAAACTATCCGGAGTATAGAGATGCAGAGAGACCTGGGGGTGCAAGTTCACAAGTCTCTGAAGGTGTCAGTACAGGTGGAGAATGTGGTTAAAAAAAGCATATGGTATGTTAGCCTTCATAGGAAGGGGTATAGAATACAAGAGTAGGAGTCTGATGTTGCAGGTGTATAGAACGTTGGTTAGGCCTCATCTGGAGTACTGCGTCCAGTTCTGGTCGCCGTACTACAGGAAGGATGTAGAGGCCCTGGAGAGAGTGCAGAGGAGATTTACCAGGATGCTGCCTGGTATGGAAGGGCTGTCTTACGAGGAAAGATTGAAAACACTGGGGTTGTTTTCCCTTGAAAGACGTCGGCTGAGAGGGGATCTTTTAGAGGTATATAAGATTATGAGGGGTATAGATAGAGTAAATGGTGGTAAGCTTTTTCCACCATTAGAAATGGATAGAACGAGGGGTCACGGGCTCAGGGTGAGGGGGGCTATGTATAAGACAAATATTAGAGGCCAGTTTTTCACACAAAGGGTAGTGGGGGTGTGGAATGCACTGCCGAATAAGGTGGTGGGAGCAGGCACGCTAGGGTTGTTTAAGGGTCTCTTGGACAGCCACATGAGCGGTCTGCAGATAGAGGGATATAGCAGGACTGTTTGAATATCGGGAGGACCAAATAGTAGTAGACTATCTTTTAGTTTCGTCTCGGGAATGTCTTAGTTTTTTTTTAGCATGTTTAATTAAGTCTTATTTGTTTCCGCAGGCAATTCGGTCCACCTTGTTGACCAACAAGGGGCATGCATGCGGCATGTCGTGCGAGAGCTGCTCTTGGAGGTTGCTTCAGGAGTTGCCTAGTGCTTCACGTCGTCAGTGTATGCTTAAACTGGACCATCTGATGGGCAACATGACAGCTCAGAGACTATCGCTGTTGCTGTGCTGACAAATGGATTTGAGCCTGTGTCTGCGGGAGTTTGCGTGTTCTCCCCGTGGTTGCGTGGGTTTCCTCTGGGCGCTCCGGTTTCCTCCCACATCCCAAAAACATGCTCTTAGGCTGATTGGGTAACAAATTGTCCCTATATTGGTCCCTATATGGGAATCTTCAACAATAGGCATAGCCTAAAGTCAAGGATATGTCATTAAGACGTTAGGACAGCGGCGTGGGCTCGTTGGGCCGAAGGGCCTGTTTCCCATGCTGTGTTGCTCTTTGTTCTTTGATTCTTTGGTTTAATGGATACCTCAAAAGTTGTGGTGGGTGAATGAAAATTCCAATTGTTAAATTAGAAACTTCAATTTTAATAATAAATACAAAGGACATAATCAGATTTTAAAACTTTCTGAAAATTAATAAAGTATGAGCTTTGCTGTCAAGTCCATCTTTTCTGTCTGCAACAACTGAGCTGCTTTTGAGGTTAGTTCAGACAGCAGTTAGGAATCAAACATATTGGTTTGTAACTGTAATCAAATAGGCCACACCAGATAGGGAAGACTTTTTTTTGCCCTCAAACAACATAGGGAAGGAGTTGGAATTTTACAACAATCCAATAGCTTCAGGATACTTGTATCAGATTTAAAAGGAATTTAATTCAAATTCTCAATCTGATGGGATGGGATCCCACATGATGGGATTCGAATTCTCAGGAATAGAACCCTCTGAACCTTCTTGAAGATTTTCAGCAGTCAGGGCCATTTATATAAGTCATGACCCAAGGCAAAACGGGATCGCACCTCTTTGGGCCATTCAAGACAATGGTTCCAATTAAGAGGCTACTTCCAGCAATACTGTCCAAATCAGGGTGGTGAGCAGGCTATAGGGTCAAGAAAGCAAGTCAATGCATGAGACAACAAGACTGGCCAACAGCGTTCACTGTTAATGCAGCAATTGTGCTAATGAGCATGGGATGTGATAAAGCCGGACAAAATAGAACCATGAAACAGCTGTCGACTTGCCACGTGCACTGTTCCTTACTGCAGCCTCCAGGAGAATAGAAGGAAAGTTACAAGTGGAGGACCTCAGGGTTGCCAATTTGCATTTTGTAGTAGATATAATTTACTTGTTATGGCACTGTGACCTTCCACTCTGCATGCTCCTTCTGTTATATGATGAACTATTGACAAGAGCAGAGCTCCCATGAAATGCCGGTAAGATTACACCGGAAAATCGCTGCTATTTTAACTGGCATCCAGACACTGTCAAGCAGGTTGCCATCACTGCACTGAAAAAAGTGCAAGGAGACAGCATCATATGAGAAAGAACACAGCCTCTCTCTGTCATTTACCTGGGAAAAGTCCCCCCTACATTCTCTCTCTCGGTCAGTAACAATTACATGACCATACATGGTACAAGATTCTACTACTTTGGACATTTACAAATTTTCCATTTCACGAGAAAGCAACTGAAGTGGAACTGAATGGTCATTTAAAAAAGACCACAAACCATTCATCGAAAACAAAATAGAAATCTGGAGAATAATAAGCTACATAATTTTTTGGGGGTCAAGGGAATAGTTAACCAATAAGCCATAAGACATAGGAGCAGAATTAGGACACTCGACCCATCAAGTATGCTCCGTCATTCAATCATGGCTGATATTTTTCTCATTCTCATTCTCCAGCCTTTTCCCCATAATCCCTGATCCCCTTATTAATCAAGAACCTATCGCTCTCTGTCCTGAAGACATTCAGTGACTTGGCCTCCACAGCCTTCTGCAGCAAAGAGTTCCACAGATTCACCATTCTCTGGCTAAAGAAATTCCTCATCTGTTTTAAAGGATTGTCCCTTCAGCCTGAGGCTGTGCCCTCTGGTTTTAGTTTTTCCTACTAGCAGAAACATCCTCTCCATGTCCACTCTATCCAAATCTCTTTTGGTCATAAGTGGTTTAAACAGAACCAAATGTAGCTCCATGATTCAGCTTTATGATTCAGCTCAAGGAACCCCATTTTTTGGGCTGAATTTGTTTCAAATTCAAGCCCAGGCAGTTTAAAGAACTAAACTAAGTTAATATCTGAGGTTGTCTTACAAGGAAAGTTTGGGTATGCTGAGCTTGCATCTGCTTGAGTCGACATGCAACTTGATTGAAACACAAGATCCTGAGAAGTCTTGACAGGGTGGATATGAAGAGGATATTTCCTTTTGCAGGAAAATCTAGAGGTAGGGTCATTGTTTAAAAATAAGGGGCCATCCACTTAAAAACAGAGTTGAGGCATTTTTGTTTTCACTTTGAATCCTTTGATTCTTTGGAACTCTTCCTGAAAAGGTGGCAGAAGCAGTCTTTGAATATTTTTAAGGCAGAAGTGGATAGATTCTTGCAAAGCAAAGGGTGATAAGTTATGGAGTAGGCAGATGTAAATTTCAGGTTTCTATCAGATCAGCCATGATCCTACTAAATGGTAGATCAGACTTCCAAGGGCTAAATGGCCTCCTCCTGCTTTTGATTCTTATGTAGTACTAGAAAAACAACTGCTCCCTGGCTGGTAAAAATCTACCTATTTAATATCAGCCTTTATCAGTTCTTCAGTTTAGAAATTTTAAAGAACTGAAATAGAATCACAGAATGGTTAAAGTACAGAAAGCCAGTTTGTCCTGAAAGAACAGTTTATTTAGTGCATATTCACCGGATGTGGGCATCACTGGCTAGGCCAGCATTTATTGCCCACTCCCAAGAGCATTTACGAATAACCACGTTGCTGTGGATCTGGAGTCACATATAGGCCAGACCAAATAAGGGCAACAGATTTCCTTCCTGAAAGAATAATTATGAAGAAGTGCTGGAAAATCTCAGATGTGACAGCATCCGTGCAGAAGAATTGAGCTAACATTTTAATTCTGGATGACTCTGACAAAACCGAAGACAATAGCAAACAGGATGATATTTATTTTGTTAGGGTGGGGCAGTTCGACAAAGATGTCAGACAAAAAGACAAAGAGAAAGCAAACAGTGGTGATCATGCCAAAGAAGGGATCTGATAGCAGCCCATTAAAAAATAAGATCATTTAAATTACAGAACAAAGGTAAGCAGAGTATCAAAGGACAACTTGAGATGTCCTTATTTATTTGTCACAAGTAAGGCTTACATTAATACACTGCAATGAAAAGTGTGAAATTTCCCTACTGTGAAATTTCCCTAGTCGCCACACTGCGGCACCTGTTTTGTCAATGCACCTTATCGATACATCTTTGGGAGGAAACCCATGCAGACACAGGGAGAACATGCAAATTCCACACAGACAGTGACCCAAGTGGGGAATCGAACCCAGGTACCTGGCGCTGAGAGGCAGCAGTGCTAAACACTGTGCCATCACAATGACCTCAATTCATTATGTGCGACAGGTGGCCCTAGTTGAGTGGAGGGGGAGAGGAGACTATTGTTGGAGGAAAAGGATGGAAAGAAAGATTTTTAAAAAGATGGGAAAATGAAATCATGAAGTGAACATTTAAAAAATGAATATATTGCTATTAAAATAAAATGAAATAAAATAAAAAAATGAATGAAAATAGGGCAAAGGATGAGTTACTGAACTCAGCCGGAAGGCTTTAAAGCGCCTAATCGGAAGATGAGGTGCTGTTCCTTCAGTTTTGTTTTCGAGCATTGCAACAGGCCAAGGATGGACATGTGAACATGAGAGCAGGATAGTGTGCTAAAAGGCAAATGACAGGAATGTCCAGGTCCTGTTCACAAATGGACCAAAGGTGTTCTGCTAAGAGGTCACCCAGTCTGCATTCAGTCTCTCCAATGTAGAATAGGTCAGATTGGAAGCAGCGAAAGCACTACACCAGAATAAAGGAGATGCACGTGAAGTGCTACATCATCTGAAATGAGTGTTTGGGACTTGGAATGGAGAGCAGGTATTACACCTTCTGTGACTACATGGAAACGTGGACAAAGGTAAGGTAATGGGTGTGATGGAGAAGTGGACCAGGGCATCCCAGAAGAATGGTCCTTGCAGAATGCTAACAATGGGAATAAAGGGAAGATGTATTTGAAGGTGGCATCATGCTAGAGTTAGCAGAAATGGCAGATGATGATCTTTCGAGTGCGGAGGCTGGTGGGGTTAAAAGTGAGACTGGGGGTACCGTATGCAGATTCTGGTAGGGAGGGAGCGGAGGGTGTGAGAGCATAGCAGATGAATCCGACATGGTTGAGAACCCTTTCAACCATAATGCTTGGGATACGACCATTAAGAAAGATTAAGGGTTTTTATGACAATCGGTTATGGTTTCAGGGTCATCATTAGATCTTTAATTCCAGGTCTTCCGAATCAATTTAAATTGCACCATCAGTAATGGAGTGATTCGACCCACAAGTCTCCAAAGCACTCCCCGCGTTTCAGGTAACAATACTGCTATGATATGGGAAGGCAATAGCCTAGTGGTATTATCGCTAGATGATTAATTCAGAAACTCAGCGATTGTTCTGGGGACTTGTTTGAATCCTGCCACAGCAGATGGTGGAATTTGAATTCAATTTTTTAAAAAAATCTGGAATTAAGAATTTGATGACCACAAAATCACTGTCATGTGTCAAAAAACTCATGTAGTTCACTCATATCCTTGAGGGAAAGAAATCTGTCGTCTTTATCTAGTCTGGCTACACAGGACTGCAAAGCCACAGGAATTTCCACTGCTCTCTGAAATGGCCCAGCAAGCCATTCAGTTCAACTGCAACTAGAGATGGGCAATAAATGCTGGCTAACCAGCAGTACCCATGTCCCACAAATGAATAAAAAATGCCTGCTCCAATAGCCCTGCAAATTTTTCCTTTCCAGGTAATGATCCTATTCTCATTTGCAAGTCTGAAATGACAACACTTCCATCCCACACTTGGGGAATATTCATTCGTAGCATGTTCTTCATATCGTCTTTGCTTCTTGAGCCAGTTACATTAAAAGTGTTTTCCTATTCTTAATCATAACTCAGTAGAACGACACTTGATCCATTGAGTCAGCGCTGACCACCATCATATCAGGTCCCGCTCCCACAATCCCATGCATTCACCCTAACTAATCCCCTGACATTAGGGGCAATTTATCATGGTCAACCTAACCCGCACATCTTTGGACTGTGGGAGGAAACGAAGCACCCAGAGGAAACCCACATGGACACAGGGAGAAAGTGCAAACTCCACACAGACAGTGACCCAAGCCAGAAATCAAGCCTGGGTCCCTGGTGCTGAGGCGGCAGTGCTAACCACTGTGCTGCCTACTTTTCACCAGTGGAAGCAGTTTCTCCCTATGTCCAGGCCCCTCGTGATTTTGAATACCTCTATCTAATCGCCTCTCAAACTACTCTTCAAGGAAAGAAGATGCAACTGGTTAGATTAGTAAGTTTGAGGATGACTCAAAGGTTGATAGATTTGTGGATAGTGATGAGGACCATCAGAGGATACAGCAAGATAGAGATAGGTTGAAGGCTTGGGCGGAGACATAGCAGATGGAGTTTAATCTGGACAAATGAGGTGATGCATTTTGGAAAGTCTAATACAGATAGAAAATATACAGTAACTGACAGAACCCTAAAGGGTACTGATAGGCAAAGGGATCTGGTTGTAAGATATACAGGTCACCGAAAATGGCAACGCAGGTGAAGAAAGGAGTCAAGAAGGCATCGGCATACTTGCCTTCACTGGCCAGGGCACTGAGTTTAAAGATTGACAAGTCACGTTAACAGCTTTATTGAACTTTAGTTGGGCAGCACTTGGAATATAGTGTTCAATCCTGGTCACCACACTACCAGAAGGATGTGGAGGCTTTGGAGAGGCTACAGAGAAGATTTACCAGGATGTTCCCTGGCATGGATGACTTTAGCTATGAGAAGTTGGAAAAACTTGATCTGTTCTCATTGGAGGTTGAGGGGCAACATGATTGAAGTCTACAAGATTATCAGGGGCATGGACAGAGTGGATCGTCAGAAATCTTTTTTCCCAGGGTGGAAGGGTCAATAGAGGGCATAGGTTTAAGGTGCAAGGGGCAAGGTTTAAAAGGAGATGTGCTTTTTTTTATACAGAGGGTGGTGGGTGCCTGAGACTCACTGCCAGGAAAGGTAGCGAAAGCAGATAGTGACTTTTAAGGGACATCTGGACAAATACATGGATAGGATGGGAATAGAGGGATATGCTCCCTGGAAGGATAGAGGGTTTTCGTTCAGTCGGACAGCACAATCAGTGCAGGCTTGGAGGGCTGTGCTGTAATTTTCTTTGTTCTTTGAAAGCAGCTCAAACTTTGCCAATTTAGATAACTAAAATTTCTCATCTCTGGATCCTTTTTACCTGCTCTACCTGTAAAGGTACTTCATAAAAGGCTACTTAATAGGATAAGAACCCATGGTGTTGGGTGTAGTATATTAGCACGCATAGAGAATTGGCTAACAAAGAGTTGGGATAAAAGTGGCATTTTTAGGATAAATTAATGATTTGGGTGAGGGAAGTGAATGTTGCCAAGTTTGCAAAAGGCACAGAAATAGGTGGGAAAGCAAGTGGTAAGGATGATAGAGTTAAAGAGGTGTATAGACAGGTTAAATGAGTAGGCAAAAATTTGGCAGATGGAATACAAAATAGGAAAATATGAAATTACACACTTTGATCATAAGAATAAAGGAGTTGAATATTACTTAAATGAAGAAAGACTGAAGAAAGCTGCAGCGTAATGATTTGGGGAGCTCATGCATAAATCAAAAAAGCTAGCATGCAAGTTCAACTGGCAATAGGAAGGTTGGCCTCTATTTCAAAGCGAACAGTATAAAAATAGGGAAGTCTTGCTAAAACTATACAAGACAACAGCGAGACCACACTTGGAATAACGTGAACAGTTTTGGTCTCCTTACCGAAGATATACTGGCATTGGAAACAGTCCAGAGAAGGCGCAGGTTGATGCTGGATATGGAGGGATTTTCAAATGGAGAAGTAGAGTCAGTTGGGCCTGTACTCACTGGAGTTTAGAGGAATGCAAGACAATTTTATTGAGATGTATAGGATTCTTTGGAGGATTGATAGGGTAGATGCTGAGAGGTTGATTCCTCTTGTGAGAGATTCAAAGTCAAGAGGGCATAATCTCAGAGTAAGGGGTCATCAATTTCAGACAGAAGGAGGATTTTTTTCTGAGGGAGAATCAGGGCAACTTGCGGAATTCTTTACTTCAAAGGGCTGGTCATTAAGCACGTTCAAAGCTGAGATAGACAGATTTTTAATCAATAAGGGAATCAGGGATTGTGGAGTTAAGGAATTATCACACCAAATCAATCGTGCTCTTGTTGAATTGTGGAGCAGACTCCATGGGCCAAGTGGCCTACTTCTGTTCCTATGTCTTATGGTCTAGAAAGGCGCAATACTCAAATTTGAGGGCCAGTGTTTTACTCAGGTTTGACATAACTTCCTTGATTTTGTCTCCTATACCTCTATTTATAAAGCCCAATATGTCTTGTGATTTATAAATTGTACTCTCAATCTGTCTTGTCATTTTCAATGATGTATGCAGATGTAAACCAAGGTCCCTCTGCCTCTGCATTCACTTTAAAATTGTAAGACTTTAAATTGTTTCTCTGCACTCTATCCAAAATGAATCACTTCACAGTTCTCTGCATTAAATTCCATCTGCCCAATCCACCAATTTATGTCCTGTCACCCTCACAGCTCATACTTCAGAAGTTTTGCATCATCTACATATTTTGAAATTATGCTCTGATTAATATATTTCAGGAACAGCATGGGTCCTAATACCAACTGCTAAGAACAGATTATAAACACTTGTTTACTGTCACTTAGCCAAATTCATATCTATGTTACTCCTGCCATTTTCAATCCAGGGTATAACTTCATTCATCAGTCGGTTGTGCAGCACCTTATCAAACAGCTTTCTGAAGTCCACATACGCCACATCAACAGTATTAACCCCAGTTAATTGCAAACAGTTTAACATGATTTGTGCTCAACAAATCCATGCTGGCTTTTTTTTTAAAAATCAGCCTGCATTTACCCAAGTGACTATTAATTTTCTCTTGAATTATTCCTAGAAGCTTCCCCACCAGAGAGGTTAAACTAACTGGCCTGCAGTTGCTGGGCTTATCCTTGGCCACTTTTTGAATAAGGGTGTGATGTTAGCAATTTTTCAGTCCTCCAGCACCACCTGAGTCAAAGACAGATAATTTTGACTAGTTTCTCAATATGACTTTACATTAAAACTAAGTGCTATTGATCTACTGACTTTGTAATAAAACAAGAGAGATGAGCAGTGTCACCCAATCTACAGTCAGGACAGCAGAAGCAACCTCCACACGTTCAGATTCTGGGAAGCCAGTTGGTGTTACTGTTCCTTCTTCAAAGTGCAGGCCTGGGCTGAAATCAACTTTCCCCCACATTACACAAAGGTACACTCATTGCCTTGTCATTTTCAATGATGTATGCAGATGTACACCAAGGTCCCTTTGCTTTTGCATTCACTAAAATTGTAAGACTTTAAATTATTTCTCTGCACTCATTGCAGAAAACATGGGGCAATACAGGAGATTTAGAACATATTAAGCTAACCACAGCACTCATGCAACAGCTTCAAATATGACACTTCCCATAGTCGAACAGCTCTTTGCCATTTGAACAAGAAAAAGGGCAAGTTGGGAGTTTGAATTAAGTGGCATGAGCCCTCTTTTTAAAAAATATAAAGGGGCAAAACTGGATGCACACAGCTGGTTAGCATTTTCAAATTAAGACTTTGCATTCCACTCACCTTGTGCTCCCATTTCTTTTTAGTCATTCTCCCCCCCCCACCTTTTCAATTCCAATTCCGCACCCTGGTTTGAATAATGTATTGAGCAGCTTTTTTTTTGTTTGTGAAAACTTATATTTGCAGTCTTATAAGTGGTTGAGTATCAACAATTTTAATTTCCCCCCCCACATTAGAGATACTGATAAACGCAAAACAGGAACTAAAGTTTATCTAGTGGGTCATTAGATTATAAGTAGAAACCAAGTTGTGACACATGCAAATCAATGAAATCAATTTTGGTGAAAATCTGGATTGTATTACCTCAAAAACAGAACGTGTACTGGAAACAGCCCAAAAGCATCCAAGATGGTTCTGGACTAGACTTATGAAAAGACATTCAAGTGATTAAACTTATTTCACTGAAGATGGGGAATTTGCGATATAAAATATCACAACAACTAAAAGATAAAGTAAACATTCTTTATCTTGGATAAGTTTAATATTTAGTGACTATGGTATGTCTTTTGGTCTGTGGGAGAAAACTGGAGCACCTGGAGGAAACCCACATCGACATGGGGAGAACATGCAGATTCCATACAAACTGTGACTCAAGCCAGGAATTGAATCTGGGTCCTTGGCAGCAGTATTAACAACTGCTACCCCTGGGAGGGGAACTTCCAGATGGTGGTCCATGCACCTGCTGCCCTTGTCCCTCTAAATGGCAGCAGTTATGAATTTGGAAGGTACTGCCAAAGAAGCCTTGATGAGTTGCTGCTGTGCATCTTGTAGACAGTACATATTGCTCCTCCCCCAGCAGAATGAACTCCCAGGAAGGTAGCTGATTCAGAACCAACTGACACCTTCAAAAAGGAGCTGAATTGGTATGTTGAGAAACTAGATTAAAGCTCATGCAGCTATATAAACACAGCTGATGTCTCTGCCTTGGCTGACCAAACTATTGCTTTTGCATCCGTATGCTCAATAAGTGTGGTGACAACACAAATTGACATGCATCCCAGCCTAACCCTGAGCATAGCTCAATATAAACACAGGTTTACAGTAATTTCAAAATCAATCTTTGAAATGGCATTCCTGCAGAAGCAATATGTCTTACCAATGTAGCTGTATACAAATGCCAAGACAGCAATTTCATTCCATGGATTTGCTATGGAAAGTTTGACTTCAATACATGATAATGAGAAAAAAAACTTGACAACTGCCGCCACAAAAATATTGATCTTAAAGCTAAATTTAAACATGAACCTGTAATTATATCCACAACAAATTCCTCCCTTAATTCATATGTTCATAAATAGGATATTTAAAATAATAAAACTTGAGTTCAGATGACTTAAAAAACTTCGTACAAGAGATGCATGTTCTAATCGGACAGATTCATAGAAGTCAAACCCAGCCTTTTAAATCACTTTTAGCGAAAATCTCTAAACTAAACAATGCACATCTTTGAAATCAATAAACTAGCAAAAACCAGGAAGGTGGATGTGATATCATTACAGAATTACGTTTCACTGAAGGGAATGTTGGTAATTCTAATTGAAGACTACAGGGAAATGAAGAGCCAAACAGCAAGTGAATGCTTCCAATCACCACAGTGATTTTGGTTTTTTAAAATTCATTTTTGGGATGTGGATGTCACTGGCTAGGCCAGCAATTATTGCTCATCCTTAACTGTCCTCGAGGAAATGGTGTTGAGCTGCCTTCTTGAATCACTACGTAAGTAGACCTACAATACCTCCAGGGAGGAGTTCCCAGATTCTGATCCAGCAATATAGCTCAAAGTCAGGATGGTGAATTACTAAGTTAATTTATTACTAAGTTAATTTAATCCCCTAGTCACTGCACTCCTGCGCTTGTCTGGATACACTGAGGGAGAATGTAGCATGGCCAATGCACCTAACCAGCACATCTTTCAGACTGTGGGAGGAAACTGGAGCACCCAACAGAAAATCCACATAGACATGGGGAGAATGTGCAGACTCAAGACAGTAATTGAACCTGGGTCTCTGGCTCTGTGAGGCAGCAGTGCTAACCACTGTGCTGCCCGAGAGGGAAACTTCCAGGTGGTGTTCCATGTGTCTGCTGCCTTTGTCCTTCTAGATGACAGCAGTCATGAAACTGGAAGGGACTGCTAAAGAAGCTTTGGTAAGCTGTTGCTGTGCATCATATATATATATATACCCATTCCCTATGGACAAGCCCTCCGTATACACAGAATTTGCTCAGATGAGGAGGATCGTGACAGACACCTCCAGACGCTGAAGGATGCCCTCGTGAGAACAGGATATGGCGCTCGACTCATCGATCGACAGTTCCGACGTGCCACAACGATAAACTGCACTGACCTCCTCAGAAGACGAACACGGGACACGGTGGACAGAGTACCCTTTGTTGTCCAGTACTTCCCCAGAGCGGAGAAGCTACGACATCTTCTCCGGAATCTTCAACATATCATTGATGACGATGAACATCTCGCTAGGGCCATCCCCACCCCCCCACTTCTTGCTTTCAGACAACCGCACAACCTCAAACAGATCATTGTTCGCAGCAAACTACCCAACCTTCAGGAGAACGGTGACCACAATACCACACAACCCTGCCACAGCAACCTCTGCAAGACATGCCAGATCATAGACATGGACGACATCATCAAACGTGAGGATACCATTCACCAGGTACACGGTACATACTCTTGCAACTCGGCCAACGTTGTCTACCTAATACGTTGCAAGAAAGGATGTCCCGAAGTATGGTACATTGGGGAGACCATGCAGACACTACGACAGCGGATGAATGAGCATCACTCAACAATCACCAGGCAAAACAGTTCCCTTCCTGTGGGCGAACACTTCAGCAGTCATGGGCATTCGGCCTCCGACCTGCGGGTAAATGTTCTTCAAGGGGGCTTTCGTGATACACGACAGCGCAGAGTCGCTGAGCAGAGACTGATAGCCAAGCTCCGCACACATGAGGACGGTCTTAATAGGGATCTTGGCTTCATGACACACTATCTGTAACCCCCGTAACTTGCCTGGGTTAGCAAAAAACCTCACTTACTGTGCTGTCTGGAGAAAATACACAATTCTCCAACAATGCTCAGGATTCCCTTCACACACATTGTTCGCCACTTTAACACTTCAATAGCAGGTTAGATGTAAGGATTCGCATTCTAATCAGCAATCTCTGACTGTCTGTGCTGACGTGTGCTATTGCAGACCAGAACACTGCATTTGCCTGAAGAAGACAAAAGAGTCGAAAGCTCGCTTTTTTACTATCAAATAAATCAGTTGGATTATAAATTGGTGTTGCTAAATTCTTACTGACATCTTATAGATGGCATACACTGCTATCACTGTGCGTCAGTGGTGGAGGGAGTGAACATTTGTGGATGGGACGCTGTCAAGTGAGCTGCTTTGTCTGTATGATGTTGATCTTAGTCGGAACTGCATTCATCCAGGAGAGTGACTGTATACATCACCAGTCCAGTCCAGTTCAGTTTCTGGTCAATGATAACCCCAAGATAGTAGTGGTAGGGGAATCAGCAATAATGTCACTTGTCAAGGGATGATGGTTAGATTCTTTGTTGGAGACTGTTACTAATGAGAATTGCATAGCATGAATATTACTTGCCACTTGTCAGCCCAAGCCTGAATATTGTCTAGGTCTTGCTGTATTTAGATACTGACTACTTCAGCATCTGACAAGTTGCAAACGGTGAACTTTGTGCAATCTTCAGCAAACATCCCCACTTCTAGTCTTATAATGGGAAGGAGAGTCATTGACCAAGCTGCTGAAGATGATTGTACCGAGGACACTACCTGAGAAACTCCTACACTGATTGTAGAACTGAGATAATTGATCTCCAACCATCACAACAATGTTTATAGTATACACAAATGAAAAAACTGCTTTATACCACACTACCCCCCCCACCATGATATACCAGCTTGTCTGTCAAAAAAAGCTGCACTTAATGGATGGATCATCGGATCTGCTGGTCTGACAAGACCAGATGAAACATTATAATAGTTAGCAGATTCACAAAGTCCTACTAATTGGGAGACCTGGCTTAAAAACATGCCACTTCATTAAGTTCAATATAAAACTGGCTGGCTGACAAGATGGACAAAACCTCCTTGAGAAGGAGAATCCATAGCAATGTTTTTCAATTGAGTCAGTACTTTAAATTCAAAACACTTTCCTGTCAAGGGAAGTGCTGTAATTGTAAAACAGGCCAACTTCTATCCTCTGCACCAGTAACGTGGAATTAAGTACCATTTTTAAGCAACCAGGAAACTGAGTAGTTCACCATCCTGACTTGGATCTTTCATGGGATGATTCCTTTCTTTAAAATAACAGGTTATATTTAAGAAAGCAATGATCTTAGTGAAGTAGCTGAGACACAAGTCTTCCTGCCCCCTCACAGATGGCTGATTTTCATTTTAAACATCAAAAGGAACAGGAATACTTTCTTGTCAGTTGCTTTGGAGCTTCATGATCAGTCTCTAGGATCAGAGGTGGGGTTGTTAACTTCCACTTGTACAAAACAGTTTTTAAACAGTCTGCAGCACAGAATTGAGCCAATGCAGCTGCACCTTCTCTTGGGTCTGAAGGCAGACTTGCTGCCGTTGTTCCTTCCTGCATCCTCTCCCAGCTTCAGATCCAACACCAGGTCCCACTGCTCTCCATCCAGGGGCCAGCCACTTACAAAACTTGAGAGTCCCACTCTGCCCTTCCTTCGTAACATAACACCCTTTACCAGGAGTGCCTAGCTAATAGCCTCAAAAATCTTTTCTTCCTCAACTTCTCATTGTGCCTCCAACTCCTGGCACTTGTCTAAAACCTTTGACGTGGGAGACAAAATTGGATTATGCAAGGTTGATGGTTGAAGCCTGTTCCGATACAACTCTCATAATTTCGCTCAAATCGACACTTTCTTGCAGAAAATCTCCTGAACTGGGTCTTGTACTTTTCCAAACTTCTCCTTTGGTTTCTAGTAGATGGGCTCATGTTTGAGGGAAGAGAACATAAACATCGTATCAGCGAGGTTTGTCCAATTCCTTCATGACACCAGCGTGTGACAAATCGCAGACTCTAAAGAACACAATTCCAAGTTTCTTCAGGCAACTGCCAGTCATTCTCTCTCCCTCAATGTCCTCACTGATTATTGCTGACAAAGCCTGCATCTGTTGCCCTTCTCTAATTGCTCTTGAACTGAGGAGCTTGGGCTATTTCAGAGGGCAGTCAAAAGTCAATCACATTGCAGCAGACCTGGAATCATATTGGAAGCCAGACTGGGCAAAGTCAGCAGATTTCCTTCCTTTTACAACAACTGATATTTGTTTGCAATGTAGAAATATTAAAGAGAATAATCTGTCCCACAATCTTTTAAATTAATCTGAAGGAATTACCTACCAAATTGCTTGTTTGTCATCAAGCTATAAAAATCTTTATTTTTGTATCAAGACAATGTTGAAGGAATACACCTTACAGATTTAAGGTGCAGGGAAACAAGTACAGAGGAGATGTTAAGGGTAAGTTTTTCACTCAGAGGGTGGTGAGTGAACGGAATCGGCTGCCGTCGGTGGTGGTAGAGGTGAACTCGCTGGGGTCTTTTAAAAGACTTCTGGATGAGTATGTGGGATCTAATGGGATTGAGGGTTATAGATATGGCTTGTTAGGTACAGACGTGATCGGTGCAACTTGTGGGCCGAAGGGCCTGTTTGTGCTGTGGTGTGCTACGAATACAATTCATTATGTACAAAATTGTCTGCCATTACAGCAAGCACACATATCTAGCCTGTCACTTACTAAGTTGTAGTGGGCTTCCCAGGATTCATCCAAAACTACGATTTCTACCAGCTAGCTAACCATCACCTGCCCAAGGGCAGTTAGGGATGGGCAATAAAAATGCTGGCCTAGCCAACAACACTGAAACCCTATGAATATTAAAGTCTGGATTTTCCAAATCAAAACATTAATGCATGGTCAAATATTTGATTTATTGTTGTCACATGTATTAGTATACAGTGAAAAGTATTGTTTCTTGCATGCTCTACAAAGCATTCCTTTTCTTCTCTATGAATGGTGAGTGCAGAATGTAGTGTTACAGTCGTAGCTAGGATATAGAGAAAAATCAACTTAATGTGAGATAGGTCCATTCAAAAATCTGATGACAATAGGGAAGAAGTCGATTAGTATGTGACAAGCTTCTGTTTTTTTTCCCCTGATGGAAGGAGGACGGGGGTGCGGGGGCAGGAGAATAATGGGACACATGGGCCTTTAATTACGCTGGCTGCTTTTCAGAGACAGCAGCAAGTGTAGACAGAATCAATGGATGAGAGGCTGGTTTGCATGATAGGTTGCCTACATTCACATTTTGTAGTTTCTTGCGGTCTTGGGCAGATCAGGAGCCACACCAAGGTGACCTAATTGAGGCATGCAAGATGATCAGAAGATTAGATAGGGTGGAGAGTGACAGCCTTTTTCCTCAGATGATGATGGCTACCACGAGGGGACATAGCTTTAAATTGAGAGGTGATAATTATAGACAGATGTCAGATGTAGGTTCTTTCTTTAGAGGGTAGTAAGGGCGTGGAATGCCTTGACTGCAGCAGTTGTGGACTTGCCAACTTTAAGGGCATTCAAATGGTCAGTGGATAGGCATATGGATAACATTGGAATAGTTCAGGTTAGAGGGTCATTAGATTTGTTCCACTGGTCAGCACAACAGAGGGCCAAACGGCTTCTACTGCGCTGTAATATGTTCTAAGCTGTGGTACAAATCAAAAGGAACACTTTCTATGGTGCATCTGTACAAGTTGGAGAGTCATAACTGACATGCCAAATTTTTCTCAGCAAAAAGGAAGAAACGTTGGTGGGCTTTCTTAACTATAGTGTAGGTATGGGGAGAGACCAGAGCAGGTTATTGGTAACCTAGATACCTAAAAACTTGAAGCTCTCAATCGTTTTTACTTTGTCCCCATTGATGTTTTTGTTCTTTGTACGTTTTGTATTTGTTTTCTTCTTTGTTTGTAGGTATGTTCTCCGCTATACTTCCTGAAGTTGATGAGAATCTTTGTTTTGTTGACATTGAGGGAGATATTGCCATCGCACTAGTTCACCCATTCCTGTACTGTCTCATTACTGTTTGAGATCTGACCCATTACGGTGGTGTCATCGAGTTGGAGGGAATTTGGTCTATTTTATGTATTTAGCTATACTGCTAAATTTAAAAGTAGTTTAAATTTAGCAGTATTTAAACTACTGCTAAATAGTTTAACAACTACACACTTACAGGGCACTTAGCACAGAAGTGTATTTGCAGCCATAACATAGTGATGATGCACCAGCATGTCTAGACAAGCAGCTGATAGTCATTCAAGACATACTCCCAATTTGGCCTAACAATGATACTGTAAAAGTTAGCAATTATGCGTTTTCATCCTCAAAGTCTTTTATCAGTTGTGCAAAGAGCATATTCTACTAGCTGCAGAGATTATATATTGTCAACATCTCAACATTCTCTAGTCAAACCAATGTGCCAGACAGTGTGCAGGAGCAAAAACATCACTGCTACAGAAACTCTAAAATCTTTCCCTTCCTCCTCACTTAAATTAGCAATTCTGTGCATATATCTATGCTTTATTGCTGTAATACAAGCCTTACGAGCAACTGAAACATCTTCAAATTCTGACTCGTCACTACACTATGCAGATCACTCGGGGTATGTGATGGTCTAATGATATTATCGTTAGTTTATTAATCTAGAAAGTCAGCTAATGCTCTGGGGACCCGAGTTTGAATCTTGTCATGGCAGATTGTGGAATGTGAATTCAATCAAAAAAAATCTGGGATTACATAAAACACTACAGCACAAAAGGCCCTTCGGCCCACAAGTTGTGCCGATCTATATCTATACTTAACAGGCCATAGAACTATCTGTAACTCCCAACCCCATTAAATACCATGTACTCATCCAGAAGTCTCTTGAAAGACCCCAGCGAGTTTGCCTCTACCACCATTGACAGCAACGGATTCCATTCACTCACCACTCAGTGAAAAATCTATCTCTAACATCTCCTCTGTATTTACTCCCCAGCACCTTAAACCTGTGTCCTCTCGTAACAACCATTTCAGCCTTGGGAAATAGCCTCCAAGAATCCATCCTATCTATTCCTCTCAACATCATATCAACCTCTATCAGGTTGCCTCTCAACCTTCATCTCTCCAGGGAGAAGAATCCTAGCTCCCTCAACCTAAGGCATGCCCCCCACTCCAGGCAACATCCTTGTAAACCTTCTCTGCACCTCTCAATATCGTCCACATCCTTCCTATAGTGAGGCAACCAGAACTGCACACAGTACTCCAAGTGGGGTCTGACAAAGTTGCAGCATTACCTCCCGACTCCTAAACTCAATTCCTCTATTAATGAAGGCCAGTACACCATATGTCTTCTTGACCACATCCTCCACTCGCAGGGCAGATTTAAGAGACCTATGGACCCAGACCCCAAGATCCTTCTGCTCCTCAACACTACCAAGACTCCTAACCTTGATATTATATTCCTTCATCCCATTGGTCCTGCCAAAATGGACCACCACACATTTAGCTGCGGTAAAGTCCATTTGCCACTTCTCCGCCCAGTCTTGCATCCTATCTATGTCTCACTGCAACTTCAGACATCCCTCCAGAATTAAGAACCATGAAACCATTGCCGATTGCCAGAAAAACCTATCTGATTCACTAATGTCCTTTCAGGAAGGAAATCTGCTGTCCTTACCCGATCTGGCCTACATTTGACTCCAGAGCCACAGCAACATGGATAACTCTCAACTAGGGATAGGCAAATAAATGCTGGCCAGCCAGTGACATCTGTGTTCCAAAAATGAATTTAAAAATTCACTAGAATGATGCCAGAGTTAAGTTGAGGCCACGGGCCAGTCTCCTTCTGTGCTACATAATCCTACATTCCATAAACTTGGTTTGTTTTGGCAGGTTTAGATGGTCTGGGTGCTTTAATTGAGATGTTTAAAATGATAAAAGGGATCTGGCAGAGACAACAAAGCAAAATACTCCTCAGGATGGAGAATCCAGAGCAAAGATGTACAATCTTGAAATTGAAAGCCAGGCCAGTTGGGATTCAAATCTTTCTAAACTTACTAGTGGAATGAGGACGTCAAGCTACTTAGAATAATGGGAGAATAAAAATTGAAGTATTTGTCAGCCATGACCTAAATGAATGGAAAAAATGGTTTGGGGCACACAGTGCAGAAGAGGCTTGTCAGCCCATTGAGTCTACACCAACACACAAAATACTCTGACCTGCCCACCCAATCCCACTTGCTAGCGCTGGTCCATAGCCTTAAATGTTATGGCAAGTACTTGTCCAGGTACTTTAAGTGCCTTACTCTTATACTTCAATCAGGGCAAGTCATTAAACCTGCCAGTAGTTGATGAAAAGTATGCACAAATCTAATTTTTCTTTGTACAAATTCGGAGTGAGTGACCTGCTGCGTATTTCCAACATTGTGCAATTGTCTAACCAAACGTGAACATAAAAGCCTTTGTGCCTTCGTACCATCTCTACACCAGCAGCTTGAAACAAGCATTGGCCTGTAAGAGTAGGCTTTTTCAAGGTATCACTTTGTAGTTCAGTCAAACAGTTGTTTATTTGCTTATTCTGTATTTATTTTAATGCACTCATCATCTTGCTGTCATTGAGGGCTGATTATTTTTCTGTTACAAGATATTTCATCCAAGTGTCTAAAACGACCCAAGGAAAAATTGCAGTAAGGCAATGACAAAGTACCACTGATAAAGATTTTGAAGAAAATGATTCAGAATAAAGCATCAGCAGATAATGAACTAAGGACCTGCCTTCAGAAAGAACTCTCATAAGATGACTCTGTCCAGACCCCTTAAGATTTTGAGCACCCTTGTTAAACCTCCTCTTCTGCAAAGAAAACGACCCCAGCTTCTCTAACTATTTGTGAAACTGAAATGGCTCTTCCCTGGAACAATTCTTGCAAATCTTTTCTACATCATCTCTAATATCAGTGTACTCAGCTTTGGACACAACACGCCAGTTCAGACTAAACCAGTGTTTTATGCAGGTTTATTTTCACTTCCTTACTTTTTTACTCTATGCCCCGCTCCAAAGATATGCAAATTAGGTGTCTTGTGATGCTAAATTGCTCCTTAGTGTCCAAGATGTGTAGGTTAGATGGATTAGCCATGGTAAAAGGTGCAGAATTACAGGAATAGAGCCCAAATAAGAGAGTCACCACATGCTTGATGGGCCAAATGGCCGCCTTCTGCACTGCAGTGAGTCTATAAAGCTCAAGATCCCAAATGGTTTACTAACTGTGCTCTCCATTAACTGCTCTCTAGTTTCTTAACCTAGCATGCTAAAGTTTAGTGAGCTAGGTATCAGCATGGGAGAGGTCAATGTTAATTTAGTTACAAGCTTTCTAAAAGGCTTTTTACTCAACATTGAACAGTTTAGAAAAATTGTAAGATGAGGAGCCATTGATTAATCCATGACCCACATACACAGCTGAGAACAGCACACACCAAAGTTAATCATACATGGGACAAGGCATTAAAACATCATCAACATTTAATTTCATATTGCTTTCTGATATTCCAACTTGAGACATAAGATAGAAAGATGAAAAGCAGTTGGCACCACCATTTATCAACGTTTGTAATATATTTAGTATTAAATGCTGCTAAATCAAGGCTTATTTTTGACTAGCTTGAACATTACCAGAAACCTTGAGAGACAGAAAAAAAATCAAGGCCCATTTCTTGCTGTATGTTCCCATCACTCTGCAGGTTCACTTATAGGGAATAAGTCTGCTCTTTTTAATTTTAAAACAGAGGGTGCAATTCACATATATGACAGTCAAAATTAGAAAAAAATAAGCTCAATGACAGCTTACGTACACTAAGTACAGTTTCAACCTGCAAACCCATGCTACGTAGACCACTGTTCTACCAGAAATTAAACAAAGCCTACTTAGTTATATGATTTACTAGACAACAAGTTAGTTGACAGACAGTACCAGATAACAACTGACCTCTTATTAGAAACGGCACTCATTTTCCTTGAACGCAGAAAGTTTAACAAAATAATAATGCTTCAGGGTTAAAACGGTACATAGTCAAAAACAACCCAAGGCTCAAAATTGCCTGTCTGCAAGTTTCTGCCCAGATTGTGTACAAGTTGGCTCCCCTTAAAGTTACCACATGCATGGCAACACAAAAAAGTTTAAAGAGCTCATATTTAAATAAATCAGCCATGTGCTAAAAAAAGTTAGAGGTTGGCTGGTCAGAAGGCCTTAAAGTTATGTGTTATCAAGGTGGTAGCACCAATGTATTATAATACTCATCACAATAGTATAATTAAGTCCTCACTTACTTGTGATGACATACCTGAACTCAGTGGTTTGCTAGGCTATTTCAGAAGCAGTTAGAAGTCAACCATCTTGCTGTGGGTCTGGAGTCAAGGTGAGCATGGTAGGTTTCTTTCCTTAAGGGACATTAGTCAACTAAATGGATTTTTACAACATTCCAGGCTATTTCATGATTACCATTACGGGGACATGGACTTTCAATTCCAAATTTGTTTTTTTAAATTCACTAATTGAATTCAAGTTCCACCACGGTGGGGTTTGGACAGTGTGTCAAGAGCATTCTCCTGGGTCTCTGGTCCCTAGTCCGATGACATTTCCACTTTGCTAACTGCTGACAAAGGAGCTATGGTAAGTTGCTGCAGTGCATCTTATAGACTATGTGCTAGCGGTGTTGGGAGTGAATGTTTAAGGTGGATATGATAACAACTAGCTACTTTTGAATTGTCCTGCTGATTGTGAGCAAGGTATACTTGAGCAATTTTCCACATTGATAGGTAAGTGTCAGTGTTTTACAGGGAAAAATACTGTACGGGGAACAGCTTGTTCTGAGTGGGTCATTATCAGATTAACCAATGCACAGTTACCTTATGAGTTACTGGGAGGGTTCAGGCCATCTATTTGTTCAAAATAACCCATCCAAATGAGGTGATATTACATGTGCACTTGCTACCATAGTACAGAAAAACTGTTAAATAGTTTAGCTAAGGAGTCACTAGTTTTGAAGTACAAGTCTTCACTGCTATTTCCAGGATAACATTATCACCTCTTCAGCTATGGGAAGCAGTTTCTCTTCATTTACTCTATCTGAAATGGCTTTGAACACTACAGTTAAATCCCCTTAGCTTTCTCAACTCAAACGGGAAAGTTGTAGCTTCTTCCATCTATTAACGCAACTATGCTACTTCACCCCTGCACTACTAACAGATGATGTGAAGGTCCAAACTATCATGATTTCAGGAGAGCACTGTAAGCCTACTAATAATCAATCAAATGCGTGCGTGTGCGTAAGGACTGTCAACAATTCTGTATCCATTGCGATACTATATTCACACTGCATCAGTATAAGAGCTGTCAGCAACTTCTCTGCTAATACAAATAATGTATCATCGCTGGTGACAAGCTTTGGAGAAAGCACTGCAAGAGGCTGGAATATGAGAACTTATTGCAATGTTTTACTTTGACAAATGAAATGTCAGTGAAATAGCATCATCAGCTTTATCGCTATTCAGGCTCTTGTACTGAAGCAAGCTTAGGTGCAAACTAATTAAAAGTTTATTTATTAGTTACAAGTAGGCTTGCATTAACACTTGATGAAGTTACTGCAATGTTCCACTTAAATGCTTACCATCTTGGCTCAGAAACAATCCATGGTCACAGTGCTGAGGTGCTGGAACACACCAATTGCACGTAGAACCACACCACAAGAGCAGAGGATGGAAGGAAGAGGCAGAAGAAGATGGAGTCTGAAATTTTTTTTTACACGTACAGATACTACTTTCTATTGAAACAAGAAGCACCAGTGCTGGATCAAAAATAAGAACACCCAATGACCTCTGAACTCTTACTTTGGGCAAACTATGACTAATCGAGCATAGCAGTAATCTGCTAACTCAATACATTGATCTAAACTGAAATTTTTGATACAATCCACCAACACACTGGCAAGTACGCTTACAAAAGATGTAAAATGAAACTTCACTGTTCAGCAAAATGGGAAGAGAGAAAAACACATTGAAAACTTATTCAGGCAAACACAAAACATATAACATACAGCCACATATGTTTGGTTGATGTATCACACTAAAACAAAAATGCTTAACATAGCAATTTTCAAAACAGAACCGATCTTCTTTATTACCAAATGTCTGTATTATATTACAAAAAACATGCTTCCTGGAACTATTGGAAAAAAAATGTCAATAAGTGGCACAGTGGCCAGCATTACCACCTCTGTTAGGCACCTGGGTTCAAATCTAGTCTTGGATAACTGCCTACGCAGAGTTTGCACATTCTGTATGCCTGCGTGGGTTTCCTTCAGGTGCTCTGGTTTTTTTCCCAGTCTAAAGATATGCAGGTTAGGTGGATTTGCCATGTTAAATTGCTCCTTAGTGTCCCAAGATGTCTAGTTAAGGGGATCTATAGAGTAAATTTGTGAGGTTATGGGGGTAGCATACGGGATGATTAGGGCATAAAACTTGTTGGACGGTCACTGTGGACCCACTGTGCCAAATGGCCTCCTTCTAAACTGCAGGGATTCTATGATTCTAGGTCAAAACAATTCTAGGTCAAAGCATAGGTGGAAAATACATCAAATTCCAACTAACTATCCCACCACTGCTATTTTGAATTTTATTTTTACTGAATTCAATAGAAAATCTGATGAAATCAGTTGCAAACCAGATGAACATGTGTAATATATACATTTCTGATTTAGTTGCAAAATCACAGCAAATTAAAATCAATACTCAAAACAATTTAATCCATTGAAAGTTGCTGTATTCAAAAGTTTCACAGGTTTAATTTTAAAATTCCGTTTTCAGAGAATTAACATTAAAACTTTTGAACTCAAATCTTTAAAATAAATTTAAACTTCCATATTAACATTTTTAAAATTGATATAGTATAAATTACTGAATGTACTGAATGTACAAATGATAGTTAATTAATGACAGGTGTGGTGATGTTTTTAGCTCATAAGTGGGAGAGCCTGCATTTCGAAAGCTTTTCATGAAGCTGCCAATTTATGGAAATAGTCAAATTTACTGATACTGCACATCAATTTCTTACGATTGTAACATATTTTATTTAAAATTATAAGTACAGCAACAAGGGCAATTAATCTAATCAGTCATTTGGCGGGAAATTCAACCAAAAGAAAGAAAATGCTGAAAAATCTCAGCAGGATTGTAAAGGAGATCCAACAGTTCTACAACATAGACTACATATGCATAGCTTGCTCCACTACAGATTTAAACATATTAACAAAACTATTTATAAGAATCTTCAGATTTCTTACTTGTTTTTAAAAATTAAATGGAACTGTACAAATCATTATTTTAAAACCACGGTTCACATATCACAGCATGAACCACAATACAATAAATACTTAATTGTCTACTCCTGCCCCCAGTACCTTCAA
Source organism: Sphyrna mokarran (assembly GCA_024679065.1). Taxonomy (NCBI): domain Eukaryota; kingdom Metazoa; phylum Chordata; class Chondrichthyes; order Carcharhiniformes; family Carcharhinidae; genus Sphyrna; species Sphyrna mokarran. Next base: position 16,008,152 of record JAGIQG010000002.1, read on the forward strand.
TCCTAACAAGTGGACATTTTTTATCCTGATCTATAAACATATAACACAATCTGTACATTACAAACCTAAGATCACGTTTTAGTAGCGCTACGTTCCAGACAAGTGTCAACCGCATTCATTAAACTGTCACCAGCATTTTATATACTGACAGAGACTCTGATCTTTTGCTCCATGTTTTATTTCTGTTACTGAAATGAAATGCAAAACCACACAAGTTCCCATAACTATTAAAACTCCAAATTATATATACACAGATATAACACTAAACCACTATTTACTTAAATCTTAACAGAAAGCTGGTTTTAAGCTCAGTGAAATTGTGCTGTGAACATTGAAGTATAAATGAAAACAGTTATTCCACCTGAGTACATCCCACTTAATTCTGTTGGCAATGTTGTACGCTGGCAGTAAGATTTTTTAAATCTTTACATGGTAAATGCCTTCTGAATCAATGACAGGAGGAGGAAAAATGGCTGAATGCAGGAAAGAGAACCAGCAACAATCTAATTTAATTAGTAAAGCAAGCTAGAAGAATCATAAATTTTAGTATTTAACACTCAGCTATACATTACTTAATCAAAAGGAAAAGAAAACTCAGTTTGCGCATTCTCCCCGTGCTTGCATGGGTTTTCTCCAGGTGCTCCGGTTTCCTCCCACATACGCTAACCCACTGTGTCACCGTGCTGCTAGAGTCGAACACGGGTCCCTGGCGCTGTGAGATAGCAGTGCTAACCCACTGTGCCACCATGCTGCTGGGAATTGAACCCAGGTCCTTGGCACTGTGAGACAGCAGTGCTAACCCACTATGCCTGCTGAGTTTTGGGCCTCCAAGTGGTGCGCTCTAGATTCCCAGCACCCTCTTGAGTGGGAACCTGTTTTATCAAATCCCCTCTGCTGCCTCTAACCCTCAAACTCTGCTGCCCTCATGGTGGACCCCTCAACTAAGAGAAACAGCTCCCTACCTGCCCTCTTTATACTCCTCAATCATGTTCCCCCTCAGCTTTCTCTGCTCCAGTCTCTCCCTACAGCACAAACACCCCAGCCCAGGCAGCACCCTGGTGAAACTTCTCTGCACCCCCTCCAGTGCAATCACCTCCTTCCCATGGTGAGGTGACCAGAACTGCACCCAGTGCTCCGGCTGTGGCCTCACCGACACTCTGTACAACCCCCACATTCTGTATCCCGATTGGTAAAAGCAAGTGTCCCATCTTAGCTATCCCACTCCCCTGCCCTGCAGCAGAGAATCTGTGAATAAGTACCCCAAATATCCTCTGTTCCTCCGAACTTCCCAGGGTCCCATTGAATACTCCCTTGCGACAGAGAGCATCACCTCGCACACTCTTGGGGTTAAATACCAGCTTCCGCTGCTCTCCCCAACCTGTCGCTATCTCCCTGTAACCTAGGGCTTCCTTCCCTACCCATGTCTGATCTGTAACTTCACCCTGTCTAATCTTCAACCCCCTTACTGGCGAACAAAGAAAATTCCAGCACAGGAACAAGCCCTTTGGCCTCCACATTTCAGGCTGCCCCAGACTGAACTAAAACCCCCACCAGGGACCATATCCTCTATTCCCATCCTATCCATATGTTTGTCAAGACACCCCTTAAAACTCACTACCGTATCGACTTGCACTACCTCACCCGGCAGTGAATTCTAGGCACCCACCACCCTCTGTGTAAAAAAAAACCTGCCTCATCCATCTCCTTTAAACCTTGTCCCTCACATCTTAAACTTGTGTATCCTCCTAGTAATTGACTCTTCCATCCTGGGGGAAAAAGCTTCTGACTACCCTCTCTGTCCCTCATAATCTTGTAGACTTCTATCAGGTCTCCCCCTCAATCTCCAGTGAGAACAAACCAAGTTTCTCCAACCTCTTCTCATAGATAATGCCCCTCCGTACCAGGGGCAACATCCTGGTAAATCTTTTCTGTAACCCTTTCCAAAGCCTCCACATCCTTCTGGTAGTGCAGGTGACCCAGAATTGAACACTATATTCCAAGTGCGGCCTCACTAAGGTTCTATAAAGCTGCAGCGTGACTTGCCAACGTTTAAACTCGATGCTCCGGCCGATGAAGGCAAGTGTGCCGTATGCCTTCTTGACTACCTTCTCCACCTGCATTGCCACTTTCAGTGTACCTGTACGCCCAGATCCCTCTACCTGTCAATACTCTGAAGAGTTCTGCCATTTACTGTATGTTTCCTATCTATGTTAGGCCTTCCAAAATGCATTACATGTAAAAATATCTAAATTCTCAGCATTGAGACTTCCAAGTAATTCTTCCTCGATGCTTTTGAAGGAGAATGTTCCAGATTTCCCTTCCCTTTTGTGTGAGCAAATGCTTCTCCCTTTAATAGTCTGGCTCTCATTATAAGATTCTATCACCCACTCTTTGCCTCCCCACTGCCATCAGAGGAAATAGTTTCCCTCAATCGACCCTCTCAAATCCTTTAATCATCTTAAGCTCTGCAATTCCACCATCCCTCCCAACTTGTACAATCAAGGAAACGCAAGTTAATTTGCTAGAAATCCAACAGAACATGAGATTCTAGGTCACGAGATTTCACCTCACAAAGGAGCAGCGCTCCAAAAGCTGGTGATTTCAAATAAGTCTGCTCCCAGGCATGGTGGTATAGCGGTTAGCACTGCTGTCTCAGACCCGGGTTGGGTTCCCAGCTTGCGTCACTGTGCAGTGTCTGCACTTTCTCCCTGTGTCTGCATGGGTTTTCTCCCAAAGTTTTACAGGGTGATTGCCCCTTGGTGTCCAATGACGTGTAGAGTTAGGTGGATTGACCATATTAAATTGTCCAAAGATGTTCAGGTTAGGTGGATTGGCCATGCTAAATTGATGTACTTGTTTTTATCCTACAGGTACTTTGGTCCACCTTGTTGTCTAACGAAGGGCGTACACGCGATGGGTCATGAGAGGGCTGCTCTTGGATTTTTTTTGAGTACCGTAGCGCTTCATGTCATTAGTGTACGCTTGACCTGGACCATTTGATGGGCAACACGACAGCTCAGTGGCTATCGCTGTGCTGTGCGGATGCATGGATTTGGGCCTGTGTCTGTGGGAGTTTGCGCATTCTCTCCATGCTTGCGTGGGTTTTCTCCGGATGCTCCAGTTTCCTCCCACATCCCAAAGATGTGCTCTTAGGCTAATTAGCAAAACAAATTTTCCCTAAATTGTCTCAAATTTGGTTTTTAATCCATAGATCTACAAACATGGACAGGGATCGCGGGTGGAGGTGGGAGCATCATGGTGGCGGTGCAGGCTCGTTGGGCCGAAGGGCCTGTTTCCCGCGCTACTGTTTTATTCTTTGTTCAACATGGGCAGGATCTCATTTCCCAAGTGTCTCAACTGCAAAACTGCTGATCCTACAACAGAGTCACTGGACTGAAATAAAAGCAAAATACTGCTTCAAGTCTGAAACAAAAACAGAAAACGCTGGAAAAATTCAGTAGGTCGGGTAGCATCTATGGAGAGGGAAACAGTTATAGCTGAGTACAGTATGAGTCAGTCATACAGCACAGTAAAAGGCCCTTCAGGCCATTGAATCTGCACCAGCCATCAAGCACCCATTTATTCTAATCCCATTTTCCAGCACTTTGTCCATAGCTTTATATGCTATGGTGTTTCAAGTGCTCATCAAAATGCTTCTTGAATGCTGAGAGTCTCTATCATCTTTTCAGACTGAGAGTTTCAGGTTCCCACCACTCTTTGGAGGAAAAAGGTTCTCAAATCCCCTCAATCTCCCAATTATCTTAAAACTATGTCCTCTAATTATTGACCTCTTTACTAAAAGGTTTACTGGAAAAGTTTCTTCCTATGTCGTCAATTTTGCACACCTCGATCAGCTCTACTCCCCTACCCTTTCCGCTGTAAGATTGAAGAGAATTGACAATAGAACTAGACAGAAGCTGAGGGGAAATATTTTCAAAGAGCGAGTCATGATCTGAAATGTACTATTTGAAGAGAGTAGTTGAAACAGACAGCAACTTCCCAAAGGAAGCAGGATATATACTTGAAAAGGGAGTGTTTCAGGCAATGGTAGCATAATGATTATGTTACTGAAGAATAAGCCAGAGTCCTGGAATAATGATGCAGAGTCACAAGCTCAAATCCCATCAAGGTAACTAGAGGAATTTTAAATTCCAATAATTAATAAATCTAAAATTTAAAAAAGGCAATCTCAGTAAACAGAATGAAATGACCAGAGCAGCTTAGGCACCTATCTCATTCACTAATTTCTTTCAGAGGAAGAAACCTGTAATTCGTAAATGTTTTGACCTACATACAACAGATCCAAAGTAAATTAGCTGACCTTTATCTGTCTTCTGAAAAATTGCAAGTCACTCACGTTAAAAGGCGGAAGAAGTTCACAACCACCTTCTTATGGGCAATTAGGGATGGACAATAAATGCCATCATCGTCATCCACATCTTGTGAATTATTTTTTAAAAAGCAATGGGGAAAAAAAAAAAGAGTGGGATAGATGTGCACTGGTGGTTCAGTGGTAGAATTTGCACCTGCCACGGAGACCCGGGTTCAATTCCCAGCCAGTGCAAAGTCCCTCCTTTGTGAGCAACACAGTGGCACAGTGATTAACACTGCTGCCTCATATCCCCAGGGACCCAGGTTCAATTTGCAGCTGAAGTCACTATATGGAGCTGCATGTTCTCCCCATATCAGAGTGGGTTTTCTCCAGATGCTCCGGTCACCTCCCACATCCAAAGGTGTGCTGGTTCGGTGGATCAGCCATGCCAAATTCTTCCGTAGTCAACTGAACAGACATTGGAGCGTGGCAACTAGGGAATTAACACTGCAATGAAGTGAACCTACTAGTGACTAATAAATAAACTTTAAGATCTCTCCAAGAGCTAGCACAAGATGATAGAACACCGTAAGGGGCCTAAGATTCCAAGAGACAAAAAGAACAAAAAAAGTCACATTTTCTCCTAAAATATTTTCAAGCCAAGGTTACACCTTGGACAGATCACACATATAGTGCACATTTCAGTTTGTGTTTCAATAATGAAATTTTTGCAATGAAACATCCATGAATGGCTTACACAGGTAACAAAATAAAATATTTCAGTCTGTCTTTTCTGCAAATTGCCAAATAACCAAATTATCAATTAATTGAATTTGATTAAGGATTTTCAAAGTTAAGTTTTCGCAATGATTGGAAAATGGCAAATCGTAATTTAGTATTAAAGACAAAAGCAGCTACAAACTTACTAAAATGTGCCTCTAACATTCATTATTTGTACTTAACAGTTACTAACACTTTTAAAGTAATTATTCAATCATCTCTGCATAAATGTCAAAGAGTTTAATAATCTGGGTGGTTTCTCCTTCAAGTAAAATGACTGTTAGACTAAATTTAATTACGACCATAAAGAATGTCTATATTTAATTAGGCAACATTAAAGTGATACAAGAATTCACACTACTGATTCTCTGAGTGGGTGATTCTCCACAACTGGAAAAAAAATTCAAAAGCAATATGGTGTTGATTGGTATTATCAATTGAATGATGAATGAGTGAAATGTGAACAGTTTACGTAAAAAAGCAAACAGAATTAATGGCTGATGAGATAAAAAAAATACAATGCTAACAGCATTCCATTAAAATATTTTCTATGCTACTGAAATTTGATAGCCATTAAAATAATGGGAGTTTGGAAGTACATTACAACAATTTTGGTAAAAAGAACAAAAATAACCAACTTGAGATGACTTTTTTCTCATGTGAATTTGAAACACTACTAAACCATTCATTGCCTCAGTGAGCACGAATCCCACACAAACAAGGATCAATCCAGTTTTGCAATCCACTAATCTTAACTAAAATGGCAGACTGGACACTGTAACTAAGCTCAGAACTCAAATTAAGACAAGGAAAATTTTGATGCTTGCTGATCACAGTCAAATGGCAACTGTTGTTTCTGCTTTTGTGTTGATAGCCAATGTACTGGATCAGATTTACTTACGATGCATCTTGCTGTCAAATAATTCAGCAAAAATACTCATCATTATGCACAAGCTACTGGTGGGGTAACCAGCAAAATGAAAGTCCTTTCAGCAATGTCTTGGAAAGACAGAATAGTTGAGTGCTGAGAGGAAGTAGTTGGGTGCAGGGTGGGACCAAAAGAGAATTGAAGAGAAAGTCAAAACTAAAGCCTACAAACCTCAAATACTGGATACATTGTTTGAGCTTTTCACACAAAGGAATGTCTGAAAACTGATGATATTTATCTGCCCCTAAGTGCATGCCAATCCCACATCAGGAGCTTTTACGGCCAACTTATTCCCAGATTTCTGGCAATGCTTCACTTTGGTTAATTTGCATATACAGAATGTTTCAGCCATTTTCTGATTTAAATATACATTGAGGAATTGCTACATCAAATATAAATAGTTAATTCAAATTTATATAACATTGCTCATGATGTCAGTTGATAAAACTGCTCAAAGGTATAATCATAACGCAGAATGTATTATGCTTGTAGTGATTTTATATCCTATTAAAAACACTAACGCAAAGACTACCTAGTCCCCTTACGGCAGTGGATGTGGTGATCCATTAAATCCCCATGAATTTTACCAGAACCAGAAAATATCGCCATAGAAGGAGCCTGAAAATCCCACCAGATGCTTTAGTAAAGGTCTCTGGTTATTCCAAATTTCATTACTGAATAATCAGGAAATTGAGTAATTGAAAACCAAACACTTCCCATTTCAGATGTTTGTATGCCACACCTACATTTTTGTATTTTCAATTTACACAGCACCTGCGCTAACCAATCATAAAAGATTGGTTAGGGCAAGATTAGAGCCAGTCAGAGATAGCAGTGGGAAGTTGTGTGTGGAGCCTGAGGAGATAGGAAAGACACTGAATGAGTATCTTTCGTCAGTATTCACGCAGGACAAAGACAATGTTGTTGGGGAGAATATTGCGATACCAGGTTGTAGACTGGGCAGGATTGAGGTTCATAAGGAGGAAGTGTTAGCGAATCTTGAGGGTATGAAAATTGATAAGTCCCCTGGGCCAGATGGGATTTACCCCGGGATTCTCTGGGAGGCTAGAGAGGAGATTGCAGAGCCTTTGGCTTTGATCTTCATGTCGTCGTTGGCTACAGGTATAGTGCTAGAAGACTGGGGAATGGCAAATGTTGTCCCTTTGTTCAAAAAGGGGAGTAGGGACCATCCTGGAATTTATAGACCGGTGAGCCTGACTTCTGTTGTGGGCAAAATCTTGGAAAGAATTATAAGGGATAGGATTTATAAGCATCTAGAGAGAAATAAATTGATTAGGGATAGTCAGCACGGTTTTGTGAAGGGTAGGTCGTGCCTCACAAACCTTATTGAGTTTTTTGAGGAGGTGACTAAAGAGGTAGATAAGGGTAAGGCAGTTGATGTAGTGTATATGGATTTTAGCAAAGCGTTTGATAAGGTTCCCCATGGTAGGCTACTGCAGAAAGTGCAGATGCATGGGATTGAAGGTGATTTAGCAGTTTGGATTAGGAATTGGCTAGCTGATAGAAGACAGAGGGTGGTGGTTGATGGGAAATATTCAACCTGGAGTGCAGTTACAAGTGGTGTACCTCAAGGATCTGTTTTGGGGCCACTGCTGTTTGTCATTTTTATAAATGACCAAGATGAGGGTGTAGAGGGTTGGATTAGTAAATTTGCTGACGATACCAAAGTGGGGGGAGTTGTAGACAGCGAGGATGGATGTTACAGTTTGCAGAGGGACATAGATAGGTTGCAGAGCTGGGCCATGAGGTGGCAAATGGAATTCAATACGGATAAGTGTGAGGTGATTCACTTTGGTAGGAATAACAGGCATATGAAATATAGGGCTAATGGAAGGACCCTTAATAGTGTTGTCGAGCAGAGGGATCTTGGGGTACAAGTACATAGCTCTTTGAAAGTTGGCACCCAGGTTGATAAAGTTGTTAAGAAGGCGTACGGTGTGTTAGCTTTTATTGGTAGAGGGATTGAATTTAGGAGCCGTGAGGTTATGTTACAACTGTACAAAACTCTGGTGCGGCCGCACTTGGAGTATTGCGTACAGTTCTGGTCGCCGCATTATAAGAAAGATGTGGAAGCATTGGAAAGGGTGCAGAGGAGGTTTACCAGGATGTTGCCTGGTATGGTGGGAAGGCCTTATGAGGAAAGGCTGAAGGACCTGAGGTTATTTTCATTAGAGAGAAGAAGGTTATGCGGTGACCTAATTGAGGCATATAAGATGATCAAGGGATTGGATAGGGTGGATAGTGAGAGCCTTTTTCCTCGGATGGTGATGACCAACACGAGGGGACATAACTTTAAATTAAGAGGTGGTAGTTATAGGACGGATGTCAGAGGCAGGTTCTTTACACAGAGGGTGGTGAGGGCGTGGAATGCCCTGCCTGCAGCAGTTGTGGACTCGCCTACTTTGGGGGCATTCAAATGGTCGGTGGATAGGCATATGGATGATATTGGAATAGTTTAGGTTAGAGGGTCCACTGGCCAGCACAACATCGAGGGCTGAAGGGCCTGTACTGCGCTGTAATGTTCTATGTTCACCTTTCCAGGTACAGGAGTCAGTGTCTGCCACAATCAATGAAGCTTCTCAAGAAAAGCTGGAAAAGTTTCAGTTAACTCATCAAATGTTTACTTATTAGGTTTGTTAGAGAAACAAGGTTTGTTTCAGAAGAATATTGCATATTTTTAACAAAAATGGTACAACGGTCCTATCTTAAACTATATAAAACATAATTAATATTCAACATGCACAACCTAAATAGTACATATTACAAATATTAACCTAAATCTGCGCCATTTCAAACAATAGATAAATGCAAAGTCACAAAAGAACTTATTTTGTACAGAAGCCTGAGTTGCTTTGCAAAGCATATTTTAAAATGGCTACTTTATTTTAAAAGGGCCTCTTACGCAAATCTTTGTCTCTTCCTTGGACACAGGTGAGGTCCCAGAGGACTGGAGAATAGTTAATGTTGTACCGTTGTTTAAAAAGGGTGGTAGGGATAACCCCGGAAATTATAGGCCGGTGAGTTTGATGTCAGTGGTAGGGAAGCTGTTGGAGGGGATTCTTAGAGATAGGATGTATAGGCACTTAGAGCGTTGCAATCTGATTAGGGATACGCAGCATGGATTTGTTAGGGGGAGGTCGTGCCTTACAAACCTGGTAGAATTTTTTGAGGAGGTGACGAAAACGATGGACGAAGGGCGAGCCGTTGATGTTGTCTATATGGATTTTAGTAAGGTGTTTGACAAAATCCCTCATGGGAGGTTAGTTGAGAAGATCAAGGCAAATGGGATACAAAGACGGGTAGCTAGATGGATAAGCAACTGGCTTGGTAATAGGAGACAGAGAATAATAGCGGAAGGGTGTTTCTCTAGCTGGAGGTCGGTCACTAGTGGTGTGCCGCAGGGCTCGGTACTGGGACCTCTTCTATTTGTAATATATATAAATGACTTGGAAGAGGGAGTAAGTGGAGTGATCAGCAAGTTTGCAGACGATACAAAGATGGCTGGACTTGCGGATAGTGAGGAGCATTGTCAGGCGATGCAGCAGGACATAGATAGACTGGTAGCTTGGGCAGACAGATGGCAGATGGAATTCAATCCTGATAAATGTGAGGTGATGCATTTCGGGAGAAAAAATGTAGGAGGGAGGTATATGATAAAGGGTAGACCTATTAAGAGTATAGAAACGCAGAGGGACCTGGGGGGGCAGGTGAACAAGTCTCTGAAGGTGGCAGAGCAAGTATAAAACTAATTTAAAATAGGGATCATGAGCCTTGGGAGTCCCTGGGAAGTGTGTAAATAGATGATGATATTGATTTACTTGTTTTTATCCTACAGGTGCTTTGGTCCACCTTGTTGTCTAACGAGGGGCATACACGCAATGGGTCGTGAGAGGACTGCTCTTGGACCTTTTTCAAGAGTATCCTACTGCTTCACGCAGTGTATGCTTGACCTGGACCATATGATGGGCAACACAACAGCACAGTGACTATAGCTGTGCTGTGCAGATACATGGATTTGGGCCTGTGTCTGTGGGAGTTTGCGCATTCTCCCCGTGCTTGTATGGGTTTTCTCCAGGAGCTCCGGTTTCCTCCCACATCCCAAAGATGTGCTCTTAGGCTAATTGGCAAAACAAATTCTCCCTAAATTGTCTCAAATTTGGTTTTTAATCCATAGATCTATAAACATGGACAGGGATTGCGTGTAAAAGTGGGAACATCGAGGTGGCAGCGTGGACTCGTTGGGCCGAAGGGCCTGTTTCTCGTACTGTTTTGTTCTTTGTACTGTTGGGGCTGTGATCGTAAGCCTTAAGATCTTTGACCTCACCCAGTGATTACTTATTGTCTTAAAGGAACACAGCTTCAGCATAGCAACAAAATGTTTTATACCAAAGAAATGTTATGGAACAAACACATCTTGACTTACTTTTAACAATGCAGTGGAGGTGCAATAGTATCAGTAATGTATGCTATTAAAAATCTTCTACTTTGTCTATAGAACTTTCATTCTCATCACAGTAGCATCAGCTTTTCCCACTGCAGATTATTTTCTATTTACAATGGGAACTGCACAACAAAGCTAACCGGGTTCTTTGTTTCTGCACCTCCTCCAGTGTTCGGAAGAAGTTACATTGGACTCAAAACAATAACTCAGTTTCTCTCTTCACAGATGCATCCAGATCTGCTGAGCTTTTCCTGTATTTTGCTTTTATTTGACCAGGCCCTTGCTTTATGTGGCACTATTCAACCTCAATCTGATCTTGGCCAATTCCTTAATCTGTTCCGTAGAGTATTCAAATCCTCCAAAAAAAAACTTCCCAAATTACTATTCACCATACATGGTATAAAGTATCAAAAAAGATATTGGTTTGGGGCATTGGAAGGATGGGTTTACAGGTAACGGCACTGAGGGACAGGTTTCAGCGTTTGCAAGTGGAGCAATGGAAATATGTTGGGAGAGATCACTGAGGTGACAAGTGGGACAAGGGAAGAGCATTCAGAAATGCCACTGAGAAAAAGCACAACAGCTACATTTGCAGTTGCAACTGGAAAACTGGCCACAAGTATAGGGTAAGCATATTCCATCATCACAGTTGAGTGACAATTATTTTGGGTTGGGGAATAGGATAGATTGAGTGAGGGATGAGAATGACATGAAGTAGCAAAAGACAGAAGGAGAAAACCAAATTGGAACAGAGCGTGGCTGATCAAGACAGGGGAAAAAAAGAGCATTTCAGTGTAAGACAAAGGGAATGTAATCTGCAAGCCTCAATTAATACCCCCTCATTCCTGAAAGATTTTAAAAAGCTCTTATTTAAAGTTCAAACATTCTCTATATTTAAATAATAAAGGTTATCCCCCAATTCAGTTGAGGAAACTCTACCTCTATCCATCAAAAACAACATGCCTGGATACTATTCCTAAGGGACATTGGTTGGTGAATAGCAACTTTAACATTGGTGTCTAGTTGTAGGGCAATGATAAAACCAACTCAGGAAAGAGTAAAAGGATGATCAACAAGTGAAACAGATAGCAGTGCAGACTCATTAGATGATAATCCCATGACAGATGTGCTGTTTGGAAGGACATACTTGGGGATAGCTACAACATATAATTTGTCTTAAGCCCAACATACAGGCATGATAGAAAAATTAACTGTTAAAAGTGAGATATTCACAGGAAGCACATAAATAATATAATCGTCCAAATCTCTCAGTCTCCAGATCATGCTAGAAGGTTATATCATGTTAAGACAATTAGAAGATGTTATACATCAGGCCAGACTTCCTGGCTCTCAACTTAATGCAAGGTAGGTCCATTCAAAAGTCTGACAGCAGCAGGGAAGAAGCTGTTCTTGAGTCAGTTGGTACGTGGTCTCAGACTTTTGTATCTTTTTTCCGGTGGAAGAAGGTGGAACAGGGGTGTATACGGTCCTTGATTATGATGACTGTTTTGCCAAGGCAGCAGAAAGCGTAGTCAGAGTCAATGAATGGGAGGCTGGTTTGGGCTACATTCACAAGTTTTTGTAGTATTTTTGCAGTCCTGGACAGAGCAGGAGCCATGCCAAGTTGAGATACAACTTTCTATGGTGCATGTAAAAGTTGGGGAGAGTTGTAGCTGACACGCCAAATTTCTTTAATGTTCTGAAAAAGTAGAAGCGTTGATGGGCTTTCTTAGCTATAGAGTCATCACTGGGGGACCAGGACAGGTTGTCGTTGATCTGGACACCTAGAAATGTGAAGCTCTGGTTCCTTTCTACTTCATCCTCATTGATGTAGACAGGAGCATGTTCTTCACTATACTGCCTGAAGTTTCTGATAATCTCCTTCATTTTGTAGACACTGAGCGAGAGATTATTGTTGTTGCACCAGCTCATTAAATTCTCTCTCATTCTTTAACTCTGTCTCATCATTGTTTGAGATCCAATCACCACGGTGGTGTCATCAGCAAATTTTAAAATCGAGTTGTAAAGGAATTTGGCCACAATCACAGGAGTATAGTGGGAGGCTGAGAACACAGCCTTGTGGGGCACCAGTGTCGAGAATGCTGGTGGAATAGATATTGTTGCCTATCCTTACTTGTACTCTGTGGGTTAAGAAGTTGTAACTCAAAAGCATAGTACACACACATACTTCATGCAACTTAGTATAAACTCTGCTCGCAAGGAGGAGGTCGTGCTCAGAGTGTGTAACTGTTTTGCAGAAAACCTTTGTTCAGGGCACAAACATGATCTGTACTTTCAAGTTGGTTGCCATTTTAATTTTCCATCCCAATCCAGCCCTTGGTCTCCTAAACTGTTCCAATAAAACCCATGATCAATGTGAGAAACAGCAAAATATTGTGGGTGCAACAAAATTGCTGAAGAAGTTCAGCAGGTCAGGCAGCATCAGTGGGGAGGGAAACATTAACTTAGCTTCTCTCTGCAGTTGCTGCCACATTTGTTGAATTTTTGCAGCATGTTCTGTTATTTGAAAAACAGCACTGCATCTTTCAATTAGGCACTTTACACAAAAAGCATCAACACTGACTTCAATGGTATCAGATCATAACGACTGCTTTCATTTTTTCCAAACAGCAGTTATTGGTAATGTATTCCTATTTATACCTCCTCCAGATCCATCTTTTGTTTCTTTACTTATTCTATTACCATTTCTTTTGTCATTTTCTCTTCTGCCTCCAAGGACCCCTCCCTGTTTGTTCTTTCCTCTGTTCCCACATTTCCCTGGATCTGTACTTACTGGAAAGCTGTTAAATCTGTAACATTCTCCAGTGAATCGTTCACTGAGCTGAAACATTAACGATTTCTCTTTTCACAGGTTTCCAGTCCTTCTTGTTCTCCATCAAGAATATGCCAGAAAGTCTGGACAAACTGACAAGGGCCATCAGATCTCTTTCAAGACCAATAAACTCCCAGAAGTGACAGTTTAGCAACTAAGCTGTATTCAGTTCTGTGGGACTGAATCAGTCTAGGCATAGTGAAGGATACACAAGTACACCAGCTAGCCTTACATCAGCACCCATGAGTAAAGGTATATCATCACCCTCTTCTACAAGCAGAATGGAAAGGATATCAGAAACAGTCGGCTGAACATGAATTATAAAATAATTTTTCTATCCAAGGTAGTTGCCAATTAGTTTGTATTTGCTCTGGAGTGGGTGATGAGTTGACTTTGATCAGAGCAGAATTGTACATAGCAGGAAGATCTCTGAAATTTTTCCAGAGTTACCTTTGCAAAGGCAAAGAGATGCAATGACTTTTGTTGCAGTTCATTCAGACCATCTTTGTAAATCAGGAAAGTGTGTCCTACTGGCTACTTTCTGGGGTTGACACCAAAATAAATATCAAACGTGCTGAAGGACCACCAACGCGGTGAATGATACTTCAGTCTACCCAAAATCTGGTTTTCCAGTTCAAAGGATTCTGAATGTGTTGCAGATTAGCACATTTCAAAGACAAGGACAACATGTTGAAGGCCACACTAAAGCTTGGGATTGAAGCTGCAATGGTTTAATGGGGAAAGGCTACTGTCCAAGGATCTCCCACCATGGCATATCAAAGGGCTGAAAACCATGTAAAACCTCTCCAGCTATAAGCACCAAAGAATCTTTGACATGAAATATAAATATACATTGTAAATATAATCTAAGACCATAAGACACAGAAGCAGACTTAGGCCAAATCAGCCCATCATGTCTGTTCTGCCATTCAATCATGGCTGATACTTTTCTCATCCCCATTCTCCTTCCTTGTCCCCATACTCTCTGATCCCTTTATTAATCAAGAATATATCCCTGTCTTAAAGGCACTCAATGACCTGGCCTCCACAGCCTTCTGCGGTAAAGAGTTCCACTGATTCACCACTCTCTGACTGAAGAAATTCCTCCTCACCTCTGTTTTAGAGGATCGTCCCTTTAGCCTGAGGTTTTGCCCTCTGCTTCTAGTTTTTCCTATTTGTGGAAGTATCCACTCACGTCCATTCCATCCAGGTGTCACAGTATCTTGCAAGTTTCAATAAGATTCCCACCCCCCCTTCCACATCCTTCTAAACTCCAACAAGTACAGATCCAGATTCCTCAGCTGTTCTTCATACGACAAGCTCTTCATTCCAGGGATCATTCTTGTGAACTTGCTCTGGACCCTTTCCAAAGCCAAAGTATATGTCCTTAGATTATGGGGCCCAAAACTGCTCACAATACTCCAAACGGGGTCTGATCACATCCTTATACAGTCTTAAAATGACATCCCAGCTTTTGTATTCTAGCCCTCACGACATGAGTGCTATCATTGCATTTGCCTTCCTAACTGCCAACTGAACCTGCACGTTAACCTGAAGAAAATCTTGAACAATGAACTCCCAAGTTCTTTTGCGTTTCTGATTTCCTAAGTATTGTCTCATTTAGAAAATAGTTTATGCCTCCATTCCTCCTTCCAAAGTGCATTACCTCACACTTCTCCACATAGTATTCCATGTGTTACTTCTTTGCCCATTTTCCTAACCTTCCAAGTCCTTCTGCAGCCCCTCTGCTTCCATAATAATCTACATATCTTTGTATCATCTGCAAATTTAGCCTCAGTGCCTTCAGTTCCTTCCTCTAAATCGTTAATGTATATCATGAAAAGCACTGACCCTTGAGGCACACTAGTCACCAACTGCCATCCTGAAAAAGACCCCATCACCCCCCCCCTCCCCTGCCTTCTGCCAGTCAGCCAATTCTCTATCCATGCCAAGATTTTACCCTTAATACCATGGGCACTTAATTTATTTAACATTCTCCGATGCAGCACCTTCTCAAAGGTCTTCCGGAAATCTGAAACAATCATGTTCACTGGTTCTCATTTATTTAACTTCCTTGCTACCTCCTTAAAGAACTCTAACAGATGTGTTGGACATGATCTCTCCTTATTGAAGCTGTGCTGGTTCAGACCTGCTTTATCATGCATTTCCAAATGCTCTGCAATCTCATCTTTAATAATGAACTCTAAAATTTTGTCAATGACTGAAGTCAAGCTAACCGGCCTATAATTTCCCGTCTGCAGGCTCCCTCCTTAAACAGCGGTATTACATTAGCTACTTTCCAGTCCGGTGGAAATGCGCATTGCAGCACCTCATGTATTGAAAGAAACCGATCTATGCTGCACTATATAATGTCAAATTTGAACTGTTAGGTATTTCTAACATTATATGATTAAAGCATATTTGGGGGGGGGGGGGGGGGGGGGGGGGGGGGGGGCGGCGGCGGAGGAGAGAGTTCTCTTTCCAATGGTGTTTTCTGACCGGTTTTTAAATGTTTCCATACAGTTTTAATTTCATTTCAGACTTTTAGCATTGGGAATATTTTGCTTTCACACATTCACATTCTCCTAGCTGATTAAATGATGGAACCAATCTGCAGGTGCCATTAGCAATACTTATTCAACCAAATGCCAGAATGCATATACTGTGGGAATAGCTCCCTCTTCAACTAACTTTGCCTCCCTCCCATACATTAGCCAGCTGAGTCTTGCTATAATGGAGAAGTTAGACCGCAAATGTTAATCAGTGAGCAGCATGGTGGTTAGAACTGCTGCCTCACAGCACCAGGTACCCAGTTCATTTGCAGCTTCAGGTCACTGTCTGCGTGAGGTTTGTACATTCTCCCAGTCTGCTTGGATTTCCTCACGTTTCCTCCCACAGTCTGAAAGACGTATTGGTTATGTGCACTGACCATGCTAAATTCTTCTTCAGTGTACCCAAACAAGTGCTAGAGTGTGGCAACTAGGGGGTTTTCATAGTAACTTCATTGCAATGTTAGTATAAGCCTACTCATACTCTAATAAGCAATTGAATTAAAATTAAACAATACTGGGATTCAAATCAACCTAATTGAGAGTCCACTGGTTTTGCCAAGTCACACCACAAAAGATCCTTTAAACGTCAATCTCACAATTGATGGGTCTCTATAACCTTGCAAAAAATTCCAAGAACCATTTCCAAATACTTTTACAGCAACAGCATAACAATAACACTTTGTAAATATAAATGTTTAACAGAGCCATTTCCAGTTTACACCAATGTACAAGCTCTTCACTGCAAAAAAGAATGCAACAAGTTGCCCTTTAGGATTAACAATTTTTTGTAGACTGAGATTTAATAATGTTATTTGTGTTCAATAAATTTAAGCACTAGATTTTACATTTGCGTAACGAATGTTAAAGAGGTACTTGAAGGATTTAGCTTGCTCCACTCATCTACAGAGATCAAATAATCTGCTGGTAGCAATCATTTTCTAAATATTGTTTTAATGGAAAACAAAGTATGTCCTTTATAACATTAAAAATAATAGCCCAAGTGTAAAAATAATCAACTGCATTACAAAAATGCTGCAGATCAGCAGAATTCCAATATGGATAAAGGACTGGTTAAATCAGGAAAGAGTCACGATAAATCGGTCATTTTCAAATGGAGTGTCACAGGGATCAGTGATATGATCACAACTCTTTACAATCTACCTCAATGATGCACAAAGAGACTGAGTGTATCATTACTAATTGTGAAGATATGAAAGTGATAGGAAATCAAATTGTGATGAGGACAAAAGTTTTGCAAAAGAATATAGATACGTTAAGTGAGTGGACAATAATCTGACAGGAGTATAATGTGGGAAAGTGAGTTTAACATTATTTAACTGGATCGAAATAGATGCTGCAGTACAGGGACGTTAGTTTCCTCAGACATGCAGTTTTCATATATTGCAAGGGGAATGGAGTATAAAAGTGGGGAAGTCTTGCTACAATTGTACTGGCCATTAATGAAACTACTCTGAGAACGCTATAGGTAGTTTTGGTCTCCTTATTTAAAGGAATATATTTGCGTTGGAAAAGATACCTGGAATAAAGAGGTTGCCCCTATAAGGAAAGGTTAAGCAGGTTGGATCTGAACTCATTGGACTTTAGAAGAATGCCAGAAGATCTTCTTGAAACACAAGATTCTCAGAGGGGTGAACAGATGGCACACAGTGTTTAGCATTGCTGCCTTCAGCCCCAGGGACCTGGGTTTGATTCCTGACTTGGGCCACCGTCTGTGTGGAGCTTGCACATTCTCCCCATATCTGTGTGGGTATCCTCCGAGTGTGCCAGTTTCATCCCACAGTCTGAAAGACATGCCAATTAGGTGCATTTACCCGAACAGGGGCCAAAGTGTGGTAACTAGGGGAATTTCACAAAATTTCATTGCAATTTAGTGTAAGCCTTACTTGTGACTAATAAATAAACTTTACTTTTTACAAGGGTGAGGACACAGAGAATGTTTTTTCTGGTGGGGAAATCTAGAACTGGGGGATAAAGTCAAAATAAAGGAGTCTCCTATTAAGGCAGGTGGGGAGGAATTTCTTCAAGGGTTATTAATTTTTGGAATTTAGACAGGCTGGGAAGTGGAATTAAGTTGGATCAGTCACAATCTTATTGAATTGCTCGTTGTGCCAGCTGGCTTATTCCTATTTCATAGAGACAGAAAGTAATGTTTCTCCTTTCTCAGAGTATCAAGCAAAAGAGGAAGAGTTTCTGGGGAGCCAGAAGCAGCACTGAATTCAAGTGAGATAAAATAATGGAATTCAATTTTCAGCCTAAGCATAATGTGTAATAAAAAGGAGTGCAAAATCCAAAAGATTTAAAGCACTTGAGCGAAAAAAAAAACAGGCACTTATTAAATTTAAAAAATTCTGAAAATAGTTAATTAAAGCCAGTGAAAGATTCTACAATCAGTGAGAAGCACTCGGCAGGATGACCATCGGGAGCCAGTACTGTGGTGGTATTGTCACTGGACTCGTAAGCCAGAGACTCAGGTTAACGCTCTGGGGGCAAGGTTTCAAATCCTACCATGATGGATGGTAAAATTTGAACTCAATAAAAGAGAACAATGATTGTAATACCATTGTCAACTGTTGTAAAATCCTACTTGGTTCACCAATTCCTTTAACTAGAGAAGGAAATCTGCTGTCCTTATCTGGTTGGCCTACATGTGACTCCAGACCTGTGCACAGCAATATGGCTGACTCTTAAATTGAAATACATTTAGTTGAAGGGCAAATACAGACAGGCAATAAATGCTGGCCCAGCCAGTGACACCCACTTTCCCCAAACAAATAAAAAAATTGCAGCATAAGTGAACAAAAGAGTCAGGGCTGTTCATTACAATATACAATAAGTTTGTCCTCTCTATGTCACTCGCACACACGCAAAATAAAAAACTAAAAACCAACAGGTTTGAGTACATTTCAAGGGCATAATACAATTCAGGGTTGAGTTGACATTGTAAGCACAGTGAAACAAGCAGTTAATCAATGTCGCATTAATGACCTTGACTTTACATACATTCATGCATTTACTAATACTTCTTGCTAAACGTTTTTATAGCTCAAGTTGTTTTGCATTCAGTTAGCAAAAATGGTGCTCAAAGTTACTTATTACAGTTGGTGAGTTGTCAATTCTCAACTTAGCAAGACACAAGAAACGCTGACATTGCCCATCTTGCATTGGGAAAATCTGCACTGCATTAGTAACTGACAAAGGTGACTAAGCTCTCACTGAATAAATCAGTTTCATACAGGTGCAAGAATTTCTTTCAACAAGAATTCATTTCAGCAATAGAAAAAATGCCGACAAGTCAAAGTCATTGAAATCTGACGGAAAATATAACCATGTTGTTTAATTAGAAGAGGCTTACAATTCCAAAAACCACTTCATAAAAACACCAAGTTACAGCCATGCAACTACTTAATCCTTTTTCCACATCCAGAATTCACCCCAAACTCTGTATGCCCTAAATATATCAAAATGAACCACTACATATCAAGACAAATTGCTGCATTAAGCAATGCTGCATTTATCAAAAACATTTTTGCTAGCAACCGATATCCTGAAAGGTTGAAATTGCATTATAGAACTGCCAGTATGACCATCTCACAACAGCATTGAAATTTTGCTAGCTTTCTAGCATTTATGCATCACAGCATTTTTCCCCCCGTTGGCTGTTTCATTGTACTTAACATTTTAAAATATTTAATGGTAAATCTTGATCTGCCAACAATTCTAAAAGCTTCAAACCACACAGATATCACATATATATTAAACAACTGTTGCCATGGTAAACGACCCCCATTGTTTAAATAGATCCAATACAATGTATTGAAAAAAATTACAAAGTCAAAAGGCGAAATGAGAGATTGCACCATCAAAAACAAATGCAGGTAAAAAGCCCATTTAAAATAAGTAACAGTCATTTCCAGGAAGCAAGATCCACTAAGTTTCACCCCAGTATGAAGTCAAACCAAAACACGGCCTACTTATCCAACTATTTTCAAATCTTAGTCACATATCAATTGCTGGAAAAAATATTTAACAAAAAAAACCCTAATTTTTTATTCTTGATAAACGCACTCAAATTCCAGGAAATACAAGCCCTCTCCAATAATGCCGGTTATCTCTTTACCAGCTGCCAGTGAAAAGCTAAAACAAAGCTGGCGACTGTGGGGGGAGGGGAAGTTAAGGACAGTCATTACGCGAGATTAGGTTTCCCAGAGAATTCCTTTGTGAATTAAAGCTGGTGGAACAAACCAGAAAAACACTTTTAACATGCATCACAGCGACACGCGATGCAAAACAGAGTTCCCCCCTCCTCCCGTCCCTGCAGCGAAAGGAAAGAATATGGCCTGTCGTAGCAGGCGAGTAGCTAATCCAATAAAGCCTCCCCACAAGTGGGGGAAAAAAAATCCTTGTAAATTGTTGTCAGCAAACGGGGACAACATTATTTACTACGACCCAGTAACACATCACCCAACACACGGTGGTAAACCAAAGTAAGGCTGAGTGAGGGAGGAAGGAAAGTCAGCCATTACACGAGGGTTAGTTATTCCAGAGATTTAATCTCAATGCACACGCACAAAAAATGGTTGCAAGATCCTCTGGAATGAACAACAGTATCGTTAAGTGATAAGTTTAAGGAAATATAAATATATTTTAAAAAAAATTGTTGCAAGATGTCGTACATCAACGTCTTCTAAGCTCAGGCACAGATGTCTGAAAATTCAACACAACAAGCAGAGCTCATGGAAGTGCAGATATATTAAAAACTAGCTGCAAGATTTTGTAGACTTTTAAACTCTTTTAAACATATACGTCTGAAAACTAGTCACACAGCAAGCAGACTCGTGGACATTGAAAACTAGTCGCAATTATTTTCTAGATTGCCTTTTAAGCTCCAGACAGATGTCTAAAAATTAGTCACATAACAAGTTTATGGATTTTTTTTTGCAAGATTTGTTGTAACCAATGAATAATCTATAAATGATAGAAAATACAAGTTTGCGGGGGGGGGGGGGGGGGGTAGCTGGTGGAGAAAGCGAAACTAGTTTTCAGTTGCAGGATTTTCCCACCAGGATGTCTCTTAAAAAGCTGCCTAACTCACAGCCTAACGTGGCTGCACAGCTAAATAGATGGGCGATTTAGTTGGTCAGGTTCTTGTGGAACAAGCTCGGAATTGATCTTTGGTGAAGTGATGGGGAGCACTGCTGCGTGTGGGTGATCACAAGAGAGACACATAGACAAGACAGGAGCTGCGGCTCCCACTCAACTGCACAAGGCTGGGCTGTGCCAGGCGCTTTCTACTCACCCACTGATCTGTATCCCAATATCGCAACCTTACGGGATTTCGGCTGTGGCATCTTTTTAAAACAACGTGGTTCAAACCCCAGAGAAAAATAATTAAGTTAGGTAATTAAAAACACAATTCTCTTTTTCTTTCCAAAAAAATTACAGGCCCCCCAAAAAACGAAATCCCAAGGGGGGAATATGGGGAAGGGGGGGAGGGGAAGGAACTTATTACTTCAATAACAAAAACTACATCGATATATTTTTGGAAATATATATATGTATGTATATATATATAAAGTTTAGAAAGCAAACACTAAATGAGAGATCCGAGGTGATTGCTGTCCGGCTGAGAGGTTTATCTGTGAAGGGACTCGATTGACGCTCAGTGGCGCAGCTCCGGCCCCCTTTGCCCCTCACCAGATTCAACCGGAACCTTCCTTCCATCCATCGGCACCCGCCCCTTTCACCCCCGCCCATTGGGTCACCTCGGCCGCCCTGACGTCGATATTTGCATGCCTATTGGCTACCCAAACTGTCACTCACTCCTTCACACCCCCGCCCATTGGGTCGCTCAGGCTGCCCTGACGTCAGGACGTGAATGCCTATTCGCCAGTCGGTCTGTCACTCATTCCTCTCCCGCCCATGGGGTTAACACGGACGTCCATTGGGTTAGCCCGGAAGTCCTGACATCAGCAATTGCATGTCTATTGGTTGATTGGACTGTCACTCATTTTCACACCCCGCCTATTGGGTCAACCTGGCCGACCTGACCGCAGCGCCTGCATGCTTATTCGTTGGTTGACCTGTCACTCATCCTTTTCCTCATTTCCCCGCCCCTCTTCCCCGGAACCGGCGGGCGGGGGAGGCGGGGCAGATGGTTACCTAGCAATGTCAGGGCCTAAACTGGTCGTGCCTTAATCCAGCCGCACTAGCAGTTGGGAATTGTAGTTCCCCGAAAGCCTCTTTTTAAGGCAACAACGAACGTTACAGCTGGATATCTGCAGAATGACCAGCCGAAATTTGAAGTGTATTTATTAGTGTCACAAGCTGGCTTACATTAGCACTGCAATGAAGTTACTGTAAAATCCCCCGAGTCGCCATATTCCGGCGCCCGTTCGGGTACACTGAGGGAGAATTTTGCATGGCCATTCCACCATAACTAGCACGTCTTTCAGACTGTGGGTGTAAACTGGAGTACCCCGAGGAAACCCACGCACACGAGGAGAATGTACAAACTCCACACAGACAATGACCCCAGGCCGGGAATCAAACCCGGGTCCCTGGTGCTGTGAGGCAGCAATGCTAACCACTGTGTCAATAAATTAGGGAATATTTGGAAAACAAGCAAATTACTGCTGATGCCGGAATCTGAGACAAAAACAGAAAGTGCTGGAAAATCTCAGCATGTCTGCCAGCATCTGTGGAGAGCGAACAAAGCTAACATTTGGAGTCTGGATGACCCTTCATCAGAGGTCTGGAAACCTTGACATTCTTTTTCCAAAGAAATTTTTTCTGGGATCGGTCATTTTGCTCTCAAACCTGTTCTCCCTTTTATTAAAATCATTTGTGATCCTCTTCCCTGGTTTCAATTTCCCCTTAATCCCTGCATCTTCAGACCCGACCCTTCCCTCAAGTCCAAAGTCTATCAATCTTAGTCTTGAATATACTCAACTTGGACATCGTAGACAGGAATTCCCCACCACACTTGCCCTATGGCCAAAAATTCCCACTCAAAGTCAATGGAAAATTCCAGCCCCCCTCTCCAATTCTCCAGTAGGGTAATTTAGTGTTACAGAGATGAGTCAGAAAAGCTATTGTTAGAAGACTTATGATCTTATTAAATGGCAGAGAAGGATCGAAGAACTGAATGGTCTACTCCTGCTCCTCTTTCTTATGGCTGAGATCAATCTTTGTTTGTAATCAGCTTTAATCACCTGCTGTTTATGATTTAGCTGTTAACCATTAAGTCAACACGGGCCCAACTTTTCAAGTGTATTAGTCTTCAAAATGCTTTTGTTGTATTGGTCCCATTTTTTACAGTTAACTTTAATCTTACCAGAATTAAAAATTACCTCCAAAATATTACTATGAATGATGAACTCAATATTTATAGCACAATGAAAATTTTTTTTTACATTTCTGCTGTGAAGAAATATCAAAATGGAGACATTCTCTCATTATCCTTACAACTTCATTGGTGCTGCCAGTCTTTTTGGCAAATCAAATAAACTAAACAAACTGAGGGACAAAGTAAAAGGGGGAAGCCCCTTAAAGGCAGGGACGGTGATGTGGGGGGGTGGCCATGGGGGGGAGGGGGCAGAATCCACCCAAAACAAAAGCCAAAGTATAAAGGAGACTATCCAACCAAAATGAGATTAAAGAGATCAATAATATGCTCTGGTTTCTGTGGGGCCCAACGAGCATGGAAGGCTTCAATGGCACCTGTGGACACTGCATGCTCCCTCCTCAGAGACACCCATCTGCAAACATTTGGGTAGGATGGTTCCCTGTGCTGCCCACTGCCTAGAGCTGTTAATGGTGAGTCTGGCCAGGGAACAGGTTCATGGGAAGGTCTTCTGCCTTTCCTACCTCTCCCTCCGGAATCACAGAGATCATGAGCGTGAGACTGAAGTGCAAACAAAATATTAATAAAACATTTTTCAGATAATGAAAAAGGGACTGCAGTCGAAGACAATTAACATAAACATGACCCTTGGCCTCTTTAAGTTGACAAAAAAGATCAGGTTTCCAGGGAGCTGGTGAACCAGCACAATTTACAGTTGTGTGGTACTGCTGCATGCACTACCATCCACCCAGGTCCCCAGTGTAGAAGGAGAGGATCCCTCCACTGGGGACCTTCCATGCCAGGCAGCAGCAAGACATACCTGGCAGTCTGGACAACAGTACTCGAAGGTGTGTGCAGCTGCAGTCCATACAAGAAACTTCTTGATGCAGTGGAAAGGGCACAGAGGACATTTCCATGAGACAGCTCAAACTGTGGGTCTCCAGAGTCCCAGAAGAGCAGGCCTGGGCTTGGAGTCAATAAGAACTTCCATCCAAGTTGAGGTATGCTGAGGTGGGATTCCATCGCACAGTTGCGCCTCATCAAGACCAGGATTACATCGGGTCCGAGCATGATTGTTTTGAGTTCATGGATGGCATTGGTCTGGTGCCAACTTGTGAGGTGTCATCTAATCCATTCCTCTGCAACCAAGCATGTCCCGAATCTAGTCACTCCGACACCCACAGCCTGCCTTTTCAGCAGCCACTAGAAATGGAGTTGGTGAAGAAGCACATTCCTAATCATCAGCACTCGAATGACAGCCACTAATCTAGATGGGAGAGAGCTGTGTTGCGAGGCAACCATGTTCCAGAATTTGAGTAGGTCCTGGTAAAAGATGGGCAACACTTGCAAGGAGTTTCAAAATCCCCTCAGGTCTATGAGCAGGATATGCACGTAATAATTCAGGCTGTGCACTGGGTGGAAGAAATATGTTACCAGGTCTGGAATTACAATAGGAAGGGAAATGAATACTCATCCAGATGGAGGTGGGTGAATTATAGACATGTTTGCGTCAGCTGCAGTTGCCTGGGTATCTATTCTCTCTGACTCTGAGTCACAATCTCCTGAGTTTCAGGGCAGAGGATAAATCTCAAACCTGATGCATCAAGTGCAGTCATGAAGGTGTGCTGCACTGTCAGAGGTGTTGTCTTTTAGATGGGCTCTTAAACTGAGACCTCTACCCACCTGGGCGGATATGGAAGATCCTGTGACACTACGTCAAAGATGAGCAGTGAGTCGTCCCCAGTGCCCCAGCCAAAAGCAGATCATAGAATCCTTACATTACAGAAAACCATTTGGCCCATCGAGTCTTTACTGACTACTACCCAGGCACTATTCCTGTAACCCTCATTTACCCTGCTAATCCCCCTGAAACTAAGGAGCAATTTAGCATGAACAATCAAACTAACCCGCACATCAGAGGAAAGCCATGCATACACGGGGAGAACATGCGAACTGCACATAGACTATGTGAAGCCGGAATTGTATCCCATGCCTCGTGAGGCAGCAGTGGTACCATGCTGCCCAGTGATAATGACTGGATAAAGTGGTCATTTTCACATTGATGTTTGTGGGAGTTTATTGCGTGGCACATGGTGCATAATGGCTGCCATTAAAGGACTTCATTAGCTGGAAAGTGTTTTGAGCAATCTGCAGGCTGTGAAAAGCACAAAATAAATGTCACTCTTTTCTTTCTCCATGTGGAAACAGCAAGTCATATCTAAAAGATTTGCTTGCGATCTTCAGGAAATAACTGTATATTCAGAAAATAAAAATGGTAGACGCTATGTCTGTGTAAGGTGAGTTAGAATTATGTTTTTGCAATGAAGGTGCCAACATGGATTATGTCCTCAACATTACAAAGAGATTAAAAATTCTACAAACTTATCTGGGGTGACAGCATCTTTTAAGAATGTAGCTATAGGTCGATGGTTGGAAACAATAGAATAAGACAACATATCAGAAGTGATTGATTTGACGTGTGTCCCAGATAGCCTGAGGACAAAATAGATATAAAAGAAATGTGAGGTCTTTTCTTCTCGTCAACAGGCTTGACAAGTTAGAATGCATAAATCACATTACTTTTATTGTGCTTTTATTTTGCCCCACTCTTCTCTCAAAAATGCTGAATCTCACGTAACCATCCATCCTTCCATCCAATGGCTCCTTATCCTGAGGAGAATGGTGAGGACAGTAAGAAGTCTCAGAACACCAGGTTAAAGTCCAACAGGTTTATTTGGTAGTAAACGCTACCAGCTTTCAGGGCTCTGCCCCTTCGTCAGATGAGTGGAGAGTTCTGATCACAGAGTTCTGTTTGTGATCAGTGAGAACTCTGTGATCAGAAGGATGACAGATTTCCTTCCCCAAAGGACATTAGTGAGCCAGTTGGGTCTTTACAACAATCAACAATAGTTTCATGGTCATTAATTGCAGATATTTTATCTACTGTGATGGGCTTCAAGCTCAGGTGTCTGGATCATTAATCCTGTGACAATACCACTACGCCAATGTCAGCTCTGACTAAGAGTCATCCAAACTTGAAATATTGACTCCATTCTTTTCCCAGAGATGCTGTCAGACCTGCTGAGATTTTTCAGCACTTTGCCTGGAACTCGTTGCTGGGGGAGATAATAGAAGAGGACACAGTAGTGACTTTTAAGGGGCATCTTGACAAATACATGAATGAAATGGGAATAGATGGATACGGTCCCTGGGAGTGCAGGGGGTTTTAGTTAAGTCCGGCAGCATGGTTGGTGCAGGTTTGGAGGGCTGAAGGGATTGTTCCTGTGCTGTAATTTTCTTTGTTTTTTTTTGTTCTGTTTTTGTTTCCAATTCCAGATTCTGCAGTTTTTTGCTTTGACCCCTGTGCCAGTGCCTCCCTGTATTCAGGTCCAGGAGTCGGCTAACAGTCTGCTGCATCACCTGGTCTTTCATATTTCTTTATCTCAACCTCCCAAGCTAAGCAAAACTGCTCGGTCAAGGACAAATCTTTATCTCCTCGCCTGCTGTTTACACAACAGAAGATAAGTTGATTTTCCTCCCTGAGATATGCATTTAGCTTGTAGCATTGTTCCGATATTAATGCTCCTTGCCAGATACTGATAGTGGTTCACAACTGCAGTGTAGCATTGTCTGATTGTTAATGTTCTCCAAACTGATCATGAATCAGGGTTTCAGTTAACTCATTCTTGCTGTGAATCGAGATTAACCGTCTCTCCTAAATCCCGTAGGGATTGGTGATGTTTTAAGGGATGGCCCTCCCCATGCCTCAGTTGTCCACTGCCCCTTTAAATCCCAGTAGTTCTGGGTTCTTTATTTCCTCCCTCAGGGTTCTGGCTCAGTAAGTTTTAACACAGGGAAAACATCTCCACGATTAACCTGGTGCCCTGGAATTCCAAAGGGCAGTCAGTCAAGGAAGGCACATATAAAATGTCTGGGTGGGTTACTGAAGAGATATCCCTGAACTTCACTAATTTGGGCAGCGTTCAAATTGCATTTAAATTATAAAACAAGTGAGCAATTAAATATGTCACCTACATGTCTGCTACTGCCAGACAGGCTTCCTGTTTTATTACCTTCCAGCCACTGATTTAATCACCTACAGTTTTCCAGTCATTGGGAATGCACTGGCTCCACTCAATCCAGCCTGAAACATTGCACATACCATCAGCGAGAGAATGAAGCAACTAACCCGCCAGACAGAACCAATACCAAGACTTTAGATTCAGGCCATACAAAAGGAGTAATTTGTTGCAAGTGTTCTGCTCAGA
The DNA here is from genome assembly GCA_024679065.1 of Sphyrna mokarran. NCBI lineage: Eukaryota > Metazoa > Chordata > Chondrichthyes > Carcharhiniformes > Carcharhinidae > Sphyrna > Sphyrna mokarran. The sequence goes on from JAGIQG010000002.1 coordinate 16,035,650, forward strand.
AATAGGTCATATGTTTCCACAATTAGTTGCATCTTTCTTGTCTTGCACATTGTCAGCACCCTCTCTCTTATTGCAATGGATGCTGTTGTGGTTGAAGCTGCTACTGTTGCCTGGGTGTTTAATTGTGTCACAGCTACAGGAGGATTATTACTATCTTTGCCTTCTGTAAGTATCATCACTCTACCTATTTCTTGTTAGGATCTTAGAGTAGAATCATAGAATCCAAACATTGCCACTCGGCCCGTCAAGCCTCAACTGACAACAATCCCACTCAGGCCCCATCCCCGTAACCCCATGTATTTACACTGTTAGTCCCCCTGACACTAAAAGGCAATTTAACATGGCCAATCAACCTAACCTGCACATCTTTCAAACTGCGGGAAGAAACTGGAGCACCTGGAGAAGCCCATGCAGACACAGGGAGAATCTGCAGACTCCACACAGATTGTGACAAAGAACAAAGAACAACACAGCATGGAAACAGGCCCTTCGGCCCAACGAGCCCATGCCACCGTTTTAACAGTGTGAGTTTCCACTTCCACCCATGACCCTTGTCTATGGTTATGGAAATCCATATTGGAAACCAGATTGGGGAGACAATGTAGGGACAATTTGTGTCACCAATCAGCCAGTATCCGGAGAAAACTCACATAAGCCAGGAATCAAACCTGGATCCCTGGCACTGTGAGGCAGCAGTGCTAATCATTGTGCCATTATGCCCCTCCCCGTCCTCCCACCCATCCAGCTTGTGTTGTAAGCTGCTTGTGCTTGGGTCACGTTTTCTGTGTTATAACAAGGCTAGACAGCTGATTAGTGATGCAGAGTGATGCCAACAGCATGGGTTCAATTCTCGTACCAGCTGAGGTTATTTATGAAGGCCTCGCCTTCTCAACCTTCCCCCTCATCCAAAGTGTGGGGATCCTCAGGTTAAATCACTACCAGTCAGCTCTGCCCCTCAGAGGGCACAGCAGTTTATGGTCATCTGGGACTATGGCCTCTTTACATTTTGCAGCTAATTTTAGATACCTGTGAAGTTGGTGTTAATATTTTACCAGCTGGTTCTTTTGTTTATTTTTCTCTTTCAGTGGGGTATTTTCCTGTTTGGTTTATACTGATATTTACTGCCTGTAGCTCAGTGTCAGTATGCACTGTGACGGCCATGTGCTGAAGAGGATTGTTAAATTCCACCCACTCAGTGGATTGCAGAGACAGGGAATGCTCGCTGTGACAATGTGCCAGTCACTTCCTCACTCAAGTGAGGCAGGCAAACAGCAGGACAAATGTAAATTTTATTCATTAGTCACAAGTGAGGCTTACATTAATACTGCAATGAAGTTACTATAAAATTCTCCTAGTCACCGCCTAACCAGCATATCTTTCAGACTGTGAGAGAAAACCGGAGTACCTGGAGGAAACCCATACAGATACAGGGAGAACGTGTAGACTCCACACAGATAGTCACCCAAGCCGGGAATTGAACCTAGGTCCTTGGCACTGTGGGGCAGCAGTGCTAACCACTGTAAATATCCAAATGAAGTGAACAATATTGAGCTGCACAATCCTTTAAATTAAATTTTAATCCCTTCTGAAAGTTGCAAAGCCAATAGGCTGAGTGGATGGGGCAAGCTCTTAATACATCTCCTTGCTTCCTCCAAAAAACAATTCAAATTCAAATCAAACCCAATTCATGGTCCCCACCAAGAGAGACATACAAACCAGCTGACAGGAACGTGCATTGCACCCCATTTGGGATTGACCTGACATATGATTAAAAGAGGTGATACAGGCTCCATACTAAGGCACATCTCACAGCTGTGAATAAAATCTCAGAAAAGGAAAGGGTAGCATGTGAATAGAGGAAATGTGAGTGGAAACACCCCCGTCTCCTGCCACCCAGCTCTCCCATCCTTCCCTCCCCATCATACCCAGAGGACCTTTGGTAAACCCAGTCAAGTGCTGCAGTGAAGGAGGAGTGGATGACTCTGAGCTTCCAGACTAGAGGTAATTCACAGTAACTTCATTGTAGTGTTAATGTAAGCTTATTTGTGACACTAATAAATAAACAGAACAGTGGCACAGAGTTAGTATTGCTGCCTCACAGTTCCAGGGACCTGATTCTATTCCCTGCTTGGTTCACAGCCCGTGCAGAGTCTGCACATGTCTGGGTGGGTTTCGTCCGGGTGCTCCTGTTTCCCCCCAGGAGGAAAGATGTGCTGGTTTGGTGCATTGATTGACCCAAACAGGTGCCAGACTGTGGTGACTCGGGGATTTTCACATAACCTCATTGCAGTATTAATGTAAGCCTACTTGTGGTTAATAAATAAACTTTAAACCTTTAATTTGAAAGAGACAAAACAATCAGCAATGGCGGATACCGGCAAATACACTAAACAAGGTCCTTATTTAGTCAAGGTCCAGCACCTTCAGTCCCAGTTTCCAGAGCAAGTCCAGGCTTGCCCTTGCTCACCTTTGACCTGTGTCATGTTTAAATGAATTCCCATCAGGCCTGGCTGCTGTTTACCTCAGATGGTCCCATTCTATTTTGAGCCTCACTGTTCAGGCTGTAGGCTACTTGGCCATCATTTGAAAACAAGGGTGAGAATTTCAAAATCGAAGTGTTATTCAACTGGGAGCCAGTGTGGGCCTGTGAGTATAGGGATGATAACAGAACGGGACTTGGTGCAAACCACACCATTATACATTTTTATTGTTGGCTCTGTCATCTTCAGGCATAGGGGATCACAGGACTTTCTCTCACGTACCTGAATCTTTCCCATTAATCTTTTGTTTTCTAGTTTGAATTCATTGTGAGGACTCCAATCAAAAAGGAACACATTAATTAATTTTTGCCAGATTTCATTCAAGAAACTGTAAACTTTAAATGACCTGGGAGGGAATGGGTTGGAATGTTGACTGGAAGATTCTATATTTTAAAGTTATTTTACATGACGTAGGCATTATTGACTAGGCCATCATTTTTTCCCCATCCCTAATTGCCCTTGAGAAGTGGTGAGCTGCCTTCTTGAACCGCTGTAATCAGTGTGGTCTAGGTACACTCACAGTGCTGTTAAGGGGGGAATTCCAGGATTTTGACTCAACGACAGCGAAGGAACAGCGATATATTTCCAAGTCAGGATGATGAAAGACTTGGAGGGGAACTTGCAGATGTTCCAGGTATTTGCTGCACTTCTTCTTCCAGGTGTTAATGGTTGTGGATTTGGAAGGTGATGTAGAAGGAGTGAGTTGCTGAGTGCATCTTGTAGATGCTGCCCCTGTGTGTTGGTAGTGGCGGGAGTGACTGTTTAAAATGGTAAGTGAGGTGTCAATAAAGCTTTTTCCTGAATGGTGTCGAGTTTCTTGAGTATTGCAGGAAAGTGGAAGCAGTATCCATCAAGCTCCTGACTTATGTGTCTAAAAATTAACAGATGGAAGAGTCAGGAGGTGAATTACTCATGTAGAATTCTCAGACTCTGACCTGCTCTGGTAGCCAGCGCATTTATATGGCTCACCAGTTCAGTTTCTGGTTAATAGTAACCTCTAGAATGATAATAGTGGGGGGATCAGTTATGATAATGCCATTGAAAGTAATCCTGTGTTGTAGTTTCACTAGGTTGACACTTCATTTTTAGCTGCACCTAATTTTGCTTCTGGCACACCCTCCTACAGTCTTTTCTGAATCAGGGTTGATCCCCTGACTTGATGGTAATGGTAGAGTTGGGGTATGCTGGGCCATGAGATTACAGATTGTGGATGAGTACAATTCTGCTGCTGCTGATGGCCCTCAGGGCCTCATGGAAATCCATCTAATTTAGCATGGTGTTAGTGCCACACATCACAGTAGATGGTATCCTCAATCTGAAGGTAGGACTTTGTCTCCACAAGGACTGTGCGGTGGTCACTCCTACTGAGACTGTCACAGACAGATGCATCAGTGGCAAGCAGGTTCATAAGGATGAGGTAAAGTAGGTTTTTTTCTCAAGCAAACTGAGGATGTTCATTCATGACATTCTTTGTTGTCTTCTAGACGAAGAATATTGGAAGAGTTCTCGTATAGGGCAACTTCTCTCTTTCTCAGTTGAAGAATGGATTGGTGAAAACAATGAGGTTAATAAATGTGGTGATTTGTAGTGATTGTCCCTTTAAGAGCAACACCATAGAAAAGAGTCGCCTAGCTTGGGGGACTAATTGGGATTCAGAGTGGGTAATCACCCCAGGGAGTAGATCCTCTCTTGGGTAGGAGACCTGTAGGGGACAAGGGCAATCTACTGCCCTACTGTACAGTTTCTCTCCCTCAATGTCAATAAAATGAAGGCGATTGTCATCGATTTCAGGAAGTATAATGGAGAACATGTTTACACCAATGGGCATGAAATGGAAATGGTCACGAGTTCCAAGTTTTTAGATCTCCAGATCACCAATAACCTGTCCTGGTTCCTCCACACCTACACTATAGTTAAGAAAGCCCAACAACGCCTCTACTTTCTAAGGAGGCTAAGGAAATTTGACATGTCAGCCACGACTCTCACTAACTTTTACAGATGCGCTGTAGAAAGCATTCTTTCTGGTTGTATCACAGCTTGGTATGGCCTCTGCTCTACCCAAGACTACATGAAAACTACAAAGGGTTGTGAATGAAGCCCATGTAAACCAGCCTCCCAACCGTTGGGCAGAGTTTTGTCATCTCGCCTGAAAATCAGAGCGGGTAAAAGGCAGACATGGAAAGGTCTGTTGACCTCGGATGGGATTTTCCGGTTTCAGAGAGAGCAAGACTAGAAAAACCTGACCATTGACTACACTTTCCACTTTCTTGGAAAAGCAGCCAGCAGCAGCAAGGACCCCACACACCCGGACATTCTCTCTTCTTCTGTTGGAAAAAGGGTACAACCGTCTGAGAACACATACTAACCAATCCAAGAACAGCTTCTTCTCTGCTGCCATCAGACTTTTGAACTGACTTACCTTATATTAAGTTGATCTTTCTCTGCACCCTATCTTTAACTGTAACATTACATTCTGCTGCTCTCTCGTTTCCTTCTCTCCTATGTGCTCTGTGAACAATATGCTTTGTTTCATGTGCAAGAAACAATACTTTTCACTGTATTCCAATAATAAATCAAATTAAATATTTTGTGTTTCTAATGAAGTGGAAGGGCATCATTAGAGTAGTCAAAAAATAATTCTGTCGAAGATCTTTTGCTCTGAATACCTTCTCCAGACTGTTAAATCAATCCTTGTTACTTTCACTATTCCCTAAGGTGTAGATTCCGTGGTTAGAGTGTTGGGATAAAGGGAATGATTCACCAGATCCGAGTATCCAGTATTGAAGGCTAAGACAGCATTCAAGGTGTACTAAAATCTCCTGATGTTCAACTACAGTTGACTTCCCCTTTTCTTTGTAAATTTTCGGTCGTGTCGTTAGATTGGAGATAGTTGCAACAGTTTTCCTTTGAGAGGAAAAGGTTGCGAGGAGGTTTGATAGAAGCATTCAAAATCACGAGGGGCCTGGGACAGAAGAGATAGGGAAAAAACTGTTCCCACTGGTGAAGAATCGATAATAAGAGGATTTAAGATAATTGACAGAAGAAGCAATGGAGACATGAAGAGAAACTTTCTCTCCCAGCTTGTGGTTTAACCTGGAAAGCACCACCTGAGAATGTGGGAAAGGCAGATGCAATCAAAACTTTCAAGAGGGAATTGAATTGTTATCTGAAAAGGAAGATTATGCATGTCCACCTAGAGAAGATGGGGGAGTGGCACTTGTTGAATTGCTCCAATTGGAGAGCTGGTGCAGACACAGTGGGCCGAATGGCTGTCTTGTGCGCTATAACAATTCAGTACTTCTGTGAGAAGGTGATCTGAGTAATTCATTTAATGAGAACCACTGCCACCTGCTGGTGTCACAGTTGTATCTCACAGAAAGTTTCACTCATACCAGTTGAAAGAATCTTGTACTCTTATTATTTGGAAAGACAATAAAACATGATAATAGTTCTTCATGAGGATTGCATGTCAGCTAGCTTGATGCAGGCTTCCAGGGACATAATTTCAACAGGTATTGTTTCCACAATGTCAATTAGGATAAATCTCAATTGAATTTAGAGCAGATTACAACATCTACCCCCTCCTCCCGATAAGGGAAAATATCTCTTCACTTTGTCAAGTCCCCTCAGGATCTTTAAATAATGTCACCACTCATTCTTCTAAACTATAGGCACAACCTGTCCAACCTTTCCTCATGAAATAACCCCTCCCATCCAAGCTATCAGTCAAGTGAACCTTCTCTGAACTTCTAACGCATTTTATATCCTTTCTTCAATGCATCAACCAAAACTGTACACAATATTCAGAATGTGGATCTCACGCAGCCTCTATAGCTCGAAAAACATCTCTATTTTTATTTTCCATCCCCTTGCAATAAACAACAAATTTCCATTTGCTTTTCTAATCATTACTGTACTTATACACTCAATTTTTGTAATTCATGCGCTGGGAACTATTCCAGAATTGCTCAGCAAAGACTCAGATTGAAAGAGAACACACGCAATTCTGCAAACATTAGATCACAAGATTGGTCAGTACCTAAAACGAGCAAAGAGTAACGAAAAGAATAATAATAAGGAAGAAATTGGAATGTGAGAAAAAGCTCACTAGCAATGTAAGAACAGGTAGTAAGAGTTTCTACAGATATTTAAAAAGGAAACTGATAAAGTGAGTGTTGGCCATCTAGAGTGAGAATGGGGAATTACTAATGGAAAATAATGAAATAGTGGATGAATCAAACAGATGTTCCGCATTTGTCTTCACTGTAGAGGATAAAAATAACATCCCAGAAATAATTGTGAATCAGGAGTGAAAGGGGGCAAATTAAAACAATTAAAATCCCCAGGGAAAGGATGCTGAGAAAATTATTAGAACTAAAAGCTGATAGGTCCCCATGAATGATGAGATTCATCCCGAAGTCTTCAAAGAAGTGGCTGCTGGGATAATAGATGCAATAGATTAATTTTTTTCAAAATTTGCTAGATTCTGGATAGGTCAATCAAATTAGAAAATAGAAAATGTGATTCCTCTATTCAAGAAAGGGAGGAAACAGAAAGCAGGAAACTACAGATTTAGTTTAATATCTGTCATTGGGAAAATGCTGGACTCTGCTCATAAGGAGATTATGGCGGGGCAATTAGAAAATCTCAAATAGAATCAGGCTGTGTCAACATGGTTTTATGAAAGAGAAAGCATTGTCTGACTAACTTAATGGATATCTTTGAGAAAGTAACAAGCAATTTGGATTAAGGGGAACCTGTAGATGTGGTATTCCTGGGTATCCAGAAGGAATTTAACAAGATATCACATCAAAAATTACTACACAAAATAAGAATTCATGATGTTGGGGGTAGCATGGATAGAGGATTGGTTGGCTAGCAGGAAATAGAGAGGAGGCGCAAATAGATCATTTCCAGGTTGGCAAGAAGGCAATGCCACTGAGATCAAAGCTGGGGCCTCAGCCATTTACAATTTAGATCAATGACTTGAATGAAAGGACCAAGCATATAGTTGATAAATTTGCTGATGACACAAGGGTAAGAAAGATATAAAAAGGATATAAACAGTCTGTAAAGAGTCATAGATAAATAAAGCAAGTGGGAAAAAAATCTGGCAGATGGAGTTGTTGTGGTAAATTTGGCAGGAAGAATAGGAAAGCAGTGTGTTATTTCAAAGGAGAGAGACTGCAGAATTCTCAGTTATAAAGGAATCTGAGTGTCCTGCTATATGAATTGCAAAATGTTAGTATGCAGATGCAGCAAGCGATCAGGAATGGAATGATTAGTTTATTGCGAGGGGGATGTCTAATGAGTTTTTAGAGGCAGAAGTCCCTTCTCTAAAATCCCTTTATTTGCAACTCCGACAGCAGTACACAGAATGCTATCAGTCAGCAATCTATGTCCAGGAGTGCCAGAGGAATTGACAGTCCTGGTTAAATACATGGAAAAGACTCCTTGATTGACCTATCAATTGACTCCTTAATCAGGGAGTTCATATTCCAATAGACCAACTTTCATGACCTGATTGAAGTTATTATAGAATGGAATATCAAAAGAGAGGTATTTGTTACAATTGCACAGGGTATTAATGAGACCCTGTTTAGAGTACTCCTTATTTAAGGGAAAACATAGTTGCTTTAGAAACATTTCAGAGAAGGTTCAATTGATTTCCCTTTGCTAGGGAAATTATCTTTATGGGGAAAGATTGGATAGGTTGAGCCTGTATCCATCAGATTTTAGAAGGATGAGAAGTGATCTAATTGGAACATTTAAGATTCTGAGGGACCTTGACAAGGTGGATACTGAGACAATATTTCCCCATGTGGGAGAGACCAGAACTAGGGGAGCTCCCCCAGAACTAAGGGTAAAAGCAGAAAGTGCACAATTGACAATGGTTTCATGGTCATCAAATCCTTTTTTGCCCTGGTGAGATTTGAATCTGGATCCCTGCATTACTAGAGCAGTGATGATACCATTAGGCCAAGATCTCTACTCTCCCCTGACCCTATAACCCTTTTCAGAACTTTTCATAAGTGTATGCTCACAACATTCATAGATGCTCCCCTGTCTCTCATACCAGTGACCATTTCAAAAATTACAAGAGTCCCTGGTCAAGAAGAAAAAGGGAGCACATAGGCAGCTGGGATCAAATGGATACTTTGAAGAGGCTATAGGAGGAGAGTTAAGAAAACAAATCAGGAGGGCAAAAAGGAGACTGAAGATCATTTTCACAGATAAGGCAAAGGAGAATCCAAAGCACTTCCACAAATACATAAAGGGCAAAGGAGTAAATAGGGAGAGAGTAGAACTTCATAAGCATCAACAAGGTAATCTATGTGTGAATACAAAAGATAGGTGAGATCCTAAAATCAGTATTTCTTATCAATAGTGTTGAGAATGGCCTGGATGTTAGGGAACTTGAAGAGTGTACATAATACAGAGATGGTGATGCTGGAAGTCTTAAAGCACATCAAGTTTGATAATCCCCAAGAGTTGATAATCCAAAGCCACTATGGGAGGCTGGGAAGGAAATTGCGGGTCTCTTAGCAGAGATATTTGAATCATTGATAGCCACAGGTGAGGTGCCTGAAGATTGGAGGGTGACCAATGTTATGCCTTTGTTTAAGAGGGGCTGTAGGGAAAATCCTGGCAACTACATCACATCTGTATGGGTAAGTTGTTAGAAGGTATTCTGAGAAACAGGATTGACAGGCATTTAGAGACGCAAGAATTGATATTAGGGACAGTCAGCATGGCTTTGTGAACGGGAAATCGTGGCTCACAACTTTGATTGAGTTTTTTGAAGGATAATGAAAAAGGTAGACGAGAGCAGTGCGGTTGGTGTTGTCTACATGGACTTTAGCAAGGCTTTTGACAAAGTATCAAAGTGTTGCATAAGGTGAAATTTCATGGAGTCAGGGTGAGGTAGCCAAAGGAATACGAAATTGGTTTGATGACAGAAGACAGAGGGTGGTTGCAGAGGGTTGTTTTTCAAACTAGAAACTTTGACTAGTGGTGAGTCTCAGGGATCAGTGCTGGGTCCACTGTTATTTCTTATTTATGTTAATGATTTGGGTGAGAATTTGGGAGGCATGGTTAGTAAGTTTGCAAATGACACCAAGATTGGTAGCACAGTGGACAACGAAGAAAGTTATCTAGGATTGCAATGGGATCCTGATCATTTGGGTCAGTGGGCTGACAAATGGCAGATGGAGCTTAAATTTAGATAAATACAAGGTGATGCATTTTGGTATATTGAACCAGGGCAGAATTTATTCAGTTAATAATAGCAATAAGGAAGCACTGTAGAAAAATAGATAATTAGCCACACATGTCTAAGGAAATAAAGCAGGGTATCAAATTGAAAGAAAAGGCATACAAGATGGCAAAGGTTAGTGGGAAACCAGAGGATTGTGAAATCTTTAAAGGTCAACAGAAAGCCATGATAAAAGCTATAAAGAAAAGTAAAATGAATTATGAGAGTAAACTAGCTCAGAATATAAAAAGACAGCAAAAGTTTCAACAAATATATAAAGCAAAAATAATGGCTAAAGTAAGCATTGGCCCTTTAGAGGATAAGAAGGAGGGTGTAATAACTGGAAATGAGGAAATGGCTCAGGCATTGAACAGGTATTTTGTGTCAGTCTTCACAGTGGAAGACACAAATAACATGCCAAAAATTGATGATAGGAAGGTCATGGCGGGTGAGGACCTAGAAACTATTATCACAAAAGAGGTAATGTTGGACAAGTTAATTGGACTAAACTAGACAAGTCTCTTGGTCCTGATAGAGTGCATCCCAGGGCGTTAAAAAAGAGGTGGCGGGGTAAATAGCAAATGCACTAGTGATAATTTACCAAACTTTTCTGAACTCTGGGGTGGCTCCTGCAAATTGGAAAACAGCAAATGTGACATCATTGTGTAAAAAAGGAAGTAGACAAGAGGTGGGTAACTATAGGCCAGTTAGGCCTTGTGCATGAATTGCAAAAACTCAGTCTGCAGCACGTGATCAAGGAGGAGAACGGAACGGTGGCCTTTATAGCTAAGGGGATAGAATACAAAAGTGGGGAGGTCTTGTTGCAACTGTACAGGTGCTGGTAAGGCTGCAACTGTACAGGGTACTGGTGAGGCTGCAATTGGAGTACTGTGTAAATTTTGGTTGACGCATTTGCAAAAGGATATATTGACCTTGCAGGGAGTGCGGAGATGGTTCACTAGGCTGATACTGGAGATGAGTGGATTAACCTACGAGGAGAAATTGAACAGACTGGGTCTGTACTCGGAGTTTAGAAGGCTGATGGGGGAATCTTATAAGGACATATAAGATAATGAAGGGGATGAATAGGGTAGAGGTAGAGAGATTCTTCCCACTTAGAAAGGATAGCAGAACTAGAGGGCACAGCCTCAAAATAAGGGGGGGGGGCACTTTGGATCAGAGTTGAGGAAGAATTTCTTTACTCAAAGAGTGGTGAGTGTCTGGAATTCTCTGCCCATTGAAGTGATGGAGGCTACCTTGCTGAATATATTTAAGTCACAGATAGATATGTTTCTGACAGACAAGGGAATTAAGGGTTATGGGGAAAAGTGGGAAAATGGGACTGATCCACTTCAGATCAGCCATGATCTTGTTGAATGGCAGGGCAGGCTCGAAGATGCCTACTCCTGCTCTTATTTCTTAAGTTCTTAGTTAGCTTAACTTCTGTAGTAGGGAAAATTCTTGAATCTGTCATCAAGGAAGAAATAGCAAGACATCTGGATATAAATTGTCCCATTGGTAAGACGCAGCATAGGTTCATGAAGGGCAGTTCACGTTTTGACCAATTTGGTGGAATTCTTTGAGAACATTACATGCACAGTGGACAATGAGGAACCTGTGGATGTGGTATATCTGGATTTTCAGAAGGCATTTGACAAGGTGCCATCACAAAACTGCTGCATAAGATAAAGGTGCACAGTGCTATGGGTAATTTATTAGTATCGATAGAGGATTGGTTAACTAACAGAAAGTAAAGAATGGGGGTAAGTGGATGTTTTTCTGGGTGGCAATCAGTGACGAGTGATGTGCTTCAGGTTGGGACCACAGTTCTCTACAATTTACATAGATTTGGAGTTGGTGACCAAATGTGTCAAAATTTGCAGATGATACTAAAATGAGTGGCAGAGCAAAACGTGCAGAGGATGCTGGAAGTTTGCAAAGGATATAATCAGAGTGAGTGGGCGAACGTCTGGTAGATAGAGTACAATGTTGATAAACGTGAGGCCATCCATTTTGGTAGGAATAACAGCAAAATGGACTACTATTTAAATGGTGAAAAAATGCAGCATACTGCTGTGCAGAGGGACCTGGGTGTCCTTGTACAAGAATCACAAGGAGTTGGTTTGCAGGTGCAACAGGTAATTAAGAAGGCAAATAGGAATTCTTTTCGTTCATTGCTAGAGGGATGGAGTTTAAAAACAGCGAGATTATGTTGCACCTTATGTTATAAGGTACTGGTGACGCCACACCTGGAGTATAGGGTACGGTTTTGATCTCTTTACTTGAGAAAAGATATACTGGTATTGGAGGATTTGCAACCTATATTCAATAGGTTGATTCCAGAGTTGAGAGTGTTGGCTTATGAGGAGAGATTGAATAGACTGGGGCTATACTCATTAAAATTCAGAAAAATGAGGGGCATTCTTATAGAAACATAAGACTATGATGGGAATAGGTAAGATAGAAGCAGTGAAGTTGTTTCCACTGGCAGGTGAAACTAGAACTAGGGGGCATGGCCTCAAAATGAAGGGGAGCAGATTTAGGACTGAGTTGAAGAGCAACTTCTTCAAAGAACAAAGAAAATTACAGCACAGGAATAGGCCCTTCAGCCCTCCAAACCTGCACCGGCTATGCTGCCTGACTTAGCTAAAACCTCCTATCCTTTCAAGGACCATATCCTTCTATTCCCATCCTATTCATGTATTTGTCAAGATGCCCTTAAAAGTCACTACTGTATCCACTTCCACTAACTCCCTTGCTAACAAGTTCCAGGCACCCACTATCTTCTGTGCAAAAAAAACTTGTCTTGTACATCGCCTTTAAACCTTGCCCCTTAGTATTTGACTCTTACACCCTGAGAAAAAGTTTTGATTATTCATTCTGTCCATGCCTCTCATAATTTAGTATACTTTCATCAGTTTAACCCTCAACCTCCGTCATTTCAGTGAGAACACACCAAGTTTCTCCAACCTCTCCTCATGGCTAACACCCTCCATACCAGACAACACCCTGGTAAATCTTTTCTTTCCTCTCTCCAAAGGCTCCACATCCTTCTGGTAGTGTGATGACCAGAACAGAACACTATATTCCAAGTGCAACCTCACTAAGGTCCTATAAAGCTGAGATATGACTTGCTAATTTTTCAACTCAATAACCCGGCTGATGAAGGCAAGCATGCCGTGTGCCTTCTTGATTACCTTCTCCACCTGCATTGCCACTTTCAGTGATCTGTGTACCTGTACACCCAGATCCCTTTGCCTACCAGTACTCTTTAAAGGTTCTGCCAGATGACCACTGGCTAATTGGTGGTCATTTGACTGAGGAACACCACACCTCAGCTGAGGAGCAAGGTTGACAAGCTATTCAGGAGTAACCTCAGCCGCTAAAGGAATTGAACCTGCATTATTGACGCCACTCCACATCATGAACCAGTTGTCCAGTCAACTAAGCTGACCATCTCCTGACAATCCCTGTATTACCAAAGTGACGACAACTCAAATACTACTTTGATTGCACAAAGATTGGGATGGCAGACCTAAAGTACACTGAAGAATTAGGTCTAAAACTGCAAACTTGCAATTAGTTAATAGAACATTTATTTAACTGACCAGTAGGGAGTGATCTATCTGTTCATATTGCAACAGATTGGCCTGTCTTTTGAAAGAAGTAAAGGTTTAGCATGAACTATTTTTAAATAGGCCAATTTGAAGGGAGGGGGAACAGGAGAGAAGAGATAAAATGGTAAGAGGTAGCTGTTTTTGCACTTCGTGGGCATCAGACCCAAGTCACATTTATAAATTTAGATAGCCACCTAATTGTATTTGGACTGAAACACGTTCAAAGCATTTTCATAAAACTATTTGGTCTTGAATAAGGACAATGTTACCAAAACAGAAAATGCTGGAAAAATTTCAGGAGCTCTGACAGTTCTTCCACCCTCTTCCTTCAGGAAAAAGATACAAAAGTCTGAGGTCACATACCAACCGACTCAAGAACAGCTTCCTCTCTGCTGCTGTCAGACTTTTGAAATGGAATTACCTTGCGTTAAGTTGATCTTTCTCTACACCCTAGCTATGACTAACACTACATTCTGCACACACTCATTTCCTTTTCTATGAACGGTATGTTTTCTGTACAGCATGAAAGAAACAATACTTTTCACCATGTTAATATGTGACAATAAATCAAATCAAAAAATAAATGTAATACGTCTTGAGGCAGAAATCCTGTCACCAAAATCTCTTTACTTACAAATTCTAACAGCAGTAGACAATGCTATCAGTCAGCAGTCTACCTCCAGGAGTGCTAGAGGAACTGACGCACTCAGTTAAATACAAGGCAAAGACTCCCTAATTGACCTAATTTGATCCTTAATCAGGGAGTTCATACAGCAATAGGCCAACCTTCATGACCTAATTGAAATCATTCCAGACATCATCTGTGGAAACAATAGAGCCAATGTTTTATATCAGGATGACCCTTCATCACATCTTACCAAGATTATATTGACTATTTTCAGGTTGTCCTGAAAAGTATGGTGTTAGATCTTCTTAGTGAACTGCTGTAGCCTTTTGCTAAAGGCATTTCTATGGGGAGTTTCAGGATTCTGATTGACTGACAATTAAGGAATGGTGTTTCTATGTCACTTGAGGGGAAACCTGTAGTGATGTGTTCCCACAATTTTATTTTATTCATTCTTTCACAGGATATGAGGGTCATTGGCTAGACTGGCATTTATTTTCCAACCCCAAGTGCCCTTGAAGGTGGTGAGCCATCTACTTGAATCACTGTAGATACACTCATACTGCTATTGGAAAGGGAGTTCCAAGATCTTGGTTCAGTTACAGTGAAGGAGCGCTGATATATTTCCAAGGCAAGATGGTGAGTGGCTTGGAGATTTTAGACACAGGTGATGGAGACAGAGTTCAGTGGCCATGGCTACCTCAAAAAAATAAAGCTACTGCCATTTAGTTGCACCTGGCAATAAATCTTGTTTATTCAACATTAAAGATATACAATACTGTATACATATGATAATGCACAGAAGAAATGCAGGACAGCATTCAAAGTATGATACAGATGTGTTTTAATAGATTACATTTAGACTCCGTTCACATCAATTTTAGATTGAATCATTATAATGGCACTTATATTGCAACATTGTGATGTAAACTTCATCAACCCAGATCAAAAGGCCGGGAACTTAAAAGTAGGACTGGTATGAGCCCTCTGCTTAAGCATTTGTCGATGAAAGTTGCTTATGGGAGGACATCTCTATGCTTCCCAGGTTTCGGCGAAGTATTCAGATACTGCACATTGCTGTCATACATACACCCGTTCACTTTCTATTACACAATCCTTACCATAGCAGAAGTACAGAATTCACCGACGTTACTGAATCACCACCAATGATTTTTTTAAATTTTTTTTGGGGTAGAGGGAAAGAGGAAAGAAAGAGAATGCAAGGTTCAAAGTCAACCAAGTAATTCAATTCAGTAGCCTTTGTCAATCTGAAGCACAGTCACTATCGTCAAGATCAGGAGACACCCTCCAATGGAAATGCGTGTTTTTACTGAGGTAATGACCTGCATGAGAATTTGAAGCCAAGAACTGATGTTACCCACCAACAGGAAATACTTCAAACGGTCAGGGCTGGGATGGGGCCCAATGCAAATTTCACTTGCATCATATCTGTGTGAATTCACTACACAATTAACGAATGTGTTTTAAAGTGCATTATTACTTTAACAAGGTTTTGCGACAAAACCAAGTGTTGCTTTTCATGCCCCAACAAATCCTCTTAACAGCAAGTATCGTCTATTTCCTTTTCCCCTCTCCTCTTCCTTTCAACAAAAGAATCTACAATATATCCATAGTGTCATTTTCATGCCTTTGTGCATTTACAAGGACAAAATGATTTCCCCCCCAATCCTTGCAGCCATATGAAAACAATATAATTTACAAAAAAATTAAATGTGCAATCGTACAAACATAATTTTACATTTGCTTACACTGAAAAATATACCTTTCTCTGGCATGTTTTCCCTCAATAACTTCCTATTTACAGTACAGTACAGTTAACAGTTTACTCACTGCATGCTCCTATTGAATTGGAGGATTAAGATGTACATGTCAGCAGCTGACTGCTGGAGCAGTTCCAAACTGGATATTAAAGTTTGTGATTTTTTTCATGACAAATTCGCACAGTAACATTGGCTGGTTTCCACCCCAAGTCATGAAAAAGTTACCGACAAACTGTTTGAAATAAATAGCCACTTGACTCACTCTGGCTTAACGCATAGTTAAAAAATATCTTTTGAGTACAGTTGCTAATAGTTTTTGCAAAATAAATTCTTTCAAAGTCTTAATTGCAACATTACAGCTGTATCTGTATAAGCAGTTCAGCAAACAAGATCAGCGATTTGGTCTCAGATATTGTCACTGATACTTATCAGATCCAGCTACAGTGTTTGATTAAACTGTTTCAGTTTCCTGATTTCACAATCTTGTGCCTTCTCTTCTCTGTTGTAGCCAGCAGTCATCTGGTCCTGAACAGAATAAGAAGCTTCTGAGAGTTCTTATCAAGCACCTTCAATGCCCATTGTAATCCATCATTCTGTAATGCTTTCCTTTCTTATAGAACCTGTAAATAATACAATGCAAGTTGTCACAAAGAAAAAGCTGTCATTAAAAAGATCAGTCCTGTGTATTCTAATGGTTGAAACATAATGCATGTTTAAACACCATTAGAGCCAGAGTTAGGGAATCAGTTAGTAAGCAGAATTCCATGAAAGCTACATCCATCTCTTCACGTCCCTTTCCTCCTTTAAAATCCACCTCTGATATTTTTATTTATGCACTCAAGGCACCATATGAATGAAAATTGTTACTGTGGCTAGTAACCACAAATAATCTTCTGCACTAACAATGATGTACCCATGGTCATCGTAGAAGGAAAATAAGTCTGAATCCAACACCTCATTTTATCTTCTCTAACAATTTAGAATTGCAAATTGTCTATTTATTTAACCAAAGATTGCCGTGATCTCGGTGCAAAAGTATTAATATCAGAGACGATACGGGCTGCAGATGGGGATCCTGTTACCAATGATATAGCGTATCCATTAAAGTCAACAGGGGTCTTATAGAGTGCTGTCCTGATTTAAGGATAATTATTTTTAAAAAATTAAGCAAGAAAGAATTGCAGGAAACGAAACATTATTCTAAAATCTGACAAAACATTTGTTGTATTTAAAGAAATTTAATAGACTGAAGCTATAATTATGTTATTTCCATAAATATCTGGAACAACGAAAGGCTCTTCTACCCCCCCTGCATAAGTTCATTTCATCCATAGTTAAGATTCTTTCATTCTCACCACAAGTTATTTTTTTTTAAAGTTCTACCTCCTACTTCCCTTGAAAAATAAATGAATCCTATAGCCTTCCGAACAGATAGTTATGCTTCCACTTTTTACTTTGTTAACTGAGTGAGAATTTCACTTGGAATCTAACAATATTGCAATATTGTGTAGGGGAACAAAACTTGTTCTGCTCTATTATTTAGTTATTTTGAGCTTGTGTTCTCTAAACAAGCACTCCATCATCAATTCTGTGAAAAAAGGTATTAAATGCACCAATTTTTTTTAGAAAGCGGCATTTACTGAAACACATTTTACCATTCAAATTTTGATAGGGATAAGAATATAGCTGTCACATCTTCACCACATGGGTCAGAGGTTCCAGTGTTCAATCTTTCTCATTTTACATACTACCCAGATAAACAGCTGTACTAAAACAAGACTTACAACAAATGGCTACAGGGTTATACTTGATAAATAAAGATACTAGATTAATTACAAAACTTGTGTAGCAATAACAAGGCGGAGGATGGTCCTATTCACTTCTAGCAGGCAAGTGCTGAAGAGCAAATTTCCTAATCTGCTGAGTTCCTCTCAAGGATTTTCATCTAAATAAAACTGAAATCTTTAAGGGATTCACTAAAAAGGTGGCACTCTAAACACAAACATGGCATTTCATTGCAAACAGCTTTTACTGCTCATGCTTTGCTTCAGACACTATAATATAGCATCTGAATCACTACTCCACTCAGACACATGCAGTTTAATTGTGCTTTTATATCAAGTCCATGCAAGCAGTTGTCTCACACCATGTTTTGTGCCAGTGAAATGTGTTTCCCAGACAAGGGTACTTTCTAATTATGAAGAAACTTACAACAGGGATATATTCAATTTGAATGAGGAGGAATGAGTCCTGTATCTCTATTTTAACTGGGCACCCAGAAAGTCTGAATTTGCTGCAGATTAATGATGAGGAGTCATCTTTTAACTTCTACAATAGCAGCATGCCTCCTGCCAGAATTCCAATTTCTGCTCTGGACCTGGAGTTTATGTCATGCATCCAACCATAACTAGAGTGAACACCCCCATCATTAAATCCCAAATTCATACTTCTCATCTTCTGACTGTACTTCCATGTTCTGAATGGAGTTCTCACTGCCATCTCTGTGAAATGGATCTTTTCTCAGTCTTTACTCCTTGGAGAGATGAAGAATGAGAGGTGACCTGATAGGAGTGTATAAGATGTTGAGAGGTATTGATCGAGTGGATTCTCAGAGGCTTTTTCCCAGGGCTGAAATGGCTACCACAAGAGGACGTAGGTTTAGGGTGCTGGGGAGTAGGTACAGAGGAGATGTCAGGGATACGTTTTTCACTCAGAGGGTGCTGGGTGCATGGAATCAACTGCCAGCGATGGTGGTGGAGACAGATTCAAAAGGGTCTTTTATGATACTTCTGGATGAGTACATGGGACTTAGTAAGACTGAGGGTTATAAGTAAGCATAGTAGATAGAGATATGTTTGGCAACTTGTGAGCCAAAAGGCTTGTTTGTGCTGTAGTTTTTCTATGTTCTCTCATGCATGAATCACAGGTTATACAGAATCCTGTAGCCTTGTGCTAAGAGTCATACCTGCCCTCATCAAACTGCATCAACTTGCTGCACTCTTGAAAAAACAAGGTTATTTTACCTTCAAATTCTTTCCTGCCTTCATCTCGTATACCTGTGCACATCTGGCTCCCAGCATTAGCTGATATCACCACTTTTTCACTACCTTAGCCCCAGATGTTGGAACTCCCTCTTTCATCAACTCAGCCTTGTCGCCTTCGGGAGGATATCTTCAAGCCTCTGATCATACTTCTGCTCCCTTTTAATCCTCTACCTTTGGCCCATAGTGTCCAAGTGCACTGCAGTTAACTATTTGCCATATTGAATGCTTGACTGAGTGTTAGTACAGTCTGTAGAATTACCAACATCACCATAATAAACTTGTTCCAACACACAATAGAGATTCATGTCAACTTGCGGTAGAGAAGACCATAGTACCCAGTTGCAACTTCAGATCTCATGACTTGAGAATGTTACCTGCTTTCAGTCTGATCACCACCAGAGAATACACTTTTTCCAGTTTGATCTTAGAATCCCCACAATGCCATTCAGCCCATTGAGCCTGCAATCCCACCCAGGCCCGAGCCACATTTGACCCTACTAGTTCCCTTGACACTAAGGGGCAATTTAGCAATGCCAATCAAGATGTTAGTACACCTTTAAGAATTAAAAAAAATCATGTTCTCTACAGCTATAGCAGCTTTGGTGTTTTTCATTGTTGTCGGGCTGTCCAGAGAAGTCCTTCTATTGCTGCTTCAATGGGATTTTGTTTACTTTTACTCTGGAGCCTCGGGTACTTTCTAGGATTTTTTTTTAAATGACCCTGCATTGTGAGGGTGAAAACTGATTGACAAGTCAGTCAGGTGGTTCTTTCCCATTTTCAATTTTGGTTTAGAAGGGAATGGCCAGTAGACGAGAAAGTCTGTGTTTCTCCCTCTCCCTGGTATTAGAAATTTTGCTGTCAGCTGGATGTAATGTTTCTGGTCTTCCTGGAATGGAACTCTGCTGTTGGTGGTTGGCTTGCCTAGAGTCCCTTCCCTTGGGGTTTGGGAAACTGTTCTGACTTCAAGCTCTTCTGGGTGTTTATCCAGATGGCTGCTAGAAGTTGTAAAGCTGAGAATTCAATTCTCCAACCAAAGAGCCCTGTTCGAGCAGCATGTGAGCATTTTGCTGGGTTAAACCTGTGGCAAGGGTAATGGAATTTGTTTGTTTGGAACATTTCCTATATTCATTAAGGATTATACTATATAATGGTTGTTTTTTTTCTGTTTGTAATTGGTGAAAGTTATTGCTAATTTTCTTTCTATACATGTTAACTGTATACCTAAATAAACTCTGTTTGATAAAAGCTCCCTAGTGGGTCAGTTGAATCATACCTGAAGTGAAACATCTCATGCTCATCCTTATGACCCAGGTGGACTTCATAAGACAGTTTGAAGTTTCTAACCTGAATCATGACACATGTTATCTGTTTAAAATGATCCTAGTGCACAGCTGGCAAAAAAATAAAGAAACTGTACAGCTTCAAAAGCAGCTCCATTTTCAGCCACACTGACCATGCCAAAGGCTGTTTAGTCAATCAGCAGCTAGCAAAGGGGATTCCAGCAGCCAACGCTGACTGAGCAAGCTGAGTGGGTACATGCCAAGGTGTACCCTACCTGAGTGCCTAGAGGAAGGGGTCAGAGGTCAGACTCCAGGAGATTAGGAATATTGTGCGTCTATACCTGCTGGGGTGAGAACAAGAGCCTGCAGAATGTCAGACAATGAGACGATTCCCACAATGCTTTCTTTTTCATCAACCACTACAAGCCGATGAACCTGAAAGGGAAAGGAAGATCAGATGGTAAAATGCACACTAAAATGAAATTACCACTGACACTGCAAAGCTCATCAGTTCCCATGACAACGGCCTAAAATGGTTCTTCAATAGAAGCTCAATTTCGACAGAAAAATCAACTCAAAAGGCTTTAATGTATTTCACATTTTCAATCTTTGGCACTGTAGGAATTCTAAGGCGGCCCATCAAGTCTGCACTGAACACAATCCCACCCAGGCCCTATTCCTGTAACCCCACATATTTATCCCAGTAATCCCGATACCAGGATTAATTTAGTAAAACCCATCCACCTAATCTGCACATCTGGGAAGAAACTGGAGCACCTGGAGGAAACCCACACAGATTGGGGGGCAGTAGGTAAGAACGTGCAGACTCCACGCAGACAACCATCCAAGGCCGGAATTGAACCCAGGTCCCTGTGGATTGGGACCACTGTGCCACTCAATAAATGGTCAACATTTCCTTGGAATTCACAAGAATGAAAGATGATAGGATACAAGATAATTTGGGGGTTAGACAGGATAAATGTTGGGAAATGTTTCCACTCATGGGAGAGTGTAGATCTGGAAGGCAAAGTTACAGTGTAAGATGATGCTCATTGTAGATGGATTGGAGGAAGAATTCCTTCTTGCAAAGAGTGGTGAATTTTTGAAATTCTTTATCCCATTTTTTCCCTTGTAGTTAATCAGCAGTTCTATGATGCTGTTCCTCCATATTTGGTTAAAAAAATTGAAGTTAGTCTTTTGATTCTGGGATTTTCCTGTCCAACATTAACTGGCGTTGTAACAAATATTTTATATATCCGATAGAACCTTGCTCATATCAGGCTTGGATTAGTGTGAACAGTTTCTGTCTCCATGTTGTAGAAAGGGTACACAAATGCTGGAGAAGGTGCAATATGGTTTACTGGAACAATGCGAGAACTGAGATCTCATACCAATCATAAAAGATTGAACAGACTGGGATTCTTTCCTCCAGATAAGACTGAGGGGTGAACTCAAAGATTATGATTTAGAAAGGGTTTGATTGGGTAGACAGAGAAGTTTCACAAGAGCACTATAAAGCAAAATATGATACTGAGCCACACAAAGAAAGACTAGGTCAAATGATCAAAGGGTGATCAAACAGATAGGTTTTAAGGATTGCCTTAAGGGAGGAAAGCAAAGCAGAGATGTTAAGAGAAAAAGGGCTATTAATGGTGAAACAATTAAAATCAGGGATGACCAAGAGATCTGAATGAGAGACATGGAAGTATCTCAGAGTTGGATGAAATGACAGATAGGGAGGAGATAAGTAGTAGTTGAGGTGATTACAAAGAAAAAAGAAAATTACAGCACAGGAACAGGCCCTTTGGCCCTCCAAGCCTGCTGCCCTACTGAACTAAAACCCCCCATCTTTCAGGGAGGCCATAGCCTCTATTCTCATCCTACTTACGTACTTGTCCAGATGCCCCTTAAAACTCACTTTCGTATCTGCTTCCGCCACCTACTCCGGCAACAAGTTCCAGGCACCTATCACCCTTGTAAAAAAACTTGCCGCATACATCTTCTCTAAACCTGTCCATCGCACCTTAAACTTGTGCCCCCGAGTAACTGACTCTTCCACCCTGGGAAAAGATTCTGACTATCCTCTCTGTCCATACCCCTCATGATCTTACAGACTTCTATCAGGCCGCCTCTCAACCGCTGTTGTTCCAGCGAGAACAAACCAAGTTTCTCCAAACTTTCCTTGCAGCTAATGCCCTCTATACCAGGCAACATTTGGTTAAATTTTTTCTGTACCTTCTCCAAAGCCTCCACAGCCTTCTGGTAGTGTGGTGATCAGAATTGAACATTATGTTCCAACTGTGGCCTAATTAAGGTTCTAACTAAGACTAATACTGACTCAAGAAGCTAAACAAATACATGAGGGAGAATGAAACAGAAGGGCATATTAATGGAGTAGGAGGCAGTTCCTCAGAGAATAAGATGAATGTGAATCTGTTCCTGTGCAATAACGTGTATAAAGCTTGCTCCTACCTCGGCTTTGACTATTCTGTCCACTGTTGTCTCCAGTGCTTCCAACCTGTGACACTTTACAACCCCTTCAAAATACTGTGAGCGGTGTCGCAGTGCCTGTGTTACAGTGATATCCAGATTATTGTACGTCTTCTCAGCAGCAAGATTCTGAACAGGGGAAAATAAACTTGATTTAATATGAAGGGATTATCAACAAATTGGGTTTTGGTTAAAACCATTTCGCAAAAACAAAATACTTCTGAGACACTCTTTAAAAAAAAATTGAAAGTTGCGAACCACAAAATAAGCTGTCAAAGGAATTAATGAACACAGGAAATACTAATTATATTCTGAAAGACAGTTGTTATAGAAGGTATGTATGAAGTAATTTAATCTGCCATGCATTAGAAGTGAAAGGAGTTGTACTTACAATAACATCAAATTTGGAATAAATATCTACAACCTTCCCTGTAAGAGAAAAAAAAATGAATTCATAAGATTGATCTGGAGGTGACATTTTCTTGGGTAAAAACCTAAAGCACCAACTCAATTCCACTCTTCCTGAATGGGTCAATTTTAAACATGCTTCTGTTGCTCAAATGATCACTATTATGTATCTGAAACCAATGATCCTCTTAAATAATGAGGAAAAGCAAATGCCACTTAATAAATAGCTTGGAGGGGCAATAGAATTTAAGGATCAATTGTCTCAATTTTTTTCCTGTACTTCTAGAACATAGAACATTACAGCGCAGTACAGGCCCTTCGGCCCTCGATGTTGCACCGGCCAGTGGACCCTCTAACCTAAACTATTCCAATATCATCCACATGCCTATCCACCGAACATTTGAATGCCCCCAAAGTAGGCGAGTCCACAACTGCTGCAGGCAGGGCATTCCACGCCCTCACCACCCTCTGTGTGAAGAACCTGCCTCTGACATCCGTCCTATAACTACCACCTCTTAATGTAAAGTTATGTCCCCTCGTGTTGGTCATCACCATCCGAGGAAAAAGGCTCTCACTATCCACCCTATCCAATCCCTTGATCATCTTATACGCCTCAATTAGGTCACCACGTAACCTTCTTCTCTCTAATGAAAATAACCTCAGGTCCTTCAGCCTTTCCTCATAAGGCCTTCCCACCATACCAGGCAACATCCTGGTAAACCTCCTCTGCACCCTTTCCAATGCTTCCACATCTTTCCTATAATGCGGCGACCAGAACTTACGCAATACTCCAAGTGCAGCCGCACCAGAGTTTTGTACAGTTGTAACATAACCTCACGGCTCCTAAATTCAATCCCTCTACCAATAAAAACTAACACACTGTACGCCTTCTTAACAACTTTATCAACCTGGGTGCCAACTTTCAAAGAGCTATGGACTTGTACCCCAAGGTCCCTCTGCTCGACAACACTATTAAGGGTCCTTCCATTAGCCCTATATTTCATATGCCTGTTATTCCTACCAAAGTGAATCACCTCACACTTATCGGTATTGAATTCCATTTGCCACCTCATGGCCCAGCTCTGCAACCTATGTCCCTCTGCAAACTGTAACATCCATCCTCGCTGTCTACAACTCCCCCCACTTTGGTATCGTCAGCAAATTTACTAATCCAACCCTCTACACCCTCATCTAGGTCATTTATAAAAATGACAAACAGCAGTGGCCCAAAAACAGATCCTTGAGGTACACCACTTGTAACTGCACTCCAGGTTGAATATTTCCCATCAACCACACCCTCTGTCTTCTATCAGCTAGCCAATTCCTAATCCAAACTGCTAAATCACCTTCAATCCCATGCATCTGCACTTTCTGCAGTAGCCTACCATGGGGAACCTTATCAAATGCTTTGCTAAAATCCATATCCACTACATCAACTGCCTTACCCTTATCTACCTCTTTGGTCACCTCCTCAAAAAACTCAATAAGGTTTGTGAGGCACGACCTACCCTTCACAAAACCGTGCTGACTATCCCTAATCAATTTATTCCTCTCTAGATGCTTATAAGTCCTATCCCTTATAATTCTTTCCAAGATTTTGCCCACAACAGAAGTCAGGCTCACCGGTTTATAATTTCCAGGATGGTCCCTACTCCCCTTTTTGAACAAAGGGACAACATTTGCCATCCTCCAGTCTTCCAGCACTATACCTGTAGCCAACGACAACATGAAGATCAAAACCAAAGGCTCTGCAATCTCCTCTCTAGCCTTCCAGAGAATCCCGGGGTAAATCCCATCTGGCCCATGGGACTTATCAATTTTCATACCCTCGAGATTCGCTAACACCTCCTCCTTATGAACCTCAATCCTGCCCAGTCTACAACCTGGTATCGCAGTATTCTCCTCAACAACATTGTCTTTGTCCTGCGTGAATACTGACGAAAAATACTCAGTGTCTCTCCTATTTCCTCAGGCTCCACGCACAACTTCCCACTGCTTTCTCTGACTGGCCCTAATCTTGCCCTAACCGATCTTTTATTATTTATATACCTGTAAAAAGCTTTAGGATTCTCCTTAATCCTCTCCGCCAAAGTTTTCTCGTGTCCTCTTCTAGCTCTTCTCAACTCCCTCTTTAGCTCCTTCCTGGCTGATTTATAGCTCTCCATTGCCCTAACTGAACCATCACGTCTCATCATTATATAAGCCTCTTCTTCCTCTTCACCAGAGATTCAACTTCCCTAGTACACCATGGTTCCCTCACTTGACCACTTCCTCCCTGCCTGGCAGGTACATATTCATTAAGGACATGCAGAAGCTGTTCCTTAAATATGCTCCACATTTCAGATGTCCCCAGCCCCTGCAATTTCCTGCTCCACCCTATGCATCCTAAATCTCTCCTAATAGCCTCATAATTACCTTTCCTCCAGTTGTGCGTGGAGCCTGAGGAGATAGGAGAGACACAGTATTTTTCGTCAGTATTCACGCAAGACAAAGACAATATTGTTGGGGAGAATACTGCGATACCAGGTTGTAGACTGGGCAGGATTGAGGTTCATAAGGAGGAGGTGTTAGCGAATAACTACTGTTATTCGGTACGTGCCCATCCCTTTCCATCACTAAGGTAAACGTAACCGAATTGTGGTCACTATCACCAAAGTGCTCACCCACCTCCAAGTCTAACACATGGTCTGGTTCATTACCCAATACCAAATCCAATATAGCCTCACCTCTTGTTGGCCTATCTACATACTGAGTCATGAAACCTTCCTGCACACATTGAACAAAAACTGATCCCTCTAACAAACGATATTAGAAAAGTTAAACTCCCCCATTACAACTATCCTGTTACTTTCACACCTATCCTGTTTATTCTGGTCCTGTTTAGATTTATGAGTGCTTACAAGCCTTTTTTTTTGTTTAAAACAAAGTGTTGCATCATCCTCCACTTTTTCCTTTCTGTAAAGGCCCATGTAGTCTTCACAACTCTCACTAGTTTATTCCAGTGAGTAAATCAGTGAAACACCTTTATTTGGCTATATAATGTCTCTGGTGCTGTGGCAGCAGGACAGAGGAGAAAGAATTATTGATCAATTTTTGAAGAAGGTAAATATGATATGTATAGACAAATGGCTGATGTCAGTTAAGTGAAATATAAACATATGTATAGAATAAGACATTACGAACAGCAAATGTCATAAATAATATTACAATTTATATCTGAAGATTTAAAGCATGGCTCTGAGCTAAGCAATTATTGAAATTTAGTTCACCACAAGGTTAAATGGACTTTTTCTAGAAAAAGTCAAGTTTGTTTCCTGATATACCTTCATGAAATGATTTTCATCAAAATTTCCTTAGAATGATGATTTCTTCTTCAAAATTTACCCAAGCAAGTTTATTAAGAAAATGAGTGGCACCTGTAATGCAGTTAGTTTTCCTTCTTTAAACCGAAGATATATTGGAATGGCATAACAGTGAAACAACAAGAGCATCACACCGGAGTTTTCCATCCCATCCCCCATGGGAATCATAGCAGGTGGGGATAGACCACGGAAAGGCCATTGATCTTGGGCAGGATTTTCCAGTTTTGAGGCTAACGTGGCCAGAGAATACCAGCCCTGATGTCCAATCCAAACATTACAGGCCAAGGCCCATAACGACAGATTTCACCATAACACACTGTTCTGTTTGCTTTTCGATGAAAATGTTATGAAATGAGAGCTCAATTTGACCTCAACATAGAAACTAAAAGTAGGAATAGGCTATTTGGCCTTTTGAGCCACCATTCATTTAGAACATAGAACATAACAGCACAGTACAGACCCTTCAGCTCTCGATGGCTCCAGTGGTCGGTGCAACAATCTACTGACTCTCTAGATCAGAGTCGATCATCGAATTCAATATCCTGATTCCCTCCTTCCTCCCATATCCCTTTAGCCTCAAGAACAACATCTAATTTCTTCTTGAAATCAGACATTTTGGCCTCAACTACATTCTTTGGATGTGAATTCCGCACTTTCACCACCGTCTGGCTGAAGACATTTCTCCTCACCTCAGTCCTAAAAGGTTAGCCTCTTATTCTCAAACTATGACCCCTAGGCTCCAGATTCTCCTGCCATTGGGAATATTCTTTCTGAATCTGTCCTATTAGAAATTTTACAAGTTTCTATGAGATCCCTGATCACTCTTCTAAACTCCAGTGAATGTAACCCTAACCCACTTGGACATGCCATCTCAGGAATCAGGCTGGTAAACCTTCGCTGTACTTCCTCTGTGATCAGGGCACCCTTCCTCACATAAGGACACCAAAACTGTACACAATACTCCAGATGTGGCCTCACCCAATACCTTACACAATTGCAGCAAAACATCCCTACCCCGTACTCAAATTCTCTTACTATGAAAACCAACACACGATTTGCCTTCTTTACTGTCTGCTCTATGTTTATTTTCAATGACTGATGCACAAAGATTCTAAGGTCTCATTCAGTATCCGCTTCTCTCAATTTATACCTATTCAGGTAATAATCTGTCTTCCTATTATTGTTATCAAAGTGGATAACCTTACATTTATCAACATTATGCAGTATCTGCCCACACACAGCCTGTCCAAATCACGCTGAAGCATCTCTGCATCCTCCTCACAGCTCATCCTCTCACCCGACTTTGTATCCTCTCTAAATTTGCACATAATTCATTCAGTTCCCTCTTTCAAATCATTAATATACAATGCAAACAGTTGGAGTCCTAACAAAGATCCTGCCAAAGCCCATTAGTCACTGACTGCCAGTCTGAAAAACACCCATTTATGCCACTCTTTGCTTTCTATCTGCTAATCAGCTTTCTGTCCATCAAGACATTACCTGCAATCCCATGTGCTTTAACTTTACACAGTAGTTTGTTATGTGAGACCTTGCTCAACGTTTCCTGAAAGTCCAAATAAACCACATCCACTGATTCTCATCAGTCAACTCTACTAATTACATCCTCAAAGAACTTCAATAGATTTGTCAAGCCTGATTTCCCTTTTGTGAATCCATGCTGACTTTGTCTGATTATACCACTGTCTTTCAAATCCTGAGTTATGAAATTCCTGATAAGACGACTCTAGCAACTTCCCCAGTACTGACCTTAGGTACTATCAACAGTTCAGCAGGTAAATTTACCCCTTAGTTCTGGTCTGAGCAACTTTCAAAGGTGCCTTCAACAGCACTTTCCAAACCTGTGATCTTAATCACCCAGGGCAAAAAGAGCAGAAGACACATGAACACTGTCGCCTGCAAGTTCCTCTTCAAGTTACACACCATCTGAATTGGAACTCCACCAGCATTCCCTCACTGGGTCAAAATCCTGGAACATCCACCGTGGGAGTATCTACACCAACAGATTGCAGCAATTTGAGAAGTAGCTCATAGCACCTCTCAAGGGCTATTACAGATGGCCAAATAAATCCTGGTCTCATCAGCAATGGTACAAAAAGTAAAATCATATGGGATTCAGGGTGGGCTGGCTAGGTGGATACAGAATGGCTTGGTCACAGAAGACAGAGTAGCAGTGGAAGGATATTTTTCAGAATGGAGATCTGTAGCTTGTGGTGTTTCACAGGGAAAAGTGCTGGGATCTCTGTTGTTTGTAGTACATATGTATGATCTGGAGGGAAGTGTGGTGGTTTGATAGTAATTCTGCGGATGACATGAAGATTGGTGGAGTTGCTGATAGTGCTGGGAATTATCACAGGATATACACAGATTGGAGACTTGGACACAAATGGCAGATGATGTTTAATCTGGACAAATATAAGGTAATGCATTTAAGCATCAAATTTAGGTGCGAATTATAATATAAATGGTGGAACCCTTAAAAACATTAACATACAGAAGGATCTACGCGTGCAGGTCCACAGTTCCCTATAAATGGCACCACAGATGGCCAAGGTGATTTAAGAAAGCATTTGACATGATTGCCTTCATCACTTGGGGCACGGAGTCCAGGAATTGGGGAATCATGTTGCAGCTTTTTAAAACCTTAGTTGGGATGCATTTAGAAACAATGTGTGCAATTCTGGTCACGAGACTATCAGAAGGATGTGGAAGCTTTGGAGAGCGCGAAAAGGTGGTTCACCAGGATGTTGCCTGGTCTCGAGGGTGTTGGTTGTGAGAGGTTGAATAAACTAAGATTGTTTTCACTTTAAAGACGGAGACTGAGGGAAGACCTGATAGAGATCTACAAAACTACGAGAGGCAGAGATAAGGTTGATAGTCAAAGACTTTTTCCAAGAGTGGAAGTCTCAATTACAAGAGGGCACAGATTTAAGGTGAGAGGGAGAAAATTGAACATAGATGTGTGGGGGAAGCTTTTCACACAGAATGCTGGGTATCTGGAATGCATTGCTAGAGGTGGAAGTGGAAGCAGGCACATTAGCAACATTTAAGATACATCCCAATGATTACATGAACAGGGAGGGAATAGAGAGATATGGACTGAGTAAGGGGAGGTTTTTTTTAAGTTTAGGCAGGCATCATGATTGGCACAGGCTTGGAGGGCCAAAGGGCCTCTTCCTTTGCTATACTTTTCTTTGTTCAATACTAACTTCCCATGAATAGATTTATTAAAAAACCAGCAAGGTCTTGGGTTCAATTGCTGGTCTATGTTTGGATGCCACAAAAGCTTTCAGCTATTTCTGCAATAATCAGTTGGGATTCCCTGGTCTAGGTTACTATCAAGTGGCTGCAAAATATCCATATGTAAGTTTGGTCAGGCCAAGATCAGCTTGGTGGGAACGCTGGAATTAGGAGCAGAAATAGGCAAATTCAGTCCTTCAAGCCTGCTCTGCCATTCAATCAGATCATAGCTCATTTCTCCCTGGTCTTAAATCCACCTGTTCCGCATCTCCCCTTATCCCTATTTTTAAAATTAGAAACACATCTGTCTCCTTCTTGAAACCGCTTAGCGATTGAGACTCCAATGTGCTATGGGGCAGCGAGTACCACAAATTCACCACCCACTGCGAGTAGTTCCTGCTAATCTCAGTTGAACATCTCCCACCTCTCAATCTATATCTGTGACCTCTTGTTCTAGATTATCCAACAAGAGGAAATATTTGGTCTACATTTACTTAATCAATCCCTTTTAAAATTTTATATACCTCAGTCAGATCCCCGCTTAGCCTTCTGAACTCCGACGAGAAGGCCAAGCTGTTTAACCTCTCCTCATATGACAACCCTTTCCTCCCTGGAATCAATCTGATAAACCTCCTCTGAACTGCCTCCGATGCCACCACATCCTTCCTTGAGTAAGGAGGCCGAAGCTGGACACAATACTCCAGATGTGGTCTCACCAACTACTCTCTACAATTGCAAGAATGCTTTACATCAGATCCATACCTGTCCTCCTTCAATATCTCCACGTACAGACACTTCCCATCAAGTGTCTCTCAAGTTAATTGAACAGCTGCAAGGGCTAACTCTTGATGTATGATCAATAGGACGTGATTTATTTCTGAAGTTTATTATTAGCATCACAAGTAGATTTACATTAACACTGCAGTGAAGTTACTGTGAAAATCCCCAAGTTGCCACATTCCAGTGCCTGTTCAGGAGAATTTAGTATGACAAATATGCCCGATCAACACGTCTTTCGGATTGTGGGAGGAAATTGGAACATCTGGAGGAAACCCATGCAGACACAGGGTGATTCCACGCAGTGACCCAAGGCCAAAATGGTACCTGAGTACGTGACATTGTGAGGCAGCAGTGCTAACCACAGTGCCACCCCTGATGAAGGCATTGTTGCGAATCAAGAACTCGATACAGTATTCTAAACCATGGTGGATAGAAATGGCAGATGGAGATAGAATCACTACAGTACAGAAGGTGGCCATTCGGCCCATCAAATCTGCACCAACCACAATCCTACCCAGGCCCTATACCCTTACCCTCATATTTACCCCACTAATTCCCCTGACACTAGGATTAATTTATTACGATCAATCAACCTAACCCGCACATCTTTAGAGTAAGAGAGGAAACCCACACAGGCACAGGAGAACACACAAACTCTACACTATCAGTGACCCAAGGCTAAAATCAAACTTGGGTCCCTGACACCATGAAGCAGTAGTGTTAACAACTGTGCCACCCTTGATGTAGGTGTTGTGAAATGAGGGCTCAATAAGGCATCCTAAACCATAACAGATAGAAATGACAGTTGAAGATATAGCATATATCACAATGAACTATTGCTCAAGTAACTCCAGCTAAGACACAACCTGTAAATACCTCTAATCAAATCAAAATTATACAAAATACAAAACCACCCAGTGTCTGAACAGACAAGGAATGTTAACCTTGCAGGAGAAACTATTCATTGGGATCCATGGAGTAGTGTTAGTTATGGATAGTTATTCATCATTACACTTACAATTGATAACATTACCTACATATGAATAAGCCATATGCAAAAGAGCCGTACGAACCTGACTCATCCACAACAGGCAAGGCAGAAACCCTTCTTTCCACAAATATACTCAGCGCTTTAATAATAGGAGTGTTTGGATGGATAAAGGCAATATTAAGATAAGTTCCTATCCCAAGTTCCTCCAGTGTTTTCTTCATAAAGGCAGGCTTTGGCATCTCGGAGACCTAAAGGACCATAAAAAGACACATATTCACTATCCTCTCTCCCAAATCATACACTGATTTCTAGGTATTTACAGGCATTTCAATCCCCAATATTTCCACAGCTGGGAGTTCTATACAAAGTATATAAGATCTCATCGCTGACATTCTTATACTTTGTATTGGAAAATCAAAAATCAAACTTAAGTATCTGATTTAAAATAGACGAGGAACAGTCAACAGCTGAATTTCTCTGTTTGGCTTTTGCACAATCCTCAGCATAATCTTGCGAAGTGGCAATTCTACTTTGGAAAGTTATGTTTACTGCAGGAAGTTTAAATAGTGACAGGTTACAATGGTCAAGAGATGGCTCAGTAACACCACCAGACAGTAACTAGTGTTGGGCAACGAAAGCTGTCATTGCCGGAGACAAACAGCCCGACAACGAATATAGCAACAAAGTTGTCACATATTATCCAACTACTGGTGGATTTTTGAAATCCCTACCCATGGAAGTGAGCCAAAAAGAAAAGATTTTGCAAAGTAATTTGTAGATAGTAAAATAAAGAGCTAAAAAGGAATCAGAAAGGAGCAGATCACAGACTGGATTAGGTTAATCCTCTTTACCTCTGCAGAGATTTGGCAGTAGTCAAGTCACATTTGCAACTTTGGAGCAGATATACATTTGAGACTGTTACACCAAAACCTGTCTAAACAAGCAGCACCTGATTGAGCGAAATGATATGTTAATGCCTGATTTGAGATGAGCAGACTGCTCTCAGCATGTCTATCAAAACCTGTGCAAATAGCAACAGGAAATATCTCATCAAAATGTCCATTCTGGTGTTTGACCAAGTATGGTGAAAAGCTGAAAATGACTGTTTTGCTTACAATGAAGAAATTCTGATTAAAAATTATTAAATTTGTTCCAATAGTAAAATACAAAAAAAGTCTATCTGGAATTAATAATGCAATGGGCGCTAATCATCTTGGACATTGTGAATTCTGCCAGAGAATCTCGGCACATTCCAGGAGGTCTGACTGCCTTTTATTGAAAATACAATATAATATTGCAGATACGTAGGCTTGAATTTTCCTCTCTGCAGTCACCAGCATTTGGGCAAACTTAAGCCACCAACACAGGAACATATAGGAGGTACACCCATCACCAGATAGCTTGCCACACAAAAAAAAAAAAATTCCTCCAACCTCACGTGGGCAACCACCTTTAACTCCTGCACCCTCACAGTAATGGTAAATGACTGTAGATAAGAATATAATCTCTGTTGGACTGATTGCTGCTTACTCCATTGTTAAAGGTTAGTAGGATCTGGAGTCACCTCAAAGGAAGTTCTTCAATCGCATAGCTTAAATGATTATATGTCCTTATTTAAATTTTAAAACGTTTTCATGGTATTTAAAAAGTGTAACTTTCTTCTTACATAAAATTACTTCTATATCTCTCTTTTTAAGAACTGAATATAAGCAATTAATGGAATTTCCTTCAGACCTTGGTCTGCTTTCAGGATGAAACTGGACTAGAATCAGGAGATCCTCTGTGTAAAGCTGCTGACTGTAGAGATATTGCAGGTATGCCCTGGCCTTAACTACAAGCACCAATGTCGACCCATCTGCAGAGCCAGGTGAGGTACTGATAAATTCGACAACATATACATAAACAGTTCAAGAAAAATAGGATGGGGTGGAAAACTGACATATGTATCCTTTTTTTAAATTCAGCTTTCTCTCTTCCTATTCTGAGGGAAGGAGCCCTTACTGCGTTTTGGAAATACGAAGTCGACAGTTGTTCAGTAGCTCATTAGGTGAACGTACATCATGTGCTGGTCCAGACAGTTAGCAATGATTGATGACTGAACACTAGTCGGGGTATCACATCACAAATCAAGCATGCTATCACTCCACATCTGCCGACTTTCCCAACAGGGATCAATAAACATTAGGAGAGATAACCCCTGCACCATCTGTCCCGTTCCCCGACTACTGGGACTTAAGCTGCTGCTGTGACCAAGATTAACCAGTTCCAAATGGACCAGGGACAAAACTTGGGATGCTCTGATCTGAATGGCCGAGTACCACAAGCCATGTCCCTTTGTTGTCATGCACAGTCTGTGAAGAATGATTTGTGAACACCCGGTGGGACCTTCTAGACACACGTGCAGCTTTGAGGGAATAAGGTAAGATTAAATTTGAGCTTTTCTAGAATTGTGGCATTAAAAGCAATGGTTAGGGTACCCACGTATAAAGTTATCAGGGGAATATTAATGACAATGTTTTATATTTAGGCTGAAAATATTTTATTTGCTTCCCAAAGCATACATTATTGTAGGTAAAGGCATACGTATATCAGAGAAAGAAAACCTCCACAAGTACTTAAACAGGGTTGAAGTTCACTGACCCATCAGTAACATCTGGTCTGATGTTCAAAATAATACTTACAAAAAGCTGCAGGAACTTTAGGATCCGCTTGTGAGTGAGGATATAAAGTGCATTTCCACTGATAGGGTCAATCACTGGCAAACGATGAATCTTATTCTTTATGAGTGAATACACAGCATCAAAGAGGCTGAAAGAAGAAAAGTTCAAGGTGATGGCAACATAAGATTTTGTTGGAGAGCGTGAGTTGTGTCTCAACGGGTAGCATTCTCACCTCAGTCGGAAGTTATATTCCAGACAGCTGAGCATAAAATCCAGACTGCCATTCCAGTGCACTGAAGGAACACTGCACTGTTGGAGGTGTCATTAACCTGAGTCCTAGTCTGTCCTATGAAGCAGTTTTCAAAGATTTCGAAGGGGGGAAAGGAAATTTGCCTCAGTACCCTGACCCATATTGATCCAATCAATATTACTATAACAGATTACCTTGCCATTATTATTTTCTGAACACTTGGTGCACACACAGTGGTTAGCACTGCTAAAGGCACGTGGGTTAAATTCCAGCCTTTCATGGAGATTTTACATTCTCCCAGTGCCTGCACGAGTTATTTCCTGTGAAATTATTTCCACAGTTCAAACATGTGCAGATTAGGTGGACTGGCCATGCTAAATATGTGGGGTTACGGGGATTAGGTGATGGGAAGAGCTAGGATGGGATGCTCTTTGGTACAGTCAGTATAGATTCAATGGGCTAGATGGCATATTCCTGCACTGTAGGGATTCTATGGTCAAAAGACACCAAGTCTAGTAAAGGATTATGTTTCTGAAAACAGTTCTGAAGTACATAAATGACCAATCATTGAGATTTCTCCCTCACTCAAAATACACAAATTCTGGAAGTCTGCCTTATCCTAGCTAAATTAATCCATCCTGAACATTACACTATTATCCAACTCGGAGAAAAGAAACATTTGAATTGAAAGAACACTGCAGAAAATGAATGTTCCTAGCTTGGTAATATCACTAAAATAAAAGCAAAAGAACTTTAGGTGCTGCAATCTGATACAAAATTCAGAAAATGCTGGAAAAACTCACAGGTGTGCCAGCATGTATAGGGTGGAAAATAAGTTCCACATAATTGCCTCAAAGTGTCAACGTGACCAAGCCGCTTGAACTGCTGCAATCTGTGTGCTGCAGGGATACCCCACAGCGTGGCTGTGAAAACTAGACTCTTCTGTTGTGGGTTGATGGCTGAGTGCTCCGCCATTTCAGAGGTCAGTTCAGAATCAAAGATTTTATTCTGCATCTGGAGTCACAGGTTGCCCAGTCCAGGTAAGGGCAGCAGATTTCCTTATCTGAAGTACATTAGTGAGCCAGATGGGTATTTAACTAACACCCACTATGGTTGTATCTTCTGTAAATACCTCTGCTTAACTAGTCTGCTATGAACAGTAATGTGAAATTACAGTAATGTAAAAACAGAAATGACAGATTATTGATATTTCTCAAATGGTGTGGGCGTCAATGATGTGAAGTGGCTTCAGTAGATTCCAGTAATAGCCTCACACAGTATTTCCGATGTTAGCTACATTACCAAGAAACATTTCTCTATCTATTCACTGAGTCTGTAAAGCACTTCCATTTAGATAGTAGATTAGCACAAATCATGCTTGGGCTACCTTCACCTTACAAACATAACACAATTACTACTTTCAGCAAAGTCATACTGACCAGGCAGAAAGGGAATACCTATTTTCAGCATGTGTGTAGCTCCAGATTGTTTTATAACTGGGCCAGTCTGCTTATCCCCAAATTTAAAGTGAAATGAACCAACGACTTAACACTTCATCAACTCCATGCACCCAAAGGACCACACGAACTGACAGCATTTCACAGGGTGCCTGATGGTCTGCTAGTGCACTGGATTAGCTCCTGGCATCTGGCCTGACCTTGCCATGAAAATCCATATCTATAGTAATTACCATCATCACACTGGAGGGGGAAGAATGGCAAAGCAGTGTGGAAATAATTGAACACCTCTTTCAAAAACCAGTATGATGGGCTTTTTCATCTAGGTAATTTTATGTTTCAAAAAGTATAAAAAGACCTGAGTGAAATGAATATTTGTCCTTTTTATTCTGGTTCATTTATGCTCATAATGATAATTGGCTTTTGCCTCTCTCACTTCAGAACAGGAACTCTTGCTCTGGCTATGTCGTTCCCATGACAGTTCTGTACTCCCAATTCTTTGATCTCCCTCCTTCTACATGACTAAAATACAATGCCTCCCCCTTCCACCGCTTCAGTTTGGTTGCTGCGCTAGTTACTGGGAAGGTACAACAAAATCACATCATGCCTACAGCCTGACTTCTGACCATCAGTGACTGCTGGCAGATGCTGGAACCTCCCATTCCTGGAGGACTTGCATCTGGAACTCTGTGGCATTCAATAGTTAGATTCAAGAATAGATGCCATTTAGAAGTGCACAGATGATGAGTCTATGCAGGCAAAATCATGTTCACTCCCTGGGACTATAAAGTGGGGTTGTTACATTGGCAGATAGCTGGTTCATAAAAATAACCTCAAGCATTGATACCTTTTTGGGCACTGGATGGAAGACTGCACTATATTGCATTGACAGTCAAATACAGAGTAATGTATGAACAAAAAAAGCACCAGAATAAAAAGGACAAATATTCATTTCACTCAGGTCTTTTTATACTTTTTGAAACATAAAATTACCTAGATGAAAAAGCCCATCATACTGGTTTTTGAAAGAGGTGTTCAATTACTTCCACACTGCTTTGCCATTCTTCCCCCTCCAGTGTGATGATGGTAAGTACTATAGATATAGATACATTTTATGTTTAGAGGGAATGTTTTAAAGTACAGTTTTTTTTCGACAGATAGTTGGTATGTCTGGAAAGAATGTAGTCAGATGCTGGGTGAGCAGAACAATTATTCATTTTAAACATGTAGTGCTTAATGGATTTTTGTTTATGGATGAAAATTCCCCTTGGTGTTTTTGATTAGGTTGACTGGCAGTCATGTGGTGGTGTGACTAATGGAAGGAGCTAGGTTTGTGGATAAGAAAACAGCTTTCAGTTCTGGCTGGGGTTTGTTTAAAGACAAGAGGTCTATAAACTGCTCTGAAAATCAAAACCTCTCTGAAAGCTTTCAGGCTGACTACACTCTTATAACAAGTAGATTCATGGTTGCTAACTACATTTAAAAATGGAGTTAAGTCTGTAAGAAAATGTTGCTTATTTGCAATTGAAATAGTGGTAAGTTAGAAAATAAAGTTGTTTCCTTTCTCTTTTTGGCTCCTGTTCAACTGTTAACAGTTAAGCTGTTCCATTTTGTTAACTTAAACTTTAACTTAATTTGTTATACTTAAACTGTGTTATTTATGTTAAAACAAACTTTATTTAAAAGATCACTGATTTGTCCATGGAATTACTCCTGGAGTAAAATATGCTATCCCCCTTACATTTGAGCCAAAATAGAAAAATTGTTGGGGTTGAGTCTGTCTTCTAATGTAATTTAGGATTCTGGTCCAGGGCCCTAACATTAAATTGATAATAAAATATTAAAGTTTATTTGTTGATGTCACAAGTAGGCTCACACATCAATCCTGCAATGACTGAAAATTCCAGATCCATTATGCCATATATGCAGTTAGTAAGTGATTTGCAACTCTTACTGGTAAACACAGACCACATTTACATTTTATTCAAAGCTTTTCCTCATTTAATCCTTTCTTCACTAAGGAAGTTGTACAACTGATCTCATTCTGTTCAGAGGTTCCATGTAAGCAATAGAAGGTTCAGATGGTGAACTGGTGCAACAATAATCTTTCCCTCAATGTCAACGACTTCAGGAAGCATATGCCCGTCTATATCAAAGGGGATGAAGTAGAAAAGGTCGAGAGCTTCAAGTATCCAGATCATGTCCTGGTCTCCCCATGCCGACACTACAGTTAAGAAAGCCCATCAATGTCTTTATTTTCTCAGAAGACTAAGGGAATTTGGTATGTCAACTACGACTCTCACCAATGTTTACAGATGCACAAAAGAAAGCATTCTTCCTTGTTGTATCACATCTTGGTACAGTCCCTGCTCTGCTCAAAACTGTAAGAAACTGCAAAGGGTCATGAATGTAGCCCAATCCATCATGCAAACCAGCCTCCCATATATTGACTCTGTATACACTTCCTGCTGCCTCGGAAGAGAAGCAGCATAATTATAATTAAGGACCCCATGTACCCTGGACATACTATCTTCCGCCTTCTTCCGTCGGAAAAAGATACGAAAGTCTGAGGTTACATACCAACTGACTCAAGAACAGCTTCTTCCCTGCTGCCATCAGACTTTTGAATGGACCTACTATATATTAAGTTGATCTTTCTTTGCACCCTAGCTAGGACTGTACACATTACATTCTGCACCCACTCCTTTCCTTCTCTATGAATGGTATATTTTGTCTGTATAGTGTGCAAGAAACAATATTTTTCACTGCACACTAATACATGTGACAATAATAAAATTAAATCAAACTTCATGACTGAGTGGTGCCAGCTAATGCATCCACCAGAAAACTGTAAACAAATTAAAAGTTTTTGTAATACCTGATCCAAATTCAAAAAGCAGTCAGCTAACCAAACAAAATCACATAATTGTCGTAAAAGCTTTGATCCCTCCTTCAAGCAAACTCTCCTGAGATCAAACTAACCATTAGAATTGAAGTGGAACATTATCTCAAAGTGAGGTTGATTGTAAAGCATCATGTACTGAGAGAGAGTTAAGTATACTAATATCAAGTTACCTGTTTAATTATGGTTAAAATTTTCTCACATGTGTTAAATTTGGACCTCTCCAGTGAAATACTTTCTAGAAACAGCTGACAAAATTTAATCCTTTAAATTCCCTTAAAAATACCTGCCAGCTAAACTGGAAAATGCCACTAAGTTTGCCTTAGCAATTGTTTGGACACTCTGCCTAAGAACATAGTCAAAGTTATGTAACATCATTGAGTTTAGCTTCTCCTCTCCATCAACCACCGACACTATTTTTATTTCTGCTCTTCTGCAATTCCTTGATTATTTTTTTGCTATACTTGGCCTCCAGACACCAGATGTAGCCACTCCACCAATTGTTCTACTTGTATCCACAGGTTTAGACTTAAATGTTTTGTGAACAAAGCAACCACGTTAAGTTTAAGAAACTATGCAAATGCGGTTTACCTACCTTGCATCTGGTGTTATGTTCACTAAAGGCTTAAATGTTTCTTGTAAATAGAGCTCTGAGAAGAGAAAACAAATGACATGTCAGCTCCACTGCGCAAAGAAATGTCAGGCTTCAAACTAGTTCAAGGGCGAGATTATTTATAAAGCTATAACTGAGAAAAAGGGCTCAGAATTTGAAGTAACCAAAGTACTTAACCTAGAAAAACACACATCTGCATCAATTTCAGACAGCACCAAATAGTTACAAACCAAGGATTATATTGATTTCTTTGCTATGCTGGCTTTAAGAGCCATGCACAGACATGAAAATATTTAAGCTGTCTTAAAAAAAATTCTGAGTCACCAATTAATCAGTAGATGCAAATACTTTTTGAGCACTGTACTAATATGGTCTCCAAAACAGATGAAAGGGAATAGCTTTCCAATTAATGTTGGTACAAGATGTTCCAGAACTAGCAAAGATCAGTTGAAAACTCTGCATTCACTTTTTAATAACAAGCAGAGTCAACCTCAAAAGGCAGCAACATTAATCTTATCTGTGGCATCTGACAACAGCCTTTTAAATACTGATGGCTTTGACATAACAAGACTTTGTATATATATGGTGTTACATTAAAAGGAATGAAGCCCAAGTAAATATTAAAAGATCATGCCATTCCAACTGTCTACACTGTGTCCAATATTGCTGTCAACATTCATTTAGACTATGACAGGAGCTTTTTATTTTGGAAGACAAGGGGGCAGTTTTATCTGGAAATTGCCTCCATTTGACAAGGAGACCCTGCTACTTCTGTCAAAGCTTCTAACTGGAAATAATATGCTATATGCAAATCTGAATGTGGCAAAGAGTGAATGTTATTAATGCACTTTCTACTGTTCTATAGAAACAAAAGAATACAGAAAAAGTACAACACAATACAGGCCCTTCAGCCCACGAAGTTGTGCCGAACATGTCCCTACCTTAGAGGTTACTAGGCTTACTAAGTTCCATCTATTTATTTAAAAATTTCGTAAAAGACCCCATCGAATCCGCCTCCACCACCCTTGCCCGACAGCCGATTCCACGACCCACCACTCTGATTGAAAAACTTACCCCTGACATCTCCTCTGTACCTATTATCCAGCACCTTAAACCTGTGCCTTCTTGTGGCAACCATTTCAGCCCTGGGAAAAAGCCTCTGACTATCCACGCGATCAATACCTCTCAACACCTTATATACTTCTATCAGGTCACCCCTCATCCTTCGTCTCTCCAGGGAGAAAAGGCCAAGCTCCCTCAACCTATCCTCATAAGGCATGCTCCCCAATCCAGGCAACATCCTTGTACATCTCCTCTGCACCCTTTCTATGGCTTCCACATCCTTCCTGTAATGAGACGGTCAGAACTGAGCAGAGTACTCCAAGTGGGATCTGACCAGGGTCCTACACAGCTGCAACATTATCTCTCGACTCCTAAACTCAATTCCTCGATTGAAGAAGATAAGTTCTGCATCAAAGCAATGGTGAATGCTGGGAATCTCAGGTTCCCCTGTTGCGATGTTACTATGCTGTGAGGAAGGGTAGGAACTAAACACTTTTAAAAGATTGTCAACCCATGATCAACTATCCAGCCTCATCCCCCTTCTTTCAGCTGCTTACAGGTCAAGGTCTGTAGTGGAAAGGCCCCCCTGCCCCTGGTCATGGCTTGGTGAGAGAGGGAGGGGAGAGTTCCCAGAGGCAGGCAAAAGTTCAACTAAAGTTCAGTATCCCCAAATCCTTTAAGCTAGAACATAGGTCCTAACCTGCCAAACATGGGTTGCCAGTCAACCTTCAGAAGACTTGAATAGCAGGTTAGGTGTAAAGATTCACATTCTAAT
This sequence comes from Sphyrna mokarran, assembly GCA_024679065.1. NCBI lineage: Eukaryota > Metazoa > Chordata > Chondrichthyes > Carcharhiniformes > Carcharhinidae > Sphyrna > Sphyrna mokarran. The sequence continues at coordinate 16,076,800 of JAGIQG010000002.1, forward strand.
CAGCAATCTGTGACTTCTGTGCTGATATGTGTGTTATTGAAGACCAGAACACTGCATTTGCCTGACGAATACAAAAGTCGAAAGCTTGCAGATTTACTATCAAATAAATCGGTTGGATTTAAAATTGGTGTTGCCAGACTGTTACTGAGTTTACCCCAGTCCAACGCCGGCATCTCTACATCAACCTTCAGATGACCAGACTGTGGTCCATTCAATACATGTGAACATTTGAATTAGGATCAGGAATGGCCATTTGGTTCCTTGAACCTGCTCCTTGCATTCAGTAAGATCATGGCTGATCTAACTGCAATCTGAACGCCAAATTTCCACCCTATACCTCCACTCTTATAACCTTTTATCTCCTTGCTCATCAAAAATCTACCTCCACCATTAAATATGAAAGCGTCTGATTCCACCGTGTTTTAAGAGTTCCAAAGACTCATGATGCTCAGAGAACATTTTTCTCAATCTTTGTCTTAAACGGGCAAAGGCTTTACTTTTAGACAGTGACTCCTAGCTCTAAATTCTCCCACAAGATGAAACATCCTCTCCACTTCCACCCTGCTGTGATGATACTGTGCCTTTAAGATTTATATTAAGTTTCTTCTGAGAGCTATGTTTAAAATTCAGTTGTTTTTACATGGTGCTGATTTGTTTGCAAAACAGGTAGCCCACACGCTGAGAATGTAGGCTAATAATTGATTTTAGCTAGAGATGTGTTTGTTCTAATCTGAATTAATATATTTTTGTTAATTTGGTTTTTCTCCTGGGGTTTCAGGGTTGGGTTTGATTAGGTTGACAAAGTCATGTGTTTAAGGGAAAGAAATAAGCTTACAGGGAAAATAAGCTTATAGGCAGATACAGTGGGATTCTGAAAGCAGCAAGAGGAATCTCTCTCTTTCTCTGGAGGCTGCTGGAGAAATAGGTCTCTTAACTGTATATTGTTTTGCCATTAAAAAAATCTATTTCTGGTGCTGTGTGTGGGCACCAATGACTGCACGAGGGCCGAGTGTATTATTAATTTTCTTCAGGTAGTGGTTAATAAATTTGCTCTTCGACTTAATAACGGTCCCTTATAGCTCACAGTTTTAAGGAGTTAAATATATTCTGATTTGGAAAACTGCATCCTCATAAAACAGAAGCTGATGTGACTATCCAAAGGAGGGGGTGGGGGAACAGTTCACCCCTTCACAAATGATCATAGTGAAGGGTTAGACACTCTCAATCTATCGCTTGCATGGTGCAAATGTTCCTTGTCATTGTTAAGTGGATTGATGGCGGTAAGAGCTGCTTGATAGCACTTCAATGACACCTTCCATTACTCTGTCCATCACAGAGTCAACTGATGAGATGGTGATTAGCTGGGTTTGATTTGTCCTGCTTTTTGTGGAGAGGTCACACTGTGGCAGTTTGCTTACAGTTTTCGGGTTACAGTTTTATAGCTGTGCTGAACAGTTTGGCTATAGGAAGTAGCCTTACATTGCTTATGAACCATTATGATTGCTTATGAACCACGAACATTAGGAAGTTTCTGGATCTGATTCCAGATTTGTGCCGAATTTATTTTAGCCAAGCCAGCAACAACACTACAGCTGAATGCAACAACCCTGAACTCGGGATGAGAGGAAAAAAAACAGGATTTCTGCTCGCAGTCACTATTCAGTGGCCTGAATTTCAAAGCACAGACATATGAATAGGATCCAGATCAGCTATGGTGTCCTCCACAGTCAAACCACCTACTAGCATCAACTATCACTGTTCACAAATGAATCATGGCCTCTTAGGCAATGTATCAGACAGACTGCAAGGGATCAAAAATAAATTCCTATGATGTTCTTACCTCTCCATGACTCAATCTTGTGCTCCTCCAGCTCATAGATTTGTACCTGTAATGGAAAAATCAATCTATTTAAGCAACCCCAAAGATTTCAGTCAACAGTATTCTTCAAAAAAAAAAACACATTTTATGGAATGAGAGTGTCACTGGTTAAGCCAGTTTTTACTGCCCATCCTGACAGTGTTTCAGGTGATGGTGAGCTGCCTTCTTGAACTATTGCAGTCCCCAAAGTGTAGGTACACTCTCTGTCGCTGGGCCAAAATCCTGGAATTCCCTCTCTAATAGCACTATGAAGGAATGGGCATATTTCTAAATGAGGATAATGAATGACTTGGCAGGGAACCTCCAGGTGGTGACATTCCCAGATATCTGTTAGTCTCGTCCATTTAGACGGTAGTGGTTGTGGGGTTGAAGGTGTTATCCAAGGAACCTTGATGAATTCCTGCAGTGCATCTTGGAGCTGGTACATACTGCTGTAACTGTGTATTGGTGTTGGAGGAAGAGTACGTTTGTGGAAGAGGTAGCGACCAAGCAGACTGCTTTGTCCTGGAAGATGTTGAGCTGGAGTATTGCTCTATTTGAAGCCAGAGAACAAACAGGGGCATGGAGAAATGAAATGGCAAAATATGGTTGCCAGTTTAAAACCATTTGGTTTCAAGTGACTGGTCCAACCTGACGTATCTGATTCAAATAAACAAAGTTAATTTAAACTTGTGACTGGCCACCCACAGACATGACAGGCCGAACGGCCTCTTTCTGTGCTTTGACCATTCCATGCCTCTTAGCAATTTTATTTTAGCTCGTTAGATTCTTTCAATTTGCTATAATAAGATGTAGATGTATTAAACAGAATTTCTACCTGAAAATTTGCAGCAAGTATATACATAAAATATAGCCATTTTATTTGTAGCAATTACTAATCAAATCACACAATGCTGCAGGATGAACAAAAAGAAATGAATAATGTTGGGGTTTCTCCAGAGAGTAAAATTGTTCCCAATTTGAAAATAAAATTAGTGCATTTTAATTTCTAATTTGACAATGTCATCTCCTTTCATAATTATATAGTCCCTGGTCAATAATTAATCCTCAACAAATATCACCAAGAACAGATCATCTGATCATTATTCTAATACTGTTTCTGCAACCTTATCATACACAATCTGACTAAATAGAACAAAAACAAAACAGAAACATACACTAATTACACACAGAAGAGACAGACAAGGAATAGAGAATAGATGGGCTAATTGGAGATTTTTATCAATGAGTCCTATTGGACACACAGAAAGTAGGGGTGTGGTAGGCCATTTGGCCTTTTGAGCCTGCACCACCATTCAATATGATGGTGGGTAGTCACGCACTTTCAGTATCTCACTCCTGTCTTTTCTATATCCCCCTTGATCCCCCTGGCCAAAAGGGCTATGCTCAGCTCCCTCTTGAACATATCTTATGAACTGACCCCAGCAGCTTTGTGGTAGACAATTTTACAGGTTCACAACTCTGATTGAAGAAGTTCTGCATCTCAGACCGAATAACTTATCCCTTATTCTTAGACTGTGACCTCTAGTTCCGGACTTCCCCAACATCAGGAACATTATTCCCACATCTAGCCTGTCCAGTCCCATCAGTATTTTATATGTCTCTATGAGATCCCCTCTCATTCTTAAATTCCAGTGAGTACAAGCCCAGTGGATCCAGTCTGTCTTCATACGTCAGACCTGCCATTCTAGGAATCAGTCTGGTGAACCTTTGCTGGACTCACTCAGTAACAAGAATGTCCTTCCTCAGACCAGGAGAACAAAACTGAACACAATACTCAAGGTATGGCCTTACTAAGGCCCTGTACAATTGCAGCAAGGCATCTTTACTCCTATACTCAAATCTTCTTGTATGAGGGCCAGCATTCTTTTCACTTTCCTCACTGCTAGCTGTAACTGCATGCCAACAAAGAACTAAGAAATTTGCAGCACGCCTTCGACCCTCCAAGCCTGCACCGACTAGGCTGCCCAAGTGAACTAAAACCATCCCTCCATTCCCATCCTATTCATGCATTTGTTCAGATGCCCCTTAAAACTCACTACTGTATCTGCTTCCACCATCTCCCCCAACAGCAAGTTCCAGGCACCCATCATCCTCTATATAAAAGATTTGCCTTGTACATCTCCTTTAAACCATGCCACTTGCACCTTAAACCTGTGCCCCCTAGTAATTTACTCTTCCACCCTGGGAAGAAGCTGCTTATTATCCATGCCTCTCAATCTCTAATTACGCTGAATTCTCAAGAAATCTGCATGTGTACATTTTTCTACCTTTCTATGACTGTCCCATCATGACACCCAGGTCAAAGTAATTAGGAATGTAACGAGTGGATATAGAAAAGCCCTGACAAGTAAAAATAGGAAAAATCCCAAGATAGTCTGTAAGTATATCAATGGGAAGAGGATAATCACGGAAAAAGTAGGGTCCATTAGGGACCAAGGGGGCAATACGTGGGTGGAGCCAGAGGACACTGGTAGGATGCTGAATGAAAACTTCACATCTGTCTTCACCCAAGAGAATGAGGATGATGATATGGGACTCAGGGAGAGAGACTGTGAAGTTCTTGAGGAAATTGACGTAGGGAAAGATAAGGTGTTGAAAGTGTTGGCAGTTGTAAAAGTGGATAAGTCTCCAGGTCCAGATGAATTGTGCCCTAGGCTGCTATGGGAGGCAAGGGAAGAGATTGCAGGGACTCGGACCCAAATTTTCAATTCCTCTCTGGCCAGGAGGGAGATGGCAGATGACCAGAGAACAGTTCATGCAGTTCCGCAATTTAAGAAGAGTTTTAGAAATAAACCAGGGAGTTATAAACCAGTGAAGCTCACATCAGCATAGAGAAACTATTTGAGAAATTTCTGGAAGAAGAACATTTATCTCCAATAGGAGAGGCAAAGCTTGATCAGGGAGAGTCAGCATGGCTTCATCAAAGAGAGGTCATGCCTAACAAATTTGATTGAACTTTTTGAAGAGGTGACCAGGTGTGTAGACAAGGGTAGCACAGTCGATGTAGTTTATATGGATTTCAGCAAAACCTTCAACAAAGTCCCACATGACAGACTTGTAAAGAAGGTAAATTCAGTGGGATGCAAGGTAACTTGATTAAGTGGATTCAAAATTGGCTCAGTTGTAGGACACAAAGGATGATAGAAGGCCACTTTAGCGACTGGAACCAGTGTCCACAGGTATCTGTGTTGGGTCCCCTATTATTCTTTATTTATATAAATGACACTGATGTTGATATGGAGGGCAGGGTTAGTAAGTTTGCAAATGACACAAAAATTGGACAAGTGGTTAACAATGAGGCAAATTGTCTTGGGCTACAAGGTGGTAGAGACAGAATGTTCAAATGGACAATAAATGACAGATGGAATTTAAACCTGAAAAGGGTGAGGTGATACACTTTGGAAGGAGTAATTTGACAAGGAAGTATTCAATGAATGGCATGACACTAGGAAGTTCTGCGGAACAAAGGGACCTTGGCGTGTTTGTCCACAGATCTATGAAGAAAGAAGGGCATGTTAGTAGGGGTGGTGAGAAAGGTAAAGGGACACTTAGCTTGATCAATCGAGGCATAGATTACAAAAACAGAAAAGTCATATTGGAGTTGCTTAGAATTTTGGTGAGGCCATAACTAGAGTACTGGTCACCATGTTATTGGAAGTAAATGATTGGAGGGTGTGCAGAGGAGATTCACCAGGGTGCCGCCTAAGATGGAACATTTAAGTTATGAAGAGAGGCTGGATAGACTTGGGTTGTTTTCGTTGGAACAGAGAAGACTGAGGGACGATCTGATCGAGATGTACAAGATTATGAGAGACATGGACAGAGTGGATAAAGAGCGGCTGTTCTGTTTACTTGAAAGGTCAGTCACAAGGGGACTGACCCTTCAAAGTGAGGGGTAGGGGTTTGCAGGGGGATGTGAGGAAAAACTTTTTTTTATCCAGAGGGTAGTGATGGTTTGGAATGCACTGCCTGGGAGAGTGGGAGAGATAGTTTACTTCACACCCTTTTCAAAAATACCTGAACGAGCACTTGAACATCATAACATTCAGGACTATGCCACCACTCATTTATCTACATCATACTGCATTTGTTAAGTATTTACCCACTGTCAGCTGTCCAAGTCATCCTGCAGCCTCTTAGCATCCTTCTCACAGCACATACTGCCACCTAACTTATTGTTGTCTGATATTGTTGGAGATATTGTGTTTAATTCCTTCGTGCAAATCATTAGTGTATATTGTAAATAACTGGGGTCCCAGCATTCAACACTGTAGTACCCCAATAGTCACTGCCTGCCAATCTGAAAAGGACCCATTTATTCTCACTCTCTCCGCTTCCTGTCTGCCAACCAGTTCTTCATCACGTCGATACACTACTCCCTCCTCAATACCATGAGCTTTAATTTTGCTCACTAATCTTTCATGTCAATAGCCTTTTGAAAGCACAGGTACACAACATCCACTGATTCACTCTTATCCACTCTACTGCTCACATCTTCAAAAAATTCCCAAAGATTTGTCAAGCACGATTTCTCTTTAGTGAATCCATGCCAACTTGGACTGATCCTGCCACCACTTTCCAAACACTCAGTTATTATAACCTTAATAATCGACTCCAGTATTTTCCCCACCACCAGTGTCAGGCTAACCGGTCTATAATTCCCAGTTTTCTCTCTCTCCCGCCTTTTAAAAAATACACGGTTACATTAGCTAACTTCCAATTCACTGGAACTCTTCCAATGTCTACAGAACGCGGGAAGATGATCCCCACTGCATATACAAGGCCACTTCCTCAAGTGCTCTAGGATGCAGAACGTCAGACACTAGGGACTTTCTCCCCAGTACAAATTCCTGACTAATAATGATTTCCTTCAGTTCCTCCTTCATGCTAAACCCTCTGTCCCCTAGTATTCCTGGAAGGTTATTTTTGTGTCCTCTTTAGTGAAGCTAGGTCCAAAGTATTTCTTCAGCTGATCTGCCATTACTTTGTTGCCCATATAATTTCATCTGATTCTAACTGTGAGGGACCTCCACAGTGGCTTCCATCTTTTCCATATGATTCTATGATTAAAAACAGACAGGAGAAAGGAAATAGGAGAAATAGCAAAAGAGAATGAGAGAAAATGAGCAAGAACTGGAGAACAGGAGAAAAGGATTCCACACGACAGAAATAAAAAGAAAGCGGAAGACATTTTCCTAAAAATATATAAATTCAACACAAAATTGCAGACACTGAGGTTCGGGACTCTGGGGAATAAAATCTTCCAATCCATTTCCCTACTAGCTATGCTTCTTTCTGGCCTGGGCCTTTCCCTTCTGAACTCTGTACCCTTGATTTAGTCTTCCACTTTACTCCGAGTCTGACCTTGTTATTCCCACTCTTCGCTTGGTCTCATCAATCTAATCTGACAGTTAATCCACCTGCTCATAAATATCACCAATGTTGCACCATTGGGAACTGGAGGAAATTACAGTGGCAAAATTAGACAGAAGGCAGACAGCAATAAAACAGGACAAACCATTGTTCTGAGTTTTAAATCTTCGTAAAATACAGGGTTTTTAAATTTTTAATCAGCTGACATATTGTCCTCAAGATGATTCTGGTAATCTCGCTACTGACAGCTTGTGTTAAGTGAGAGCAGGCAGAAACCAATTGCTGCTTGGTCCCCAGAAGCGTCAGGGACTAGGCCAGCTCCAGGCCTTCCTAGCCTGCCAGCTCACTGCTGTGGGGTAGCAAGAGGGGACACCTCTACAATGGTGGCTAGCACCAATTCAATTTTTAAATTTAGAAATTGGAAGTTGGAGAGAGGGTGCCTCATAATCAGGGACCCTCTTACTCCCACTCTCAACCACTCTATGATTCATCTCCCTTTGGCCCTCCAATTTTGAAAACTTGCCCTCTTGGCCACGACTGGGCGAACTCGGGGAAAAGCACTGCATGGTGTGTGTTACCCAGTTTGTTGGATTGTGACCCCCATTTGATCCTGATGTCAGGATGCTGACCCAAAACCCTGTCCCCGTTCCATACAGTATCTGTGATTGCAGCTGCATCTTCAAGCTGCAGGGCAGTGTATCCCAAATACGTGGTGGGAAACCCTGTTGTAATTGCTCAGGGAAAGGTTGAAGGGCCATCGTTTGGGAAGTTCAAACTCTCTTCGGGTGTTTGCCTCACACAGATAATCATCTGAAAAACCGAATTTTAAATCACAAATACTTTTGACTGTCATACAGCAATAGTTACTCAGAATACAAAATTAAAATCACGTCTAATTTTTAGGCAATTATTGTGTCTCATCTGTCCGTGACACATACAGTAGGTGTGTCCTTGTCACTGTTCTGATGGATGCAAAAGTCCCGTCTTCACGTATACCTTCCATCATGTTGGTGGCAATACCACCGTGCTAAATGGGATAGATTTTGAACAGTTCTAGTAATTCAAGACTGGGCAACTATGAGACGCTGAGGGTCATCAGCGGCAGCAGGATTGGGCTTGACCACAATCTGCAACCTCATGACCTGGCAGCTGAGCTAATTTTCTAAATAGCTATGCTTCATTGAAGTATTTTTATGTATGAGGATCCTCTAAAAATAGAAGGCAACATTGCTTTTGACACCATGCAAGTTTTAAATAGGCCTAGCTCCTAAAGATATATCACATCCCCCACAGATACTGACTTGGGTCAAAATCCAGGATCTCCCTCCCTAACAGCATTCTAGGTTTACGTACGCCAAAAAGACTGTGGAGATTCAAGGCAGCAGCTCACCACTGCTTTCTCAGGGGCAATTAGGAACGGGCAATAAATACTGGTCTAGCTAATGACACCGATATCCCTTGAACAAATTTTTAAAAAGTTTACATCAGGAGCTCAAATTCCCATTCCATTGCTCAAATTCACCATTCAAAATAAAAATGTTTCTACTGACTCAAATTTGACAATACGTGTACAAGAGGAAATCTGAATTTGAGTATCAGGACTGCTTTAAAAAAAACTTGAGCAAAATTGCTTTGAAACTGCCTATAACTTGTCATGGAGAAGAATAATGTAGATATCTTATCTGTACATACCTTTAAGAACTTTAGGCCTATTTAGAACTTGCATGGTGCCAAAAACAATGTTGCCTTCTATTTCAAGTGGATTCTCATACATAAAATACTTTAGTGAGGCACAGGTATTTAGATAATTAGTTCAGCTGTCAGCCTATAGATCACCTCTTAGAAGCCTGGACACAGAAAGGGAACGGTAACCACCAGCAGTCCAAAACAGCTAGAAATGTAATGCAGGAATCCCCTTGTATCCTGCTCACAATTAGATCTCCACTTTGTAAGGAGTTGGTTCCTTGGAGGAGTGCAGTCAGAGCCAAGTTTGAGACACCAGAGGCAGCTCTGCTCGATAGCAAGGAGGAAGAAAAAAGGGAGAGCAGTAGTGATAGGGAATTAGTTAGGGGAACAGTCAAGCATTTCTGTCGGCATAGATATGGCTCCAGGATGGTATGTTGCTTCTCTAGTGCCAGGATCAAGGATGTCATGGTCCAGCTGCAGGACATGCCTCTGGGGGAGGGTGATTAGCCAGAGGTTATTGTCCACATTGGTACACGGAAAGAGGATGAAGTCCTGAAATTTTAGGGAGTTAGGAAGAAAAATCGAAAAGTTGGATCTCCAAAGTAGTAATCCTAGAATGACAACCAGTCTCAAGCGCAAGCTAGTCTAGAAATAGGAGAGTTGAGTGATTAAACTTAACTGAGATGCTGGCTTAGAGGGGAAACAGATTTTTGAAGAGTTGGTTTGATTCTGGGAAAGGTGGGTCAGATAGTCTATACCTGAACAGGACTGCAACAAATAACCTCTCAGGGAGATCTGCTAGTGTTGTTGGGGAGAGGATGCTAAAACTAGATTGGCAGCAGGATGACAATCTGAGGGCAAATTAACAGCAGAGAACAGGAGATGGTAATATTAGTAAGTGATTCTGACAGAAGAAAAATAGATTAAAAAGTGCACAGAGAAATGTGGCTGTTTAAAAAGGTTTATATGCAAATAGAAGACTTATAAGCAAATAAAGCTGATGAGCTGAGGGTGCAGATAGCTGCAGGACAGCATCATGTTGTTGCTGAAATGAAAATGTGGCTTAGAGGAGCTAAGACAGCAGCTCAATACCCCTGGATGTAGAGTTTTCAGATGGGATAGAGAGGGGGAATAAAAAAATGTAGGTGGAACATTATTGGTTAAAAAACCAATTACTGCTGAAGAGGGATGATATACTAAATGAAGTGTTAAGTGAGGCCACATAGGTTAAGCTCAGAATAAAAAATGGGCAACCACACTACTAGAACAGAGAATCTACAGTGCAGTAACAGGCCCTTTGGCCCATCGAGTCTGCACCAACCACAATCCCACCTAGGCCCTAGCCCCATATTCCTACACATTTACCTGCTAATCCCTCCAACCTACACAACCCAGGACAGTAAGGGGCAATTTTAGCACGGTCAATCAATCTAACCCGCACATCTTTGGACTATGGGAGGAAACCGAAGTACCCGGAGGAAACCCACGCAGACACGAGGAGAATGTGCAAACTCCACACAGACAGTGACCCGAGCCGGGGATCGAACCCGCGTGCCTGGAGCTGTGAAGCAGCAGTGCTAACCACTGTGTTATCGTACTAAGAGCATACGGAGACCTCAAAATAGCGCGAGGGAAGAAGAAGAGCAAATATGTAGGCAAATTGCTGACTGCAAAAAAAAAAGTAATAGTTGGTGATGTCAGTTCCCCTAATATCAGTTGGGATACAAACAGTACGAAAAATACAGAAGGCACAAAATTCTCAAACGGCATTCAAAAAAAAACATTTTTAGCCATATGTAACAAGCCCAAGAGTAGGAAGTGCAATTCTAGATTTAATCTTGGGAAATTAAAGGTAAGCAAGTGATGAAGCAGCAGTGACAGACCATTTTGAATATAGTGGCCATAATCTTTCACAGAGGGTGGTGAATGTCTGGAACAAGCTGCCATAGATAATAGAGGCAGGTACAATTTTATCTTTTAAAAAACATTAGATAGTTATACGGATACAATGGGTATAGAGGGATATGGGCCAAATGCAGATAGTTGGGATTAGCTTAGGGGTTTCAAAAAAACAAGTTAGATCAAAGAGCCTGTTTCTATGCTGTAAACCTCTATGACTCTAATAGTTAGATTAGAATCATAACGGAAATGACACAGATAGAACAGGGAGTAAAACTTTTGTCAGATCGAGAGCTGCCTGGTTAGCCAGAAGTACACAGGATAAGATAAAGAAGGAAAAGAAAGCTCATAACAGTCACAAAAAGTTTATTATTGTAGAAAGGCCAGGGGAGTCCAGAAAATGCAGGCTTGAAATAATAAAGGAAATTAGGAAAGCCAAGAGAGGACACAAAGTATATTTTCAAATAAAATCAAAGAAAAAGCAAAGATATTCTGCCAGTACATTAGCAGCAAGAGAACAACTAAAGAAAGGGTGGAGCCCATCAGAGATGTATGAGATAACTTGTGTTTTGATGCTGGTGATTAGTAGAGTTAAGAGAGAAATCAGGAGGGCAAAAAGGCAACATGAGATTGTTTTGACAGATAAGGCAAAGGAGACACCAAAGAGCTTCTACAAAAAGGGCAAAAGAGTAACAAGGGAGATAGTAGGACCTCTTAAAGGTCAACAAAGTCATCTTTTTGCGGATCCACAAGAGATAGGCGAGATCCTAAATGGATATTTCTCATGAGTATTCACTGTTGAGAAAAACGTGGATATTAGGGAACTAAATAGTGATGTCTTGAGGAATGTTCGTATTAGAGGTGGTGCTGGAAGTCTTAAAGCACATCAAGGTAGCTGAATCCCCAGGACCTGATGAAATGCATCCCAGGACATTGTGGGACATTAGGGAGGAAACTGTGGGTCCCCAAGCAGTGATATCCGAATCATCAATAGTCACAGCTGAGGTGCTTGAAGATTGAAGGGTGGTAAATGTTGTGAATTCATTTGAGAAGGGTTGCAGGAAAAAGCCTGGGAACTACAGGCAGGTGAGCCTCACATCTGTAGAGGGTAAATTGTTAGAAAGTATTCTGAGAGACAGGATTTAATGCATTTAGAGACACAAGGACTGATTAGGGACAGTCAGCATGGCTTTGTGAGTGGAAAATCATGTCTCTCAAATTCGACTGAGTTTTTTTGAAGGGGTAACCAAGAAGGCAGGTAAGGGCACTGCAGTTGATATTGTCTACATAGACTTTGGCAAGGCCTTTCACAAGATGCCACATGGTAGGTTTGTTGCATAAAAGTTAAATCTCATGAGATCAGAGTGAGGTAGCCAAATGGATACAAAATTGACTTGATGATAGAAGACAGACGGTTCTTTTTCAAACTGGAGGTCTGTGACTAATGGTATGCCTTTGGGATCAGTGCTAGGTCCACTGTTATTTGTTATTTATATTAATGATTTTGATGAGAATATTGGAGGTATGATGAGTAATTTTGCAGATGACACTAAGATTGATGACATAGTGGACAGTGAAGAAGGTTATATAGATTGCAATTCCTATCTTGATCAATTGGGCCAGTGACTGACGAATGGCAGATAGAGCTTCATTTAGATAAATTTTGGTAGGTTAAACCACAGCTGGACTTATTTGGTTAATGGTAGGGCGCTGGGGAGAGTAATAGAACAAAGAAATCGCAGGGTACAGGTTCACAGTTCCTTGAAAGCAGAATCACAGGTGGACAGAATGGTGAAGGTGGCATTCGGAATGCTTGGTTTCACTGGGCAGAACACCGAACACAGGAATTGGGATGTCTCGTTGAAGTTATACAAGACATTGATAAAACCACATTTGGAATACTATATACAGTTCTGATCACCCTATTATTAGGAAGGATATTATTAAACCAGAAAGAGTGCAGAAAAGGTTTGCTAGGATGCTACCGGGACTTAATGGTTCAAGTTAAAAAGAAAGGCTGGATAGACCGGCACTTTTTCTTCTAGCATGTAGGAGGCTTAGAGGTGATCTTATAGAGGTCTATAAAATAGATCAGCTAGATAATCAATACCTTTTCCTCAAAAGTAGGGGAATTTAAAACTAGAGGCCACAGGTTTAAAGTGAGAGGGATACAAAAAGCTCCAGAAGGGCAATTTTTTCACTCTGAGGATGGCGAGTGTCTGGGACAAACTGCCAGAGGCAATAATAGAGATGGGTTCAATTTCATCTTTTAAAAAGTGTTTAGATAGTTAAATGGATAAGAGAGATTAAATGCAGGCAATTGGGACTAGCCTAGGGGTTATAAAAGGGGGGATTGTGAGCAAATTGGGCTAAGGGACCTGTTTACATGCTGTAAATCTTTACAACTCTATGTGAACAGAATTCTCAATGAGTACTTTATCTCTCTCTTCACTAAAGAGAGGGATAATGCAAATAGTCTAGTCAAAGAGTGTAAAATATCAGATACAACAAGCATAGCGAAAGAGCTTGTACTGGAGGGACTAACAGAGCCAGATGGACTGTATCCCAGACTGAAGGAAGTCCGGAAGGAAATAACAGATGCTTTGAGGATCATTTTGCAATCCTCACTAGATACAGGTGAGGTATCAGAGGATTGGAGGCCTGTGAACATTATTTAAAAAGGGTGCAAGGGCTTGGCCAGAAAATTTTAGGCCGGCCAGTCTGACTTCGATGTTGGGTAGTTTATTGGAATTAATTTTAAGAGACAGAACAAACTAGAGGAAGATTGTGCCTTACTAACATAATCGAATTTTTTGAGGAAGTAACAAAGAGATTGATGAGGGCAGTGCATTGGTTGTTATATACATGAATTTTGGTAAAGCATTTGACAAGGTTCCACATGGCAGGCTGGTCAGAAAACAGGGAAGGTAGCAAGTTGGATCCAAAATTGGCTTTGCGATAGGAAACAATAGGTAATGGTCAATGGATGTTTTAGTGAATAGAAAGTCGCTTCCAGTGGTGTTCCACTGCTCATCGTAGGACTTTTCCTATTCATTGTATATATTAATGATCTGGATTCAAATGTGGGTGGCACAATGGGGAAATTTGCAGATGACACAAAAAATGGTTGTGCAGTTTATAGCGAAGCGGATAGAACATAGGAATAACAGCGCAGTACAGGCCCTTTGGCCTTCAATGTTGTGCTGACCAGTGGAACCATCTAATAGTTGTTGCTTCAGAATCATATTAATGGTTTGGTTGGCTGGCTGGTTGGAAAAGGGGCAAATGGAATTAATTCTGGAAAAGGTGAGAGGTGCTGCATTTGGGAAGGGTAAACAAAGTAAGGGAATGCTCAATAAAAAGGAATAAATTCAGAGGGACTGAGAAAGTGAGACATCTTGGGCTGTATGCCCACAGGTCCTTGAAGGTTACAAGACAGATGGATAAGATTGCAAAGGAAGCTGATGGAATGCTTTATTTTATTGGACAAAGTATTGAATACAAAAGCAGAGATGTATTGAAGTTATGCCATAGTGGAGTTTCAAGCGCAATTCTGGTCAGGAAAGACATAATTGCTCTGGACAATTTGCTAGGGCTTGAAAATTGCAGTTGTGAAGAGAGATTAGACAGGCTAGAGTTGAGGATGCTAAGGGGTGACCTAATTAAACTATACAAAATTATGAAGGGCCTAGATAGGGTGAACCTGTTTTGATTAAATGAAGGTCAATTACCAGGGGCATAGATTTAAAGTGATTGGTAGACAGATAAGATGGGATATTAGGGTGTTGGTCATTTGGAATTCTCTGCCAAAGTTGGTAGCTGAGGCTGAAATGCTCAACACATTTAAAAGGCATCCAGATCTGCACCTGAAGTGCTATAAGACAACAGACTAGATGCTGGAAATCCGGAAAGGTGATTTAAAAAAAATTCATTCATGGGATCAGGTGTCGCTGACTAAATGCCCTTAAAATAAGTGGCTTGTTAGGCCATTACTGTGGGAGTAGAGTCACATGGTGGTCAGACAAAGTAAAGGAGGCAGATTTCCTTCCCTAAAAAGGGCATTAGTCAACCAGATAAGTCTTCATGACATCAACAATAGTTTCATGGTTATCCGCGCTTTAAATTCTAGTTTCTTGTTTTAGTCAATTAAAATTTCAACATCAGCAGCGAGGGAATTAGAATCCAGGTTCCAGGAGCATTGAACTGGGTTTCTGGCCTAGTAGTCCAGTGATAATAACACCATCTCCCAATGAGTGGCTAGTTTAGTTTTCTTTTTAAAGCCAACACACATACAATGGGCTGAATAGCCTATTTCTGTATTGTAACTTTTCTATGGTCCTATGGTTTTAAAGGTTCTGGGCTTGAAAGGTGCTAAAGGAGGCCTGTCAAGTCATTGCAATGTATTTTGTAGATGGTACACATTGCTATCATTGTCTACTAGTGGTGTGGCAATGAATGTTTAAGGTGGTGGATGGGTGTCAGGGGGCAGTTCCACTTGTAGGTTCTTTCGCCTTGGTTGGTGTTTATGGTTTGTCAATTAATAGAAGTATATTTTGGTTTGGTTTGATTTCTTTTTTGGCAGTTGTTCTTTTTTTTTGCATTCCTGCAGCTTCATATCTTTAACAAGTCATTTGGCAGAATGGATCTTGAGTATTGCTGAATAAACGGACTTTATTCAGAGCTTTTCTTCTTATGCATCAAGACAATGCAAGAATCCCAAATTTCAAACGAAATAATTTATACATGAGAAAAGGGTGCTGAATGGTATGCAAGAATTTCTTTACACACCTTAATGAGCTCCTTCCTTCTTTAAATTCAGCTCTGAAATGGAGCAGTTTAACAAGCCCATTTTCCTCAGTGTGTTAGTTAAGATATTCGCTGATATGATCTCTGCTCACTATGAGCCTACCTTCAGTGGTTAATATACATGTTGGGATTTCTACAATTCCAAATGCTACAAGATTGGCTTTTATGGTTATCTCGCAAATAGGATTTGCTCATTGTGAAAGCTTGAGCAAAATAGAGCTATTCTTGTAGGATAACTACCCTAATCAAATCATTGCTTGCTGTGTACACCACATATTCAAATGCAGCTGGTGGCATCATTTTTTAAACTTGAAAAGAGGCTACACAGTAGCCTGTTGCCTCAGAGCTCCAGGGAGCTGGGTGCAATTCCAGTCTTGGGTGACTAAGTAGAGTTTGCACATTCTCCCTGTGTATGAGTTTCCACCCACAGCCCAAAGACATGCAGTGGTTAGGTGGATTGGCCATACTAAGTTACCCCTTGTGTCCGAAGATGTATAGATTAGATGGTTTGCCATGATAAATTTGTATGGGGTTACAGGGATAGGATAGGGGAGAAGGTCTGGGTGAGATGCTCTGTCAGAGTTGGCATTAGTCGACAGGCTGAACAGCTTCTTCTGCATTGTAGGGAGTCTACAATTCTATGAAAAGGGCCCAGTCTGCATCAAATTACCCTAGAAAGGTAAAGCATCTCAAATATTTGAGCAACAACATGAAGCTAGCCATTCACTTTGCTATTATACAACAACGAGTCATATTTCCCACTAACAAGATGCTGCCACCAAGTCAAAAAGATATTGTGGCTATCACATAACCGCATAATACAATATATGAATTTCAGGACCAGTGTGATGCCATGCATGTTGGCTGTATGTCTCAACAACGGCAGATCATACTAAATAATATGTCCTTTCTGCTACTTGCAATGGAAAGAATATCAACAGTACTCAACCAGTTTATGCATACAAAAGTAAACATGATGTCTAATATTAGATGTGATTCATGAGTGGACAGCAGTTGCTGATCAAGCTCAAGTGCTAAAAATTACATCAACAGCTATGTAAAGGTCATTATAAATGAAGTTAGTCTTACAATGTGGTTCACTTACACTTGCGAACTGCACAGATTCATTTGCAGAGACTACCCTCTGCATGCGAAAGGAACACGTCTGGGCATTGTGCTTTTTAAAAATTAACCAAAAAATGAGGGAGAATAGTTCCCTGGTGCATTCTCCATGACAATGCCTCAACTAGAATCAACTTGCCAACCATACCCTTTTTCATGGAGTATTAACAGCTGCTGACTTTGAAATTTGGCATTCTTGCATTTGTCCTGATGAGTGCAAGACAAAAAGCTTCAAAAGCACATTGTCTTTTCAGTAATATTGAATATTTTTAAGTTATTTATTTTGTTGCTGGCAACATTATTTTTTCTACACATTAACTACACGAGAGTTCACGTTCTCTTCTGACAGCCTAATTTGTTCTTTATATTTTTACCCCGCCTCTGTTATATTGATCAAAACTCACTCTTATGGCCAATATCCAAATAAAATAACCCTAATACAGATGCTTCCTTCAGGAAGAAATGAGCTGAAAAATGATCTCAAATTCTGCTCTCTCAAGTATGGGAGATAGCAGAGATATTCTACAAAGAATAATAATAAAAGGTACAGGATCAAAACCCAAAATGTGACATTATAAACAGCAACGGTAGTGTAATGTCTTGATTCTCTTATTGGAGCAGATCACAAGAATTTTTCTCTCCTGCTTGTCTTTCACCATTTTCCCACAGCCAGTTTGAAATCATGGGCAAGAGAAATATGCTATTTGCATATTGACATTTTGCTGTATGTACGTTCCTGTGAAGCCCCTTGGGATATTCAGTACGTTAGGAAAACTAGATCAATGCATGTTGTGGTTGTTGTTGTTGTTGCTGTGTTTGAATGAATTGAATAGATTTCTGTCTTTCCCAGCATTGTGTTATTGAATGAGGAGCCTTGTTTGGGGAGACGATGGCCTAGTGGTATTATCACTAGACTATTAATTTTAATTCAGAAACTCAGCTAATGTTCTGGAGACCTGGGTTTGAATCCCACCATAGCAGATTGTGGAATCTGAATTCAATAAAAAAAATCTGGAATTAAGAATCCACTGATGGCCATGAAACCATTGTCGATTGTCAGAAAAACCCATCTGGTTTACTAATGTCCTTTAGGGAAGGAAATCTGCCATCCTTATCTGGCCGACATGTGACTCCAGAGCCACAGCAATGTGGTTGACTTTCAACTGCCCTCTGAAATGCCTAGCAAGCCACTCAGTTCAACAGCAACTAGGGATGGGCAATGAATGCTGGCCAGCTAGCAGCACCATGTCCTACTAGTGAATAAATAAATTCAGATGTGGTATGGAAATTTCCTTTGGACAGCACCTAAAATTATGAGTGTGAACTGCAGAGATAGATGGGCTCTTGATCAATAAGGGGATCAACAGTTATGAGGAGAGTGGGGATGAAAATCAAATCAGACATAATTGAATGGCGGATCAGACTCGATGGGCTGAATGACGTAATTCTGCTCTTAAAACTTATGGTCTTGTTCCTTATTTCACAGAAGTCGCTTATTTTGTCTCCCAAGATTTTAACATCGACAACTGAAAACACTTACCATGGGTGACTTGTAGTATCTGTGCAGTATGTTTATGAAGTCTGTTATAGTTAACATTCCTAGGAGGGAAAAAGAAGCATTTTTAATTGAGGTCGTAAAATATTGCAGCACTGAAGTCTGTTGTCAGGGATGTAATGGTGGAAACCTTAATACTCAACATTATTTTAAAAAACACAATGGATGGAATTTTACGACCTCATCGTAACACACATACCACCCCCTCCCAACAGAGTATCCAGCCAGTGCGTTTCACTTATTGAGCGAGGAAATCTTGCTACCAAGCAGCAGTGGCATCACCAATAAAGAGGCATCAAATCCACTGGCAGCAAAGCTGAGCAAAATGAAGTACACTGAGTATAAAGTAAAAACAGAAAACGCTGGAGAAACTTGGCAGATCTGACAGCATCCGTGGAGAGAGAATAGAGCCAATGTTTCAAATCTGGATGACCTTTGTCAGAGCTGCTGCGCTTCTCCAACATTTTCTGTTTCTGTTTCAGATTCTAGCATCCACAGTATTTTGCCTTGATCTGAATACAAAGTAAGTTAGTTTGAGTGAGAAAGTAGCACAAAACAATAGTTTTTCAAATTGTGACTGGCATAAAAGTCTCTGCTTGTCCTCTACATCTTAAAGATATTAAAGACATACAGATTAGAGTTAACACATACGAACATATGAATCAGAAGCAGGAGGAGGTCATTCAGCTCCTCGAGCCTGCTCCACCATTTGGTAAGATCATTGCTAATTGGATTGTGGTCTCAACTCTACTTTCCTGCACACCCCCTACAATTTTTAACTCCCTTCTTAATAATGAATCTAAATCAGCCTTAAAAAGTATTCAATGCCATTGCTTCAAATGCTCTCTTAGGAAGAGAATTTTGCACACTATTGACCTTTGAAAAGAAATTCCTCTCTTCTCCATCTAAAATAGAGGATACCATGTTTTTAAACTGTATCCCTTTTTTCTAATGCCTTCCACAAGGGAAAAATTCTGTCAGTATTCACTTTGTCAAGTCCCTTCAGGATCTTACATATTTCAATAAGGTCACGTCATTTTTCTAAACTTCAACAACAGCGCTCCCAGCTGTCCAACTTTTCCTCATAAGATAACCTCAATAAATGCCAACATTCCACCTGTCCTTCTCATCACTTTCTGTACCTGCTGCTGCTGTGATTCAAGTAACAGGATGCCTAGATCCCTCTGGACCACTGAATTCAGCAGTCCCTCTCCACTTAGATAGCATTCTGCCTTTCTATTCGTCCTGCCAACTTTTACTCCAGCTGTTAAATTTTTGACCAAGCACTTAACCTATAACCCTGTGCAGACTTATGTCCGCTTCACAATCTACCTACCTTTGTATCTTAAGCAGATTTAGCAACCAGATATTTTGTTCCTTCATCTAAGTCAATGATATAGATTGTAAACAATAAGGCCTAGCATCGATCCCTGTAGCACTCCACTTATTACAGTTTGCCAAGTTAAAAATGACCCATTTATCCCTACACTTTGCTTCCTATCAACTAACCAATCCTCTATCCATGTAAATTGGTCACCCCTATTACACTTTGACAAACTTTTGGAAATCCAAGTACACCACATCTACAGGTTTCTCTATCCACATTGATTGTTATTTTCGCAAAGAACTATAATAAATTAAACACTATTTCCCTTTCACAACACCATGTTGACTCCAACTGATTGCATTAAGAATAACCTCCTTAAGAAATATTTTCATTTTCCCTAATGATAGATGTTAGGTTAACTGACTTCTAGATTCCTGCTTTACGCCTACCTCCTTTCTTGAATAGTTACATTTACTATTTTTTAATTGAGGGACCTTTCCAGAATTGAGGAGATTTAGGAAAATATCAAACAATGCATCTACTTTCTTCATAGTCTGCATCCTAAGGTCTTAAAAGAAGTGGCTATCAAGTCCTGGGGTCATGCCAGACTTTAGTTGTGAAAGTTTTTTTTAAATGTACGCTTTCCCTGGCAATTGTAATAACTTAGAGATCTTCCCTCCGTTTCACCAATTTACAACAGACAATTGTTTAGCAGTTCTGCAATTTCTTTTATTAATTTCCCATTTGCACTCACTAGACAGCCATCATTCTTTTTAATTATCACACTGAATGCCATGCTAAATTGCCCCTTACTGCCAGGAATGAATAGATTAAAGGGATTAGCAGGATAAATACATGTCGCTATGGGGATAGGTCTGGGCAAGATGCTCTGACAGACAGTGCAGACTTGATGGGCCGAATGGCTAACACCTGCACTGTAAGGAATCTATGATTCATCTCCCCCTCAGTTTCTTTGGTCATTCTTCGGTTTTTAAAAAATTCTGACAAATCTTCTGGCATACTAGTCCTGGCAGAATTGTTTACTTCGTCTTTCAATCTGATACCATCTTAGATAGCCATTGATGATGCATCCTTCTCCTTTTGCAGTGGAATACGTCTTTACTGAGTGTGATGCAATATCATCTTAAACATCCAGCACCGCATCTCTACCATCCTAGCCTTTAACCAAATTTCCCAGTTCACTGTAACCAGCTTTGTTGTCATACATACTCTTGTAATCATAATTACAGTACAGAGGGATCTGGGTGTCCTAATATAAGAATCACAAGAAGCAAGTAGAAAGATAAATGGGATATGTTTATTGCAAGGGGAAAGGAGTGCAAAAGCTGGGAAGTTTTCTACAGCTGAGAGTGGCTTTTGTTTCCTTAGAAAATATGTAACTGCATCAGAAGCAATTCAGAGAAGGTTCACATGACTCATTCCTGGGATTAAGGGCTTATCTTACGAAGAAAGGTTGAACAGGTTGTGATTATACCCATTGGATTTTAGAAGAATGAGCTGTGGTCTTGTTGAAACACAAGACCCTGAGGGGACCATTTAGACTGAATGCTGGGAGGATGCTTCTTCTTGTCAGGGAGACTAGAACTAGGGACACAGTTTAATATAGGGTCTCTCTTCTAACAGAGATGAGGAAAAATTATTTCTCTGTATATTATTTGCATGTGGAATTCTCTTCCTCAGGAAGCAGTGGAGGCTGGTCACTGAATGTATTCAAGACGAAGTTTAACAGATTTTTGATGTTTATGGGAGTCAAGAGTTATGGGGGTGGGGGGGGGGGGTGCAGATAGGAATTTGGAGTTCAGGCCATAAATAAGATTAGCCATGATCTTATTGAACAGCAATGCATGTTTGAAGGGCCCAATGGCCTCCTCCTGCTCCAAAATCCTATTGCCTTTAAGTTTAAATTGATCTTCGGATCCTTTTCTTGTTATGTTATCAATACAACACTAATATAGGAGCCACCCTGCATCCAGAGAGATATTACATGTTCACAATTCTGCCTCATCAAAATCTCCTGCTGTGTTGGTTTAATATACAAACCTAAGCCTCACAGTGTTAAATTTCTCGCACTGCATGACTTCACTGAATAGAAATTAAGTCTTAAATAGGATTAGGGCCACTATTAGCACCAGGGTCACTGAGGTTGTGGGAAGAAAGCCACTTTTTTTGTAAACAAGTCTACCACGCTATTCAGCCGATAGTGTGCTACTTCAGTTTAACTTCTTCATTGAATTTTCAACCTCAAAATCTAGATTCTGTTGCCATTCTCACTCTGCCACCCAGTATTTGATCATGGGTCTACACAGAAACATACAATAGAAGCAGGAATAGTCCATTTGGCCCTTCGAGCCTGCTCCATTATTCATTATGACATGACTGATTAATTCAATATCCTGATTCTCCCTTATCCCATATCCCTTTAGCCCCAAGAGGTATTGTTTCCTGAAATCACACCAAAGTTTTGGCATCAACTACATTCTGTAGTTATTGAATTCCTCACATTCACCACCCTCTACAGATGGCATTACTTTATAACTCTCAGAAGGTGTTCTCATGTGGAATGGGATGGGTTTCTGGGCAAAGTTTATTCAAGGTGGAAGAGAAAAGAAACGATAACTCCTGGAGGCCTATAATGTGGTGCTAATCAATTCTGAACCATGATGTAATCCACAGCCAACTTCAGCTATGGTTGGTGCAAGAAGGTCACCTGTGACTGACAAAGAAACGAGAGAGTTGTATAGCGCCAAAACAAAGGTACTCAAAAAGACAATGGAGGGAGTGGGATCATTGCAGACTGTTTTGTTAATCATTGGAAGAGATGAAGAGGAACAACTTGGAAGGGAAATTTGCCACGACACTGTGTGTGTATGTGTGTGTGTGTGTGGCGGGGGGGAGGGGGCACTTTAAAGCTAATTGCAAAGTACTGAAGATGGTATCAAGGTTGCTGCAGTTTACAGGCAGACAGGATGGTGAGTTGAAGTGTATTTACTACAGTCTACAGTGCAAGGAGCATCAGGAATAAGGTAGGTGAACTTGGTGTGTGGATTGGGACTTGGGACTATGATCTTGTGGCCATTATGCAGACATGGCTAGAACAAGGGCAGGAATAGTTGTTGGCAGTTCCACGATACAGATGTTTCAGTAAGAGTAGGGAAGGCAGCAAAAGAGATGGAGGAGTAGCACTATTAATCAAGGATAGTTTAACAGCTGTTGAAAGTCATTGAGGGGGATTTGAGATAATATGGGCTGAAATTAGAAATAGCAAAGGATCGGTCATGTTGTCAGGAGCTTTCTATAGACCCCCAAATAGTAACAGCTGTGGAGGAGGAAATGGCAAAGCAGATTATGGATAGCTGTGGAAGTCACAGGGTAGTTATCATGGGTGACTTTAACTTTCCAAATATTGATTGGAACCTTTACAGGTCAAATAGGGTTTCCTGACACACTATGTAGTTAAGCCAACAAGAGGTGGGGCCACATTGGACTTAGTACTGGGTAATAAACCAGGCGAAGTGTTAGATTTAATCTGTTTGTGAGAGAGCACTTTGGAGATAGGTGACCACAGTTCGGTGTCCTTCATTATTGCAATGGAGAGGGATAGGGTTACATGGCAGGACAAGGTTTATAATTAGGGCAGGGGTAATTACGATGTGATTAGGCAAGAATTAGGGAACAGAAACTATCAGGTATGGGCACAAATGAAAACTGGAGCTTGTTCAAGGAACAATACTGCA
This sequence comes from Sphyrna mokarran, assembly GCA_024679065.1. Taxonomy (NCBI): domain Eukaryota; kingdom Metazoa; phylum Chordata; class Chondrichthyes; order Carcharhiniformes; family Carcharhinidae; genus Sphyrna; species Sphyrna mokarran. Next base: position 16,100,205 of record JAGIQG010000002.1, read on the forward strand.
TGTCCTTGATAGGTATGTCCCTGGCAGGCAGGGGAGGAAATGGCTCACAAAGGAGTTGAATGTCTTGTCAAGAGGGAAAAAGAAGCGTATGCCAGGATGAAAAAACAAGGTTCAGTTGGGTTGCTTGAGGGTTACAAGGTAGCTAGGAATGAGTTTAAAAAAGGGTTTAGGAGAGCTAAGAGAGGGCATGCAAAATCTTGGCGGGTCGGATAAAGGAAAACCTCAAGGCTTTTTACTCTGAGAAATAAAAGAGTGACCAGGATGAGGTTAGGGCCAGTCAAGGATAGTAATAGGAACTTGTGCTCGGCGTCAGGAGAGATAGGTGAGGCACTGAATACTTTTCTTCATTGTTCACTAAAGAGAGGAGCCACGTTTCTGAGGATGAGAGAGATACAGGCTGATTGGACGGAGGAGGTCGATGTTCTGAAGGAAGATATATTAGCAATTTCGAAAAACTTGAAGGTCGATAATTCTCCTGAACCGGATGGGATACATCCTAGGATACTTTGGGAGGCAAGGGATGACATTGCAGAGCCTTTAGTTTGATCTTTGGGTCCTCACTGTCCACGGGGATTGTGCCAGAGGGGAGTGGCAAATGTTTTCCCTGTTTCCCAGAAAGGAAATAGTAATGACCCTAATAATTATAGGCCAGTCAGTATTGGTGGTCGGTAAGTTAATGGAAAGGGTCCTGAGAGATCGAATTTGTGACATTTGGAAAGATGCAGCTTAATCCCAGATAGTCAGCACGGTTTCATGAAGGGTAGCTCCTGCCTCATAAATTTGATTGAATTGTCTGAGGAGGTAACTAAGTGTGTAGATGAAGGTACAGTAGTTGATGTCATATACATGGATTTTAGTAAGGCGTTTGATAAGGTTCCCCATGGTAGGCTCATGAAGAAAGTAAGGAGGTGTGGGATAGAAGGAAATTTGGCTGATTTGATAAATAATTGGCTGTCTCTTTGAAGACAGAAGGTAGTGGTGGAGAGAAAATTTTCAGACTGGAGGCCAGTTACCAGCAACATATCACAGGGATCAGTCCTCTGGTATCTGTGATTTTTATCAATGACTTGGAAGAGGGGGCTGAAGGGTGGGTTAGTAAATTTGTTGATGACACCAAGATTAGTGTGTGGATGAGGTGGACGGCTTTTGTAGGCTGCAAGGGGACATCGATAGTTTGCAGAGCTGGGCAGAAAAGTGGCAGATAGAGTTTAACCCTGATAAGTGCGAGGTGATTCATGTTGGCAGGACAAACTTGAATGCGGATTACAGGGTCAACAGCAGGGTTGAGAAGTGTGGAGGAAGAGAGATTTTGGGGTTCATATCCACAGATTTCTGAAGGCTGCCATGCAAGTAGATAGAGCTGTGAAGGCGGCTTATAGTGTGTTAACGTTTATCAACGGGGGTTTGAGTTTAAGAGCTGTGGGGTTATGCTGCAACTATACTGGACCTTACTGACATCACATTTGGAATATTGCGTGCAGTTCTGGTCACCTTACTATAAGAAAGATGTGGAAGCATTGGACAGAATGCAGAGGAGATTTACCAGGATGCTGCCTGGTTTGGAGGGTAGTTCTTACGAGGAAAGGTTGAGGGAGTCAGGCTTTTCTCTTTAGAGCAGAGGAGGGTGAGAGGCGACTTAATAGGAGGTTTATAAAATGAGGAGGGGTTGGAGTGGACATGCAGAGACTAATTTCCTTGGGTGGATGTAGCTGTTACCGGAGGCATAACTATAAAGGTACATAATGGGAGATATAGGATGGATGTCCAAAGTAGATTCTTTACTCAGTGATTGGGGTGTGGAATGGACTGCCTGCTGGATAGTGGAGTCGGACACTTTAGGAACTTTCAAGTGGTTACTGGATAGCACCTGGATCACACCAGAATGATAGGGAGTGGGATAGCTTGATCTTGGGCTTGGACATAGCTCGGCACAACATTAAGGGCCGAAGGATCTGTACTGTACTATGTTCTAATTTGGAACCTGAATGTCATTTTTCAGAGATTGGAAGATTATGGACTGGGAGTCCGCAGGAACAAGTATGAATTCTTCCAGTCCGATGCTGAGTATTTGGGACACGTGATTGATGCCATGAGCCTTCACAAATTTCCTTCAAGGCCAAGGCTATGTCAGAGGCCCCTCAACTCAGAGTATTAACCAGTTGCAATACTTCCACGGATTGTTAAATTACTTGAGTTAGTGTGTGATACATTCTCTTATGGTGTGGGCCGAAGGGCCTGTTTGTGCTGTAGTTTTTCTATGATTCTGCGTTAGAGCAGGGGCGACCCACATCATGTCAACGGGTGAAACCAGACCTGTTGTCTTTTTCTCTTGAGCATTGAACAAGGCTAAAAGTATCCATGTACAATTTAAAATGGAAGCATTCAGAATTATCTTTAGAGAAAAGAAATTCCATCAATTTCTGTATGGAAGAAACTTCACACTATTGACAGGTCATCGTTCATTAACTACCAGGTCTAGACCACACATGGGAATTCCATCACTGGTAGCAAATAGACTGCAGAGATGAGTATTGGACATTGATGCCAAAAAATATTGGCATTGTTATGTGGATGGAATGTCAAGATCACCTTGACAAAGTACTTTAGCAATTAGTAACTTATCTCTAAAGTGGAATTATCTTCTAGTTTGAACAGGTAGGCAGTACACCAGTCACTTTAAAAAAAACGAAGCACAGAAACAGGCCCTTCGATCCACCACGCCTGTGCCAATTACTTTGTCCTATCTACACCAATTGCCTATATCCCTCCATACTCACGTATCTATCCAGATAAGCTTTAAGTGTCACTAACATGTCTGCCTTAACCACCTCACTTGGCAGTGCATTCCAGGCACCCCCCCCCACTTTTGGGAAAGTGAGGAAATAACATTTATTTATTAGTCACAATTAAGGCATTAACACTGCAATGAAGTTACTGTAAAACTCACTGAGTTGCCACTCTGATACCATATGTATCACTTCTAAAAGTATTATGATGGAAGACCTCAGAGCTAAGACCAGACTTGAAACTGCATTCCTCTGGAAGACTGGAGCTGTCAGTACAATCAGGATGTCTGCTTTGGGGTGTCTGAGTGATCATTCCACCACCACTTAGAGAAGACTAAGCAAGTTACATGAGCACCACTGCTGAATTGCATGCATGAAGGAAGGAAACTAGAGGTTCACCAACAGGACACTAGAGGTTCACCATCAACTGTTCAGACAGTGAGAATCTCTGACTTATAGATTATTGTCCATGTAGCATTTGTCTGAATTTGTTAGAGATGTACAATTTAAAGGGGGAGAAAATGTTATGAAATATTATAGATTAATATTGATTGTTAATAGCTGCAAAAAGAACTGTGCATTAATATAGTCATGACATCACAGATTGTAAATGCAGGGAAACTCAGTGAAGCAGCAGCCATGTTGCGAACACCATCCTATAAATAAACTCTTATTTTTACCCTCCATTCTTCATACTGCTAATTCTCCAACATAAAACACAGTTATTTCTGGAAGACCGGATTGGATGTGAATTGAAGAGAAAGCGGGAACATGTTCCTTATGTGTAAAGACGAGAAACCTACAACTCTCAGCACTGCTGAAACAATGGAAATAGCCAGAAGAGGTTTGTAGACTTTGCGGACCTTTTGAAGGACGTACAACTAATACAGTTGCTATAATGAAATTTACTTCATCAGAATTATCAATTGAGAGGCTAGAAAAGACCTTTCGTAAGTTTGGATTTTCTGAACAATTGTTAAGTGAGAACAGACCTCAATCTGACTCAGAAGAATTCAAACATTTATTGAACGTAACATAATGGTATTCAATGCATTCGGTCAACATATCCTACTAGCAGAACATTTTAGAACATAGAGCAATACGGCACAAACTGGCCCTTCGGCCCACGAATTGCACCGATCACATCTACCAATCCACAGACTTATCTATAGCCCCCTAGCCTATTCTTTTCCATATACTCATCCAGAAGTCTCTTAAAAGACCCCAGTGAGTTTGCCTCAACAACCTCCGACGGCAGTCGGTTCCATTCACTCACCACCCTCTGAGTGAAAAACCTACCCCTGACATCTCCTTTGTATTTGCTTCCCTGCACCTTAAATCTGTGTCCTCTCGTAGTGACCATTTCAGCTCGGGGAAATAGTCTCTGAGAGTCTACCCTATCTATTCCTCTCAACATTTTATAAACCTCTATCAGGTCGCCTCTCAACCTACTTCTCTCCAGTGAGAAGAGTCTCAGCTCCCTCAACCTATCTTCATAAGGCCTGCCTCCCAATCCAGGCAGCATCCTTGTAAATCTCCTCTGAACTCTCTCAATAGCCTCTGCATCCTTCCTATAGTGAAGCGACCAGAACCGTGCACAATACTCCAAGTGGGGTCTGACTAGAGTCTTATAGAGCTGCATCATTACCTCCTGACTCCTAAACTCTATTCCTCGATTAATGAAGGCCAGTACACCGTACGCCCTCTTGACCACTTCCTCCACCTGCGAGGCCGATTTAAGAGTCCTATGGACCCAGACCCCGAGATCCTTCTGCTCTACAACACAGCTAAGACAGCTTATATTTTGTCCAAGCTATAAAGCATACTTGAGAGCAACCACGGAAGAAGGATTGTTAATCAAACATCTTAAACATTGTAGCACAGTGGTACAGCGGTTAGCACTGCTGCCTCATAACATCAGGGGTGTGGGTTCGGTTCCAGCCTCAGGTCGCTGTTTACGTGGAGTTTGCACATTCACCCATTGTCTTCCAGGTGCTCTGGTTTCTTCCCACAGTCCAAAGATGAGCAGGTTACATGTTTTGGCCGTGCTAAATTGCTCCTCAGATGTCCAAAATGTGTAGGTTAGGGGAATTAGTGGAATAAATGCATGAGGTTAAGAGAATGGGCTTGGGTAAAATGCTCTGTCTGAGAATCAGTGCAGTCATGATGGGCCAAATGGCCTCCTCCTGCACAGTAGGGATTCTATTCTATGATTTTACGAAGTTCTACTAGCATATAGGAATACTGTTCATTCTACAACCAAAATCTCACCTACATTATTAACAATGAACAGACAATTACGTTTGGCATTTAATTTGCTGAAATCTTTGAAAATTAAAGAAATCATAAACAACGACAGATAGAATGACTGGAAAATGATACACAACATTGTCCTTGATGGAAGGCAAATGTGTTTTGAGTAGGAGTTAATCCTCAAGAGAGAAGTGGTTCCTGCCACAATCCTTGCACAGACTGGAGCTGCCATCCAAACCACAGAAGACATCATTTAGAGGAGGCATGCGGACCAGATATTGGTGGAAAGAACTGATCCATCAGAAATGGAACTTGCTGAAAATCTTTGTTCAATCATACAAAGTCCTGACCTAAACCTTCCTGTAACCTTAACACTGACAAGACACTGTTGAGAAAAGCAGCACCTCACCTGTAGGCCAAACAGGGAATCAACCTCTAGCTATAATATCGATGCCAATTAAATTCGTGCAAAGAAAAAAATGCCACAGGTTACAATTACTAAAAGCAGGACACTAGAGGTTCACCATCAACTGTTCAGAGAGTGACAATCTCTAACTTAGATTATTATCCATGTGGCACTTGTTTGAATTTGTTGGAGACATACAACTTAAAAGGGGAGAAAATGTTATGAAATATTATAGATTAACATCAATTTTTGATAGCTGCACTGAGCACTGTGTATTAATATAGTCATGATATCGTAGATTGCTAACGCAGGGAAACTCAGTGAAGAAGCAGCCATGTCGCGAACACCACCCAATAAATAACTCGGTTATTTTTAACTCTCCATTCTTCATAGTGTGAATTCTCCAACATAAAACACAGATAAACTCAGTATTACTTCAAATATAGCCAAGAAAATAGAACCAGCTGTGAATTTAAATGAATGCATAGAAAATGCAAGATAGGTATTAGGAAAGAGTCTTTAAAATCAAAGAATGATAAACATTTGGGAATAACTCTCTAGGTGTTACAGCAGAGCCAGAGTTGAAATCAATCTTGGACTGTAGCACAAAATGGGGCAACCGATTAATAGCAACCCATTCAACTTCAGTGGAAAAGAAATGGGGCTGTGTAAAATCAGCTGTCAATTTGTGGAAAATTAATTTCACATTCAAAAAGGCTAATGAAGGTTCAAAGTGTAGCTGATATTATCCCAGGAGAGCGAGAGTCAGGAGAGGGATTTATGGGCTGATCTCTTGCATTTTAATGTAATTTCTACTATAAAATGCAGAAAACAAGTTGTGCCACGTCACATTGCAAGAAGTCTGACAACACCAAGTTTAAGTCCAACTGATTCATTTGATAGTAATTCGATAGTAAATCAAATAAATTGGTTAGACTTAAATCTGGTGTTGTCAGACTTCTTACTGTGTTTACTTCAGTTCAACGCTAGCATCTCCACATCACGTCACATTACAACCAGCTGCATTAGGGCTGAGCATCAACTTATAGTCCCGAGCAGGCATAACAGATCATAATCACTTGTCCACAAAGGTGTATCCTTTAACAGAATTATTAGAACACAGCTTTTGAAGCACAGGTTATCAAACCTGGAATTTTTTTTTTGCAAATGCACACATCAGGAATTCTGCATTGAGTGCTGTTCTATGTTACAAGCTAAAGACAGAATACAAACCCACATTATATTTTATTAAGTGCATTGTAAAACATTTAACTAACGTTAACAGGATAGTGTGTGCAGCTTAATGTTGCCTTGACTTAAACTGGCAAACAACCATTTAAACCTGGCACCTATGCACAACATTCAAATAGATCTCCTATGTATAGCAATCAATGAATCCCCCAACTTTTCTGAGGAATAACTAGCACATTACTCAATTATTTACAAATTGAAAAACACCCAAAAAAAATCAAGGCACTCCATATATTCAGAGATTTGACAGTGAATACTATAAAAGGATCTCCAGTAATCAAACTATTTCCATATTTCCAAGAAGCCAAACAATTCAAATTCCTTTTCACACTGTGTTAATTATATCCTGCAGACCAATTCTAGAAACAGTGCCAGCTATCTTAACCAGTCTGGAAGATGATGACCAGCAACAAAACTCAAGTGCAATTAAACAGATTTTGGCATCAAACTACTGACTAATTTGGGAAGACTTGCTAACAGCTGGATGGTCGAGATTCAATTTAATGCAGACTGAAAGTTGGTGGTCTCAAATCCTGAGCTTTCTGTACATATGTATGTGCTTTACATAACAAGCAGTCCTGACTCTCCAGTGATTTCTGACTCTTGGCCACCTTGTTAGGCTACTTTCTCTCGAGGCTTTAATACAAGGTGAATTGCTAAAGTTCAATGAAAAATAGGAAGAACTGCAGCAGCAACAATCTTATGAACCTGACATCCATTACGTAATTAAATGGCCCAGAGGAAGTTCCCATTCAGATTAAGTTACACTCTAGAAGCCATTAACTGTCTATCTGGAAAAAATTAAATTTAGCATCGTAACTGGATACAAGTGAAAGTTACTTCTAAAATCGTAACGTACCAAAACAAAAACATTACCTGCCATTAACTATTATAGAATTTTGTGCTTTTTCAAAAAAACTTTTTTTTGAAGCTTCAGCATAAGTTACTACAAAGCCTGGTTCATATGGGGTAGGAGTCTTAGCTGTGTTGTAGAGCAGAAGGATCTCGGGGTCCGGGTCCATAGGACTCTTAAATCGGCCTCGCAGGTGGAGGAAGTGGTCAAGAAGGAGTATGGTGTACTGGCCTTCATTAATCAAGGAATAGAGTTTAGGAGTCAGGAGGTAATGATGCAGCTCTATAAGACTCTTGTCAGACCCCCACTTGGAATATTGTGCGCAGTTCTGGTCGCCTCATTATAGGAAGGATGTAGAGGCTATTGAGAGGGTTCAGAGGAGATTTACAAGGATGCTGCCTGGATTGGGAGGTAGGCCTTATGAAGATAGGTTGAGGGAGCTGAGACTCTTCTCACTGGAGAGACGTAGGTTGAGAGGTGACCTGATAGAGGTTTATAAAATGTTGAGAGGAATAGATAGGGTGGACTCTCAGAGACTATTTCCCCGAGCTGAAATGGTCGCTACGAGAGGACACAGATTTAAGGTGCAGGGAAGCAAATACAGATGTCAGGGGTAGGTTTTTCACTCAGAGGGTGGTGAGTGAATGGAACCGACTGCCATCAGAGGTTTTTGAGGCAAACTCACTGGGGTCTTTTAAAAGACTTCTGGATGAGTATATGGAAAAAAATAAGATAGGGGGTTATAGATAGGTCTGTGGATTGGTAGATGTGATCGGCGCAACTCGTGGGCTGAAGGGCCTGTTTGTGCTGTATTGTTCTATGTTCTGTGTTCTATTACAAAATCACAGAATATTACAGTACAGAAGAAGTGCTTCAGCCCATCAAGTCTGCACTGTTGCATGAAATGCCCCAACCTACCCATCTAATCCCATTTGCCAGGCACTCTTTTCACAGCCTTGAAATGTTATGGAATGCCAAGTACTCATCCACATTCTCTTTAAAGGATGTAAGGCATCCCGTCTTCACCATCCTTCCAGGCAGTTCATTCCAGACGTCACTACCCTTTTGAATAACAAGGTTTTTCCTCAAATCCCCCCAAACCTCCCTTCCCTCACTTTTAACTTGTGTCCCTCGTAACTGACCCTTCAACTAAGGAGAACAGCTGCTCTCTATCGACTCTGTCCATGCCCTTCATAATCTTGAACACCTCAACCAAGTCACCCCTCAGCATTCTCTGCTCCAGAGAAAACCCCCCAAGCCTATCCAATCTCTCTTTGTAACTTAAATGTTCCAGCCCAGGTAGCATCCTGGTAAATCTCCTCTGCACTCCCTCCAGTGTGTTCACATCCTTCCTATAATGTGGAGACCAGAACTGCACCTATGCTCCAAATGTGGCCCCACCAGAAGTTCTATACAATTCCACCATGACATCTCTGCTTTTGTAATCATTAACTGTAGCTATATAGTGCATCCAGATACAGGAAAAAACTGATCATGAACTTCTATTTCTAGTTGAGAAATGTCCATTTTCCACCAGACTGCAAGCCCTCTTCTACGTCAGAGGACCGATAGAAAGAGATATGAAATGGAAATAATACTCACTTTAGGGCTTACACTATCAGCACTCAGGAATCCTGCATGGGTGGCATGGTGGCACTGCTACTTAACAGCTCCAGAAACCTGAGTTCAATTCCCAGCTTGCGTCACTGTCTATGTGAAGCTTGCACATCCTCCTCATGGCTGCGTGGGTTTCCTCCAGATGCTCCAATTTCCTCCCACAGTCCAAAGATGTTTGGGTTAGGTTGATTGGCCGTGCTAAAGATCTCCCCTTAGGGTCCAGAGATGCAGGGTCGCGGGATTAGCAGGTAAATACATAGGAATATGGGGGTAAGGCCTGGATGGGATTGTGGTTGGTGCAGACTCGATGGGCCAAAGTGGCCTCTTTCTGCACTGTAGGGTTTCTATGATTCTATGAATTCCAAGGAATGGGCAATAGTTACCAACCATTAGACAAGAATGGCATCAAAGATGAAAAAATTAACTCAAAATAACAAGTCTAGATGTTGGTAACTTGATGAGAAGCAATGAAGCAATTAACCTGATGAGAAAAATAATAGTTCATGGATTTCCAAGAAATAAAATAGTGGGGGAATAAAGCAAAAGAAATCACATTATACTCCATCTACCAAATGTTTGCCCACTCTCTTAACCTGTCTATATCCCTTTGCAAAGTTTCTTCCTCCTCTTGACAATTTATCTTCCTATCTATCTTAGTGCTACTGTACATTTGCCGACGGAACCAAAGTAATGCTAGAAAGCAGAGGTGAAACATGGAGTAAAGGGGTTATACCTCGCGCAACAGATGTGGATCAAGAGCAGACTGAAGAATTCAGATGAACAACACAATTCAAACAATACCAAAATGTGGCAGGGAAAGTGGTGGCAAGTGACCTGAATAAACACAGGGGGAGAGAAAGAGCAGGATATAACATTATCCTTGGTGGAAATGGTTTTGGAAGAGGAAATGAAGTGGGAGCCAAAATCCTGGAGTTTTCCCATGTCATTCCAAGTGGTAATACTAAATATCTGGTACCAAAGGGTTTTGTAAAGGGTAGGTCATGCCTTACTAACCTCATTGAGTTTTTTGAAAAAGTGACTAAAGAGGTAGATGGGGGTAAGGCGGTTGATGTGGTATATATGGACTTTAGTAAGGCGTTTGATAAGGTGGCCCATGGAAGGCTTCTGCAGAAAATGCAGATGTATGGGATAGAGGGTGATTTAGCTAATTGGATTAGGAATTGGCTAGCAGATAGAAGACAGAGGGTGCTGGTTGATGGGAGATATTCATCGTGGAGTTCGGTTACAAGTGGTGTACCTCAGGGGTCTGTTTTGGGCCCCTGCTGTTTGTAATTTTTATAAATGATCTGGATGAGGGTATTGAAGGATGGATTAGTAAATTTGCAGATGACACTAAAGTCGGTGGAGGGTAGATAGTGAAGAGGGGTGTTATAGTTTGCAGAGGGACTTGGACAAGTTGCAGAGCTGGGCCGAGAGGTGGCAAATGGAGTTTCATGTGGAAAAGTGTGAGGTAATGCACTATGGCAGAAATAATAAATGTGTAGAGTATAGGGCTAATGGTAGGATTCGTAGTAGTCTTGATGAACAGAGGGATCTTGGTGTGTATGTGCATAGATCCCTGAAAGTAGGCAGTCAAGTCGAGAAGGTTGTTAAGAAGGCATAGGGAGTCTTAGCTTTTATTGGTAGGGGGATTGAATTTCGGAGCCGCAACATCATGTTGCAACTGTACAAAACTCTAGTGCGGCCGCACTTGGAGTATTGTGTGCAGTTCTGGTCCCGGCATTATAAGAAAGATGTGGAGGCATTGGAGAGGGTACAGAGGAGGTTTACCAGGATGTTGCCTGGTATGGAGGGCAGGTCTTATGAAGAGAGGCTGAGGGATTTGAGGTTGTTTTTCGTTAGAAAGGAGGCGGCTAAGAGGGGACCTAATCGAAACATATAAGATGATTAGAGGTTTAGATAGGGTGGACATTGATAGCCTTTTTCCTAGGATGGAGAAAGCTAGCACGAGGGGACACAGCTTTAAATTAAGGGGTGATAGTTATAGGACGGATATCAGAGGTAGGTTCTTTACCCAAAGGGTGGTTCGGGAGTGGAATGCCCTGCCTTCAGCAGTTGTAGATGCGCCAAGTTTGGTGGCGTTTAAGAGGTTAGTTGATAAGTATATGGAAGAGAAGGGAATGGTTTCGTTTGGAGGGGCATTGCTTTTTATATTGGTCGGCGCAACATCGAAGGCCGAAGGGCCTGTTCTGTGCTGTAGTGTTCTATGTTCTAAAGTGCAGGAATCACCTTAAAATGTATAACAGTGGTGGTAAAGAATCGCTGCTGAGCTACATGGTGGCTAAAAAAAAACCCGCAAAAGAAGCTAAGAACTACAAATTCAAACATTATTCAAAGGAAAGGGATATATTGAAAATTGCAAAAACCAGTGAGGAATTAAACTCTGACAGGAGCATGAAGATCAACAGACCAAGATCCAATTTATGGCCTAGGGAAGAGGGGGAGAACAAAAGGGTATAAAGTTTATTGATGAAGAGTTGGATAAATGAGTAGTTTCAAGTATCTAGGGTCAATGATGGCAGAAGATGAAAGTATAGAAATGGAAATTAACCAATGCCAGCTCTTGGAGTTATTGGCAGAATGCAGTGGAATGCTAGGTGAATGAAAAGCATTGCCTGAATTGAAAGGAAAAATCTACAAGACAGCTGTGAGACTAGCCTCATTATGTAGAAACTTAGACAACACCAGAACAAAATCTAAGTTGACTACACAAAGTGCTATATTATTTTGTTGACCAAGTGGGAATTTGTTATAATTTAATATAAAATTGCATTTTGATTTGGTTCAAATGTATAAAACTATGAAAATGTTTGTATATTTCAATTGCTTAGACTAGACTTGATCATAATGGGAGGATATTTGCATCTGAGCCCACTTGTGAGAAAAACTATACAAACGCAGAGTAATCAAGACTTGTCTGTTTTTTGCTCATTTGCAAGTTCATAGTTTACATGCAAATCCTCATTGACACAAGTTAACAATTTCCTTTCTATGCTTCCACTCCTTCAGTCTGTGGTTCATATCCCCTCTGCCATTCTTGGTTGCGTTAGTCAAATTGCACTACTCTCAAGCAGACAGACTCTTAATAAAAAAGTCCTTCCAATGGTGCTGCGAGTCAACAGGAAAACGTATTCACCCCATTGCTTAGTTTTTGTTTTCAAAGCATACAAGAGAGAAGAGCAGCAGTGAACACAAACACATGACATTAACAACCAGTCTACAGAAGAGATGAAGCAGAAAATAAGAACATACAGACTGTGACTGAAAACAGAATAGAGATCTTGTGTTTTCAATCCAATCTCCTTACTTGCAACATAAGCTTGACAAACTGCACTTTCAGGCAACAGGTTTGACTGCACATGCATGGTACAATTATTTTCCCCATTATACTTAACTCTAATAGTAAATCAATCTATCCAAATTAAGAGCTCATCCTCAAGAAGACATTAACAATATTGAAAAATGCATATGTTTTAATGCAGAAAAACAACCCAAAGCATTTTACAAAGTAGGAGAAGGGGAAATTAGGGTAATCAAATGGGCAAACTTAATGAGGATCCTAAAGAAAGAGAGAGAACTGAAGTGGTTAAAAGGTTCAGGAAAGACATTGCAAAGTTTGATGCCTCAACAGCCAAAGGCACAACTGTGTATAGATGCTGCAGTGAAGTCTAGTCAACCCAGTCAGATGCGATCTGGCGAAGAGACTGAATAACAGGGAGGCAAGAAGTGATTGGGACATTGAGTTTGCATCCTGTTGCGTCAACTATTTGAGGGAGAACAGGGTGTCCAAGCTCAGTTGGAAATGCTGTCAAACAAAAATCAGTGACTAAATTTTTAAGGAGGAACAGTGGTTCCTCAAGACAATATTGAAGGCTTTTGTGATTCATCGTGATGGGTAAACTGACTTCTAGGACACCAGATTACATGGTTTGACATGCACCACCACAGCAAGATCAAAGAGCCATCTAAAACAGCAATGGCCACATTGTGGCAGAAACAAGAGCACAAGTACTGAGCCATCATTTTCATTGCACTGCCATCCCCGTTCAGCAGCAAAGCTAATCGCAATAATCCAAGTAGAATTAATGACTAAGATCAAGACAAAATACTAGACCAGTTGAAAAAGCTCAAATAAGTCCCCAAACTAATGGATAGGATTTATATTCCAATTACTTATTCTAGAACTCTAGGCAAGTGTTGAAATTTAAGAGGCACTTGGCAAACAACGTGGTGATGTCGAAAATATGCAGTAAAATGATGCTCCAGCTTTATTAGCTTTGATATCTTTGAAGACAGAACTGCATACTGAAGTACAGTTCCATAATTAAGTAGCCGTCCCTTAGCTGATCTATATAACTCCAGTTTCCTCCTGTCGTACAAAGATGTGCGGGTTAGGTTGATTAGCCATGCTAAGAAATTGCCCCTTAAGTGTCCTGGTTAGAAGGTTTAGTGGGTATACTATGTAGGGATATGGAGGTAGGGCCTGGGTGGGATTGTGTTTGGTGCAGACTGGGTGGGCCAAAGGGCCTCTTTCTGCATTGTAGAGTTCTATGATTCTATGACTATTCTTTTTGCTATATTATCATGGAGGCCACAGATCGAACTATCCAGAGACAGGAGGAATCTTTGGTTTTTTTTCCCTCTCCCCTCCGCCTTAATTTCTCTAGCCTAGAGATATGGAGAGCAATTTTAGAACACCATTTGAAATCCCAATATCTTTACTAAACCTAGGGGCAAGGCGCTCAAAATTACTGCCCTGCAAGGCTTAGTATTTGTGCCCTTGAGACATCAGGCAGCTCTTGTGGTAATGAGCAGTCCTACTGGTGCAAGATTAATGCAGTGAATCAGAGTTTCCTTTCTAAGAAATACTGTGGCTAAAAACAACTCCCATTGCTCTAATCACTTGGGTAAAAGAAATGGAACTCGAGAAGACTTCAGACAAAGTCTAAAGATAGCCCGATTCAAGTCAAACGTAATATGTGAAATCCTGCAGCTCATGAACTTGACGTGTTGAAGGAAAGGAAAAGCAAAGAAAATGTGCAAAAATTAAAGGCTGAAGCAGTCTAGCAAAGGAGGCTAATTATTACTAGCATGTGAACATAAATCCAAATGCAAACTACCTATTCCATGAAGTCTGACATGTGCAATTCGCTTTGGGTGCGCAGGCTATGTTAACTGAGTTGACAATAATAACAGATATTAAGACATTGATTAATATTAAAATTAGGTTTTAGATTAAACAGATGTGGTTGAGAATTCATAGCTGAATAGATTAAATGTTATCCATGGAAACAATGGGTTTGATGGGTCAAATAGCCTTTGCTCATTCCTACTACCTTGTGTTTTCTTTTCTTGTGCAAGGTGACAAGATCTAAAAGAGAACAGGTTCACTCAGATGAGATTCATGTCCCTTTAAATTGCAGAACCCATTTTAAACAAACTACTCTTGCAACATTCTCCCACTGCTCAGGAAGTTACACTATGTATTGTTCAGATAGGTGCCATAACATTTGACAGCAAAAAATATGACATTTGGCCCATTGTGCTTGAAAGAGCTATTCACTCACTCAGTCTCATTCCTTCCCCATATTCCCAAGTGCAAGATACAACTGTAAGCTTCAGCTGGTGGATATTCAGAGCCTGAAATTTAAGAGGTTGGGGATGGAGAAATGGCAAGCCTGAAGACTTGAGCTTCACCTAGATTTAACAGCAAATGTATAATTATATTCTGGCCAGCTACCAGGTTGGAGAAACAGTGGTAGGAGGTCAAACTGGAGACCTATAGGGACATTCCCCAGCAACGTGGGGTAAGTTGCAGATTCGGGATGGGATGGATGTGTGCAGTAGAATGGGTTGGGAGCTCAATGTCAAGAGAATGTTTGTACAGATCAGTAGCATAAAATCATACTAACTGCCCATCATAGATTAAGTGTTCAGACCACGTGATTGAAAACAAAAGAGCACTAACTAGTGGAACTGGAGGCAGCCATTTACACCCGACAGTAGTGCCCATGCCCATCCAGAGTCAGGGGAAGCCTATCAAGGCACTGATACCATTCCATTTGCATTACAGTGTTCCCTTATTTAATAAATCATGGCTAGGGTGATTGACAGAACTTCAATAGAAAATATTCCTCAATTCAAGGTCTTGCAAGGGACAACTTGGCAGATTAAGAATTTAAGAAATAGGAGAAGGCCATTCAGCTTGTTCAGCCATTTAATAAGATCATGGTTGAATTTTTATATCACTCCACTATCCTGCTAAACAAAATACAAAAGAGGTTGTTAATGGATGGTTTCGCCTGTAGTGGCGCGATGACTTCAACCAGGCTAATGAGGTTGCCTTGCTAGAATATGCAAAAGAGATACCTGAAGAGTCCTAATTGACGATTAAATTAGGGAGCCTCATGCTCTCTATTTAAAGTAAAGTGTGTCAGACTTCCAGCTTCTATTCTGCAGGGAGCAACTGGAGAACTGGCTGTACAATGTATGGTGTAAATAAAGTTACTTGGTGATGGGACTTTCACGTCCGTGGAATTATTACAAGGAGTATGGAAAGTTGTGATAGCCGCTTTAGCTCCTTGAAGCAGACACTGAGCTGCCAGCAGTGTTGAAATGCCAATGCATTATTAACAACTGTAAAGTGATTCTTCTGACAATACAACACTTAAGTTTCTTCCACGTATCATGGCATCTCTTTTAAAGTGGAAAATATTCCAAATGCCAAACTGCTGAAAGCAGAGTTTCTTCACTTAACAGTCAGCTCAAGAGCTGAACCATCCACAAAAGATTATAAACTTGATACCGTAAGGGAAGGGCCTCACAGAGAATGAAGAGCTGTGTGTCAGAAGACATCATGGTAACAAATTTAAATTTCATACATGAATTCAAATTCACTCCAGTTACCCAGAGATCCTCAAAATCCTCAGTGCAGAAGGAGGCACCTCAGCCCATCGAGTCTGCATCAACAACAATCCCACCTTGGCCTTATCCCTGTAACCCCACATATTTAGCCTGTCTCTCTAACTTATGCATCCCAGGAACCGTGAGGCAATTTGCCATGGCCAATCAACCTAACCCGCACATCTGTGGAAAGAAACCAGAGCACTTGGAGGAAACTCACACAGACACGGGGAGAAGATGCAAACTCCATACAGTGACCCAAGTCTGGAATCGAAGCAAGTCCCTGGAGCTGTAAGGCACAGTGCTAACCCCTGTGCCACCATGCTGCCTCAATAAATCCTAAATAATCTTCAAATCCAAAGGCATAATAAAATTTAACTGGCTGTGCTAAAGTTGAGCCAATACTTTCTTGCTCAGTGTAGGCAAGAATTAAGTACTACGCTGTACAGTAGTGCAGAAAAATACAGAGATTAATCACATTTTAGAACTCTCTTTGGTATTAAATCAAAGCCTATGCTAATTCCATTAGTCTAAAATAGGAGAAGTTGCAATAGATGAATTATTTTACTGGGAAATCAAGCACCCTCGCCAAAGAGCTTTTCTGGCAAATGAAATTTCTTATTTGACTTGCTAAGGCAATAAAATATAGCAGAGACTTATTATTTCTGAGATAAAGAAATAAATCCTGTGAAAGACCTATCCTTACCTACTAAGTATTGAAGTAAATTCCTTCTGCTCTGCCCAATGCTTTTGCACTGATCACTTGCAAGGCTTCCTCTTTTTGTGGTAATAATTTTGAACTGCAGCCTCTTTTCTTCGGTCATGATATAACGCTTCATACAAGGGCAAAATATGAAAAGTTTGTCCAAGCAACAGACTGGATTCAACCTCCAGTCCCAAAGTGTGTGAACTAAAGAGCTCCTTTGTTCCTTAAATTTAATAATAGCATATCTGATATTTTAAAAATTTTCCTTCTGCTACTGGTCAGGAGAAAGCAGGAAAAAGTTAGGGCTATTTTCAATGTACAATACACATTAGAACTTTTCAGCTGCATGCTACAACTGCACAGATTTATTAGACGTACAACTACAATAATGCAAATGCACATTCATAATTATATAATTAATTGCCAATGCAATATAAAGACATACACAAATGGATTTATTTTGTCACATGTATTGGGTATATTGAAAAGTATTGTTTCTTACACACTATACAGAAAAAAACAACTGTTCATAGAGTACATCGGGGAAAATGAAAGGAAAGGATGCAGAATATATAGTCTTCCAGCTACAGATTGAGTGAAGAGAAAGATCAGCTTTATATATAGTGTTACAAGTATAGTTCCATTAGAGCACAGTGTCCTCTTATCAGTGGATCCAACCAATAATAAAAATGAGTTGCACTTTCGATAGGGAGCCACCTGCTCCACCCCAAGGGGACAGATGATACGGGACAGTTTTATACCATTGTTCTCAAGATAAGCCACAAATTCCTGGGATGTGAATTGCATTCCATCATCACAGATGAGTTGTTTGGGTTGTCCAAATCAAACTCATAAAACTCCTCTAGGATCCTTTCCATCATGCTGGATTTCATTATCCTGCCTTTGGGTCCCTCTGAATGCACATCCACTAGGACAAGAAACATGTAGCCTTCAATGAATCCAAAGTCGATTTCTATCCCTCTGCCAAGGCTGTTTGGCCAATCCTATGAGTGATCATAAAGGTAGAGTATTCCATTTTCTAGTACACAACTGGTATTCCTCACCTTTTCTTCTATTTGAACGTCAATTCCCAGCTACCAAAAATACCTCTTTCATCCACACTACCACTGTATGATCTTTGTGCAGTTAATCCAGGATTCAGCTTCATAAACAGAGGGATGATCACCTTGATTCCCCAGAGTAATACTTCATTTTGGATAATTCAAATTCCCTCTTTGTTGAATTGAGGATTCTTCTTTTGTTTGTCCAATGACGTTCCTCTCAAAACCACATCCATTACCTTTCTCATTATCAGGTTATTCCTCGTATGCTTTTGTACTTGAGACAATATTACTGGGACATTCACTACCTGGAAGAAATATTTGTTAATACAGCTGCCTGTGAATTGGTTATGTCCTGAAGTGGCAATCTTGATAAGACATCATGTTGTTCTGATCTGATGCTTGATTTCATAATTATACGCTGATAATATCAATGTCAGTCTCCGCAGACAATTTGCAGCTAATGATGGAATTCCCTGGTACGGGCCAAAAAGTGGAGAAGTCTATCATGTCCAACACACCATAGTTGTGTGGCCTTTCTTGCCACAGTTTCTATATTTATTTTCTCTACATTCTACATACACTTATAGCATGTTTGTATTTTAAAAGATTTCTCCTGGTTTGTTCCATCCTGTGTATTTTGGCTCCAGCTTCAATTTGGTAAGCTTCTTTTGTGGCCAATTCCAAAAACATCACAATCTGAACAACAGGTTTTAGTATTAGGATTCCAGAGCAGAAACCCCAAGTACATCATAAAGCCTGGCTGGAGAGAGAGGGAGAGGGGAGATAGAGGGGCAGGGAGGGGAAGGAGAGGGAGGGAGAGGGGGACAGGAACAGGGGCACAGGGGGTGCAAGACATCTTTTACTTCTTCCAAAATGAGGCAGAAACTACTCTAGGTTTTAAAAAAAACTCTCCTGAAAGCCTAGCTCCACCTATTAACACATGACTGCCTCTGTCAATCAACCTAATCAAAACCCTACTTTGAAACCCCAGGGGAAAAACCATGCAAACAAAAATAAATTAACTTGGATTAACAAACACATCTCTAGGTAAAATCAATCATTAGCCTGCAATCTCAGCATGTGAGCTACCTGTTCTGCAGTCAAATGGCACCATGCAAAACACAATTGCATTTTAAACAAACATGTCCCTCACAAGAAACATGATAAAATACATTTCTTAAAGGCACAACATCATTACAATGGGCAATAGTCTATGAATTGCTTCATTTTGAAGGCCACAAACAAGTCTCTCTTAGTGTCTTTGAGGGCTGAGGCAAACTTGCAGTTTTTTGCCAACCTTCTCAGCATAGCAAAATTGCTAAACATTTTTGGCTCTGTTGATAAAATTGGAATCTCTTTGCAACTGTTAGTGAATTAGGCAAGGGATGATTTTTAAGAATCTTGGTTAGTTCATCAGTTTTTTTTCACTAGGCTTCTCAGGATAGACAAGGCTTCAGAGCAAAGTCAAAGGTTTACGCCCTACTACACCTACGAAAGTAACTACTCATCCGATATCTTGTTTGCAGCCAGATAATACTGAAATCTCTCTTCTTAAACATTCCATTTTTCCATATCTTTTTTGAATGCCTTAATGGCTCCACCTTTAAAGTTACCAGTTATTAAATTGTGGTACTTTCTTAAACTTTTGCTCCCCTTTTCTTCATTATTAATTTATATTATTTGTTTTTTTTTCATTGGATCTGTAGTTTGAAAAAAGTTTTCTAATGATCAGGTTATTTGAATGAAGTGAGTTTTAGCACCTTATACTGTCTGACTTTCTCAAATGACATAAGTCAATTTTTAAAAAAATATGCAATAAGAAACACTGATGTTACATTACGTACAGGGATCTATCTCAGTATTCCACAAACAAATGAAAAAATACCACACAGTGTTTGCTGGTATTAGTTCAAGGATAAATATCGACAAAAAAACTGGTAAAGCTGCACTGTTCTTTATCAAAGGGTGTCAAGGGATCTTTTACATTGGTTGGAACACACACAAAACCTTGATTTTATTATCTCATCAGAAAGGCATCAATCCTCTGACAATGCAGCACTCCCTTAGGGTTGGCTTCAATTACCTGTTCAAATGCTTGGGAATGAGACTTGAGCGAGACTTGAATTTTCCGACTCAAGGGTTGATCTTCCAACTGATGCCATTCTCTATTCTGCTGCAAGATGTCATCATTCAGAGAATGTAGGAGAGTTTTGAACCTAACTAACCATTCATAATTTTTCCTCCATCCCATCCACCGAATACATTTTTGCGTACAATATAAAACTTAATGGTGGACAGACTTAATGGTTACCCTTACCACATTCCAAGGGAAATGGTTAACGTTTGATGGTTACTCAAGAGTACTTTAATGACTGGTACAAGTTACTTGTGAGGAAATCTACAGAACAGCAGTGGAGGGCATTCAAAGATGAAATGGGGAGGGTACAGGCCAAAAATGTTCCCTCTAAGGTAATAGGAAAGTGTAACAAACCCAGAGAAACGATGGATGACCAAAACATTCAGGATACAATGAGAAGGAAAAGAGGAGCTTTTTACAAGTATAATGAGAGTTATAAGTCTACAGAGGCATTAGTGAAGTGCAGGATGGAGCTTAAGAGATCGATCAGGAGAGCAAGGTGGTATAAGAAAGCTCTGGCTGGTAGAAGTAGAGAAAATCCTAAGATGTTGTATAAATATACAAATGGGAAGAGGATAACCAGGGAGAGTAGGGGTCTTTAGGAACCAAGGAGGAAATCTGTGAGTGGAGGCAGAAGACATTAGTAGGATGTTAAATGAATATTTCACATACGTCTTCACCCATGAGAATGTGGAGGTAGTTATGGAACTTGAGGAGAGAGACTGTGAGGCTCTAGAAAAAATTGTAGGGAGCAACAAGGTATTGGGGGTATAGGTGGGTTTAAAAACGGATAAATCTCCAAGTCCAGATGAATTGTGTCCAAGGGAGGAAATGGCAGGGGCTCTGACCCAAATTTTTAATTCTTCCCTGGCCACCAGGGAGGTGCCAGAGGACTAGAGAACAGCTAGTGTGGTCCTACTATTTATGAAAAGGTTGCAAAGACAAGCCAGGGAACTACAGACCAGTGAGTCTCACATCTATGGTTGGGAAACTATTGGAAAAGATTCTGAAGGAGAGAATCTGTCCCCATTTGGAGAAGCAATGTTTGATCAGGGATAGTCAGCATGGTTTTGTACAGACAGGTCATGACTAATAAATTTGATTGCGTATTTTGAGCTTGTGACCAAGTGTGTAGATGAGGCTAATGCAGTTGATGTAGTTTACATGGATTTCAGCAAAGCTTTTGACAAAATTCCACATGAGAGGCTTATTAATAAGGCTAATGCAAATGGGATAAAAGGTGGTCTGACAAAGTGGGTACATAATTGGCTTAGTGGTAGGACACAGAGGATGGTGATAGACAATGGCTTTAGCAACCCGTCACACACCACAGCAATTCATGCTGGACCCCCTGTTCATCATTTATACAAATAACATAGATGACTACGTGAGGGGTAAGATCAGTAACTTTGTGAATGACAAAGACTGGCTGGGGTGGTGTAACAGTGGGATTGAGTATCTTGGGTTACAGAAGATATAATTGAGATGGTCAAATGGGCAGATAAATGGCACATGGAATTTAACCCCGAAACATATGAGATGATGTACTTTGGGAAGGGTAATTTGACAAAAGAAGTATACCGCGAAAGATCTGACACTGGGAAGTTCTGAGGAACAAAGGAATCTTGGCTTCCCTGTTCACAGATTTCTGAATGTGGAAAGGCAGGTAAATAGGGTAGTGAAAAAGGCATATGGCACACTCAACTTTATCAATCAAGTACAGAATACAAAAGCAGAGAGGTCATGATGAAATTGTGTAGAATTTTGGTGAGGCCACAGCTGGAGTATTGTGTAGTTCTGGTCACCATATTGTAGGAAGGACATGAACATACTGGAGGAAGTGCAGAGCAGATTCACCAGGATGCTGCCTGGGATGGAACATTTAATTTATGAAGAGAGGTTGGATAGACTTTGTTGGAGCAGCGAAGACTGAAGGGCGACCTGACTGAGGTGTTCAAAATTATGATGGGCACAGACAGAGTGGATAAGGACCCCAGCTGTTCAGTTATGAGGGGACACAAGTTAAAAGTGAGGGTTTGGAGGTTTTTTTTTTGGGGGGGGGGGGGAACCTTGCTACTCAGAGGGTGGTGACTGTCTAGAATGTGTTGCCTGCAAGGGTACTGGAAGTGGGGTACCTCACATTCTTTAAGTAGTACCTGGATGAATACTTGGCAAGCCATAACATTCAAGACTAAGGGCCAAGTGGAATTAGGTGGGCAGGTCAGGGCATTTCAGCATTAGTGCAGATTCGATAGGCCGAAGGGCCTCTTTGGCACTCTAGTAATCTGTGCTGTCAAGCACTGTGATTTATAGCAGCTAAGAAAGTTACTAACAAATGTAAGTCTTTCATTCCCTACGGAATTTGACCCAACTATAAAGAATTCTTTAAACATCACATAATATAATTCATCAGTTCATGAGGTCCCCATGAATAACATTTTCTAATTAGAGGTCATACAGCATAATCTATTGGAGGGGCATCAAACTAATTTTAGATGGTGAGCCCCATCTTGCATCCTGGCATGTGGTACTGGAGCACATTCAGTACAAGTTATTTGGATGCTCCGGGATATAAATTAGGATGCATCTTGTGGCAATTCCCCAGTTTGTTCTTCCAACTGTAGCTGTTTAACAATCGTCCTTGAAAGGCTGCTGAAGGCCACTCAAATGATAAGCAGAACTTTTTTTAAAAACTTCTGGAGCAGCAGTTCTGCTTTCAGACCTTCAGAGATAGTGTGGGTCATTGTCTGCAGTTTCCACCATTCCTCCTCCCAGAGCATCTTGGCAAACATTAGGACTAAATTGGAACCAGAGCATCAGTCATGCTGCTTCCCACTGTTGCTGGCAACTTCTCTTGCTTATTGAAATAAGGCCTATGTGTCAGGACCTAGGTTTTTGGCACGCCCTTGAATTTTGATCCATCTTTTCACTATGAAGTTTTTCAACATTTCTTACTCCCTCAGAAATCAGTTTCAGTGACAGTTATCTCTGGGACAATCACATCTTTACAGTGGCATTATTTGTATGTTGAGGATTAGCAAACACTGCAACAGCACTAATTCAGAAAACTTTTATCTTCAGGTAACTTTCTTGCTTACATATCACTTCACGGTTTTCTTCACTGTCTTTGAAGGTTGCTTCCTGCATCACATGCTATCCTTTGCTTAATACTCAAAACACACGGGCTTTCCATTCATACCCAATAAGAAATACTTAATTAATTTTAACTTATTCAAATAGGAACAGGAGTGGATCATTTAGCTCTCTGAACCTTTTTCACCATTAACTTGGATGACAGTTGATGCTGAGCTTCATTTCATCTGTCTGCTTTTACATGTGTTTTATATCCTTATCTTTCACAAATTGCTCATTCTCGTTATTAATTGATTTAGTATCTACAGCTTTTTGTGGGAGAAAGTTCCACATTTCTATTAACCTGTATGTTGTTGCCTGGTCTGGAGGGTATTAGCTATGAGGAGAGGTTGGATAAACCCTGTTTGTTTTCACTGGAATGACAATGATTGAGGAGTGACCTGATAAAAGTTTACAAGATTATGAGTAGCAAGGACAGAATGGATAGTCAGGTGCTCTTTCCCAGGGTAGAAAAGTCAAGTACAACAGTATATAGTTTTAAGATGCACAGGGAAAAGTTTAAAGGAGATGTGTGGGGCAAATTTTTTTCTAAACACAGGTAGTAAATGTTTGGAATGAGCTGCCTGAGGTGGTAGCAGCATGTACGATCGCCGCATTTAAGGGCAATTAAATATGAATGAAATACATGAATAGCATGGGAATGGAAGGATATGGACTCTAAGTGCATACGATTTTAGTTTGTGCAGGCATCACGATTGGCACAGGCTCAGAGGGCCGAAGGGTCTGTGCTGTATTGTTCTTTGCACGGCCAGACTCTGATTTTTTTTAATATTAGGACCCTTGATCAAGACACCTGGAATAGCAGAAGACATTTCACTCTTTCCAGCCCATCAATTCATTTCAAGATTCCATAAATTTGAGCCAAATCACCCCTTAACCTTTAATATTTCAGGGAATACAAGCAAAGTTTATATAATCTCTTCTCGTATTCTAACCTTGGACCTATGGTAGTGCTCTAGCAAATCTGTACTGCTATCCTTCCAAGGTCAACATATCCTGAAATGCAGCGCTCAGAGCTAAAGGCAATAATCCAGGTATGATCTAATCAGGGCGTTTTTTTTGAACGGCTATAGCAAGACTTTCTCCCTTTACACTGAAACCCCTCAAAGTTATGAAGGCTAAGATTCCACAAGTCTTTTGGATTTCTTTGTAACTGATTCTTACACTTTTGTGATCTATATACAGAAAAATCCAAATCCTTTTGGAACTCAATTGTTCACAGCTTTTAATCATTTGAATAATACACAAAGTTTTCCTTTTTTGGTTCAAAATGGATGAGCCCATACATATCTTGTTTGAGATCTATCTATCACAGTTTTGTCCACTCACTTAACCTACTGATGTCTCTGTAAATGTTGTGCTCTCATCTAGCCTACTTACTCACGTCCTGTTATGCTATCAGCAGTAAAGTTTGACAACACCAATTTTAAATCCAACCGATTTATTTGATAGTAAATCCACGAGCTTTCGGCCTTTGTAGCCTTCGTCAGGCAAATGAGGTGTTCTGGTCTCCAAAAGCACACATATCTACATCATGCTATCAGCAAATCTGGATTTTTGGCTTACCATATTGATAAATAGAGATGCACATGTTGCACTTTAGAAACTGCATAATGTAAGAGGAGGTATACAAAAGTGATAGAAAAGTGACAAAGACACTAAAACATGTTGAAATAGTTTTTTTCCTCCTGTGAACTAGTAGCTTGGGTTCAGCTGGGATACAGTAGCTACTTTATTTTTAAACTGGGTCATTAAATTGTTAAAATTTATATCATTAATAAAATAAATGGTACCAAGTGAAAGCATAATCACTCAATTAAAGCATGAACACATCTCTCTCCCCAAATCTGGAGTGGTATCATTAAAATCACAGCCATAGGACATTCCCTTCCTCCAATCCAATCTTTCAGCTGGCAGACACAACACCATGGGTCATTAAGCCATAATAATTATGTAACTATAACAAAATCATGGGTAAATCAACACTTCTCTTTCAAACTAAAGAATCCAAGTCCAACATCTGTGTATTATTTGTTGAAGTTTCTGCTTCTACTCGTCTCTCTTGGATTAGAGTCATACATCAGGAAAAAGACCCTTGGGCCCAACTTGTCCATGCTGCCCAATTTTTACCATTAAGCTGTAGCCAAACCTTAATGGAGAGTTGTTTTTCAAACTGGAGATCTGTGACCTGCAGTGTGCCTCAGAAATCAGTGCTGAGCCCGCTGTTAATTGTCATTTATATTAATGATTTGGATGAGAATATAGGGGGCATGATTAGTAAGTTTGCAGATGACACCAAGATTGGACAATGAAGAAAGTTATCTCAAAACGCAACAGGATCTTGATCAATTGGGCCTGTGAGCTGACAAATGGCAGATGGATTTTAATTTATGTAAATGCGAGGTGATACATTTTGGTAGATTCAACCAGGATAAGACTTACTCATTTAATGGTAGGGCATTGGGGAAGAGTTACAGAACAAAGAGATCTAGGGATATGTGTTCATAGCTCCTTGAAACTGGAGTCACAAGTGGACAGAGTAGTGAAGGCGGCATTCGGCATGCTTGGTTTCATCAGTCAGAACATTGAACAAAGAACAATACAACACAGGAAACAGGCCCTTTGGCTCTTCAAGCCTGCGCCGCTCATTGGTCCAACTAGACGATTCTTCGATATCCCTCCAGTACCAGTCTGCTCATGTGACTATCCAGATTAACAATCCTAGAGTGTCTGTCTCCATCACCCTGCTTGGCAGTGCATTCCAGGCCCCCACCACCCTCTGCATAAGAAACATCTCTCTGATATCTCAGTTAAACCTCACCCCCCTCACCTTGAACCTCTGACCCCTCGTGTTTGTCACCTCTGACCTGGGAAAAAGCTTCCCATTGTTCATCCTATCCATACCCCTCATGAGCACAGGAGTTGGGTCATCTTGAAGTTGTACAAGACATTGGTAAGGTCACACTTGGAATACCCTGTGCAATTCTGCTCACTTCATAATAAAAAGGATATTATTAAACTAGAAAGAGTGCCGAAAAGACTTACTAGAATGCTACCGTGAATTATGGATTGAGTTATAAGAAGAAGCTGAATAGACAGACATTTTTCTTTGGAGCGTAGGAAGCTGAGAGGTGACCTTACCATAGAACCCTACAGTGTAGAAAGAGGCCTTTCGGCCCATTGAGTCTGCACTAAACACAACCCCATCCAGGCCCTACTCCCATATCCCTACATATTATACCCACTAACCCCTCTACCCTGGATATTAAGGGGCAATTTCTTAGCATGGCCAATCAACCTAACCCGCACACAGACACGAGGCGAATGAGCAAACTCCACACAGACAGTGATCTGAGCCGGGAATCGAACCCAGGACCCTGGAGCTGTGAAGGAGCAGTGCCAACCATTGTGCTACTGTGCCGTCCATATACCATACACCTTTTATAGTCCTTATGGAGGTCTATAAAATAACGAGGGGCATAGACAAGGTAGATAGACTCCTACTTTTGGGAAAAGATATTGACTAAAACTAGAGGGCATAGGTTTAAGATGAGAGGGGAGAGAAACAGAAGTGTCCAGGGGACAATTTTTTCCACAGAGGGTGGTGAGTGAATGGAACAAGCTTCCACAAGTAGTAGAGGTGGGTACAATTTTATCTCTTGAAAAGCATTTTGACAGTTACATGGGTATGACGGTTATAGAGGGATATGGGCCAAATGCTGGCAACTGGGATTAGCTTAGGGGTTTAAAAAAGGGTGGCATGAACAAGTTGGGCCAAAGGGCCTGCTTCCATGCTGTAAACCTCCATGACTCAACTTAGCCTGGCCTGCTCTGTATAGCCATGCTTTACAAACTCACCTTTTCTTTCTCGAGTCCTTTGGGTCGAACAAAAAACAGTAGTAGTTGGGAGTGTAGAATTTTGCTACTTCGATACCTTCGAAAATATTTTGCTTGCACTGTTGCACCACAGACGGCTTTACATTCAACTTAGTCCACAAGCTCTGAAATTTCCTCCTTAGCGAAAGGAGAGAGGCTTATAAAAACCCTACATATGACCCACTTGTCTTAATAACTCCTTGTATGCCTCAATGCCACAGATTTTGTGTCATAATTCTCGTGCAAAGTACTTTGGGATACTTGATTACAGTAAAAGCGCCGTACGCACGTGCATTGTTACTCTTGCACTTTGGGATTCAGATATTGATCAGTATCACAAAAAATTTACACCTGGACCTAACCACAAGCAAAGGCTGATTTTATTTTCTAGACAGGTTATCTGTTTTTGAAAGATTAACAGCACAGGATCTATATACCGTACTACATTTTGCAAAGTGATATCCAATCTATCTTGGCATTGTTGCTAACATTTAAAAACAAAAATACACTGAACATGAGATTATCTTCAAAATACAAATAATCACAGCTCTAACCTAATCCTTCATTTCCTCTCGCCACTGATTGAAGCTTGAGCTGAATACTCTAAGGTCTAGAAATGGGATGTTGCCCAAGTGTTAGACATAGAACATACAGGCCTTTGACTCTCAATTTTGTGCTGAACTCAAGATCAAGCTATCCCACTACCCAGGTGTGTGCTTATCCAATAACTGGTTGAAAGTTCCTAAAGTGTCCGACTCCACTATCACAGCAGGGAGTGCATTCCACATCCCAACCACTGAGTAAAGAATCTACCTCGGGCATCCCTCCTATATCTCCCACCATGAACCTTATAATTATGTCTCCTATTAACAATCATACCCATCTGACGAAATAGTCTCTGCATTTCCACTCACTCTATCCCACACATCATCTTATAAATCTGTTGCCCAAGCATGCATACGAGACATTGGGACTTTGGATGCCATGAACATTCCTCATCTCCTAGACAGTGGTGCTGCTGCTGCAGCCAGGAGTGTAAAATCAGGGTTGAGGTGAACATGGCACTTTGTGTACAGCCATTAGTGACCTAGTGCTAAAAGGCCACTGAAATTTATCAATTAGTCACAAGCCAGTCTCACATTAACACTGCAATGAAGTTACTGTGAAACTCCCCTAGTCGCCACACTCTGGCACTTTTTGGGTCAATGCACCTAACCAGCACATCTTTCAGACTGCGGGAGGAAATCAGAACACTTGGAGGAAACCCACGCAGACGGGGGGTGGGGAAGGGGGAGAGAGAGAGAGAAGAGAAATACGCATGCTCTACACAGAGAAACAGTGACCCAAGCCAGGAATCAAATCTAGGTCCTTGGTGTTATGAGGCAGCAGTACAAACTACTCAGCCACCATGCTACTCTGACTGTGACAGTCAGGGCTCAATCTCATACAACTTCGGCCAATGCCCTGCTAATCCTGGCCATAAACTCTATCCTCCCTCAATACCACCTGAAGGTCAGTCAACAAAGAACAAAGAACAAAACAGCACGGGAAACAGGCCCTTCGGCCCAACGAGCCCGCGCCACCACCTCGATGTTCCCACCTCTACCCACAATCCCTGTCCATGTTTATAGATCTATGGATTAAAAACCAAATTTGAGACAATTTAGGGAGAATTTGTTTTGCCAATTAGCCTAAGAGCACATCTTTGGGATGTGGGAGGAAACCGGAGCTCCCGGAGAAAACCCACACAAGCACAGAGAGAATGCGCAAACTCCCACAGACACAGGCCCAAATCCATGTATCTGCACAGCACAGCGATAGTCACTGAGCTGTCGTGTTGCCCATCACATGGTCCAGGTCAACATAGAACATAGAACACTACAGCACAAACAGGCCCTTCGGCCCACAAGTTGTGCCGAACACATCAAAACCTACCCAGCCATAGACCTATCTATAACCCCCAATCCCATTGGATCCCATATACTCATCCAGAAGTCTTTTAAAAGACCCCAGCGAGTTCGCCTCGACCACCACCGACGGCAGCCGATTCCATTCACTCACCACCCTCTGAGTGAAAAACTTTCCCCTAGCATCCCCTCTGTACTTGCTTCCCTGCACCTTAAATCTGTGCCCTCTCGTCGCAACCATTTCAGCCCTGGGAAATAGTCTCTGAGAGTCCACCCTATCTATTCCTCTCAACATCTTGTAAACCTCTATCAGGTCGCCTCTCAACCTTCGTCTCTCCAGGGAGAACAGTCCCAGCTCCCTCAACCTGTCTTCATAAGGCATGCCTCCCAATCCAGGCAACATCCTTGTAAATCTCCTCTGCACCCTTTCAATAGCTTCCACGTCCTTCCTATAGTGAGGCGACCAGAACTGCGCACAGTACTCCAAGTGTGGTCTGACAAGGGTCCTATAAAGCTGCAGCATTACCTCCTGACTCCTGAACTCAATCCCTCGATGAATGAAGGCCAGTACACCGTAAGCTTTCTTAACCACATCCTCCACCTGGGAGGCCGATTTGAGAGTCTTATGGACCCGGACCCCAAGATCCCTCTGCTCTTCCACACAGCTAAGACTCCTACCTTTGATAGTGTACTCATTCATCCCGTTGGATCTGCCAAAATGGACCACAACACATTTATCCGCGTTGAAGTCCATCTGCCACTTCTCCGCCCAGTCTTGCATCCTGTCGATGTCATGCTGCAACTTCTGACATCCCTCCAGACCATCCACAACACCACCGACCTTCGTGTCATCGGCGAACTTACTCACCCATCCCTCCACTTCCTCATCCAGGTCATTTATGAAAATGACAAACAGCAAGGGTCCTAGAACAGATCCCTGGGGCACTCCACTGGTGACCGACCGCCATGCAGAAAAAGAGCCATCCACAACCACCCTCTGCCTTCTGCAGGCAAGCCAGTTCTGGATCCACAAGGCCAAAGCCCCTCGGATCCCATGCCCTCTCACCTTCTCAAGTTAGTGTCAAGCATACACTAACGACGTGAAGCAGTAGGATACTCTTGAAAAAGATCCAAGAGCAGTCCTCTCACGACCCATCGCGTGTATGCCCCTGGTTAGACAACAAGGTGGACCGAAGCACCTGTAGGACAAAAACAGTCCCGCAGTCACCCAATCTCGACTAAGTTTCCATGTCTCAATGTGCAATGACTTATCCCAATGAGACATCTGGGTCAGCACATGTGCAGTTACTCACACAAGGCAGCTTGCAAACCATTCCCACACGCTACAAATATTCTACACAACACGTTGCACCTGGAGCTAGATAAAACTGCTTTGTGGAATGTACTTTAAAAAATCCCTAATCAAGTGATAAGTTATTGTGGCTAAACATTATTAGCTTCTTTTCAACTGTGGTCTGAAATCCAAAGTTTAATTCCAAAGAAGGTAGAAACCCACCAAAATCAGTCGGCTCTCTTGTCTAACAAAGATTGTTCAGAATTTATACTTAAAGTTTCTTTATTAGTGTCACAAGTAGGCCTACAATGAAGTTACGGTGAAAATCTCCATGTCGCCATACTGTGGTGCCTGTTCGGGTATGATGAGGGAGAATTTAACATGGTCAATGCACCTAACCAGCATGTTTTTCAGACTGTGGGAGGAAACTGGAGCACCAAAAGGAAACCCACACTGACGCAGGGAGAACGTGCCAACTCCGCACAGTGATCCAAGCAGGCATCAAACCCGGATCCCTGGTACTGAGGCAGCAGTGCTAATCACTGTGTCGCCATGACGTTATCCAGAAACGATAATTCACAAAACATCAAAACAAAAATGTGGGTGGCAAAATATACATTGTAATGCTTTATAGAAAGCTACACATTGAAATTAAAAGCAGAACAAAAGGCCTATTCATCAAACACACTGCATTTTGTTCAAATCCCACTGTCATGCAAGTTGATCTCTTTTTAAACTAAGAATCGATTAAATAACACATTCATTTGCCTATCGATTTTAAAAGCTGTTCAAACAGCAAGTACCAATGGTCAAGGAAACTACGTTAAGGATTTGGAAACATATCCTTTAACATAATGAAGGTGAACCAAAAAGGTAAAGTCATTAACTTCGGCCAAGCATATTATACAAGTTCCTTCATACCACAAAACTCGTTAAGTCCTCCTAGTCAACTCATCAAATGCAATCAAGTAAACACAATGACAGAACCAAACAAGACAGAGTTTAAAAATTTCTAAGGAAGAGGAGAAGCTCATTCAGCCCTGCAGCATGTTCTGCCATTCAATTCGGTCATGGCTGATCTGCATCATGACTCCATCACCAGTGTGATTTTATTTTTAAACAGAGGAATCCTGAGGGGCATCGCTGGCACAATGTGCACCATGTCAGAGTACAATCCTGACAAAATCATGTCAAGAAACTGAAGTATCTCTCTAATCAGACAATTTGTCAGGAGTCAAAGATTTGGGAGGCAAACATCAAGACCAGGTTTTTGAGAGTCTATAACAAGTTTTATAGAATTGTGATTTAACATCTTACCTACAAAACTCTGTTTTTTACTCTCCCAAAGTGGAGCTGCTCGAACGCCATTTGCCACCAAAGCAAAGAAGGCTTTCTTCACCTGGAGAATCAAAGAGATTGTTAAAATCTGCAGAGAGAGACACATCGAAGAACAAAAAAAAGTTCCTTTGTAAAACAGAGGGAAATCAGTACAGCACAGGAACAGGCCCTTCAATCCTCCACGTCTGCGCCAATCATGATGCTTGCCTAAAATTATCTGCATGTTACAGAGTCCGTATCCTTTCTTTCCCATCCTATTCATGTATTCGTCTAGTTACCCCTAAAATGTCACTATCATATTTACTCCCATCACCTCTGCAAGTGTTCCAGACATTCACCATCCTCTGTGTAAAAATCATGCTTCGCACATCTTTTCTAAACTTTCCCCCAAATGTTAAGCAGCTAACTTGGCTTAACTGACAAGTTCTTTAATTGGTATCCCAGAATTATCTGAGGCAGCCTGTGTTATATCTAAAGTTCACAAGAGGAAAAACAGAATACAGTGAAAAAAATTTCATTTTCAAACTTAAACGAAGGTGCAGAAGGAACACAGAAAGAGAGACAAAGTCCCATCACATATCACAACAAACTCCAACAGGTGATCTTATTGAATGACGTATGCCTTTTCTTTCAGAATGCTGACTTCATTGTAGGGACCATTAACAAGGACTACAGCTACACTGAGGAAGATCACGCTCGATTGTCACAAAATTTAAAAGATTAGCATCAAAAAGACAACTAAATACAAACTGCAATAATCACAGATTGAGAAATTTAAAACAATTGAATTCCACATCACTTGGAGGCATGCCTCGGCTTTGTGGGACATTTGCCTCAGAATCAGAAAGTCATGAGTTCAAGCCCCATTCCAGTACCTTCATCACATAATCAAGGCTGACACTCTGGAGCAATACACAAGGATTGGAGATGCCATCTTTCAGGTGATCTTAAACCAGGCCCTTTGCAGAGTCTACAGCACTATTATAAGAACAGTATAAGGGCAGCATGATAGCACAGTGGTTAGCACTGCTGCTTCACAGCTCCAGGGGCCTGGGTTCAATTCCATGCAAACTGTGTAGAGTTTGCACATTTTTCTCGCATGGGTTTCCTCTGGGTGCTCTGGTTTCCTCCCACAATCCAAAGGTATGTGGGTTAGGTTGATTAGCCATGCTAAAATTGCCCCTTAGTGTACTAGGATGCTTAGGTTAGAAGGATTAGCGGGTAAAATATGTAGGGAAACAGGGGTAGGGCCTGGGTAGGATTGTGTTCTGTGCAGATTCGATGAGCCGAAGAGCCTCTTTCTGCACTGTAGGGTTCTATGATTCCATGAACTTGCCAGTGTCCAGGGAAATCTTTGTACCCCTCAATCAACTTCACTTCAAAACAGATTACCTATTTATTTAACACTCTACTGTTGTGGGATCTTGTTGAGCATAAATTGGTTGCCATGTTCTGCGATACAAGAGGAACTGCATCTCAGAAGTGCTGACAAATCACTTTGGAGCGTCCTGCAGTTTTTGTTTGTTCGTTCAACTAACCATTGCTCTGTTTTATTCCAAACTTGGATCAAATTTAGTATCTGCCAATGATCACAGTCCCATTTTAAGACATTACAGCAGTCACGGAAAGTCATGGTTACAGTATTTACTGATTTACCTCTGTTTTACAAAGGAACTTTGTTAAACTTTTAGTATTGGTGTTGTGTATAATGACATGAGGCATCCATATAACTGGCCTAAATGTCCTGTGTTTAAGGAAATTATTGCAGATCTGAAACCAAAAGAGAAAATGCTGGAAAATCTCAGCACTCTGGCAGCATCTGTAAGAGAGAAAAGAGCTGACGTTATGAATTCAGATGAACCCTTGTCAAAGCTATGTCAAAGGGTCATGTGGACTCAAAACTTCAACTATTGTTGATTGTTGCAAAAACCCATCTGAGTCTTTAGTGAAGGAGATCTGCCATCCTTTCCTGGCTTGGTCTACATGCGACTCCAGAGCCACAGCAATGTAACTGACAACTGCCCACTCAAGGGCAATTAGGGATGGGCAATAAATGGTGGCCCAGACAATGATGCCCATGCCCCATTAACTAATAATTTAAAAAGTACACAGCCTCATGTGCGTAAATCCAACCTCCTGATGGTGGGTTGATGGCATGATCACAAGGCCCCATCACAATCATTTCCTTTGCAAACAAAATTTGAATCTATGGACTAATGATCAAAACAAAGTCCACGTACTTCAATTAATCTTTGCCCTCATCTTTTAAGGAATGAGATAGTCTTTTTCTGTCCCTTGTCTGTGGACTAATTTGCATTGGTATTTATAGCACAGAAACAGCCATCTGCCCACCTGGTCTATTAGTGTTTATATTACATGTGAGTATCCTCCCATTCCTCTGGATCTAATATAGTGCTTCCTAAATGTTTGCTCTGCTGGAATTCCATTGTAATAATTCATAAATGGGTGAATACAAGTCATAAGAAGTTCAGGCATCAGTACTGATTTTCATGGCAGTCTATTAGTTACAGTTTGCCATTCTGAAAATGACCCATATATCCTGACTCTATGTTTTCTATTAGTTAACCAATCCTCTAACCATGCCAATACATCATCCCCACCGTTAAAAGGAATCCATAGGTCTCTTAAATTGGGGGATGTGGTCAAGAAGGCATATGGTGTACTACCTTCATTAATTGAGGGATTGAGTTTCGGAGTCGGGAGATAATGCTGCAACTTTATAAGACCGTTGTCAGACTCCACTTGAAATACTGTGCGCAGTCCTGGTCGCCTCACTACAAGAAGAATGTGGAAGCTATTGAAAGGGTGCAGAGGGGATTAACAAGTATGTTGCCTGGATGGGTGGCATGCCTTATGAGGACAGGTTGAGGGAGCTAGATCCCTTCTCCCTGGAGAGACTAAGGATGAGAGGCGACCTGATAAAGGTTTATAAGATGTTGAAAGGTATAGATAGGGTAGATTCTCAGAGCCTATTTCCCAGGGCTGAAATGGTCGCTATGAGAGGACACAGGTTTAAGGTGCCAGGGAGTAGGTACAGAAGAGTTGTCAGGGGTAAGTTTTTCACGCAGAGGGTGGTGAGCGAGTGGAATTGGCTGCCGTTGGTGGTGGTGGAAGCGAACTCGCTGAGGTCTTTTAAAGTGACTTCTGGATGAGTACGTGGGATTTAATGGGATTGAGAGTTATAGATAAGCCTGGTAGGTAGGGATATGATCAGTGCAACTTGTGGGCCGAAGGGCCTGTTTGTGCTGTCGTATTCTATGTTCTAAAAGCTTTTATATCTTGCTTTTTACGTGGCAACTTATCAAACACCTTTTGGAAATCCAAATACACCAAACCTATTGGTTCTCCTTTATCCGCTGCTTATTAATCTTACTTTATTAAATCTAATAAATTATCCACCACAAATTTACATCACGAAACTTAGTCGGCTCTGCCTACTAGTACAATAGAAGATATTCCAAATGTTTTGTTAATATTTCTTCAATAATGGATTTTCCCATTATTCTCTGCCATTACTAATCATTTCTGCATCTCGGACTTAATGGATGTTAATAAGGGGCGTCAGGAGGCCCACCACTACCAACAACTGCAACTCTACACATCTATGTTATTACCAACTGCAATCTACTGCCAGCAAGACATGGAAGAAAACAAAGGATCACGTAAGTTGGAGGCCTTCCACCTGTGCAAGTTTCCAGGCATCATGTGGAGGCACGTTATTACAAAGGATATACCACAGAGAATTGGTCAGGGGAGTGATACCGTGATGACTGAAGCCGGCAGGGTATGCACTTCACCTCCTCGACATACACACCACAGAGTAGGAAGGACACCACCAGATAGAAGACAACAACAACAGGATTGTCCAAAGAAGGCTTGGCAAAATGCTTATAATGAAGATCTTCTAGAGCAGGACATCACCTGGGTTGCAGAAAAGAGATTGCGATGAAGGCCATAACTCTTGTTGCCCATAGCTCCTCCAGTCTCATGCAGGGTAAAGTTTCAGTCTTCGATAAGGGCCACACCAGGGGAATGACGCAGGTGACCAACTGAGTAAAGGTTTTGGTTAATGAAAAAGGTAGGAAGGGATGGGACTGAGCAAGTTGGTAGTTGCAGAAATATCGTGGAGGATTGCCAGTTGGGATTTTGAAAATGAAGTTGAAAGTATAAGTGTGTGTTTTCCAGAGACACAAACAGAAAGAAATAAGAGTTGGGAGGGGCAAGGGGAACATGGAAGGAGAATGAAACAAGAAAGGGACTGGAGATAGCCTTATCTGTGATTGACACAATGGAGTAGACAGGTCACATGTGATGGCAAATTCAAGGGGAAGGAAGTTTATGTGATAAACTCAACTTAATTTTTTATTTACTTCATATGCCTCTAGGTTCTAGAGCAAAGAACAAAGAATTCTGATTTCTTTAGGGAAGGAAATCTTACTGGTCTGGCCTAGGTGTGACCCGAGACACTCAGTAATGTAGTTGATTCTAAAATGCCCCCTGAAATGGCCTAGCAAGACAATCAGCAGGTGGTGGCAAAACTGGAGCTCGACAGTTCAGCTGTGAATGGTGGTGGACAATTAAATAACTTACTGGAAGAGGAGGCTCCACAAATATCCCCATCTACAAGGATGGAGGGGCCCAGCACATCAGTGCAGAAGATAAGGCTGAAGAATTCACAGCAATCTTCAGCCAGAAGTACGAGTGGATACTCCTCCGGAAGACCCAAGCATTAGTCTTCAGCTGAATCGATTCACTCAACGTGTTAGCGAGAAATAGCTGAAGGCACTGGATACTGCAAAGGCAGTGGGCCCTGACCAGATTCCAGCAATAGTCTGAGAGACTTGTGTTCCAGAATTTGCTGCACCGCTAGCCATGTTATTCTAGTTCAGTTGCAACACTAGTGTTGACCAGACAATGTGGAAAATTGCCTTGCCATATCCATACAAAAAATACAGGACAAAAAGTAACCCAGCCAATTACTATCCAATCAGTTTACTTTTGATCATTAGCAAAGCTATGGAAGAGGTTAACAGCGCTATCAAGTGGCACTTATTCAGCAATAACTTGATCATGAGTGCTTGATTTGAATTCTGCCAGGGTCACTCTGCTCCTAATGTCATTACAACCTTTGCTCAAACATGGACAAAAGAGCTGAACGTCAGAGATGAGGTGAGGTAAGAGCAACTGTCCTTGACATCAAGGCAGCTTTTGACTGTGTATGGCACCAATGAATCCTAACAAAACTGGAGTTAATAGGAATCGAGGGTGAATATTCTCTGCTTTTTGGAGTCATAATTGGAAAAAGGAAGAAAGATGGCTATGGTGGTTGGAAGTCAATCACCTGAGATACAAGACATCACCGCAGGAGTTCTTCAAGATAGTGCCCCAGACCCAACCATCTTCAGCTGCTCCATCAATGACCTTCCTTCCATCAGAAGTTCCTAGTGATGACTGCACAATCTTCCCACTATTCATAACTACTCAGATACTGAAGCAGTTAATGTCCAAACGCAGCAAGATATGGATAATCCAAGCTTGGGCTGACAAGTAGTAAGTAACATTCATGCCACACAAGTAATTATCAAGCAATGACCATCTCCAACAAGTGAGGTTCTAACTGTCAGCGCTTGGCATTCAATGCTATTACCATCCTTCCATTATTCCAATGAACCTTCCATTATCAACATCCTGGATGTTACCATTGATCAGAAACTGTCCTGCTCTTGCCAAATAAATACTGTGGTTATCAGAACAGGTCAGAGACTAGGGATCCTGTGGTGAATAACTCACCTCCTGACCGCCTCAAAGCCTGTCCACCATCTGTAATGTAGAAGTCAGTAGAGTGGTGGAATACTCCCTATTTGCCTGGATGGGTGCAGCTCCAACAACATTCAAGAAGCTCGACACCATCCAGAAGAAAGAGTCTGCTTGATCAATTCCCCCTTCCATAAATATTCAATCCTCCACCACTGACACACAATGGCAGCTGTGTACTATCTGCAAGGTGCACTGCAGGAATTCCCCCAGGATTCTTTGCCAGCACCTTCCAAATCCAGGGCCATTACCATCTAGAAGGACAAGAGCAGCAGATACATGGGAACCTTGTTACCTGGAGATTTCCCTTCATGTCACTCACTATCCTGACTTGGGAATATATCACTGTTCCTTCACTGGGTCAAAATCCTGGAATTCCCTCCCTAACAGCACCATGGGTGTACCTACATCTCTAGGACTACACATGTTCAAGATGACAGCTCACCACCATCTTCTGAACAGCAATGAGGGATGTACAATATTCTAC
Source organism: Sphyrna mokarran (assembly GCA_024679065.1). Lineage (NCBI taxonomy): Eukaryota > Metazoa > Chordata > Chondrichthyes > Carcharhiniformes > Carcharhinidae > Sphyrna > Sphyrna mokarran. The sequence goes on from JAGIQG010000002.1 coordinate 16,138,092, forward strand.
GTGGTATTCTTCAACAAATGAGTAGCAACTTAGCAGTATCCTATACTAGAAAACATTATGCAGCTCTATAAGACTCTTGTCAGACCCCAGTTGGAGTATTGTGCGCAGTTCCGGTTGCCTCATTATAGGAAGGACATAGAGGCTATTGAGAGAGTTCAGAGGAGATTTACAAGGATGCTGCCTGGATTGGGAGGCAGGCCTTTTGAAGATAGGCTGAGGGAGCTGGGACTCTTCTCACTGGAGAGACGTAGGTTGAGAGGCGACCTGATAGAGGTTTATAAAATGTTGAGAGGAATAGATAGGGTGGACTCTCAGAGACTATTTCCCCGAGCTGAAATGGTCACTACGAGAGGACACAGATTTAAGGTGCAGGGAAGCAAATACAAAGGAAATGTCAGGGGTAGGTTTTTCACTCAGAGGGTGGTGAGTGAATGGAACCGACTGCCGTTGGAGGTTGTTGAGGCAAACTCACTGGGGTCTTTTAAGAGACTTCTGGATGAGTATATGGAAAAGAATAGGATAGGGGGTTATAGTTAGGTCTGTGGATTGGTAGGCGCAACTCGTGGACTGAAGGGCCTGTTTGTGCTGCATTGTTCTATGTTCTATTATCACTACCACTAGTTTAACGTAAATATATCTTACTTGGAGTCCCAGTTGAGAACTCAGGACCACAAAAGGGCCTAAAGCAAGATTAAAGCTGTGCTGTACTACCAAGAGTTTTTCAATAAGATTGTTGTTAGGCAAAGGTATTAGGGTTTAAAAAACCAAGGTGTATAGATGGAGTTAAGATGCAGACTGGACAGGTTATAACTGAATAGTGGAATAGACTGGGGAGGGTTTGAAAGTAATGTAAATCGGTTTTTGCTTATGATCTATCCATTCAGATTTGTGGAGTTTGGATGTCCAATAAAATCAGAATATTAATGAACTCCGACAATCAAAGCTCTTCTTAAAAGGGCAGAACACTGATTCAAGTCTTACTATAATCCAGCTTACTGGCAGCCACGTTAAATGTTCCTCTGTGAAGCACACAATAATATGGAAGATGCCACCATTCTGGAGCTTTGCAAATTGCATTTAGGTTGGTCCACATGGATCTATTTTAAGCTATTTTGCTCATATAAAGTTTCCCTTAATTCTCCCTCTTTGGCATTTTCCTGGACTAAATGCCACCCAAGTGATGATGTTGCCAGCCTGTCACAGTATGTACATGTTCTGGCTATAAGTGAGAGTGAATGTTACTAACTGGGGACAAGTTTGAGACTTATTCATTAGTATTTTTAAAACAGTTTCCACCTGTGTGGAGCATGAAGGGAAAAGGAAGCCTGTGCCTGTGTTTCCAAGATTTTGTGAATAAACTTACGTTAAGGAAAGACTGACTCCAGATTCCTTCTTTAGTCAATGAATGAACAGTGATTCTCCAAATACAGTCAGTAGTTAACCTAGTCCCAAGCTTCTGGCTTGAAGGCCTGAAGTGCTTTCCTCCTGATGTCTGCACTCCAACATCACCACGTTCTTAAGGGCAATTAGAGATGGGCAATAAATGCTTGCCCAGCCAGCAAAACCCACATCCCTTGAATGAAAAAATAAATCAAGTCCAGCCTCTTGTCCATCCTTGATTTTCAACATTACTATTGATCTCCATACTTCTTAAGTCCCAGCCCTGATACTACCTCGCTGTAGCACCCTGCCTCAGTTTGCTCCTGTCAAATCTTTTCTGACAGTATTCCTCTGAAACACTGAGATAATGGTTTATGTTAAAAGCACTATATAAATTGTTGCTGTTGGCAAGAACCTGTTCTAGCTTTCAGCAGCTTCCCATGACTGTCATAGCATAGACGGCTATGGACAAAGTGCTAGAAAATGGGATATACAAGTAGGTATCGCTGGCGCAGACACGATGGGCCGAAGTGCTTCTCACTATGCTATAAAAGTCTACGACTATGATAGAGACTAGGAAATTGCCACTCAGGGAACTGCACTTGCAACCCACATCAGAAGCCTCTGTGCACATGGTATTGGAACCCTATTCCTCCCTCACAGCACTTTGAGAATACCTGGACCACATTGTGGTTCAGAGCAGCACTATCACCTTCTCAAGGACAAATAGTGACAGGCAATAAACGTTGGCCCATCTGGTGAGGTCCACATCCTGTGAACAAATAAATAAAGCTCTGTTTCACTTGTGAAAATTCTTTTTAAAGGACTAACATTATGAGTATGACCAAACAGCTGCCCAGACCCTCAAAATGAAATAAAACACATCTTACTTGCAATGAAGTGTCAAATACAACAAGCTTTGAACTGGTGGGGACGATGTCATAGCACTTGTGGGATTTCATAAACCTCATATAAATATCACTGTCAGACTCTTCAGCTGTTGAAGAAACAGGAGAAAGAAAGGTTATAGCATGGAAAGGACATTCCTTTAGCATCTGCACAGCATGACATGCTGCATTATGAACAAAAATAGCCATTAGCCCATTAGTACCTATTCTGCCCTTGTCATAAAATGCAATTAGTTTTTAACATCACTGTTTGCTCTACTCACTGTAGACATAACGTATATCAGCAGTGTATAGTTAAGCAGGCTAAACAATCTAATGCACTAGAGTAAAACAGGTGCACGTTTCTTTCTCTCCTCTTGAAGAAGTTGACTTGCACTTGGTTAGTTGTTGCCAGCAGCCATTCAGCACCTCATTACAAAAACACAAGCCTCCAATCAGTGTCAGGAGACTACTTGTCTCAGGGATGAAGTGAGGGAAACAGAGATCACATTACAGACCAGCAGTAAATTTCTCAGATTCTCCTTCAAACTAACCCAACATCATGGGGATCAATCTCCGGGTTTGCAAAGCAGGATTAAAATGCTCATTTGTAAACCAAATATCAGACAAGGCAGGTTACATTTACCCACTAAGACACTAAGGGAGCCTTTATTTTTAGTCAAACTATAGCATGCCATCTTTCATTTGAAACATTAAACTGAGGGCCCAGCTGCTCATCTACGTAGACAAGCAGCAGCCTACAGCATTATTTTGAAGCGGAGCAAATGATTCCTCTGCAATGTCCAAGTCAGTATTTATCTCTCAACTAACTAACCTATCCCTTAACCACTAAAACAGGTTCTCTCATAATTGTCACACTGCTGTGCAGATAAGAACGTCATTGTTTTAATAGTACTGAAATGCAGGAAACATTCATTTACAAAGATATAGGCATTGCTGGCTAGGCCAGCATTTATTGTCCTTCCCTATATGTCCTTCAGAAGGTGACAGCGATGAGTTGCATTCTTGACTGTTGCAGTCCCTGAGATTTGGTATACCCTCAGTGCAGTTAGGGAGGGAGCTCCGGGATTTTGACCAAGTGATAATGAAAGAACGACGATATATTTCCAAGTCAGGATGGTGGCTGATTTGAATACACTCGCATGAGTGCCTTTTCCGAGTCTTTACGTCGCTCGTCGACGGTTGTGTCTACCACTAGCAGATCCCACGCCTGGGTCTCTTGATCTTAAGTTACCACGAGTAGTACCCCAGCCGGGGTCTACTGATGTTACCAATTGTGGCTCGCAGACCCCAGCCGGGGTCTGCCCTGGGCATAGTCCGTGGCTTGCAGAGCCCCAGCCGGGGTCTACTTGATGTCATTGTGGCTCGGTTGGGCACCCTGAGTGTGTTTAGGGCAGGGTGTGAGCTGGTACCATCGCCCCCTGATCTAATTGGGCGTTTAGAGAACCTTTTGTCGGTACTTTCGGTGCTCGGCTCTCTTGCGTGAGGAGGAAATTTAGAATTTAAGGGAAAAGTTTAGTCCGAATTCAGGGAAGCCAGATTAGGTGACGTGACAATTGTTCATAACCAATTAACCTAGTTAGCACATTTTTGGCCATGTGGGAGGAAACCGGAGTACCCGGGGAAAACCCACGCGAACACGGGGAGAAAGTGCAAACTCCCCTAGCCGCAAGGCCCAGGTCGGGAACCGACCCTGGGTCCAAGTAGCCGGTCAACCTTAGTGCTAATCACTGGGCTGACGTGCTGCCCATTCGTACCGTGACACCTATGGGTGGTAATCGGTGTCATTATCTTTCGTCATCGTCTGGTAGTGAACATCCAAGACAAGACGGGGCACACGTCCCATCTCAGCGTCACCCCAGGTGCGTCTCGTTCGTCTCACCCTTTGTACCGATCGTGTGGGTAGTGGGTCGCGGGTGCTTCTACTACCTAGGCAGGGTTGAACCGCATCCGCCAGCGGATCACCAGTGCCCCCGGGACAAGCCTGAACTTGTCGAGAACCTATTTTTTTGGATATTTACCGGGTTTATAGGCATAGAAGCGTGTTGGTTATCCTCGGCCAGTCAAATTCCGACAGACACTCGCCTGCCAGCAGGAGTGCCTGGATTCCCTGCGGGACCATCGGTAAGGGATGACTCACTGTGGTCTAGAACAACCAAAAATACCACAGCTACGCAACACACACCATAATCCATTCCAGCTTCACCACTCTAGGATGGCAGTCCTGTGGTAGTGGTCGTGGACCTGGCATGCATCGCCCCCGCTATTTGTTTCTCGACCAGTCACGGAATACCCTCTCTTGTGCCCAAGGAGAAGGTACCAGGTGGCTCCCGCGGAAGGGATTGACTCGCTGTGGGTAGAAACCAGAACACCCCACAGTTACGATTGGCCGTTAACGCCTTTTTTCGGCTTAACCAATCTTACCCCACCTGCCTGTAATCGCAACCTTAAGGGGCATCCAGGCATGCAATTACTCCGCATCGTTTCTGGGACAGCCGCTTTAGCCGCCACCGCGATGGATGTGCGGTGACGTTGCCCGGCGGGACCGACGTGGAGGCGCAGCTCGCTGTGCGGCAGAAACGACAAGACACGCACAGCTAAAGTAACCAAGAAACCTCAAGAGAGTCCCCCCAAGAGAGTCCTCCTTAAGAGAGTCATAGCTACTCCCGAGGGAATAACCAGAAACCTCAAGCGAGTCCCCCCAAGAGGGTCCTCCCCTTAAGAGAGTCATAGTTACTCCGCCTTGGAGGGGAACCTAGGTATTCTCAGGTTTTCCACGTGCCTTTGTCCTTCTAAATGATAATGGTCATGCATCCTGGAAGATGCTGTCTAAGGAGCTTTGGTGAGTTCTTGCTGTGCATCTTATACATGGCTGCCACAGTGAATTGTTGGCAGAGCATGAATGTTTGTGGAAGGGCTAGCAATCAAATGGACTGCTTTTCTCTGAATGGTGTTGAGCTTCTTGAGTATTGTTGGAGTTGCACTCAACCAGGTAAGTAGAGAAGATTCCATCACACTCCTGACTTGCATCTTGTAGATTGTGCACAAACTTTGGCAAGTCAGGAGGTCAGGTACTTGCTGCTGGGCTCCTAGCCTTTGACCTACTCTGTCAGCCACAGTATTTATGCGGCAAGTCTAGTTCAGTTTCTTGTCAATGGTAACCCCCAAGGAGCCAATACTCTTTACAAGTATTTCACTGGTGCTGTGTTTTGAGACATCCTGGGTAGTGAAGGGCTCTATAGGAATGCAACTTTTTCATTTTTTAAGCATTTATCTCTGAACCAATGAAATAGATTAAATGATCATTTAAATCATTGCCCTCTGTAGGCTCTTGCTGTGTACAACCGGTCTGCTACTTTTTCTTATATTACAGCATAACTCCATTTCTAAAATACTTTGTTGGCAGTGCAGTCGCCTGGCAAGTACTCTGTTTGCAAAAGCCGAAGAGATACATAGGATTCAGAAAAACATTTTCATTCTGTTTGTAGAAATTGGGGGGGGTGGGGGAGGAAGAGAACAAGTGAAAATTGTGTGTCTCTCACTGGCATTTGTTGATAAAGTTATGAAATTAATCAGTTTCAGTTCAGTTAATGATATTCTTAAAATGGTTCACATCTTTGGGGAATTAACAATGACAGCAGAGAGGGAGCATGCAGTGCATTCTCCTAAAGGTCTCCAATAAGATGCCATATAGAGGACATATTGGGTGAAACTGAAGCCGTTTGAAATGGGAGAGATGAGAGCAAATTGAATTAAAGATTAGAACTGAGGAAATAGAGGGTGAAAGCTGATGGAAATTTTATAGCCTAACCCTAGGAGGCAGGTTCCACAGAGTTCTGTTCTGTGGCCATTTCATTTCACTGTGGCAGTATGGTGGCACAGTAGTTAGCACTGCTGCCTCACAGTGCCAGGGACCTGAGTTTGATTTCTGGCTTCAGTCACTGTCTGTGGGGAATTAGCATGTTCTTCTTGCGTCTGCATGGGTTTCCTCCATGTGCGAGGAAACCAGAGCACCGTCTGGAAGACGGACCAGTTCAGTACATTGCCTTTTCGGGTCAATGGAGTATGGCAATTGGGGGAATTTCACAGTAACTTCATTGCAATGTTAATGTAAGCCTTACTTGTGACTAATAAATAAAAAACTTCAAATTTCAAACACGTTCATTACTGACTTGGAGAGGGGCCACCAGAAAGTACGCAATTCTGGACTTTGAGAAAAAGGAAGGATGCTGAGGCAATAGAGAAGATACAGTTTAGGGTTACCAAATGATGACTGGTTTTGAGGAAATTAGAAGTCAAATTAAGAAATCACTTAATACAGAAACAGACTTTCTGGTAAGTGAAAGATCTATAACAAGGGAACATGGAGACAAGATTAAATTCGGATAATAGAGTGGGATGTTTTTACATCGAATCACAACTGAAGCAGCAACCATGTCAACATTACATAAATGGTTGAATAAAAGGAGAATTCAGGGACACGGAAACAGAGTGAGACTCTGAAATTAATGCCACTGCCATTTGCAGAATAAACACCAACACAAAGTGGCTGAACCGTGGCTTATTCTCATTTTAATACGATGTCATTCTATTTTAGGCACATCATTGTCAGATGGCTAATTTTGCAAATGCACTGATGAATCAGGTTTAAATCACGTTAAAAATGAGAAAGATCCCCAACGCAATCCCTCGACTGGGAGTGAGCTTGATGTTCTTGTCAAAAAACTGACATTATAATGAGTATCAGCAAGTGGGCCAGGGAGAGAAGTTTTTGTAATTACATAAAATGATCCTTCTAACAAAAATCACCCACATAGATGTGGTCTGAAGGGAATATTTTTGAGCACTACTGAGGGATTGACTGGATAGGGATCCTTGCAAAATTATGAAGGGGGTGTATGTGTGTGTGTGTGTGTGTTCTGAAATGCGCCCCAATAAAGATGGAACAGAGAAAGGGTTGGGACGTACCATACAGGTTTGCACACATACATTGGGCCACCTGGGACGACATATTAGAAAGCAGCCAAATGCCTCTGAAACCTTAATCTAGCATGAGTCAGCACTTTCAGGAGAGTAAAAGCAGAAAATAGCATTCAATCCAAGACCCACGGAACAGCTCCAAATTAGCTACTAAAAGCTGTCTTCAGGAAATATCCAGTGTTTTACGCAGGACACAGTGTGATTGATATATTGGCTACCGAAAAATAAATCACAAATCTGATCTGACTCTTGCTCCAAAAGATCTGTGAAACTTTTTTTTTGTGAAATAGGTCAAGGGAACACTGACTGAACAAAGTAAATTACTTCAAGTGCATTTCTACAACACATTAATCTTTCGTGGTAATTATTTCAATCCACCACCGCCAATGTGTGTTAATTTCTCCAAGAACAGTATCCAAATAAACCAAATCATTTCACATTTGCTCATCCTGGATACAACTGATCATATTTAATACACTCTTCAGGAATAACTGAAGACTGTAAAGTGGAGGCAGGCATTCTCTCTCTCTATCTCTCTCTCTCCCCCCCTTTCCCAAGGGGCAGCACATTTAAGAAATTAATCACTGCTCTTCAGCTATGGTCAGGCATTTCTGTTCTGTTGGATCAATACTGCTGAGTGGACAATTAATTGAATTCTAATGCAAACATCTTCAAAATAAGCCAGATATGCCCACAGAATTCCAGAACAAAATGCACTGGCCATAACAGCTGCACGTTTACTAAGATGGAACGGAGCTAAAAGTGAGAACTAAGCTACAATAAACTGCACAGCATCATAAAATATATGCATATTCAGAAGACTGAAATGCAATTTAAAAGTTAGATGTAGGATTTGTTCTATTCTAATAAGTCGATTTCTTTAATTAAATTTTTATTTAGAATTCAATTCACACACAAAAGCAGATTTTCAATGGAAAATGGAGCCAGACCCATGTTCAAAAGCTAACTTTAATCAAAGCTTGCCTCTCCTTTTTATTTTACGCTTTCCCATTTCTAACAAAACATGGCCAATCTTTGTTGAAAAAAATTGTTTTTTAAAAACACAATAATTCTGGCACTAATCCAACCTTTACACAGCAAAACAGGTGTCATATTTTAGGAATGACATAGCATTTAATGCTACCTCTGGAGACTGACTCAGAGGGTAATGATTACCTTGGCATGCTACAAAATCTGTGTAATGTAATTATTGCTGAAGCTTAATTTGTCATTTTTGCAAACATACAGCCTTCATAAAGGCAGTAGTTTCAGCTCACACCTCATTGCTCAATCATCTGGTTTAATTTCACAGCTTTGGGGAAGAAGGGAAAAGGCCCCTTCTGAGCAAAGTACACAATTAGTCCCGTTACCCATCAATGATCACACTTTACATAATCACGTCCCTTCCTTCCAATTAAAATTCAGAAGTCTTACTCAAACATTGCAGATCGCTAGCAACAGGACACAGCAAACACCAACAGAACATTGCAACAGAAAGTCAAACAGATGGGTAACAGTAAATCCAAAACAAAAACAAAAAATGCTGGAAAATCTCAGCAGGTCTGACAGCATCTGTGGGGAGAGAATGGAGCCAACGTTGAGTCTAGGTGACTCTTTGTCAAGTTCAAACCCTTCTGACATGGAGCACGTATTGTATCTTGAACAAAGAACAGTGTAAGCACAGGAACAGACCCTTCGGCCCACCAAATCTGTGCCAGCAAAACTAATATTTTCTTGCATCTACATGTTCCATACCTCTCTATTCCGTGCCTATTCATGTATTTACCCAGATGCCTCTTGAATGTTGCTACAGAATCTACTTCCACTACCTCCTCCGGCAGCTCATTCTGGGTACTCACCACCTTTTGTGTGACATCTTATTTAAACTTCCTGCCTCTCACTTTCAACCTCGGCACCCCTGAAAAAAAGACTCCAATTATCCACCTTACCCAAGCCTGTCATAATCTTGTAAACCTCTATCCGGTCCTCCTCATCCTCTGATACACCAATGAAAACAATCCAAATTTGTTCAACCTTTCTTCATAGTTCACATCTGTCAAACCAGGCAACATCCTGGTAAATCTCTTTTGCACCTTTTCCAATGCATCAACATCCTTTCGGTAGTGTGGCGACCTGAATTGTACACAATACTCCAAACGCAGCCTAACAAAATCTTATACAGTTGCAACATGATTTTCCAATTTCTATATCCAACGCACCGACCAACAAACGCCAGCAAGCCAAAACTTTTCTTGACCACCTGAGTTGCCACCTTCAGGGAACTGTGGATCTGCACAGATTCCTCTGTGTGCTGGTATTTAAGGGTTCTACCATTTACTTGCACTTTCTTCCTGCAGGAGGTCTTCCAAATCCCATCATTTCACACCTGTCCGGGTTAAATCCCATCTGCCATCTTTCGGTCCAGCCAATTTATATCTTGTTATACCCTCTGACAATCCTCCTCACTATCTGCTACTTCACCAACTTTTGTATTATCTGCAAATTTACTAATCAAATCATCTGTATTTTTGTACATGTTACAAACACCACAGGCCTCAACACTGATCCTTGTGCAACACACTTGTCACAGACCTCTGGTTAGAAAAGCATTCTTCCACTACTACTGTTTTCTCTGCCCAAATCAGTTTTGTATCCAACTTACCAGCTCACCTCAGATCCCATATGACCTCACCTTCTGTATCAGCCTGCCATGAGGAACCTTATCAAAGGCTTTACTGAAGTCCATGTATACAACATCCACTGCCCTGCCTGGTTTTTCTTGTCACTTCCTCAAAGGACTCAATCAGATCTGAGAGACAAGACCTTCCATTCACAAAACCAAGCTCCCTCTCGCTAGTAAGCCTATTCTCTTTCAGATGTGAGTACAACCTAAGAATCTTCTCCAATAATTTCCCCACCACTGACGTAAGGCTCAGAGGCCTGTCATTTCCGGATGGTCTCTACTGCCCTCCTTAAACAGAGCAACAATGTTAGCTACTCTCCAATCCTCTGGTACCTCGCCTGTGGCTAAAGAGAATACAAATATTTTGGCCAAGGCTTCAGCAATTTCTTCCCTTGCTTCTCTCAGTATTCTGGGAAAGACCTTATCTGGCCCTGGGAACTTGTCGACCTTAATATTTTCCAAAACCTCCAATCCCTCCTCCATTTTTATCTCAACACGTCCTAGAATGTCAATATTCTACACTCCCCATCTACCACATCCTTCTCCTTTGTGAATACTGATGCAAAGGATTCGTTAAGGACCTCATCTGGATTCCCACACAAATTCTCTCCACTGTCCTTCAGTGGACCCACCTTTTCTCAGCTCTCCTAATCATCTTTATGCATGCATAAAAAGTCTTAGGATTTTCCGTAATCCTGTCTACCACAGACATTTCATGACCCTTTTATGCCCTCCTAAATTCCTGTTTAAGATTTTCCCTGCTATTTTTGTATTCTACAAGAATCTTATCCATTTTCAATTTCCTGAAATTTATGTCTGTCTTTTTCACTAAACTCACAATCTCTCATCAACTAGGGTTTCTGAATCTTGCCATCTTTATCCTTCATTTTTACAGAGACACATTTGTCCTGAATTGTTAACAGCTGACTTTTAAAAAAACCCACATATTGGATGTGGATTTACCCTCAAAACAGCCACCTCCAGTCTACACTCCGAAGCTCCTGTCACAGTTAGCTTTCCCCCAGTTTAGTACTTTCACTTTGGGACTACTTCTATCCTTCTCTACAATTATGTTGAAACTTATAGAATTGTGATCACTGTTTCCAAAATGGTCCCCTACTAAGGCATCAGTCACCTATCCAGGCTCATTTCTCAGAACCAGGTCCAAGATAGACACCTCCCAAGTTGGACTACATACATATTGTCTCAAGAGGCATTCTCGAACACAATGAAAAAACTCTGCCCCGTCTAAGTTCCTGGGACTAAAGGAATTTCAGTCTATGTTGGGGAAATTAAATTCACCCAAGATCCTGGTTGAGGCTGTGTGCGAAATTTGGTTATCAGTTTCTGCTTAGCGAATCTGCGTTTTCAAAGCTACCTTGGAAAATGCTTATCTGAAGATCAGGGGCTGATTGCCCTTGAGGAAAGTAGAGCTCCTGGAGAAAGCCTATGCAGACACAGGCAAACTCTACACAGACAGTGAGCCAAACCGGGAACTGAACGTAGGTTCAATCCTGTTATTTTTATATATGACCTCACTGCATGATCCCATCAAAGTATCTTCTGTATAGTTGTGACATTCTCCTAAAACAGTAAAGCAATACCCTCACCTCTTTGGTCACCTACTCTATCTTGCCTGAAGCATCTAAATCCTGGAACGTTAAACCGCCAGTCCTGCCCTTCTTTCATCTAAGTCTCCATAATTGCCAAAACATCATACTTCCATGTAGTAATCCAAGCATTATGTTAATTTGCTTCACCTATCATACCTCTTGCATTAAAGCAAATATATTTCAGACCATCTGTCCTGTCATGTTTGTACACTGTCCCTGTGTTTTATTTATATACTGGAGCAGCACAGTATCACAATGGTTAGCATTGCTGCTTCACAGCGCCAGGGACCTACGTTCAATTCCGGTTTGGCTCACTGTTTGTGTGGAGTTTGCCTGTGTCTGCATGGGTTTTCTTCAGGAGCTCTAGTTTCCTCAAGGGCAATCAGCCCCTGATCTTCAGATAAGCATTCTTCAAGGCAGCTTTGAAAATGCAGAATCGTTAAGTAGAAACTGGTAATCAAGTTTCGCACACAGCCTCAACCAGGATCTTGGGTTCATGTCACACTATCTGTAACCCGCATGACTTGCCTGGGCTTGCAAAATCTCACTAACTGTACTGGCTGGAGATAATTCACATCTCTTTAACCTGCGCTTAACCCTTTTTCCACTCATTATGTAAAAACTCAATTACATGTAAAGATTCACATTCCAACCATTATCTTGTAACTGAGTCTGTGTCTATATACACCCTGTTTGTGGACCAAATCCTGCACTCACGACGAAGGATCAGCACTATCAAATAAACCTGTTGGATTTTAACCTGATGTTGAGACTTCTTACTATCACTCAATATCTTGGTTACCAGTCATTCACCTTGTGTTAAAGCAAACACACCTCAGACCATCTGTCCTGTCATATTTTGTACACTCTCCCTGTGTTTTATTTCTCTTAGCCTTATTGGATCCTTCTGAGTTCTCTACAGTCTGTGTACTGTATATCCTTTTTGATTTTTGACTTTGGTTTCTCTGCCATTCACTTCTCCCATTATTATCTTTTGTCTTAAACTTAATCAAAAATATATTAATTAAACATTCCAAGTGACACACATCCAGCAAATGGAGTTTCTGTGAATGGACAGGAGAAATATTAAACATTATTAGGGTAGGGTGGGATGAACAGAAGCAGGAGGAGAATGAAAAAAAAACCTCATTAAGCATCATCAGGAAATACATGTTAAAAATCAGCAGTGGCTCAGTTTTTTAGAAATAATTTTAGTGACACAAGTAGGCTTACATTAATACCGTACTGAAGTTACTGTGAAAATCCTATAGTTGCTACACACCAGCACCTGTTCAGATACACCACAGGAGAATTTAACATGACCAAATCCACCTAACCAGCACATCTTTCAGACATTGGGAGGTAATCAAGAGCATCCAGAGGAAACCCACACAGACGTAAGGAGAAAGTGCAGACTCTGCACAGACAGTCACCCAAGCCAGGAATCGATCCCAGGTCCCTGGCACTGGGAGGCAGCAGTGCCATCTTGCAAGTTTTGTATCAAATACCATGAGTTCACACATGGGCATCACTCAAAAAATAAACCACAAACAGCTTGAGCCGATAACCTACATTGTAAATACATACCCTACCTACCCAATATAGTGTGGAGATAGTAATTTGAAGATTAAAAAAAATACATATAGAAAGGTGATGGAAGAGAAAATGAAAGGGGGGAGGGAGAGGACAGAGAGAAAAAAAAAATTAGAACAAAAGGAGGAGAGTGAGAGGAGAGCTTTCACTAAACTCTGGTGCAAACATATCCTTTTATAATACTAACTGGTTGATTCCTACCCTCCTGGCCCAGAGCAGCTGCCTGTCTGTGGGCTTTAGCAATCTCACCTTCATCCTCTAGCTCCAGCTTCTCCAGCATACCTTCCGCCGCCAGCGCCGAGACTTGTACCTGGGGAGGGAGGAGGGTGAGGGGAAGGGAAGACAATAAGGGGGAGGTGGTGGAGGTGGTGGTGGTGGGGGGGGGAGGGAAGCAGAAACACGATAATGATGATTAAGGTCTACAGCTGAGAGCAGTGTGGTTTCCTTCTGTGAGGCGGAGTGCCGGAGCGACACAGACACTGCCCCCTCCCCCGAGGCCCTCCCTCCGCTCCGCTCCGCTCCGATCAACCCGGCGATCGATTCCCTCCGTCTGACTCCGGCTCTGGCAACGGAGCCGTCCCCCCCCCCCCAGTCCGGGAAGAGAGAGAGAGAGAGAGGGGTGTCCCTACTCTGCCTCCCCGGCCTGCGGGCCGCTTCTCTCCCACCAACCCATAGTCAGTCAAACACGCATCGTGTTTCCTCTCGTACTTTGTTTCTCTCTTTCGAATCCGCCGTCGTTGTGGAAGGGAATCGGACAAATGGTGTGATGGTGCGTGTTGGTACCCCCCTCCCTCCCTCCCTCCTTCCTTCCTTCCTCACACACACACACACAAAACCGCTATTGGAACAGTCCGATTTACTGCAGTCTCAATGTGAGGGAGACTTTATCTGGACCTCAGTGGAGGTGTACACATTGCATTAAATGCACTGCATGCTGCATTTAATATGTTGCACATAGCATTAAAGACATTACACATTGCATTACATATTTTGCAACATTGCATTAAATGCATTGTGCATTGAATTAAATATACTGTGCATTGCATTAATAAATTACACACAGAATTAATGCAGCACACTGCATTAAATATATTGCACATTGCATTATATATTTTGAACGTTGCAGTAAATACATCGTGCATTGAATTAAATATACTGTGCATTGCATTAATAAATTACACACAGAATTAATGCAGCACACTGCATTAAATATATTGCACATTGCATTATATATTTTGAACGTTGCAGTAAATACATCGTGCATTGAATTAAATATATTGTGTATTGCATTAATAAATTACACTCAGAATTAATGCAGCATACTGTATTAAATGTATTGCACATTGCATTATATATTTTGCACATTGCATTAAATACATTGTGCACCGCATTAAATGTATTGCATCTCACATTAAATACACTGAATACTGCATTAAATACATTGCGCATTGCATTAAATATGCTGCATACTTCATTCAATAGATTATACACTTAATTAAATATATTTCACACTCGATTAAACATATTGCCAACGGTATTACATATATTGAAATGTATTTATCCAAAGAGCGGTGAGAATGCGGAACTTGCACTACACTCACAGGAAGTGGACAAAGTGAATAGTATAGATGTAATTAAGGAGAAACTGGACAAATAAACAAGATGATTATGATGTTAGTTGATTATGAGGAAGGATGGGACGAAGCTCGAGTGGCGTATGAAAACCAGCATGGGTTGGTTTGGCTGAATAGCTATTGTTTAGCTATTGTTTCTATGCTGTATAACCTATGTACTATGGCATGTAGCATTAAGTACACTTTAAACAACTTTGTATATATAGTAAGCTGTATTAGATGCATTTATTAAGTATCTGCGTAACGCTGCATTAAAAATGCACAGATACAAACAGCGCATCATTGTTAAAATCTATTCTTTGAATAAGTTTGTCAAACATTCAGGGTCCTCCTAGAGTTTGCACAAATTAATCTCCATGACACCACATACAAGAAACCCAGGTTAAACACCAGGTTAAGAAATGCTGAGTTTTTTATTTTCTTTTGTTGCTTATTCCCTGGAAATCATCCCAATCAGGCAATGAATCAGGCAATTGTTTTCCAATTGGCGTGGAAATATGGTTTGTCCACAGGGTGTTGGGACAGGAGGATGGAGTCAGGGCAGTTGGAGGTAGGAGTTCGTATGAGTAAAAGCTACAGAAATACGTCCCAACCAGAAAATCGGATCTGGTAGCATTTGTGGAGAAAGAAACAGCGTTAACATTTTTTGGAAGAAGAGTCACATTGAACATGGAACACCGTCTGGAATTCTCCAGCCGTTCACACCGCTGCCACTACCACTAAGGACGGAGAATAGACCATTCAGCCACATCTCCATTCACTGTAGTGGAACAGGAGAATCTGGCCCATTAACTCTGCCTCTCTCTCTGCAAATGCTGCCAGGTCTGCTGAATTTTTCCAGCAGTTTCTGTTTTTATATCAGATCTCCAGCACCTGCAGTATTTTGCTTTTATTATATACCTAGCAGAGTTGACAGACCCAGATATGAGTGATGCTGGTATGAACCATATATACTGGTGTAAAAGTCAAGTTTCTGAGATGAAAAGTAAGAGTTGGCTGTTCCACAAGTAATAGTTTTGAGGGGTTGAAATCCATCCTTTCACTAAAGTTAAAAAAAGTTTATTTTTACTAGTACAAGTAGGGCTTACATTAACACTACAATGAAGTTACGTGAAATTCCCCTAATTGCCACACAATGGCGCCTATTTGGATAAATGCATCTAAGACTTTCAGACTGTGGGGGTACCTGAAGGTAACCACGTAGACACAGGGAGAACATGCAAACTCCACTCGGTCAGGGATCAAACCTGGGTTCCTGGCATTGTGAGGCAGCTATGCTAGGCACTGTGCCTACATGCTGACCCTATCGAAGTGTTGCCATTTTGGAAACTGTTCCCAGCGCTTCCACCATCAAAGGCAGTGCAAAAGAAGCCAAAAGTATTTTTATTACTGATTTTTTATTCATAAATAACTAATAAATTTAGTTAACTTTATAATAATTAATAACTGAGTCTTTACTCAGAGGGTAGTAAGGGCGTGGAATGCCCTGCCTGCAGTAGTTGTGGACTCGCCAACTTTAAGGGCATTCAAATGGTTGGTGGATAGGCATATGGATAACATTGGAATAGTTTAGGTTAGAGGGTCATTAGATTGGTTCCACTGATCGGCACAACATCAAAGCCAAAGGGCCTGGAGTGCGCTGTAATGTTCTATGTTCTAATAAGTTCTATGGAGAAAGACATTAATTTGTGTGCACTAAATTCATCAAATTTATCAAACTAATTTAAAAATATATACACATTGATACAATTAAATTCATTTTCCTTAAGCAGCAATCGTCTAAGGCTGCAATGTCAAAATTCATGGGAGTCTTCTCATCATTTTCCCAAAATATCTCTATCCATTCTTTTCTACGATGTTTGATAAGCTTGTCATCAGGTTTTGCTGGGAGACTGTGAAATCATTTCTTTTTGTCGCAATATCAAATTATTTCTCTTCATAAACCTGGTATATCTTCCCAGACTAAGTATGAAAACTGTAATATCTAAATTTCTTATTTGTTTCAGAGTGAAGCTTTGATTGGACCTCCAAGAAACAGCAGGGTGGCACAATGGTTGGCACTGCTGTCTCACAGTGTCAGCGACCCAGATTTGAATTCTAGCCTTGGGTCAGTGTGTGGAGTCTGCACATTCTCCCTGAAACCCAACCATTGTGCATGGGTTTCCTCCAGGTGCTCCAGTTTCCTCTCACGTTCCAAAGATGCGCGGGCTAGGTGGGTTGGCCAAGGTAAATTGTCTCTTAGCATCCAAAGATGTGTAGGTTAGGTGGATTAGCCATGGGAAATTCAGAAAGGTTACGGGGAATAGGATGGATGGAAGAGCATGTGTAAGATGTTCTTTTGCAGAGGTGGTGCAGACTCAATGGGCCAAAAGTCCATCTGCCAATTTTCATTTCTGAATATCGCAACTTTGCTTTCCAATGAGAATCAATGGGACTTGATAGGCCAAATGGCTTCTTCCCCAATGTCTTGAATTCATGAGCTGCTGCTCAATTATCTATCTGCTCTGCAATCTCAATGACTTTTAAGTGTACAGTAGGCTGCCATTGCTTCTTGATATTGTGTTAAAGGAAAGCAGTGTCCACCATTGAAGTAGTCACCGACAGTACATATTGACTTGTGCAGACACGAGGAAGTGAACACCTTGATGATGTGCTAGTCTATGATTCTATTGATGAGTATGTCTGCAGTAAGGTGAATTTGACTTCAGTGGCAAGTGAATTTATTTACTAGTGTCACACGTAGCCTTACATTAACATTGCAATGAAGTTACTGTGAAAATCCCCTAGTCGCCACAGTCCGGCGCCTGTCTGGGTATACTAAGGAAGAATTTAGCATGGCCAATGCACTTAACCAGCACATCTTTCAGTCTATGGGAGGAAACTGGAGCACCCAGAGGAAACCCATGCAGGCATGGGTAGAATGTGTAAACCCTACTCAGGCAGTGACCCAAGTCAGGAATGGAACTTTGGTCCCTGGTGCTGTGAGGCAGCAATGCTAACCACTGTGCAAAGATTTTGGATTTTTTGACCAATAAGTCAAGGCTTGACTTATACGAGATATATGAAAGATAAATGATTTTGTTTGGATAAAAGTTGGCTAAAAATTGACCATTAAATGAGTTAGATCCAAGTTACACTGTGAGCATTAAGAGTCAGGAGGAGGGCTAGTAAGTTTTTATTCATCCCAGCTCTCAAATTATCCAATATATTTAGGTCAATTTTACAATCTGCCAAGATGCGATCTGATGTCATGATTTTTAGGTTGCAATACGATATAAGAGCCTTTCAGCTTCAGGCCATTTTTACTTACTGAAGTGTACAAATGCTTCATTGGGTTCACAGGGAAATACTCAATAAAGAAAATTACAGCACAGGAACAGGCCTTTCCAAGCGTGCACCAACCGTGCTGCCCAACTGAACTAAAACCCTCTACCCTTCCGGGGACCATATCCCTATTTCCATCCTATTCACGTATTTGTCCAGGCAGCCCTTAAAACTCACTATGGTATCTGCTTCCACTACCTCTGCTGGCAGCGAGTTCCAGGCACCCACACCCTCTGTGTAAAAGACTTGCTGGGTACATCTCCTTTAAACCTTGCTCCTCGCACCTTAAACCTATGCCCCTAGCAATTGATTTTTCCATCCTGGGAAAAAGCTTCTGCTTCCACTTGGTCCAAGCCCCTCATAATCTTGTAGACTTCTATCAGGTCGCCCTTCAACCTTGTCGTTCCAATGAAAACAAACCAAGTTTCTCCAATCTCTCCTCTTAGCTATTACCCTCCATACCAGGCAACATCTTGGTAAATCTTTTCTGTACCCTCTCCAAAACCTCCACATCTTTCTGGTAGTATGGTGACCAGAATTGAACCTTGTATTCCAAGTGTGGCCTAACTCAGGTTCTATAAAGCTGTAACATGACTTGCCAATTTTTAAACTCAGTACCCCAGCCGATGAAAGCAAGCATGCTGTATGCCTTCTTGACTACCTTATAGAACATAGAACATTACAGCACAGTACAGGCCCTTCGGCCCTCGATGTTGCGCCGGCCAGTGGACCCTCTAACCTAAACTATTCCAATATCATCCATATGCCTATCCACCGAACATTTGAATGCCCCCAAAGTAGGCGAGTCCACAACTGCTGCAGGCAGGGCATTCCACGCCCTCACCACCCTCTGTGTAAAGAACCTGCCTCTGACATCCGTCCTATAACTACCACCTCTTAATTTAAAGTTATGTCCCCTCGTGTTGGTCATCACCATCCGAGGAAAAAGGCTCTCACTATCCACCCTATCCAATCCCTTGATCATCTTATACGCCTCAATTAGGTCACCGCGTAACCTTCTTCTCTCTAATGAAAATAACCTCAGGTCCCTCAGCCTTTCCTCATAAGGCCTTCCCACCATACCAGGCAACATCCTGGTAAACCTCCTCTGCACCCTTTCCAATGCTTCCACATCTTTCTTATAATGCGGCGACCAGAACTGTACGCAATACTCCAAGTGCGGCCGCACCAGAGTTTTGTACAGTTGTAACATAACCTCACGGCTCCTAAATTCAATCCCTCTACCAATAAAAGCTAACACACCGTACGCCTTCTTAACAACTTTATCAACCTGGGTGCCAACTTTCAAAGAGCTATGTACTTGTACCCCAAGATCCCTCTGCTCGACAACACTATTAAGGGTCCTTCCATTAGCCCTATATTTCATATGCCTGTTATTCCTACCAAAGTGAATCACCTCACACTTATCCGTATTGAATTCCATTTGCCACCTCACGGCCCAGCTCTGCAACCTATCTATGTCCCTCTGCAAACTGTAACATCCATCCTCGCTGTCTACAACTCCCCCCACTTTGGTATCGTCAGCAAATTTACTAATCCAACCCTCTACACCCTCATCTAGGTCATTTATAAAAATGACAAACAGCAGTGGCCCTAAAACAGATCCTTGAGGTACACCACTTGTAACTGCACTCCAGGTTGAATATTTCCCATCAACCACCACCCTCTGTCTTCTATCAGCTAGCCAATTCCTAATCCAAACTGCTAAATCACCTTCAATCCCATGCATCTGCACTTTCTGCAGTAGCCTACCATGGGGAACCTTATCAAACGCTTTGCTAAAATCCATATACACTACATCAACTGCCTTACCCTTATCTACCTCTTTGGTCACCTCCTCAAAAAACTCAATAAGGTTTGTGAGGCACGACCTACCCTTCACAAAACCGTGCTGACTATCCCTAATCAATTTATTCCTCTCTAGATGCTTATAAATCCTATCCCTTATAATTCTTTCCAAGACCTTGCCCACAACAGAAGTCAGGCTCACCGGTCTATAATTTCCAGGATGGTCCCTACTCCCCTTTTTGAAAAGAGGGACAACATTTGCCATCCTCCAGTCTTCCAGCACTATACCTGTAGCTAACGACGACATGAAGATCAAAGCCAAAGGCTCTGCAATCTCCTCTCTAGCCTCCCAGAGAATCCTAGGGTAAATCCCATCTGGCCCAGGGGACTTATCAATTTTCATACCCTCAAGATTCGCTAACACCTCCTCCTTATGAACCTCAATCCTACCCAGTCTACAACCTGGTATCGCAGTATTCTCCCCAACAACACTGTCTTTCTCCTGCGTGAATACTGACGAAAAACATTTATTAGACATATTTCAAAGCATCAGTAATGCATTCCCAATAGAAAAGGGCAGCTTCTTTCAGTGAATGATTTCACTGACGTACATTACTTTACATCTTACACGATGAACACAATATTTCAAAGCAGTGTATCTGCAGTCTCTAAATGAATATAGTAAGTTGGAATGAATCTCAAGGTAAAGGCTAAAAACACCACAATCCATAAGCACTGGCAGCACACACAGAAATCTGCAACATCGAAGGCTGAAGGGCCTGTTCTGCGCTGTAATGTTCTATGTTCTATGTAACTTCAACATTACTGTCAATACTGACCTTCTCCACCTGCACTGCCACTTTCAGTGAACTGTGTATTTGTACACCCAGATCCCTTTGCCTATCACTGTAAATTTCCTATTTGTCTTAGACTGTCCAAAATTTTTATATCTTCACTGGCTACAGATCCCACGAGCCTACACAATACCTAGAGGATTGGAGAATATTCATTTAAGTATACATTCTGAATTAAATATACATGTATACAGTCAGGCATAAATTTACAGAAGGTAGTTTAATAATCCATTGAATATTAGGTATTCACGCACAATATGTTAAACATATATCATACTGAATTAAGTAGAGATTTGCGTTGGAAATATACACACAATATATGAGATATTGAGAGAAAGAATTATGCATCTTAGTCATTGCGCTACATATAGCATCTAATTTCTATATAAAATAAAATGAGAGGTTCTTGTATTTGCATCACTCTACAATCTAAAGCATTATCTATGCTAACTGAATTGAATAATGAATGAGCTTAAACCTATTCAGTTACCATATAGTACACTATGTTTGAAACATACAATCTGCATTAGATTGTGAAAACCATCAGGACAATAAGAAAGCTGCTTGCACCTCAATCAATGAACTACACAATACATTAGGCAATGGGAGACAACTGTCTGGACATTAGTCCCATAGATATCAAAGGGAAAATCACTCAGATGGAGTAGAATTCAAATAACAGGTACTTGTATTTGAACCCATCTCGAATCCACATTCCCTCCATGTAGGGTACCCCCCTGTAAAGCAGTGGAATTACTTTCTGGCACCTTAAGTACAATATTTTTTTTAAATACAACCATACTTGGTCCAAATTACTTAGAAGCATCGCACACCAAATTTATTAGACATGTTTCAAAGCATCAGTAATGCATTCCCAATAGAAAAGGGCAGCTTCTTTCAGTGAATGATTTCACTGACATACATTACATCTTACACGATGAACACAATATTTCAAAGCAGTGTATCTGCAGTCTCTAAATGAATATAGTAAGTTGGAATGAATCTCAAGGTAAAGGCTAAAAACACCACAATCCATAAGCACTGGCAGCACACAGAGAAATCTGCAACATCGAAGGCCGAAGGGCCTGTTCTGCGCTGTAATGTTCTATGTTCTATGTAACTTCAACATTACTGTCAAAAGCAGGAAAATCCAGTGTCCAATTCGACAACCTCCCCTTCTATCTGTGTTCATGTTCCAATGGGGAGAGACAGTGGTACAGTCACTAGATTAGTAGTCTAGAGACCAAGGGTACTGCTCTGGGGATCTGAGTTTGAATCCCACCGCGGCAGATGGTGAAATTAAAATTCAATAAAAATCTGGAATTAAAAGTCTAATGATCATCCTGAAACCATTCATTGTCGATTGTTGTAAAAACCCATTTCGTTCAGTAATGTCCCTTAGGGAGGAAAATCTGCCATCCTTACCTGGTCTGACCTACATGTGATCCCAGAGCCACAGCAATGTGTTGAGTCTCATGGATGGGCAATAAATGCTGGCCCTGCCAGCAATGCCCACAGCCCATGAATGAATTAAAAAAAGGCATATTCTCAATCTTAAATCATCTGAAGATTGCTTAGAATACCATACCATTATTGTCAGAAGTTCAATATTTCATCGTTCTGGTAAATTGCACAGATATACTGGAGATGATGTTTATTATAAATAGAAGTGACATCATCAAAGAGCAGGTGCATAATTCAGGACAAATAGAAATAAGGACGAACACAAATAAAACTTGAATTTATATCATGGAAAGGACAAAACCATTTCCAATTCCTCATCCCTCATCCCTTTAGAATGACAGAGCGTTACAGCACACAAACAGATTATTAATGTCATCAGGCCTGCACCTATCCAAGGAGGACGGTTGCATGATGCTAATATTCCTGGACCGGTAACCAGAGGCTCAGGCTGATGCTCTCAGCCATGGGTTCAAATCTCACCATGAGAGCTGGTGGATTTTGAATTCAGTTAATTAGTAAGTCTGGAATTAAAAGCTAGCCACAGTAACATAACTTTGGGATTGTTGCAAAATTCCATTTGGTTCACTAATGTCCTTTAGGAAGGGAAATCCACCCATCATTACCCAGCCTGGCTTACATGTAACGCCAGGCCCACAGCAAAGCAGCTGACTCTTAAATTTCCCTTGGAAAGCTCTGTAACCTACTCAGTTTACCATTACAGAAAAGTTTCAAAAAAGTAAAACTAGTCTGAACACTCTTTACCAATATCAGTGTGGAAGACTAAACAGGGAGAGCGATCCCACAGACAAGGCAGAAAAAAAGTGACAAAAACCCAGAATAGCAATCACAACACCAGGTATCAATTGATGTTGTTCTGGCTCCGATTACCTGATTCAGATTGAAGATGTGAAAATTCATAGCTTGAATGACTTGGAGATAAAAGGTAGGATGTTACAGCCTCGCTCGAGTGAGACCAGAAAATCTTGTCTGAGGTCAGCAGACATTTCCACTGTCTGCCCCTCACCTGCTCTGTTTCCACGGCAGGCAGGGTGATAGAATTCTGGCGAAAAACATTTTCCTTGCTAAACCAAATTTCATTTAGTTTCTTTTCATTAGTAATCTGATTAGGAATACGGGTGTACCCAAACCACAGAGGGACTGTAGTTCAAGGCAAGTCAGCTCCGTCTTCTAAAGAGCAATTAAAGATGGACAATAAATGCTGGCCTAGCCACTGATGCTCACATCCCATGAATGAATAAAAAAAGTTCCTATTTCTTATTTGTGATATTTGAACAATAGAAGTGGTGGGAGGCAGGGGACATGTATCAGATGATTAAGCACTGTCAGTTTGATGATCTGCATGTGACATAATTGGAAGTACCCCAAATTAACTGTGTCTGAAATTTGTGACATCACAACAGTCCTCTGAATCTCCATTTCATCTTATCTTCAAATCACATCAACAGCCCTGGTATTCTGAAGGTCAGGCAAAGGATATAGTAGGATTAGCAGGATTTATAATTGTCTACGCGTCACAACACATAAATCCTGCAACAGTACTATTTAGAAACATTCCCTCAGACATAAGGAGGCTATCTTGGGTGGTTTTACAACTGTAGTTTGCCACAAAGTCTTCTGTGTGTATGGAGATGTCTAGGTTGACCCCGATCCAGAAACAGTCAGAGCTGCAAGTCCTCAATTATTATCCGGTTGGACAGCAGACCTAGAGTTCAGAGCTGCAATGTTATCCATAGCTTCTGACTGCATCCCTCAGACATCCCTGGTAACTGTCTGAAAGTAAACCAGACTATTCGCAACCTTGGTGTCATGTTTGACCTGACGCTGAACATCCAAACATACTTCCAGTCTGATCTTCCACTTCTGTTGCATCGTCTGACTTGTTCTCTGCTTCACCTCATCTTTTATTGAAATCCTGATCCATGTCTTTTGGTTCCCTTTAGACTTGGCTATTCTAACACATACTTGGCTGACCAGACACCCTGTCCTTCGTAAACATGAGGTCATCCAAAACTCTACTGCCCCAGTGTCTTAACTTGCACTAAGTCCATTCCCCTATCATCCCTGTGCTCGCTGATCTGCTCTGTCTCCCAGTCAAATAATGCTTCAATTTTAAAACTCACATTTTTCACATCTCCCCATGGCCTCCCCGCCCTCCCTGTCTCTGTAACACCCTTCAAGATATTGGCACTGATGTAGTTCTGGCCTCTTGAGCATCTCTGATTTTAATCACTCCACCGTTGGTGGTTGCAATGCTTCAGCTGCTCAAGCCCTAGAATCCCCTCCCTAAACTTCCATCACTCACTGTCTCGCTTTACTCCTTTAAAAAACTCCTCAAAAACTACACTTTGACTTAGCATTTGTCCGTCTGCCCTAATGTAGAATCTAATTTTGCTTTATAATACTTGCAAATTTAGATATTTTACTACATTAATGACTCAATTTAAATATTTGGTTGTTGTTGCTATCTACCCACTGATCAATATTACAAATGTTCATACATTTGCCCTGTACAGATCAAAAAGAAAAACTTATATTTATCCCTCATCTTTGACAACAGCAGGTTGTTGCAAGCACTTAAAATCAATGGAGAATTTCTCAAGTGTAG
Organism: Sphyrna mokarran; assembly: GCA_024679065.1. Classification (NCBI taxonomy): domain Eukaryota; kingdom Metazoa; phylum Chordata; class Chondrichthyes; order Carcharhiniformes; family Carcharhinidae; genus Sphyrna; species Sphyrna mokarran. Next base: position 16,162,960 of record JAGIQG010000002.1, read on the forward strand.
TCACAGTTATTAAGTATGAAGATATGGCAGCCAATTTGCTCACAGCAAACTCCCATAGAAAGTAATGAGATAATGACCTGATCATCTATTTCTCTGATGTTGTTTGAGGAATAAATTCATTTTGACCAGGAGTCTGGGAATAACTCTAGTGCTCTGGGACCTTTTACCTGCACTTGAAAGGGAAGGCAGAGACTGGCGTTTTACAAGAAGTGCCTTAACAGAGAAGGGAGAGGGCCGCAGTGGCAGAGAAGATTAGGGAGGAAATTCCAGAGCTTAGGACCGAGACACTGAAGACACGACCACCATTGGTGGAGTGATTAAAATGAGGGTCCGGAGACAGTGCCCAAGTAGCTAGATTGAAGGAACACAGATATTTTAAGGAAGGCTTAAATCCCAGGGGGATCAGTATCTTGGCGGGAAGGCTGGCTAGGGCTTCTGAAGGGACTTTAAACCAGAAAGATTGGGGGGAGGGAATCGAGATGAGGTGACTGGGAGTGAGGAGGTTAGCTCCCAAGTAGAGAAGGATTATAGACAGTATGAGAGGGAGGTTAGACAGGTGATGGAGAAGGGAAGCGCCCAGACTGAGGGTCTGAGGTGTGTCTATTTTAATGCCAGGAGTGTAGTGAATAAAGTGGATGAGCTCAAGGCTTGGATTGCTGCTTGGAAATGTGATGTGGTGGCCATTACAGAGACTTGGACGTCTCAGGGACAGGACTGGGTACTTTAGGTACCAGGAATCAGATGCTTCAGGAAGGACAGAGAGGAAGTAGAAGAGGTGGGGAAGTGGCATTGTTGATCAGGGACAGTGACACAGCTGTAGAGAAGGAGGATGCTGTGGAGGGACTGTCTACGGAGTCTCTGTGGGTGGAAGTTAGGAACAGCAAGGGGTCAAAAACTTTGCTGGGTGTTTTTTATAGGCCGCCCAATAGTGACAGGGATGTTGAGGTGCAGATAGGGAAACAGATCCTAGAGAGATGTAGAAATAACAGAATTGTCGTGATCGAAGATGTTAATTTCCCAAACATCGACTGGAACGTCCCCAGGGTAAGGGGTTCGGATGGTGAGGAGTTTGTTAGGTGTGTTCAGGAGGGTTTCCTGACACAGCATGTAGGTAATGCTACGAGAGGAGAGGCTGTACTTGACCTGGTGCTAGCTAATGTCGGATCTCTCGGTAGGAGAGCATCTCGGGAATGGTGATCATAATTCTATCTCCTTCGCGATATCGTTGGAAAGAGATAGGATCAGGCAGGATAGGAAGGTGTTTATCTGGAGTAGGGGGAAATGTGAAATCATTAGGCAAGAAATTGGAAGAGTAAACTGGAAGGAGGTGTTCTTGGGGAAAAGTACTGAAGGAAGGTGGTGGATTTTCAAGGAATGTTTGTCTGGAGCTCTGCAAGACAACATTCCGGTGAGACAAGGAGGTTTTGGTAGGTCGAGAGAACCGTGGTGCACAAAGGTTGTGATGAAGCTAGTTAGGAAGAAAAGTAAGTTGTACAATAGGTTCAGGGAGCTAGGGGATGTTAAGGATCTAGAGGCGTATAAGACTTGTAGAAGGGAGCTTAAAAAGGAAATTAGAAGAACCAGAAGAGATCACGAGAAGGCTTTGGCGGGTAGGATTAAGGAGAATCCCAAGGCATTCTACAAATATGTGAAGAGTTAAAAGGATGAGAAGGGATTGGACCTATAAAAGGTGAAGGGGGAAAAGTCTGTGTGGAACCAGAAGAAATGGCAGAGGTGCTTAATAAGTACTTTGCCTCAGTATTCACAGTGGAATGTGATCTGGGGGGTTGTAGAACATAGAACATTACAGCGCAGAACAGGCCCTTCGGCCTTCGATGTTGCGCCGACCAATTAGAAAAAAGCAATGACCCTCTAACCTAAACCATTCCCTTTTCGTCCATAAACTTATCTACTAACCTCTTAAACGCCACCAAACTTGGCGCATCTACAACTGCAGCAGGCAGGGCATTCCATATCCTTACCACCTTCTGGGTAAAGAACCTACCTCTGACATCCATCCTATAACCACCACCCCTTAATTTAAAGCTATGTCCCCTCGTGCTAGCTTTCTCCATCCATAATTCTCTCCAATACTTTGCCCACAACAGAAGTAAGACTCACCGGCCTATAATTCCCCGGAAAGTCTCTCTTCCCCTTCTTGAACAATGGGACCACATTCGCTATCCTCCAGTCTTCCGGCACTATACCTGTAACCAATGACGACCTGAAGATCAGAGCCAGAGGCTCTGCAATCGCCTCTCTCGCCTCCCAGAGAATCCTTGTACTACAGGATTGCGGCAAACTGAAAAGATTGAGTATGTGGACATTAAGAAAGAGGATGTGTTGGAACTGTTAAATTCCATTAAGGTAGATAAGTCCCCGGGTCCAGATGGGATGTACCCCAGGTTACTGTGGGAGGTGAGGGAAGTGATTGCAGAGCCCCTGGTGATGATCTTTGTGTCGTCAGTGGAGACGGGAGAGGTTCCGGAAGATTGGAGAATTGCAGATATGGTGCCTATTTTCAAGAAGGGGAACAGGGATAGCCCGGGCAATTACCGACCAGTGAGGCAGGGGTGAGGATTAAACAAAAAGCAAAAATGAACAGTAACCTGCCTCCAGAGTTCCCAATTCCATTTCACATGGAAACCTAGTTTCTGGAGGTATACGCAAACTTGAAACTTGAGTTTCTCCATAGTTAAAGGGAGTTATAGGAAAAAAGCTATCACTGTCCACCCTATCTAAACCTCTAATCATCTTATATGTTTCAATAAACATATAATCCTCTTAGCTGCCTTCTTTCTAACGAAAACAACCTCAAATCCCTCAGCCTCTCCTCATAAGACCTGCCCTCCATACCAGGCAACATCCTGGTAAACCTCCTCTGTACCCTCTCCAATGCCTACACATCTTTCTTATAATGTGGGGACCAGAACTGCACACAATACTCCAAGTGCGGCCGCACTAGAGTTTTGTACAGTTGCAACATGCCGTTGCGGCTCCGAAATTCAATCCCTCTACCAATAAAAGCCAAGACTCCATATGCCTTCCTAACAACCTTCTCGACCTGACTGCCTACTTTCAGGGATCTATGCACATACACACCAAGATCCCTCTGATCATCTAGACTACTAAGAATCCTACTATTAGCCCTATACTCTACACATTTATTATTTCTGCCATAGTGCATTACCTCACACTTTTCCACATTAAACTCCATTTGCCACCTCTCGGCCCAGCTCTGCAACTTGTCCAAGTCTCTCTGCAAACTATAAACCCCTCTTCACTATCTACCACTCCTCTGACTTTGGTGTCATCCGCAAATTTACTAATCCATCCTTTAATATCCTCATCCAGATCATTTATAAAAATTATAAACAGCAGGGGCCCCAAAACAGATCCCTGAGGTACTCCACTTGTAACCGAACTCCACGATGAATATCTTCCATCAACCACTACCCTCTGTCTTCTATCTGCTAGCCAATTCCTAATCCAATTAGCTAAATCACCCTCTATCCCATACATCTGCATGTTCTGCAGAAGTCTTCCATGGGCCACCTTATCAAATGCCTTACTAAAGTCCATATATACCACATCAACCGCCTTACCCCCATCCACCTCTTTGGTCACTTATTCAAAAAACTCAATAAGGTTAGTAAGGCACGACCTACCCTTCACAAAACCATGCTGACTATCCCCAATCAATTCATTTCTCTCTAAATAACTATAAATCCTATCCCTAATAATTCTCTCCAATACTTTGCCCACAAAAGAAGTAAGACTCACCGGCCTATAATTCCCCGGAAAGTCTCTCTTCCCCTTCTTGAACAATGGGACCACATTCGCTATCCTCCAGTCTTCCGGCACTATACCTGTAACCAATGACGACCTGAAGATCAGAGCCAGAGGCTCTGCAATCGCCTCTCTCTCCTCCCGGAGAATCCTTGTACTACAGGATTGCGGCAAACTGAAAAGATTGAGTATGTGGACATTAAGAAAGAGGATGTGTTGGAACTGTTAAATTCCATTAAGGTAGATAAGTCCCCGGGTCCAGATGGGATGTACCCCAGGTTACTGTGGGAGGTGAGGGAAGTGATTGCAGAGCCCCTGGTGATGATCTTTGTGTCGTCAGTGGAGACGGGAGAGGTTCCGGAAGATTGGAGAATTGCAGATATGGTGCCTATTTTCAAGAAGGGGAACAGGGATAGCCCGGGCAATTACCGACCAGTGAGGCAGGGGTGAGGATTAAACAAAAAGCAAAAATGAACAGTAACCTGCCTCCAGAGTTCCCAATTCCATTTCACATGGAAACCTAGTTTCTGGAGGTATACGCAAACTTGAAACTTGAGTTTCTCCATAGTTAAAGGGAGCTGAGAACAGATGGATGCTGTTACCATCTTATTCCCTGCACCTCCTCCAACCTCCCACACTACCCCATGCCCCTTCCATACCCATTTGCCCAAAGTTCACTATGGACTGAACTCATGAGCACTATAGGAACACTGGGAAGTCTTTGGAACATCTAAAATCCTGAAGGACTTTGTTAGGATGGATGCTGAGAGGATTTCTCCCCTTGTGGGATAGACTAGACTTAGGGGGCACAGTTCAGAATTAGGGGACTCCCACTTCAGATTGAGACGAGGAATATTATTTTCTTTCAGAGGGTTGTTAGTTTGTGGATGTCTCTTCCTAACAGAGCGGTGGAGGCTGGGTCATTGACTATATTAATGGCTTGAGTTAGTCAGATTTTTAATTGACAAGCGATTCAAAGGTTATGGGGAAATGACTGCCAAAAAATTTGAATTGAGGCCACAGTTATGACGTTAAATTGATGATTGTGCAGGCTGAAGGGGGCAAATGACCTTCTCCTGCTCCTAATTCTAGTGTAATTGTGTTAAAGTTGTCAATCAAAACTGTGTTCACAATCCTCTTAACAGTTGCATCAACAGCCTCTACTGAGTTCAGAGAAGAGTATAGAGTCATAGAATTCCTACAATGCAGTAGGAGGCTATTTGGCCATTGGCTGCACTCACTCTCTGACAGAACATCTTATCCAGGCTCTATCCCTGTAACCCCACATATTTACGCTGCTAACCCAAGCCTTACTTGTGACTAATAAACTTTACTTTTACTTTACTTTAAATCTTGGGACATTAATGGGAAATTGAGCATGGCTAATCCATCTAACCTGCACATCTTTGAACTGTGGGAGGGAACTGGAGCAACCAGAGGAAAACCATGCAGACATGGAGAAAATGTGAAAACTCCACACAGACAGTGACTCAAGGCCGCAAGTGAACACAGGTGCCCTGGAGCTAACCATTGTGCCACCATGCCGCCCCAAGTCATTCCCTGAGCCCCAAATGTCCATTAGTGGCATCTGAAGCTCAACTAAGCTAAGCTGACTAAATTTAGTCCTAACCCTAGCTAATTCACCACATATCGAACCTGGGATGTTGTGGTTTAGCAAAGGTCAACTACACACCAGACATAAATTACTGAACCATTCGCAAAAATGTAAGTTTAATCACTTTTTCCTCTTCACATCATTCTGAAAACTGCTAGCAAAAACCAAAACACTACAACAAACAGCACTGAACCCAAAGTAGGACACACCTGCGTGTATGCATGTGTATATATAATATACATACATACACAAGGACACACACTTCGTTTGGGCAGTTTTGGATTCAGATTGCATTTGTAAAGTTCACAATATTTCCTTTATATTTGTCTTAATATTGCTTGAGAATGGAGTGCCTTTCTGAGTATTAATTTTTTTTGAAGTTTATTTATCACAAGTAGGCTTACATTAACACTGCAATTAAGTTACTGTGAAAATCCCCAAGTTGCCACACTCCAGGTACACTGAGGGAGAATTTAGCATGGTCAATGTACCTAACCAGCATGTCTTTTGGACTGTGGGAGGAAACCGGAGAACCTGGAGGAAACTCATGTAGACACAGGGAGAACGTACAGTCTTCGCACAGACAGTTCCGCAAGCCAGGAATCGAACTTGGATCCCTGGCACTGTGAGGCAGCAGTGCCAACCACTGTTGCACTGTGCCGCCCCTACACTCAGTGATTTAAGCATTTCAAAACTTCTGCTTCGAACTGAAAATGTGCAGTGACCAGGATTCTGTGAACAGCACTCTGTTCCTGATGGCGTAACCTGAACTCTCTCCCTCTCTTGTGCCCTCTCTCTTTTTCCATTTTCCACACAATAACAATTAAAATTCTAAGTAGTGGTGGCTTCATGGAAAGACATGCAATTCGCAAGAGGGGAAGCTTTTCATTGGTGAAATCTTCTGTCAGCTGACTACGCAGCAGGTATGGGTGGGCTAAACAGGGAGGTTCTACATTATGGCTTTAACTTTCTCACTTAGTTCCACTGCTATTATCATAAGATGTGAAAGCACAAAGGTTGTTTTTCAAATTTAAATTTCAGTTATAAATATTTCACATTACATTGGTGTTACTTTATTCGTGTGTGCATCATTGTTACTCATTGGCACGAACTTAAGCAGAAAGCTAAATGTATTGATACACCTACATTTAGGCATGCATGGTTACAGGGGAGTTGCAGACATTTCCCTTATTGTGGAAGAAACAATGGTGGGGGTGAGGCATGCAGGGGAGAGAAATGTAGTCACTGCTCAGAACCTTTTGAGCAGAAATGTAGTCACTGCTCAGAACCCCTGTGATGCTATGTGCCTTTAAGAAATGTATTTTATTCATGTTCCTTTGCAGAAGTTGTTGGCACCATCTGTTTGTAGCCGGTGTTCTGCATTGTTACTGAGGCAGTATAAATGACTTCATGTTTATTTTTAATCTGGCCTAAAGCAGTGTCCTAGGATTTTATGATCTTTTGGGGATTGCTGAGTAGATCTTGATTGGAGATGATTGACAAGTTGGGATAGTTTTTTTTCACAATAGTCCTGGTTTTTATTTTTGGTTTAGTGGCTGTTAGAAGCTGGTGGAAGCAGGCAGTGTCTCTGTCTCTGTGTCTCTCTTCAGAGGCTTTTTGGAAAACTCCAGGATTTGGAAGCCTCAGATTTTCAGTCCAATATTCACAGGACCAATCCACAGCAGGTATTAAAAAGCTGCAAACTCAGCATCACATAAGCATACTTGCTTTTTGTGCCAAGTCTAGAAAGGAGTGTACGTTTGTGGGATGTTGTTTGGCTTGGAACAACATAGATAGCTAGCTGTTAAGGTTTATACTGCGTCATATTTGAATCTTGTAATTGGTAAAAGTTATGAATAGGTAAAAGTTATGCTAATTCTTTCTGTCACATCCTAACCATATTTTTAAATGAAGTTTGTTTGATAAAAACTTCCTCATGGGTCACTTGAATCATGCTGGAGTAGAACACCTTATGCTCACGCCTACCAAATTCAAAAATAAAAATTTAGGAGCCAGGATTTTCCCCCCCCAAAAATTTGAAGTTGTTAATGTATGGGAAAACGGGTGTAAATCCCACTGGATTTTTTTCAGCATATTTACCAGAGCGATTTTCCGACACTCTGTGCATCACAGAGTGCCCAAGCAGATTCTCTCTAGTAACAGCACGACCTATTCCACCTGACAGGTTAGCAGCATAATGTTGAGCAGGCCACTACACATGCACCAATTTGTCAACACAGAGATGACAGACGTGCACAGTGGCCTCCCATAGTTGGCCTCCAGATCGTTGGCCAGCCCTGCAACTCCCCATCACTGGCCAATCAGCTCCCCCACCTTCCTGATTGTTGGCCTCCCAGACCTCCCCAGGCTAGCACTGATCTCCCCAACAACGACCCTACTCCTCCACCCCCCCCCCCCCCCACCCTTCACCCCCACCTCACTGGACAGTCCGGACCCCATCCTCTCAATCCCGATGACCAGCCCCGATACCTCTGCCCTGATGACCAAACCTGGCAGCCTTGACCAGCCCCATGGCCTGCCCCGATCATCCTCACCCCTTTACTGACCCTTTTGCAGAGTGGCACCAGATTCTTCCCCCCACCCAATATGCCACACCCCTCCAATAGGCCTTGCTCCCTCTGGCCCTGCACTCTTGATACTGCTTACCTTTGGAGATGTGCAGAAGCTGTGATGCCCAGTGGAAATCCTGTGACGTGGTCACTGCTAATGTCTCCCAGCCTACTGCGCTACCTGAGCAGCACAGCGGGCTGGGAGAATTATCCCCAGGGTCTAGGCTGCTAAACATCCTGGAGTTTTTGGCCTGGATCGTGATGCCCCCCCAAAGTCATTTGGAGAAAAGCTACTTTTAAATATCCCATTTTAAAAGCAAAATGTTTTCAGATAAACTAAATGAAGCATCTAGGCAAAAAATGATTCATGTGCTAAAGAAAAAGTCTTTGAACCTTGAAGGCTGGTAACAACTAATGTGTTAATTTGTGGCAGTAAGTAATCACTTGATAAGTAGCTAATAACATTCATGCCACACAAATGCCAGGCAATGACCATCACCAATCACTGCCCCTTGACACTCAGTAATGTTACCATCACTGATTCCCCTACTGTCTACATCCTTGGATTTATCATTGACCAGAAACTCAACTGGACTCACTCCATAAACACAACGGCTACAAGAGCAGATCAGAGGCTAGGAATACTGTGGCAGGCAACTCACCTCCTGACTCCCCAAAGCCAATCCACCATCTACAAGACACAAGGAATGTGATGGAATATTCTTCACTTGCCTGGACAGATGCAGCTCCAAAAACACTCAAGAAGTTTGACACCATCCAAAAGCAGCCCACTTGATTGGCACCACATCTACAAATATTCAATCCCTCTGCCACTGACACTCAGTAAGAGCAGTGTGTACTGTCTGTAAGATGTAGTGCAGCAATTCACCAAAGATCCTTACAGAACACCTTCCAAACACACGACCACTTCCATCTAGAAGGACAAGGGCAGCAAATATGTGGGAACTCTACCACATGCAAGTTCCCCTCTAAGCCATTCATTGTCCTGAATTGGACATATATCGCCATTCCTTTGCAGTCGCTAGGTCAAAATCCTGGAATTCCCTCCCTAAAAGTATTGTGGGTGAACCCGTAGCACATAGACTCCGACGATTCAAGAAGGCAGTTCACCACCAGCTTCTCAAGGGCAACTAGGGAAGGGCCATAAGTACTGGCCAGCCACTGACACCCATGTTTCATGAATGAATTTTTAAAAAATGACCACACTGCCTCCATTTTGCTGGCTCTGACCTTCTGTAAATTGTCTCTCCTCTTGTCCCACACGGCTGACTCTGACTTTAGCTGCCTAATTACTAGGCTCTTTCCTCTTGTCTGCCAGTCAGATTGCTCTGCTTCTTTAAGACCACCTCTTTGTCCAATCTTTCGGACTGAATATCCTAATAACTATCTGCATGGTTTAGCATCCATTTATTTCCTGTGCTGGAGTTAAGTCCCATACGGTGTTTGTGGCACATCAAGATGTTACATAAATGAAAATTCTTATTGTAGTTTTGGGTTGAGTATTCCTGAGCAAGGTGAGTTTTGTTAGACCAAGTCACCTTTCCCCATTCTTACCATTTTTAGTAAGTGGAGAGGGAGGATTTGGCTCATTGTCCAAGGGCAGCAAACCACTCCTTCAAGGTAGTTGATAGTCTTTGGTGAATATACAACACCTCAAGAGAATAAGTGTCCTTGACACAGTTTAATTAACATATGCAATCATGTCAGACTTTTAAGAAACGATTCACTAACGCCTAATGTTCCTCAAGTGGACAGACATGAGAAGAATACAGACTGACTAGAGATCATTGAGCTCTTCCCACAAATACGTTGAGCAATTTCAACTAATCGCCAATAAATAAACAGATATTACGACTGCCAAATGCCATATTCTGTTTCAGGAGACTGTTGCTTTATGCAGAAGAAAGTAAGATTAAAAATTAATGATCCAATATTGACATTTCCTAACAACTGTACGTTTGTGATGAATCAAATGGAATAATGACATTCTGGTTTGGAATAAGCCAAAATAATTTGTTTTCCATTCATCTCCACTATTTTCTGTCTTCAGTAAATGTTGAGAGAAATTCTACAAAAGGTTATAGCACCTATCAGGACCACCTACAAGTGCAGACAGTGAGTATCTGTTCAACAGTGAGGACTCTGTCCATGTACACGTAACAGTTCCAGCAAGGGTCATCTGTCAGTGAGCTGCTCCGAACCCGGTGTTATTGCAGCCCAATCACAGCCCAGGAGGAGGCCATTTGACCCAAAGTGCTTGTGACGATTCTTCAAAGGAATAGTCCAGTTAATCATACTGCCCTGCTCTTTCTCCATACCTCTGCTAATATTTCCTGATCAACCATTTTTATAACCCTTTGCTCAAGTTGTTACTAAATCTGCTTCAATCATGCCTTTAGGTAGAATATATTCCAAATCAGAACATCTCACAGCTCCTCATTTCCTCTCTACTTCGTAGCCTCAGTCTGTAGCCTCTGGTGACTGACCCTCCTGCCACTGGAAACAGGATGTCTGTTCTCTTAACTGATAGTAATAATCCTCCACTAATTAAATTTAACTTCAACTCAGTACATTTTACATGCAAAAATGAATTGTTGAATCTTAAAAATGCACCGTCAATTGTGAAAGAAAGAAAAAGACTCACACTTTGTTGTCACGAAAGAAAAAGACTCACAGGTGGTTGTCTCAGAAAAAAACACTTCACATACAATTAACCACTTTGGCAAGTGCCAAAAGAGCAAGGTATAGATCCATGACATCACACAAGGAAATGACTGAGCAGTTAATGATTTGTTCTTTGCGGTGTTGATCGAGGAAACAACGTGAGACAAGACAGGCTAAAAGATCCCACTAGGCTGACTTTATTGTCCACCTTAAGCAAAGGGTTAACCAGGTGAGGCCTTGGTTTAATGTCACATCCAAAAGAAGTTGCAAATGTATTAAGCACATTCAAGAGATTGCCTACATCTAAATGCTGATTCTAATTACCAGCAATGTTTATTCGGGCACATTGGTTCGATTGGTGAAGCATTAAGAGTCAATGAAGGATCCCCAAAACCTGGCCAGTGTGGAAGGATTCCTTAAAGCTCAGGGACATGAAAATGTTCTTCTCTCTATCAGATAAGAAGTGCAGGCCACTTGGCCAGCAAGAAATAGAAATGTAGACAATCTCATTGCCTTACCAGGAATACACATTGGATTTTACTTGAGGCAAAAATGTTGTGATGATTTCAAGAAGAAATTAGATGCAGCTCTTGGGGCTAAAGAAATCAAGGATATGGGAGGGGGGAGAAGTGAGGATCAGGATACTGAATTTGACAATCAGTCATAATCAAAATGAATGGTGCAGCAGGCTCAAAGTCCAAATGGCCTACTCCTGCTTCTAGTTTCTATTTCATTTAAAAACATCTGCTTTCCTTTAATGGATTGGCAGGCCTAACTTAGATTGATGTGCATGAGTCTGCTGGGATAAAATAGCAATTTAGCTGTTACAATATGTATGAATCTCAAGTGCGAGGATGTTGGAGAGTACATGAAGGATGGAAGGCCTTAATGGCCCAAGGTGAAATTTTTAAAAATGTTCTGAGTATTCTATTGCTGACTTTCTGTGCCTCTGGTGTTATTACAGGTAATAACACCAGGTAATAACAGGTAATAACAGATAAACAATCATTCACTCCGCCATGAATCATACTGACATTCCTTACTTCTGAAAATAAGTACAACTCCCTACTGTTTAATGGTTAGCAAATCACATCACTTTCCAGTTGTGTAAATTATTATGTCACTTCACACAAATCAGTTAAAGTATCTAAAAATGCCATTACAGAAAGAGAAGGTTTTTCAATGCATCCGGGAAGACTCCCAGTCCCTGGGGACAAAACGATAGCGTTCATTCTGATCTATCGTTTAGTCTGTAGGCACAACAGGTTTACAACTGTCTTGATGGAAATTAACAGGTGAAGCCAGCATTCTTTAAACAGCTAATAAAACTAAATTGACCTCATTTTTCATACCAGCAGTAATTTAAATAATCCATACGCTTAATACAGAATACAGAAAGTGTATTGTATCATTTTGGATGCATAAAGTAGGCTTCATGTTTTAAGCTAAATCTCCAAACCCTTTATTGATACAGCAGATTCCTGTAATAAGCTCACAGATCAGAACATCAAAGGAAATTCTCAGTACAAAGTGCCATGACTCATGGTTATGTAATATTTGCAAGTTGATTTCTCTGTAGATATACTTCACAACGAATGTGTCGTTCAAATCAGGGAGAACGCAGTAGACTCGTTTATCCATTTAATACTCAGCATGCATACAGAAGTGCACAGTGTGCAGAGGATCAGCAAAGTCACCTTTTAATTCAACATTTATAGGTCACCGGTCCATCTGTGACTCAAGTCCACAAAATCTGTTCCCCAAATGAAAAAAAAAATTCCCACGTGTCATCAATTTTCAGCCCCCACTCTAGAGCCGGTGGCACAGTGGTTAGCACTGCTGCCTAACAGCACCAAGCACCCAGGTTAGATTCCTGGCTTGGGTCACTGTCTGTGAGGAGTCTGATGTTCTCTCCGTGTCTGCATGGGTTTCCTCTGGGTGCTCTAGTTTCCTCCCACAGTCCGAAAGATGTGCTGGTTAGGTGCGTTAGCCATGCTAAATTCTCCCTCAGTGTACTCAAAAAGGTAGCAAGGCGTGGCAACTAGGGATTTTCAAAGTAACTTCATTGCCGTGCTACTTATGACACTAGTAAATAAATTTTACTTTGGAGCCTTCAGCACATAATTTAGAGTGATACTTCCAATCCACTGGTGAAGGATTGCTGCATTGCTAGAGGTTCCAACTTTTGAGTGAGACTTTAAACAGGGTCCTGCCGTCTCTCTTCAGCTGCATGTGAAAGATCCCCAGGCGCTATTTTGGAGAAAACCAGTTGTCCTGGCCAATATTTATCCCTCAACTAACAGCAGAGGCAGTAGTATTGTCACTGGACTAGAAATCCAGAGGCCCATGGTTATGCACAGCAGATGGTGAAACTTGAATTCAGCAAAAATTTGAAATTAAAAGGACTATAAAACCATTGGTGATTGTCTTAAAAACCCATCTGGTTTACTAATGTGAAGGAAATCTGCCATCCTTGCCCGGTCTGGCCAACATGTGAATCTAGACCCATGGCAATGTGGTTGACTCTTTACCTTATTGAAACATATAAGATGATTAGAGGTTTAGATAGGGTGGACAGTGATAGCCTTTTTCCTAGGATGGAGAAAGCTAGCACAAGGGGACATAGCTTTAAATTAAGGGGTGGTAGTTTTAGGACAGATGTCAGAGGTAGGTTCTTTACCCAGAGAGTGGTAAGGGTATAGAATGCCCTGCCTGCTGCAATTGTAGATGCGCCAAGTTTGGTGGCGTTTAAGAGGTTAGTAGGTAAGTTTATGGACGAAAAGGGAATGGTTTAGGTTAGAGGGTCATTGCTTTTTTCTAATTAGTCGGCGCAACATCGAAGGCCGAAGGGCCTGTTCTGCGCTGTAATGTTCTATGTTCTATGTTCTAAGTGCCCTCTGAAATGGGCTAGCAGGCCACTCAGCTCATGGGCAATTAGGGGTGGGAAGTAAATGCTAGCTCAGTCACATCTCCCGAACAAATAAGAAAAAACACATTTTATCTGGTTGTTATCACTTTGTATTTGTGGGAACTTTCTGTGCACAAATAATAATGCTTCTACAGCACAACAGTGACTATGCTTAGAATGCATTTCACTGGCTATAAAGCACAGTCTGTGTTTTTTTTTGCTCTGGGATGTGAACAAAGAACAAAGAACAAAACAGCACAGGAAACAGGCCCTTCGGCCCAACGAGCCCGCGCCGCCACCCCGGTGTTCCCATCTCTACCCATGATCCCTGTCTACGTTTATAGATCTATGAATTAAAAAACAAATTTGAGACAATTTAGGGAGAAATGTGGGTGTCACTGGCTGAGCCAGCATTTATTGCCCATCCCTAATTGCTCTTGAACTGAACAGACTGCTAGGCCATGTCAGAGGGCATTTAAAAGTCAACCACATTGTTGTGGTTTCACAAATTTGGTGGAGTTTTTTGAGGAGGTGACAAAAACGATTGACGAGGGAAGGGCCGTGGATGTCATCTATATGGATTTTAGTAAAGCGTTTGACAAAGTCCCTCATGGCAGATTGGGGCAAAAGGTTAAATCTCATGGAATAAAAGGAGAGGTGGCTAGATGGGTGGAGAACTGGCTTGGCCACAGAAGATAGAGGGTAGCAGTGGAAGAGATCTGTGACTAGTGGTGTTCCGCAGTGCTCTGTACTGGGACCTCTGCTATTTGTGACGTATATAAATGATTTGGAAGAAGCTGTAACTGATGTGATCAATAAGTTTGCGGATGACACAAAGATGGCTGGACTTGTAAATAGCGCTGAATATTGTCAGGGAATACAGCAGGATATAGATAGGCTGGAAAATTGGGCGGAGAAATGGCACATAGAATTTAATCCAGATAAATGCGAAGTGATGCATTTTGGTAGAACTAATGCAGGAGGGAGCTATACAAAAAATGGCAGAATCATCAAGAATATAGACACACAGAGGGACCTGGGTGTGCAAGTCCACAGATACTTGAAGGTGGCATGACATGTGGAGAAGGTGGTGAAGAAGGCATATGGCATGCTTGTCTTTATAGGACAGGGTATGGAGTATAAAAATTGGTGTCTGATGTCACAGCTGTGTAGAACTTTGGTTAGGCCACATTTGGAGTACTGCGTCCAGTTCCGGTTGCCACACCACCAGAAGGAGGCTTTGAAGAGAGTGCAGAGATGGTTTACCAGGATGTTGCCTGGTATGGAGGGTCTTAGCTATGAGGAGAGATTGGGTAAACTGGGGTTGTTCTCCCTGGAAAGACAGAGAATGAGGGGAGACCTAATAGAGGTGTATAAAATTATGAAGGGTATAGATAGGGTGAACAGTGGGAAGCTTTTTCCGGTCGAAGGTGACGAACATGAGGAGTCACAGGTTCAAGGTGTGTGTGTGTGTGTGTGTGGTGTGGGTGGGGGGGGGGGGGGGGGGGGTGGGGTGGGGGGGGGTGGGGGGGGGGTTTAACTTAGATATCACGAGGACGTATTTTACACAGAGGGTGGTGGGGGCCTGGAATGCACTGCCAAGCAGGGTGGTGGAGGCAAACACGCTGGGATCATTCAAGACTTATCTGGATAGCCAAATGAACAGACTGGGAATGGAGGGATACAAACGAATGGTCTAGTTGGACCAATGAGCAGCACAGGCTTGCAGAGCCGAAAGGCCTTTTCCCGTGCTGTACTGTTCTTTGTTGTGTGGGGCTAGAGTCTGTAAGCTACATGTAAGCTAAATCAGGTAAGGATGGCAGATTTCCTCCACATTAGTGAACTAGGTCAGTTTTTTTACAACAATTGACAATGGTTTCATGGGGTCCTGAAAGGCACTATATAAATAAGTTTAAGTTTTTAAGTTTATTTATTAGTGTCACAAGTGAGCTTATGTTAACACTGCAACGAAGTTACTGTGAAAATCCTCTGGTCACCACACTCTGGCACCTGTTTGGGTAACATAGAGGGAGAATTTAGCATGGGCAATACATCTAACCAGCACATCTTGCTTCCTGTCTCTCTGGCTGCTGACACAAGCCATCTTGAAGATTCTTTCAGCCCTACCGCAGGTTTCTTTAGGGGTAAACTAAGCTGTTTAAGTACAAATAGACAACCGCATTGCAAGATTCCATAATAGAACATTTTGTTGAATCAGAAACTTGAAGAATACCAGAGGGAAAAAAAACTATTTGTGTTCAGATAAGATGTATCAATCGCATTTCTTTTTAATATGACATGAAGGTGATTGAGTAAAAATATTTAATCACGTGCTGAACAGTACATTCAGCGACAACAATAACGGCAAAATGTGCCACTGAGATAACAGAATTTCAGCCCCAGTGTCAGGAATTAAAAGACTTGTTTCACCACCACCACCACCACCCCTCCCCGCACCCCCCCACCAGCCCTCTCCATAGATAGTGATTGATTTATAAGGTCAAGCTCCAGATCACTTCACCATTAGGTATAAAATCACAAAGCTCAAGTGCCAGCCCTGCCCTTTACATGAACTGTTTTTAGCTTAGCTGCTGGCACAGCTTCCTGTTTCTTCTCACCGCTTGAGTGAACAAATGGAGCAATCAACAAAGGATAACAACGCGACGGGGGTGGAGGGAGTGGTGAAGAATGAAATATTGCATTTCCTGGTGTTTGTACTCTGCTCGGATATCATTGGGTAAGGCCTCGAACCCTTTCATAATTGAAAATGATACAACACTGCCCTTCTATCTGGTTCAAGGAGATATCCCACAGCATGAATGATTGACTCATCAAGTCTACAAAAAATTTCCCTCATCAGTGATGCTGTAGGATCAGAGAATCTCTACAGTGCAGAAGGAGGTCATTTGGCCCATTGAGACTGCACTGATGACGTAGCCAATATGAATGTAGCCCTGGCCATTACGCAAACCAATCTCCCGTCCATTGATCTGTCTACATTTCCTGCTGCCTTGGAAAAGCAGCCAGCATAATTAAGGACCCCACACACCTCAGACATCCTCTCTTCCATCTTCTTCCGTCAGGAAAGAGATATAAAAATCTGAGGTTGCGTATCAACCGATTCAAGTTCTTCCTTGCTGCCATCAGACTTTTGAATGTACTTACCATGCATTAAGTTGATCTTTCTCTACACCCTATGTAGGCAGTAACATTACACTCTGCACTGTCTTGTTTTCTTCTCTATGAACAGTATGCTTTATCAGTATGGTGCGCAAGAAACAATACTTTTCACTGTATGTTAATACATGTGACAATAAATCAAATCAGACTTTTATATCTTTCTCCCAATGGGAGAGAGGAAAAGAGAATGTCTGGGATGCGTGGGGCCCTTAATAATGCTGGCTGTTTTCTCAGAGCAGCTGGAAGTGTAGACAGAGTCAATGGATGCGAGGCTGGTTTGCGTGATGGATTGGGCTACATTCACGACCTTCAGTAGTTCCTTGTTGTCTTGGTCAGAGCAGAAGCCATACCTAGCTGTGATAAAACCAGAAAGAATACTTTCTATGGTACATGACATTGGCCATGATAAATTTACCCTTAGTGTCAGGAGATTAGCAGGGTAAATACGTGGGATTAAGGGAATAGTGCCTGGTTGGGGTTGTGGTCAATGCCGACTCGAGGGCCTCCTTCTGCACTACTGCGTTTCTGTACTTCTTTCCAAAAATTCCAGGCCCTGAATTCAGCTGTCCCACAATAACGCAATAAGTTCTTTATCTCCATTCAAGTAAAAAGTCTTACTGAAGGGGAATTGCAGATAGTAACTGGATCAGAATTATGCTAGTCTCTGTGCCCTGTTTGCAGGGGAAGACATGAAGCTATAGAAAGACAGTAGGACAGTGCGATTTATTATGTATGCAACTGACGCCCAGCCACAACAGTTTTGACTCTTGGATTCCTTACTCAACAGATGCCAAAGATGAGGTGAGATGGTTTCTTGCAGATATTCTAAAATGTAGCAGACTTCTCATACACCTCTTCACTGTCAGCTCAAGAACAGAGATTTCCTGCACATCATTCAGATCAAGTAGGAATCATATTTAAGGGAAAGGTAATATGGTAAAATATGGTAAAACAAAATAAAACATTGCTAAAACAACAAAACTGCTGCCACTCTTTTTGACATAAGATGTAGGAGCAGAATTAGGCCATTCAGCCCATTGAATCTGCTCCACCATTCGATCATGGCTGATGTGCTCCTCATCCCCATTTTCCTGCCTTCTCCCTATAACCCTTCAATCCATTACCAATTGAAAATCTTTCTAACTCCTCGTTAAATTTACTCAATGTCTAGCATCCACCACACTTTAGGGTAGCGAATTCCATAGATTCTCAATCTTTTGAGAGAAGTAGTTTCTCCTCAACTCAGTTTTAAATTTGCTACCCCTTATCCTAAGACTATGGCCTCTTATTCTAGAATGCCGCACCAGCAGAAGCATCCATGTTTTCTTTATCCATACATTTTATCATCTTGAATAATTCAATTTGATCTTATTCTTCTAAATTCCAGAGACTGTAGGCCGAAACTGTTCAATGTCTCTTTATATGACAAACTCTTCATTTCTGGAATCAATCTTGTAAACCTCCTGTGAACTGCGTCCAATGCCACTACATCTTTCCTCAAATGCAGGGACAAAAACTATGCACAATACTCCAGGTGCAGCCTCACCAATGCCTTGTATAGTTGTAACAATACTTCCTTACCTTTATATTCTATTCCTTTAGCTATAAATGCCAACATTCCATTCACTTTCTATATTATCTACTGTACCTGCATATTAGTTTTCTGTGACTCAGGAATGAGAACACTCAGATCCCTCTAAACCGGAGTATCCCGAAGTTTCTCCCCATTTAGATAATAAGTCATCTTCCATTTTTCCGACCAAAATGCATGACCTCACACTTATCCACGTTAAAATCCATCTGCCACATTTTGGTCCACTCTCCAAACCTAACCATATTCCATTTGTAAGGTTTTTAATTTCCTCATTGCAACTTACTGTCCTGCCTATTTTTCTGTCATCTGCAAATTTGGTTATAGAGCTTTCTATCCCTGTATCCAAGTCATGAATATAGATTGTAAATATCTGCGGCCCAAGGACTGAATCCTGTGGAACCCCAATAGTTACTTTTTGCCATCCAGAAAAAGACCCATTTATCCCAACTCTCTGTCTTCTGTCCATCAGCCAGTCACCTATCCAAGCTAATAAATTACCTCTAATCCCAAGTGATCTAACCTCGTGAACTAACCTTTTGTGCAGCACCTCATCAAGTGCCTTCGGGAAGTCCAGATATACTACATCAACAGGATCCCCATTATTTACTTTGCTTGTTATATCTTTGAAGAACTCTAACAAATGATTTGCTCTTCATATAACCATGCTTACTCTGATGGATAGCATTTTGACTTTCCAAATGGCCTGAATTTCACTTCCTTGATAATTGATTCTAACATTTTGCCAACAACAGATGCTAAACCAACTGGTCTGTAATTTCCCAGATTTTGCCTCCCTCCATCCCTTTTTAAATAAGGGCATCACATTAGCATATTTCCAATCCAATGAAACCTTTACTTTACCCAGGGAATTTTGGAATATTAAAACCAATGGATCCACTATCTCCGCCGCCACTTCGTTTAATACCTTAGGATGAATGCCATCAGGCCTAGGGGACTTATCTGCCCTCAATCTCAATCGTTTGCTGAATACCGTTTCCTATCAATGTTGATTGTTCTAAGTTAACATAGAACATAGAACACTATAGCACAAACAGGCCCTTCGGCCCACAAGTTGCGCTGATCATATTCATACTTACCAGGCCTATCTATAATTCTCAATCCCATTAAATCCCAAATATTCATCCAGAAATCTCTTAAAAGACCCCAGCGAATTCACCTCTACCACCACGACAGCAGCCAATTCCACTCACTCACCACCCTCTGAGTGAAAAACTTACCCCTGACATCTCCTCTGTACCTGCTCCCCAGCACCTTAAATCTATGTTCTCTCGTAGCAACCATTTCAGCTCTGGGAAATAGCCTTCGAGAATCCCCCCTATCTATACCTCTCAACATCTTTAAACTCTATCAGGTCGCCTCTCAATCTTCATCTCTCCAGGGAGAAGAGACCTAGTTCTATCTTTTCTATTACCTCTGACTTGCCTATTCCTATAGGAATGGTACTAGTGTCCTCCATCATGAAAACTGGGGCAAAGTATTGATTTAGCATCTCTGCTGTTTCAGTGTTCCCCACTATTAACTCTCTGGTTTCATCTTCAGGGACCAATATTCACCTGAGTGACTTTCTTCCCTTTTATACACTTAGAGAAGCTTTTGCTATCTTTTTTGATATTTTGCGCTAGTTTTCTTTCATAATTTACCTATTTCTTTTAATTATATTTTTAGTATCCCTTTGTTTATGTTTGAAAGTTTTTCAATCTTCAAGTCTGCCACTGGCCTTTGCAATACAATATACAGCTGTGCCTCCTCGAGATCATGTGAGAGATCAGGCTCGAGCATGACTGTTGCAAAGCTGCTGCCTGCACTACTGAACTCAGATAGGGGTTTTTGTAAAAGAATGTCGGCATCATTGGCATGATTGACCTTTTTATTGACTTAATTGCCATTAAAAAGGCAGCAGTGGGTTTTTTTTTCAACCGCTGATGGTTTGCAGAATAGGGGCAACTGATTTAAGGCACTGGATAAAGATGCAAGGGCATGTGAGGAAGAACATTCCTACACAGTGAGTGGTAATGACATGGGATTCATTGCCTACAAGACTGGTGGAAGTGGAGATGATGAATCACTTCAGAAGGAAATTTGACGGATACTCTACTTTCTCAGGAGATTAAGGAAATTCAACATGTCAGCTACGACTCACACTAGTTTTTACAAATGCACTAAAGAAAACATCCTTTCTGGCTGTACCACAGCTTGGTATGGCTCCTACTCTTCCCAAGACCGCAGAAAACTACAAACGTTCGTGAACAAAGCCCAGTCCATTATGCAAACCAGCTCCCATCTATTGACACTGTCTACGCTTCCCGCTGCTGGTTTGTCGGAAAAACAGTCAGCATAATTAAGGACCCTGCGCACCCCGGACATTCCCTCTTCCACTTTCTTCTATCAGGAAAAAGATACAAAAGTCTGAGATCACGTACCAAATAACTCAAGAACAGTTCGTTTCCCGCTGTCATCAGACTTTTGAATGGACCTACCTCATATTGAGTTGAATGTTTATTTTAGTATTCAGTGTTATAGTTGCCCTTCCGTAGGACATGTTTATTTAAAGGTGATGTGCAACAGTTGGCTTGGTACAATTATGAATTGTGCAGAATGGCAACCAATGGATCGATGTTGATATGGGCAGGGGGGCGTGTGAGGGGGTGGTGAGTCGGTGATGATGTGCAGTTGTGGAGGGAAGATATACAGTGGGGTCAGGGGCATGGAGGTGGGAAGCATCTGGTGTCCTGGGTGTGACGGGGCAGTGGTGGGAACAGTCAGTCAAGGTTAAAAAAATGAAGGGCCTAAAGGGCATTATCAATACTATTCATATGTGCCAATATGGCTGAATGTACAGTCTCAGCTGGCCCTCCTTTCTACATATTGTAAAATACATTGTTTCAGATCATTCTCAGTGAGGAGAATTGAAATGTTAGAGATGAACTCAAAGCCCTGTAAAGAGTCTGCCAGTCAACACCCTTAGATGGGCCCACATGGTTGTTTGTACTATTCTCCTCCAGGAGGAGGAGGTTCATGTTCCATCAGTCTGGATTGGATCTGAATCCAGGGCTGAAAAGACTCGCAAATTGCGTGGAGGATGTGGAAAGCCTGCAGAGGGATCTGGATAGGTTGAGTGAGTGGACGAGGACTTGGCAGATGGAGTATAATGTTAGCAAGTGTGAGGTTATCCACTTTGGTAGGAATAACGGTAGGAAGGATTATTATTTAAATAGCGAAAAGCTGCAGCATGTGACGGTGCAGAGGGACCTGGGGGTCCTTGTGTACGAATCGCAAAAACACAGTCTGCAGGTGCAGCAGGCGATCAAGAAGCTGAATGCAATGTTGGCCTTTAAAACTAGGGGAATAGAATATGAAAGTAGAGAGGTATTTTTGCAGCTGTATAGGGTACTGGTCAGGCCGCAGCTGGAGTACTGTGTGCAGTTTTGTTCGCTGCATCTGAGGAAGGATATATTGGCCTTGGAGGGGGTGCAGAGAAGGTTCACTAAGCTGATTTCGGAGATGAGGGAGTTGGATTATGAGAAGAGACTGAATAGGCTAGGTTTGTATTCGTTAGAGTTTAGAAGGCTGAGAGGGGATCTTGTAGAGATGTATAAGATAATGAAGAGGATGGATAGGGTAGAGGTTGAGAGACTCTTCCTGCTTAACAAAGATAGCAGAACTAGAGGGCACAGCCTCAAGATTGGGGGGGACGATTCAGATCAGAGTTGAGGAGGAATCTCTTTACACAAAGGGTGGTGAATCTTTGGAATTCTCTGCCTGTTGAAGTGCTGGAGGCTTCCTCGCTGAATATATTTAAGTCAAGAGTGGATAGGTTTTTGATTGACAAGGGAATTAAGGGTTACAGGGAAAAAGCGGGAAAGTGGTACTGAACCACTACAGATCAGCCATGATCTTACTGAATAGTGGGGCAGGCTCGAGGGGCTGTATGACCTACTCTTGCTCCTATTTCTTATGTTTTTATGTACATAAGTCATTCCACTACAAACTACTGCGTGCTGCTCATGTTTCTGGGTTCCTGCTGGGAGTACAGTGATTTGAATCTTAACTCTTTTGGATGTTGTGCTAAAACTTACTTCAGAAATAATTGTGATCATTGTTGATGCTTGCTCAGTCACTCTTTGGCATGATCATTCTGCTACGAATATGATTCAAGGTATTAACTAACATTTCACCACTCGTCTTCTTTCAAAAAGTAGTAGACTAATTCAGGTAAAGCAATTAGCAATTAAAGCCAAGTCTATCTCAGAAACAAACAGCAGTTTCATTTCCATTAGATAGTTGATCATTGGGTTACATCTCAAACTGCCTGAAAAGAAATACTCTGTACAAATGGCATCAAGAGGATGATAGTAAGAATCATCTATTATAGCTCCCAAAATTCAATTTGCTGTAAGTTCTGTTACTTATTAGGGCTAAGGCAGCAAGGTTTAAGGAGTGTCAAACAAAAAGACTGTGCATCTTGTTGGCTGCAAAGATGTAAGAAAGGTGTAGAGTCAGGGTGATACTCATTACTGTGGTCTGATCTGTTATCAAAATCTGGCCACTGACCTGTCAAGACAATGACAATGCCCAAGCTCCTCACGTTAAATAATCATATGCTGGCTTTTACCAGTGTTCATTTGCCAAGCCTTGTGGCAATGGAGGATTAATGTGGAGATTGCCGGCGGTGGACTTGGATGGCCCCAGTAAGAAGTCTCACAACACCAGGTTAAAGTCCAACAGATTTATTTGGTAGCAAGAGCTTTCAGAGTGTGACTCCTTCATCAAGAGAGTCACCTGATGAAGAGGCAACAGTCCAAAAGCTCGTGCTACCAAATAAACCTGTTGGACTTTAACCTGGTGTTGTGAAACTTGTTACAATGAGGGATTGATGATGGGGACAGGGCTGGGAACCAGGGTTTTCCTAGTCAAGAATCTGCACACAGGTGACAGATGCACTGTGATCTGCCTCATGGGTTAGGAGCAACTGAAGAAACAAATGAGGGAACAGACCTTTGGATAGAAAGGGAAGGCTTTCAGCAATCTTTTTGCCATCTCGAATTTTGGATGAACTGATAGAACTCCCCAGTTGTGTAAATGAAGAATCATGTTACTTCATTTATAGCTCAGCTGTGACCAATATGACACCAACTACACACACACATGCACACACACACATACACGTACTGTGATAATAGTAGCGCAATTGATATGTCAGGTAATGTTTAAAAAATTAGCTTTATGCTATAGGCAGTTGCTAGGTCTGGAAGGGATTGCAACTCAAATGCTTGGAGAACAAAATAGCGGGATGATGTTGCTAAAGTGAAGGGGAGGGCATTGGGGGTTCCACAGGAAGTCAGGTGACAGGGGTGGTAGTGTCCCCTGGCATTGCCCAAGGGGCAAAGTGCCCATACCCTGGGGGCACTTTGGCACTGCCTATTAGGAATGGGCCATGCCAGAAGAGTGAGGCTCTAGGGAGAAGATCCCACTGCCAGTCTACATTGGTATCACATGGAGGGTGTGGAAAGCCTGCAGAGGGATCTGGATAGGTTGAGTGAGTGGGCGAGGACCTGGCAGATGGAGTATAATGTTAGCAAGTGTGAGGTTATCCACTTTGGTAAGAATAATGGTAGGAAGGACTACTATTTAAATGGAGAAAAGCTGCAGCATGCGATGGCGATGCAAAGGGACCTGGGGGTCCTTGTGCACGAATCGCAAAAACACAGTATGCAGGTGCAGCAGGTGATTAAGAAGGCGAATGCAATGTTGGCCTTTATAGCGAGGGGGATAGAATATAAAAGTAAGGAGGTTCTGTTGCAGCTGTATAGGGTACTGGTGAGGCCGCAGCTGGAGTACTGTGTGCAGTTTTGGTCTCCGCATTCGAGGAAGGATATATTAGCCTTGGAGGGGGTGCAGAGAAGGTTTACTAGGCTGATACTGGAGATGAGGGAGTTGGATTATGAGGAGAGACTAAATAGGCTAGGTTTGTACTCCTTGGAGTTTAGAAAGCTGAGAAGGGATCTTATAGAGACGTATAAGATAAGGAAGGGGATGGATAAGGTAGAAGTTGAGAGACTTTTCCTACTTAACAATGGTAGCAGGACTCGAGGGCACAGCTTCAAGATTACGCGGGGGGGCGGGGTGGTTCAAATCGGAGTTGGGGGGGTTTCTTCACGCAAAGGGTGGTGAATCTTTGGAATTCTCTGCCTGATGAGGTGGTGGAGGCTTCCTCGCTGAATATGTTCAAGTCAAGAGTGGATTGGTTTTTGATTGACAAGGGAATTAAGGGCTACGGGGAGAAAGCAGGAAAGTGGTACTGAACCACTACAGATCAGCCATGATTTTATTGAATGGCTCGAGGGGCTGGATGGCCTACTCCTGCTCCTATTTCTTATATTCTTATGGTATCCAGTCTGAGCTGGAGTGAGGCCAACCATCGGGGCTGACTGGGAGGTTGAATGGCCAGCTGGAGGAGGTATCTGTCTCCATGGGGCAGGAGGGAGGGGTGAGGTGAAGGTGTTTGCCGGAGAGGATGGGGTGGGATTGGAGCTGGAGGGGGGGGTGGGGTTGCTGGAGATTGGACAGTGTAGGATAGGGTGTTGTTTGGGGGGGCTGGCTCGGGAATGGTTGCCGGGGGAGGGGGGGGGTCCGTGATCGGGCCATGGTGGTGGTGGTTGGGGGAAGGGGGGGTGGTTTTGGTGGGGGGGCCTTGCTGGCCTTAATGGAGTTGGCCAGCAAACAGGAGGCTGACAGTTCAGGACTACGGTGCTTGCGCAGAGTCCTGCTGGGTTTCAGCCTCCCGGGCGAGAATAGGTCCTGCCTCCCTGAAATCAAATGATAGTCATGATTATTCATGCAGTGCACAGTGGGAGGGAAATTCTAGTGTGAACACCCACTGATAAACCAGCATGATTTACTCCAGTTTTCCCACAAATTCAACACTTTTTTTTTCAGAGAATCCCGGCCATATATTCACTCATAAACATTCGCACTTACACTTCCAGATCTTCACACACACTCACTCACTATATTTACTGCCACTCACTTAGAACAACATGCTGACTGCCACTAACTAATCAACTCATTCATTCACTTTCATACTCGGACTTATCCATTTGCACTCGCTCACTGGGTGTCTGTCAGAGTGAATGGGGACACATTATTACTGCGAGGGTTACAATTCTGAACACTCGCCGTCAACATGCGCAGGCTTTGTTGTTTTGAGTCTGCTGTGAAAGGACACACAAAGGAACAAAGCCAATTATTTCATACTTACAGGTTTCGAGGTAGCATTGGAGCTGGTCTGGGGAACCAGTGGCTTGGCTGCCGCAGCAGGTGGTGGTGGGGCCACTGGAACAGAGAACCGTTGCCCTGTATCGGGCGGTGAAGAGTAGGAACGGGATCGTGCATCCAAACGCTCAGGTTCCTGTTTGTACAATTCCAGGGGGAAGGCTGGCTTGGTAGATTGTACTGGTGTGGAGGGAGTAGAGAGTCCCGAGGCTATGGAGGAGAGAAGAGAATAGGGTTATTGCAACAAATGCAAAGGGAAATCATCGTTAAAAAAAGTTTACTTCTTCTCCACAAGTAACACAAATTAAAACACTATTTATAAAAAAACTATGTAAATCACATAACTGTGCTTCATGACACCCTGTGATACCAATAACAAATCACTTTGTCGAATTACAATACAAAAACACGCTATTCGGCCCAACTGCTCTATGCTGATGTTTATTCTAACCACTCTCTGGGTGAAGAAATTTCTCCTGAAACCCCTATGAATGACCGTCTTATATTTATGATCCCTACCTGCTGGTCTTCCCACACGTGGAAATATCTTCTCTATCCTACCTTATTAAATTCCAACACTGTCCTAAAAACCTCACGCCTTGGAAAAGAGCCCCAGCTCAGAACGTTGTTGGTTCCAGCCCATCCCT
Source organism: Sphyrna mokarran (assembly GCA_024679065.1). Lineage (NCBI taxonomy): Eukaryota > Metazoa > Chordata > Chondrichthyes > Carcharhiniformes > Carcharhinidae > Sphyrna > Sphyrna mokarran. The sequence goes on from JAGIQG010000002.1 coordinate 16,189,241, forward strand.
GGTCATAAAGCATCCAAAACTGTGTTTTATTTTATAATGACAGTTATACCTTTAAAGCCTGCTGTACAATCATAGAACATAGAACATAGAACACTACAGCACAGAACAGGCCCTTCGGCCTTCGATGTTGCGCCGACCAATATAAAAAGCAATGCCCCTCCAAACTAAACCATTCCTTCTCTTCCATATACTTATCAACTAACCTCTTAAACGCCACCAAACTTGGCGCATCTACAACTGCTGCAGGCAGGGCATTCCACTCCCGAACCACCCTTTGGGTAAAGAACCTACCTCTGATATCCGTCCTATAACTATCACCCCTTAATTTAAAGCTGTGTCCCCTCGTGCTAGCTTTCTCCATCCTAGGAAAAAGGCTATCACTGTCCACCCTATCTAAACCTCTAATCATCTTATATGTTTCGATTAGGTCCCCTCTTAGCCGCCTAAAAGGGGGCTAAGATTCTGGCTGCATCACTCTGAGTGATGGCTAAGATTTTATAATAAGCAACAGAATATATCGGAAATTACTCCAAACAGCAATTGCACATTGGAAGAGAGGATAATGATCACCTCTCAAGTAAGTACTTTGCAAGGTTTGTCGTTTTTAATGTCTTTCTAAGAGCATAATTCAATCCCTCGTTACTGTTTACGAAGCTATAATGTACGTTCAAATGCATTACTACATGAGCTACAATGAATAATTGCAGAGAACTGTATTCATGAGTGAATACACAAAGTCACAAGCACAAAGGAAAAGTCATTTGGTGCAGCAAATTAACACTGCAGAATGAACAGAGACTAAATACAGATGGCACAAAAGCTGTGAAAAGAACATCTCAAAGTTGAACAAAAACAAAAACAAACCTGTAATAAATTGTACACAAGCTCTTTTGTTCTTGGCATTGAGCCATAGGGCAATACAGTACAGAAATAGGTTCTTCGGCTCAACTAATCCATGTCAACCAAAGTTGCTCTCCCAGCTTCTTTCAACTGGCCCATATACCTGTAATCTTCCCCATCCGTGTACTTACTCAAATACTTTTTAAATGTTGCTATTGAACCTACCTCACAACTTTCTCTGGCAGTTCATTCCATACATGCACCACTCTTTGCATGAAGAAGTTGCCCCTCAGATCCCTTTTAAATCTCTCACCTTAAACTAATGGCCTCTAGTTTTCAATTCCCCTTTCCTGGGAAAACACCATGGCTGGAATTTTACTGCCCTTCCTGCCACGGGAATGGCAGCGGACAAGGGGTGGACAGTGGGAAGGTCCGTTGACCTCAGGCGGGATTTTACAGTTTCAGAAGAGCTGGGCCATAAAATCCTGCCTTATGTCCGTTCATCCTTTCTATACTCTTCATGATTTTATACATGTCAATAAGGTCACCCCTCATTCTCCTACATTCCAAGGAATAAAGCTTCAGCCTGGTCAACCGCTCCTTATAACTCAGGTTCACTTTTCCTGGCTGCATTCTCGTAAATTTTCTTTGCACTCATCCCAATTTATCAATGTCTTTCCTACTTCATTTTAAAACAGCTCCCAGCTCAATCTTGCACAAAGCTGAAAAAGCTAACATTCTCCTCAATCCATTTTGAAGCTCCTAAAACACTCCCCAACAAATTGATTTTTTTGTAAATAATAGGCACAGTCTACTTTTCTAGTGTTTTTAGTTTGCATCAAACACACTGAATCCCCTTCCCCAGAATTAGTTTGAACAGATCAACACAGGTTTCCTTGATTTCCATTTGAAGAAACTTTTATGCAGCCCCTCCTGACATCACCCTTCAACTGCAGGTAATTAAAACAAAATATTTTCTGAAGGACTTTGCGACATTTCTCTACGATATAAAGGGAAACTCTTCCCATTGAGTAACTTCAGATCAGAATGTGCAGTCTGTTCAGAGAATTCAGAGAATAAAAGACCAGTTAACTCCTGTTTGAGTAAAGCGATACCAGACATGAAGGAGGAGTTAGAAAAGGGAAAAGATATGACAAGGGCAAGGAAGTAAAATCGCATTTCCCCAAGCCCTCCAACATTGTACCACCTGAATCAAAACTCTGCTGATACTCTAATCCAAATCCTCAATGAGGGTATTTTATGACCAAAGTGCCACTGACACTGTCATATCTTTAACAATTAAATATCTACTACAGTTGAGGGCCCCAGTGGTAAATCATTGACCCAAGTGGTCAAACATGCATTTGTAACTTAAAACTGAATTAGTTTACTAATTGAATGACAACAACTTACATTTATATACCTTTTTTCAAACAGAAAAGCTTGTGTTTATATGATGCTCCTTCATAAATGCAGGATTTCCAAAGGGTTTTATAACCAATGAAGAACTTTTTGAAGTGTAGCCACTGTTACACTATATGAAAATGTGGTAATCAGTTTCAGAACACCAAACTTGCACAGGGCAATGTGATAATGATCAGATAGTTCGTTTTAGTCTGATGGTCCGGATACTGGTGATAGCTCCCCTGTTATGCTTGCCATGGGATCTTTTACACCCTACACTGTAAATGTCATAAGGTGTAACAATTCACCTCAAAAATGCCTCCTTCAACAGTGTAGCAGTCCCTCGTTATGATACTGAGACTGTCAGCTTTGAGTTTAGTGTTGAAGTTGCTGGAGTGCTACTTGAGCCTGTAAGACTTCTGACATAGAAGTAAGATTGCTACAACTGAACAATGCCTGCTATTGTATCAATATACTTATCAGGCACTTATCAGGGGAAAAAAAATCAGATAAGGAATTCTTACAACAGGTGACAAAAAACTTGGTCAAAGAGGAGGATTTCAAGGAGTGTGTTAAAGGGGGAAGAGAGAGGGAAAGGGGTAAAAGAGGCTTAGGGAGAAATTTCAGAAACAACAGGATCTACGTAGGAGGAAGCATGTGGACTGATGAAAATCAAAGATGGGCATGAGAGCAGAATTGAAGGAGTGCAGAGATGTCAGACAGTAGTAAGTAAGATTGGAGGAGATTACAAAGATGCGGAAGGGGTGAGGGTATGGGGGATTTGAAAACAAGAATAACTTTATGATCAAGGCACACCATGAGGTGTTTTTACACAATCGCTCCTGAAACACCAACACTCCAAAACACCTTCCCCCAACTCCCCCACACCAAAAGCTACGGTAATATAGTACTCAGACACATGCTGGAGAGTTCCTCAATCAGCCCGCCATAACCTCACAGAGAACCTGCCAGCTTTGGTAAATCCCGGTATCAGTCAATTGAACGAGCCAGTAGCTGTAGCTTATTTTAGTACGAAAACAACTTAAATTACTTTCAGATATCTTGAACTTCTTGCACAGTGTTAATCTATTAGGAGCCAACAGATATCAAAACACACAACTATCCTGCTGACAATCATCAGGGCAGAACCAGTGTAACCTTTACTTACATACAGATTTTTGGACAGACATCTCCAAGATCCTTGCCCTGAAGGTACACTAAAACATACCAAAGCACAACAGATCCCTGGCCTCACAGTGCGTTCACGCTACACTGGTTCTGAGCAGTGATCACGTGAGTACAATTGCTCAAGTGGCTGTAAACTAAATTCTCTCTTCTCGAACGTTCTCGTCAGATATCTTCTTTTGTCATTTCTCACTTTACATGCTGCCTGAATATGGTAACTCTCAGTCTGACTCTTACGCACTTCTTTCCTGGTGCTTAAAAAACACGTCAGCGTAAAGATGAAATAATTGCAAATTGAACAAACAACAAGGGCTTGTATTTTCACGGCATCTTTTACATAGAAAAGAATCCCAAGAGCAGATCATCCAAAGGAGAGATTAGGAGCTGAATCTTTGTGATTTTTATCAATGACCTGGATGAGGAAGTGGAGGGATGGGTTGGTAAGTTTGCTGTTCACACAAAGATTGGAGGTGTTGTGGATAGTGTGGAAGGATGTCAGAAGTTGCAACGAGACATAGATAGGATGCAAGACTGAGTGGAGAAGTGGCAGATGGACTTCAACCCAGATAAGTGTGTGGTGATTCATTTTGGCAGATCAAATAGGATGATGGAATATAATATTAAGGATAAGACTCTTGGCAGTGAGGAAGATCAGAAGGATCTTGGGGTCCGGGTTCATATATCGCTCAAATCAGCTTTGCAGGTAGAGGACGTGGTTAAAAAGGCATATGGTGTACTGGCCTTCATCAATCGAGGAATTGAGGTTAGGAGTCGGGAGATAATGCTGCAGCTGTATATGACCCTGGTCAAACTCCACTTGGAGTACTGTGCTCAGTTCTGGTCGCTTCATTACAGAAAGAATGTGGAAGCCATAGAAAAAATGCAGAGGAGATTTACAAGAATATTGCCTGGATTAGGTGGATTGCCTTATGAGGATAGGTTGAAAGAGCTTGGTCTTTTCTCCTTAGAGAGACAAAGGATGAGGTGACCTGATAGAGGTGTATAAGATGTTGAAAGATATTGATCAAGTGGATTCTCAGAGACTTTTTCCCGGGGCTGAAATGGCTGCCACAGGAGGACACAGGTTTAAAATGCTGGGGAGTAGGTACAGCAGAGATATCAGGAGCAAGTTTTTCACTCAGAGGGTGATGGGTGCATGAAGTCGGCTGCAGGCAGTGGTGGTGGAGGCAGATTTGATAAAGTCTTTTAAGAGACTTTTGGATAAGTACATGGGACTTACTAAGATAGAGGGTTTTAGGTAAACCTAGTAGGTAGGGACATGTTTGGTGCAACTTGTGGGCCAAAGGGCCTGTTTGTGCTGTAGTTTTTACGTTCTATGTTCTAGAAAGGACACTTGCGTGCCCTCAGGCTGGCAAGGACGAGATGGGCTGAATGGCCTCCTTCTGTGCTGTAACTTTTTTATGGTGCTATCACTGGCAAGTTGCCAATGACTGCCCTTGAGAAAATGGGGGCGAGCCATTGCAGTCCATGTGGTGCAGGCACACCCACAGTACCGTTAGGGAGGGAATTCCAAGACTTTGACCCCAGCAGTGATAAAACTACAGTAATTTGTTTTCAAGTCAGGGATGTGTGTGAATTGGAGGCTGCTTAAGGAAATCTTGAGGATGTGATAAGGCACAACATAAATGTACATCTTTTTTCCTTTCCAGTAAACGTCAAGTGAAAACACACAAAAAGAGGGCAGCAATCATCAGAAATGGATGAAAAGAGCAATAATTTTCAGCAGAGAAAATGACATGAAATAAATTATCATTGACGAGTGACTCATAGAGCCACAGACTCATACAATGCAGTAAAGGCCCTTCAGCCCATCGAACCTGCACTGACAATAATTACGACCAAAGATGCACTAATCCCATTTTCCAGCACTTGTCTCACATCCATGAATGTTATGATGTTTTAAGTGCTCATCCAAATACTTCTTAAAGGTTGTAAAGTTTATGGCTTCCACTATCTTCCCAGGCAGTGCACTCCAGATTCCCACCACCCTCTGAGTGATTCCTTTTTCCCCTTCAAATCCCCTCTGAACTCCTGCCCCTCAGCCTAAAATTATGTCTCCTCATGACTGACCCCTCAACCAAGGGGTCACTCTTTCTATTCATCCTGTCCATACCCCTCACAATCTTATACACCTCAATTACATCCTCCCTCAGCCTTCTGTGCCCCCAAAAAGTCCTATTTAGTCTCTCCTTATTGCTCAAATGCTCCATTCCAGAATTCTGGTGATTCTCCTTTGTATCCCATCTAGTACAATCCACATCCTTGCTATAGTGAGGTAACCAGAACTGCACACAGTACTCCAGCAGGGCCCAAACAGCTCTAGCATTACCTCCTTGCTCTTACACTCTATGCCACAGCTGATAAAAGCAAGTGCTACATATACCTTCTCAACTATGCTATTCACCTACTCTGCCACTTTCAAGGATCTGCTAATAAGTACCCCAAGATCCATCTTCGGTTGTGGGTAAAAGACACCTCTGAGACTGTTAACCCTTTCCCTACTTCAGCTTCATAGTGTCCTGAAGCCAGAGAGGAATTAGCAATTTGCGTCAGAGCCTCTATAATTTGCTGCGTTGCCTTCCAGAGCAGCCTGGAATGCATTTTGTTCATGAATTTCATGGAGATTTGTCCTTTTTTAAGCCCGCCAGAGCCTCCAATACCTCCTCACTTCCTACGCCAAACTGCAAAAGGTCTCTGTTTTCAGAAGTATCAAACAAATGTTCTTACAATCTTTCAAGCTAATGTTAACCAGAATAATTTTATAATCTTGGGAAAGATGGTGGCACAGTGGTAATGCCACTGGACCAGTAATGCTTAGGCCCAGGTTAATGATGCAGAGACATGTGGTTTTCAATCAGGCCATTGAGGTTAGCCCATTGGAATATGAACTCCCTGATTAAGGAGTCAATTGATGGGACAATCAGAGAGTCTTTGCCTTGTATTTAACTGGGTGTGTCAGTTCCTCTGGCACTCCTGAAGGTAGACTGCTGATTGATAGCACTCTGTGTATGATTGTTAGAATTGTAAATAAAAGGATTTTGGTGAAGGGACTTCTGCCTCCAAAGACTTATTACAGGGTTCAATTTAAATTCAATTAAGAAAAGAAATTGAACATTAGTCTCAGTAATGAAACTATCAATTGTCGAGAAGATCCATCTGATTTACTAATGCCCCCATAGGGAAGGAAAAAACTGCCTTTCTCAGCTGATCTGCCCTGCACTATAGAGCCATAGCAATGTGGTTGACTCTTAACTGTCTCTGAAGTTGTCCAGCAAGCTACTCAGTTCAAGGGCAAGTAAGGGAAGGCATTAAACGCTGATCTTGCCAGTGCCGACCATAGCCCACAAAAGAATAAGGAAAAATAGTCATTTAGAACAAAAGGCAGCCATTAAAACACAGGGGAGAATCTTCCCAAAAAAAATCTAAATCCATAGGAGAAAATGGGAGAGTTTTTCACTTGTTTCTGGGTGAGTTCAAATCCAGTATCTTATGCAATCAGTGCAGGAAAAAGTGGACTAAAGCATTCCTCACCTGTGGAGGAAGGGGACAAACTTAAAATGTCAATAAGCTTGCTGTAACAGCAGAGGCCTGACAAGTCTCTCTCTTAGATCTGTCAGGCCTCTGCTGGTTGCCATTGCGCATGTGCAGCCACAGGGGCCATCTTGTGCACTGTTATATTCTATCCATCCAGTCTTGTCACACTGGTCCCTTGTTCCAGACTCAACTCCTGTCAAAAGTTTCCTATCTACCCTATATGGGGGTCATAGTCTAAGGAAATGGTTAAACTACATAGGACTGAGATGGGGAGAAATCGCTTCACCCAGAGAATGGGAAGCCTGTGGGATTCTCTACTACAAAAAGCAGCTGAGGCTAAAACATTGTGGGTGGGATTTTCCAGCCACACTCACTCCCAACTCTGCAAAATCCCATCTGAGCTCAACGGACTGTTTCATGGTCTGCGTCCCATCTGTACAATATCTGTGGCAGTAGGACGGCAAAATTCCAACCTGAAACTTTCCAAGAAGTTAGATATAGCTCTTGGAACGAAGGAGATCAAAGGATATGCGAAGAGAGGTGAGATCAGGCTATTGAGTTAGATGATCAGCCATGATCATAATGAATGAGTAGAATAGATTCGAAGAGCTGAATGGCCTCCTCCTGCTCCTATTTTCTATATTTCTATCCAACTCCACTCCTTCATTATTTTAAACACTGGTTCACTGTATAACCGCATCGTTCTAACAAAGAAACGGTCTCATCCTGTTTGTGTGAAGACCTTGTGTCACAATAAAGCTTTTACCCAAATAACTCGTTATTAAAATAAACAATAAATTTTGTGAACATTTTTGAAGAAATATGTGAAGATTAAAACTTATCTCACAATGTCCTTCTACTCAGGCCAGATTAGATTATTTTCATTTGCTTATGCAGAGTTGCAGATGAAGTTAGGTCAAAGTAGATTGTTCATAGTATTATATCTAGAATGAGGGATCACATACACAAATTAAGAACTATAAAAACATATGGTGTAGATGGGGGCCGTTCAATCTCTTAATGCCTGTGCTGGTTCCTTGAACGACCTTCCTGATTAATCCAGCTCATTTGCTCTCGTCCCATAGCCCTGCAAATTAAATGCAAGATGTGTAGAAAGGTGAGCAAGAGAAAGTGCAATTTACTTCCAACTTGGAGGTTCCAACTTCCAGACGGAAACTGTGCAAATGTTCCAGGTGGTTATTTGTTAGTGTCACAAGTAGACTTATATTAACACTGCAATGAAGTTACTGTGAAAATCCCCTAGTCGCCACACGCTGGTGCCTGTTTGGGTACATTGAGGGAGAACTTAGCATGACCAATGCTCCCAACCAGCACGTTGTTCAGATTGTGGGAGGAAAGCGGAGCACCCAAAAGAAATCCACGCAGACACAGGGAGAACATGCAAACTCCACACAGACCCAAGCCGGGAATCGAAACCAAGTCCCTGGCACTGTGAGGCAGTAACAGTCTGGCAACACCAATTTTAAATCCAACCGATTTATTTGATAGTAAATCTGCGAGCTTTTGACTTTTGTGTTCGTCAGGCAAATGCAGTGTTCTGGTCTGCAATAGCATACATATCAGCACAGACAGTTACAGATTGCTGATTAGAATGCGAATCTTTACATCTAATCTGCTATTTAAGTCTTAAAGTGGCTAACAATGTGAGTGGGAGGAACATTGAGCACAGGTTAGAGAGATGTGTATTGTCTCCAGACAGCACAATAAGTGAGGTTTTTTGCTAACCCAGGCAAGTCATGGGGGTTACAGATAGTGTGACATGAAGCCAAGATCCCTGTTAAGACCGTCCTCATGTGTGCGGAACTTGGCTATCAGTCTCTGCTCAGCGATTGCGCTGTCGTGTGTCATGAAGGCCCCCTTGAAGAACATTTACCCGAAGGTCGGAGGCCGAGTACCTGTGACTGCTGAAGTGTTCGCCCACAGGAAGAGAACTATTTTGCCTGGTGATTGTTGAGCGATGTTCATTCATCCGCTGTTGTAGTGTCTGCATGGTCTCCCCAATGTACCATGCTTCGGGACATCCTTTCTTGCAACGTATTAGGCAGACAACGTTGGTCGAGTTGCAAGTGTATGTACCGTGTACCTGGTGAATGGTATCCTCACGTTTGATGATGTCGTCCACGTCGATGATCCGGCATGTCTTGCAGAGGTTGCTGTGGCAGGGTTGTGTGGTATTGTGGTCACCGTTCTCCTGAAGGTTGGGTAGTTTGCTGCAAACAATAATCTGTTTGAGGTTGCGCGGTTGTTTGAAAGCAAGAAGTTGGGGGGTGGGGATGGCCCTAGCGAGATGTTCATCATCATCAATGATATGTTGAAGACTCCGGAGAAGATGTCGTAGTTTCTCCGCTCCGAGGAAGTACTGGACAACAAATGACTATGAGGCAGCACAGTGCTAGCTACTGTGCCACCTTGCTGCCCTACAGCCCAACAAAATTAAGCGTGAGTTATATTGAAATGTGAGCAATAAAAACTGCACAGTTGTTAATCTGTACAATTTATTTCCAGATTCACTGATCAAGACAGAAACTGTGTGAATATTCAAGAAGAGAACTGGATAGGTGGATGATGGGACATGGAACTGGATCGGCAAAGGTGGGGGAGGTTTATATTGTGATTTCTTAAACGAAATATACAATGCCTGCTGTACATGTAATGAATCTTCTATCAAAGTTACTTCATAAAAGGGAAATGACTCAAGAGAGTTAGGCAAATTCTTACAGAAGCAGCAAGCAGCAATACATCAAAGGCTACTTAACAGCCACCTTCAAAAAGCTTCAACAAAGTTCAACTTCCCTTGGGAAAACTTTGCTTCCTTTTTCATTAAACAGCTCACAGGAACCACTCAGCTTTAACAAATGGGAGGTTATGAAGCACACATCAGTGCTGGCAGCCTGAATCACTTCACAAATTTATTACTCTCTCTGCACTGAGAGGAATGGGAATTAAGCTCAACTTCTGACAAATAAATTCAACTCCTGCCGAGACGTATGGAGCTCCAATCACGAGGTTACATGGTTCAGAATCTTTCAGAACCCTGGAAATCTTTGTGCCAAATGTATTCTGGTAAAACTGCCCCACTTGATCGGATGCATTAGGGATGTTATATTGCGCCAGTTCTCAAAGGTTCCTGCATCCTTACGAGCAATTTCCTGTAAGCCGAATTTAACTGTGAGCTCTCAAGGAACATAAACACGGGCTATTTGGGTCAAGTGGCCTATCCCTGTGCTGCAAAGGCCTAGTTATTCTTTGTAACTTAACAATAAGGAAGGAAATAGTGAAGGCGCTGGCGTACTGGTATTGTCACTGTACTCTTTAGCCAGAGATGCAGGGTGATGATCCGGGGACCTGCGTTCACATCCCCATCACAACAGGTGGTGAAATCTGAACTCAATAATAAAAAAATCTGGAATTAAAAGTCTATTGATGAATGTGAAACACATGTCAATTGTATAAACTCATCTGACTCACTAATGGCTTTCAGGGAAGGAAAGCTGCTGTCCTTACCTGGTTAACAAGCACGCTCATGTTATACTAGATTTCCAGCTTTTAACACACAAATCCAAACAACTATTTTCAGAAAAAGATATATGCTCATAGCAGCAAAGCAGAAAAGTAAGCCTAGTCTCTAGTGGCTTTCAATTTTCAGACTTTAGGGACAGAAAAAGATGCCTTTCCCTCTTTAGCTTCCAAAACAGCAACACCTAGACAACAGGATCCCCAATTGCAAAGAGGGGAAAACAAGAGACACTGTTCCATCTCACAAGCCCAAATAGCCTCTGAAAAGTCAAGGTGGAACTCCGTCTGAAAACATTGCTATCCCCAGTCAGACTTGACCTGTCATTTATCCCAATCAAGCTTTACTCTGCAATTCCAGGGAATCACTAAAACAACAGCACTGCATTAGTTCAGATTAAAATAACCATAATTACTCTACTTCACTAACAATACAGGACACCGGCTGCAGACAACAGTGCCCTGACAAAAACACTGCCAAGGACTGCACAAAACATCCTGCAGAGAAACATGATTAAAATACATTTCATTATCATCATACATGCCACATGAGAAGACATTCCGTCACCTAAGCAATATATTTGAAAGGAAGGAGGGATGCAAGAAGACAGTTGGAGAGGTTGAAAGTAAAATTCCAGGATTTGCTGACCAGGCAGAGAGAATAAGGGGAAGAAAATCAGTCAGGGATTCCGCATACCTGAGCTAAGTCTGTCTTAGCAGCCAACTCACAGTAAGCCATGCCATAGCAACGCTAGTTGACAGGTCAATCCCCATATTGCTGGCTGACTCCAAATTTGCATAGGTGTTGAGCAGAGGGCAGTAGCTTCCTTCCACAGATAATGAGAGTGAAAGTTGTATTTTTTATTATTTACCAAGGCCTGAATTTTCAAGCTAAGTCTTTGCTATCCTAGGAGCCAGTACCTAACCCATCCCCACTAATGGCCCACTGCTATTTCAGGCCCAACCGAGCCCTGATTGGCTGTACCTGGGACTTTAGAAGGAAGTCTTGTCTTGGAGAGCTGTCGGCCAATCAGATTGGCTGACAACTCTCCAGCCCACCCAGAAACAGCTCAGCAGTGGTTAGAAGAGGTACCCAGCCCAAGCCCTGAGACTACACTTGAGGAACTTTCTGGGGAGGGGCAGGAGATTAGGAGATGCCCTGGTGGGTGGGAGGAGGCAAAGTTTCCAGGTCTCATATCTAGTTGCCCCCTACCCCTTTCCACAAGAATGTTTTACTGCACCTATACAGGGTTTTAGTGAGACTTGGAGATTTGTTTCTCTTTTTGTTTCCCATCCTGTCTGACCCGCACCCATTTGAGGCTCGGCTGGAAATGGCCCTTAAGGGTCCATAAAGTGGGTACCTAAGGGCCTTAATAATGGAAACAGCAGCTTTCCTGTTTGAGGACCTGCCCAACCCGTCATGGAATTGTGTCTGGCTTAGACAGGGAGAGTATCCCAACCACGCAATCGGTCTTGTCGGAAAAGCAATAGCACTTCGAACAGTGCAGCATGAACATGAAATGTCATCCTCGTAAAATCAACTCAATGACATTTCATCTAAAACGTTGGTCTCAGAAACTCAACTTTGACACGAATAGATAAGGCTGGATGAATGAATGAATGACTGAAATACTTTGATAGATTAGATACAATTATGTGTAATCATAGGGTTGCACTCTTGGGCTGTAAAGGTAAATCTGCTTGTTGTCTGCTTGTCTTAGGTGCACGTTCGCAGGAAGACAAATAGAGGGCTTGATCCTCAAATAAAAATATATGATAGCTGTAAAATACTGCTTAAATAGATAAATCACAACAGAATCTTCTTAATCAAGTCTTAGTTTATATCAAAGCATTTCAAAACACATAAGAAGGCACCTTAGCCTTCAGTGCAAGGGGATTTGAGTACTTAGAATAATAGAATCTAAAGTTCAGAAGGAGGCTATTTGGCCCATCGAGCCTGCACCAACAATAATCCCATCCAGGTAGTTTCCTGTTCTGATAACCCCATATATTTACCCTCCTGATCCCCTTGACATTAAAAGATAATTTATCATGGCCAATCAACGTAACTCATGCATCTTTGGACTGACAGAGGAAACTAGAGCACCTGGATGAAACCTATACAGACAAAGGGAGAATGTGCAAACTCCGCATAGACAGTGACCCAAGCTGGAAATCGAACCTGGGTCTCTGGCGCTGTAGGGCAGCAATGCTAACCATTGTGCCTCTGCACAAGAATGTTTTATTGTGAGACCACAGCTGGAGCACTGTGTGCAGTTTTGGTCTCTTTATCTAAAAAAGGATATACTTGCCAAAGAGGCAGTGCAATGAAGGTTCACCAGACTGATTCCTGGGATGGCAGGATTGTTGTACGAGGAGAGATTGGGTCGACTGGGCTTGTACTCTCTGGGGTTTAGAAGAATGAAAGGCAATCTATTTGGAACATGTAACATTCTGACAAGGTTGGACAGGCAGGATGCAGGGATGTTGTTCCTCTGGGGGAAGGGTGGTTCAGTCCATTTAGGACTGAGATGAGAAGAAATTTCTTCACTCAGAGGATGGTGAACTTGTGGAATTCTCTACCACAGAAGACTACAGGGGCCAAACTGAATATATTTAAGAAGGAAATAGAGAGATTTCTAGACTGTAAAGTATCAACGGGTCTGAGAGAGTGTGGAAGCATGCCACTGAGTTAGCGGATAAGTCATAATCATATTGAATGACAGAGCAGGCTCGAGGGCATAAATTGCCTATTCCTGCTTCTATTTTCTACGATTCTATGAAATATCCTACGGTTGTGTCAGGCACTATTAATGATGGTATAGAGAAATATGTACTGCAGATATTTAGATTGCATTAATCAAATTCAACACTACAATGTAGAATCATAAAATCCCTGCCGTGCAGAGGGAAGCCATTCAGCCATCGGCCCATCAGCACCAACTCTCCGACAGAGCATCTTACCCAGGCCCTTATCCCCACAACTTCACGTTTACCCTGCTAATTCCCCTAACCTATACACCTTTGCTCACTAAGGGGCAATTTGACATGGCCAATCAAACTAACCAGCACATCTTCGTTGCTGCAATTCTAACATTACCTTTTCTTTGTTGTCTCAAAAAAAAATGGGAGAGAAAGACAAGCATTTCTATAGCTCTTTTTATCATTACTGGACGTCTCAAAATGTTTTATAGCCAATGGCGTACTTTTAGAAGTGTAGTTCTGTTGTAATGTAAGAAATGGGGCAACTAATTTGTGCACTGCAAACCCTCACAACAGGAATGTGATAATGACCAGATAATCCGTTTTTTTTAAAGACATTGATATTGGACGTAGCACTGGGGTTGACTCCCCTGCTATTCTTTGAAGTAGTGTCTTGGATCTTTTACTTCCACTTGAACAGGGGCCCCAGTTTAATGTCTTAAAGACAGCACCTCCTAGAGTACAGTGCTCCATTAGTACTGCACTGGGGTTTTTGTGCTCAATAAGAAGTCTCACAACACCAGGTTAAAGTTTATTTGATAGTAAACCCACTACTTTTGGGGTTTGCCCCTTCATCAGGTGAGTGGAGACCTTGTGCTCAAGCCATGGAGCGGGGTTTCGCAGCCCCTGCTGCTGGTGGGATCTTCCTGGCCAGCTGAAGTCAACCCCCGGTGCAAGGTTTCCAAGTGATGGTACAAGGCAAGCCATACAAAATGCTGTGAACTTTAGTGGGACTGAAAGACCTCACCAGTGGCCAATGGTAACCTGCCTCTGCTGTGACCACTGTGAATTGGGTGAAGTGAGGGGGGGGCGGGCGGGAGTTGGAAGTTCTGGCCATGAAATGAAGCCTGAACCCAGAGAACTCTGTGACTCAGAGGTGAGCACACTACAAACAAAGCCATGGTTAACACAAAGAAGAAGATGGGGCGTTCAGTAAATACTAAAAATCCTCGCATCAGCATTTGCAAGAAGCAATGACTCTACTGAATCCGCACCAATTCAGGCCTTTTTTGAAGGAAGCAGTGACTTCGACCTTGTGGTCCAAGTTGTCAAAATCCTCTAAGATGTTCCTTCAGCCACCATACTCACAGAAATGCCAATTGCACTGCTCTTTCTTCTCAGCGTTTTTTTTAGCATCTGACAATTAGAGGATTGGTGCTTGCAAATTACAATACCAGTAATAATCAAAAATATTATGCACTCTATATGATCTAAACATCCACAACTGAAACCCTTTGATCAAGTTTCAATGGTCTGGGATGATTTTGATTGACGCTAAGTTGGAAATTTAGTATGACCCTACAATTGGCAGTTGGCAAGCTGTAATTAAAAGCTGTGTGAATATCGCAGTGTTTGCTTGCCAACGCCATTGCAAAAGAGAGAAGAAAAGCATTTGTTAAACAGTGTAACTTCTGTTTTTTGGGGGTGAAACTGCCTGTTCAATGGACAAGGAAAATGCCACTTTATTCAGTCAACTGTTCAGCACCAGATCCTGAATGAGATCATCTCACTGTAATGCTAATCAGCCATTGCTCGAGTACAGATTTGTTTCACATTTCGGTATTCAAGCAAATTAATCATTATCGTAGCCTCATAAAAGCCCAAAGGGTTTTGCCAGCTCTTGATGAATATGTGTACTCAGAAGTTGAGTCACATGATCCCATTCTCTCACCAATCCAGGCTGCAGCAATTACTACAGGATATTTAAGTTACCCCAGCTCTTGCAGGGAAGGTCAATTAAGTCAGGAACTGATCAAAAGGTGCCAACCTAAAGAACGAGGTTCAAGTGAAACCCAATTCCAAATAATGTTTTCTTTTGGACACGTAACAGCTTGGCTCCACTAATCCAGCTGAGGGCTTTGATGTGATTTGGTTTATTATTGTCACATTGTATTAGCATCCAGTGAAAAGTGTTGCTTCTTGCACACTATACAGACAAAACATACCGTTCAAAGAGTACACAGGGGAAAAGGAAAGGAGAGGGTGCAGAATGTAGTTTTACAGTCATAGCTAGGCTGTAGAGAAGTTTCAAGTTAATATTTGGTAGGTCCATTCAAAAGTCTGATGGCAGTTGGAAAGAAGCTGTCCTTGAATTGGTTGGTAAATGAATTCAGGCTTTTGCAACCTTTTCCAACAGAAGAAAATATGTCTGGGGTGCATGGGGCCCCTTGGTTATGCTGTTTTTCTGAGTCAGTGGGAAGTATAGACGGAGTCAATGGATGGGGTTGCTTTGGATTGCTGTTAAGTGATGCTCAAGTGATTGTATTTCAGCACTCACAGAAAAAGAATGGAGGAGAGGGAAGCAAAACAGAATAAAGGAAAATATTTGCAAGTTACTTGAAGCATAGAGTAAGGAAGAAGGCCATTCAGCTCAGATTGACTATTCCAGCTCTTCGGGAAAAACAATTCCATTTTTCCCACTCCTACCATGTTTTTCCATGACCCAGCAATATTTTGCTTTTGAAGTATTTATTCAATTCCCTTCTGAGAGTTACTTATTAAACATTTTGTTCTTGGTATGTGAGCATTACTGGGTCATTTATTTATTGCATTTACTGCCCAATTGCAATAATACTTGAGAAGGTGGTGGTGGGCCGCCTTCTTGAATCACTGCAGTCCATGTGGTGTACACACATCCACAGTGCAGTTAGGAAGGGAATTCTGAGATTTTGACTTGTCAGCAATGAAGGAGCAATGGTATATTTTCAAGGCATGGGTGGCAGATAACTTAGAAAGATAGTGGTAGTGGTGTTCTTGTCTGTCCAGGTGGTAGATGTCATGGATTTGGAATATGTTGTCAAAGGAAACTGGGTGAGTTGCTGCAGTGTATCTTGTGGATGGTACAATGGTTACTACTGTGTTGCTTTGCCCTGGATGATGTTGAGCTTCTTGAATCTTATTGGAACTATGCAGATATAGGCAAGGGAAGAGTATTCCATCACATTTCTGACTTGTGGCTTGCAAACAGGCTTTGGGGAGTCAGCAGATGAATTACTCTCCGCAGAACTCCCAGTCTCTGACCTACACTTGTAGCCACAGTATCTATATGGCTGATCCAGTTCAGTTTCTGGTCAATGGTAATCCCTCAGGATGTTGATAATGGCGATTCAGCGATGATAATATAATTGCCAACTATTTTATTAGATGGCTTTAACTATAAATAAATGTTCCATTTAAACATTTTCATTTCAGATAACATGGGGCCTGCACCACAGTTAGTTCTCTGACGGTATAGTGAAATGGGATTTGTTTTTTATTAAGTAGAATTTATAAACCATGATTTATGAGCGGAAAAATGAAAGTTGTAGTCCTGGTTTATAAGCTTAACCACTTGTAGACCATGCTCTGAAGACTGCTCCACCAGGATGCTAATCAGAAAATAATTTTTGAAAAAAGTTTGGTATTTACTGAAGAATCTATTTTGATTACTTGCTGTCTTGCGCACGCCAGGTAGAGTGGAAACTTGCCTGCTGCTCTTGACCCTCCAGGTGGGAGATGTCATGACAAGGTGTCTTGTCCTTCCAGGTGGTAGGTGGTAAGTCAACATTATCCGTGCAGTTTTGTACCAAACACTCTGGACCTCAGTGCACTGGGCCCAGTTCAGGCAATGGGTATTCTTAGGTCCATCATTTTCAAGTTTAAGCTGTTCACAACATTGCTACCCCACCTGAGGGAGGGTCTATTCACTCACTAACACTCACTGACTGTTCTAGAGATGATTCAAAATTAGTGACATCAAAATCAACCTATTATAGCCTAGGCGGTTCCATTCTCAACAACCGGTCAAGAGGCATTTTCCCCGACCATGTTCAATATTTTAATAACCAGGAAAACAAAAAACAAATAAAATTTTAAAAAGCATCTTTTATGGGTGGCACAGTGACACAGTGGTTAGCACTGCTGCTTCATAGATCCAGGAACCCAGATTCGACTCCCAGCTTGAGTCATTGTCTGTGTGGATTCTGCACCTTCTCCCTGTGTCTGCGTGGGTTTCCTCCAGGTGCTCCAGTTTCCTCCTGCACTTCAAGGACGTGCTTGTTACGTGCATTGGCCATATTAAGTTCTCCCTCAGTTTACCCAAACAGGCTCTAGAGTGTGGCAACGAGGGGATTTTCACAGTAACCTCATTGCAATGTTAATGTAAGCCTACATGTGACTAATAAATAAATTTTAAACTTTATTTTACTTTAACTTTATTAATGCCTGTGTGATTATCTTTGTTGATTTGCTTGCAGCTGTGTCCCGGAGGTCATTCTTGAATTTCTGGGGTTACCAGGACAATCCTGGAAGGTTGGCAACCCTATTTCAAAGCTAGAACAGGGAAAGACAACCATAGTTACATCAGGCAATGCTGCCGATTTCCAACCTGATTAGGAACTGCTCAACAGTTCTGATTTCAAACACTGTGACCCACAGTCACAGAAAAAGTAGTGTCAGTCTTGGTTTAATAACATTCTCACCTTGGAGATTGTGGCGTGACTTTCCAGCCATGCTCCAGAATTCCGCCCAGGGCAATGGACCTTTACATGTTCCACCCACCACCCCCTGCCCACTACAATTCCTGTGGTGGACAAGACAGGTAAATTCCCTCTGTGTGTCCATGTTCAAGGTTCAGAAACTTTAGCACAACCAAGAGTGCAGAGCTGAGGGAGTTCTGTAGAGTTACAGGGTACTGGATGAATAAGCAACTGTGTTGGTTACAGAACGTGTCTGTTAAAGAAGCCTTTGTAGTCTTCTGTATGTTAACAGGAAGTCTTTATTAACTACTTGCAACTATATACATTAAAAGTTATAGGCAAGGAGCAAGTTCCACATCTGGATCTTAACATGTCTCTTTCAGCAACACACTGAGCCTTGGTCTGGATCACATGCCTTCTTACATTACTGTGTTTATGGGATTATAGTCAGTTCTCTATTAACCATGGATATACCAGACCCTTAGAGTACAATCCATGGGAAATGTAAACTATCTTTCATTTGCAATGTTCATAAGTCATTTGTGAGGGATAGAATTTGGTCTCACATATTCTTGTACATAGAAATGATTAACTTTTATTTACACAAAATAAAGACAAATTACCACAGATGCTGGAATCTGAAACAAAAACAGAAAATGCTAGAAACTCTCAGCAGGTCTGGCAGCATCGGTGGAGAGAGAACAGAGCTAATGATTCAAGTCTGGATGGCCTTTCATCAGAGCTCAGACTTTTACTGACAGCTTGCTTTTCTTTGGAGATTGTTGTAAACAATAAATCTATTGCATTATCTTGAGAAGCGAATTTGAAGCAAATAATTCAGGTTTTAGATGTAGCTGGCAAGGTTGGCATTTATTGTTAATGCCTCAGGTGTTCTTGAGAATGGCAGTGTAGAGGTCTGATGTAGTGAAGGAGCTTCCTTGGCCATCTCAGAGGGCAGTTCAGAGTCAACCACACTGTGTGCGGGAGTGAAGTCACAGACAGGCGAAGACAAACCATTTTCCTGGAAGTGTGCTGGGAACTAGTTGGAGTTTTACGGCTGCTGACAGTTCACTTTTACTTAATTATGAATAGCCCTACACTTTCACTGTAATTAAGACGTTTTGGTTTCATTTGATTTGATTTATTATTGTCACGTATCAACACACCGTGAAAAGTATCCTTTTGCACACCATACAGACAAAACATACTGTTTATAAAGAAGGAAACAAGAGAGTGCAGAATGTGGTGTTGCAGTCATAACTAGAGTGTAGAGAAAGATCAACTTAATACAAGGGCAGTCCATTCAAAAGTCTGATGGCAGCAGGGGAGAAGCTGATCTTGAGTCGTTTGGTACATGACCCTCAGACTTTTGTATCTCTTTCTCAATGGAAGAAGATGGAAGAGAGAATATCCAGGATGTGTGGGGTCCTTAATTATACTGGCTGCTTTGCCGGGGCTGCGGGAAGGGTAAACAGAATCAATGGATGGGAGACTGGTTGCGTAACGGATTGGGCTAAATTCAAGATCTTTTGTAGCTCCTTCGGTCTTGGGCAGAGCAGGAGCCATACCAAGCTGTGATACAGCCAGAAAGAATGCCTTGTATGGTGTATCTGTAAAGGTTGGTGAGAGTCGTAGCTGACATGCCATATTTCCTTAGTCTTCTGAGAAAGTAGAGCCATTAATGGGTAGGGAAACGTGTTAAGGTGACTGTTGATAGATAAACAATCATGTCCTGATTAAAAGAGGGCGGTGCCTCACTTTTCTTTTGGTCCAGATTTCCTCTTTTCTTTCTTGCATATTCATAAAGGAAAACAGGAAAGGAATAAAGACCTTTCATCCCATTAAGAGTACTTCTTCCTCTATTATCACTGACTGACCAATTTCCTTTTGGCTCAAACATCAGCTATGCAATATAAAATCATGATTATTTCCTCTTGACAGGAAATTCACTTCTGCAGAGCGGAGAGGAACTCGCATTTAACTTTCATACAACGCGCTTTAAAAATGATTTGTTGCATAGCCGTAAAACCCAGCTAATCTGAAGCTCTGCCTCTTGTAACTGAGCCCAAATTAAGTCTGCAGTGGCCGACATTGGCTCTTGGTTCTTTCAAAAAACCTCAAATCTAAACTTCTTGTTCTTGTCTTTGAACCTATCATGTTTTTAACTTTCTCTATCTTTGTAACACCACTTTGAACACTGTATCAACTTCCCACTTGACCCCAGCACTCAATAACCTGGACCTCACTCTCGTAAACTTCCACCCTCTTTAATATTCTTCAGGAAATTCATCTTAGAGATGTTATGGGCGATTTGGCAGGATGGGATAGTGGGGTAATAACTGAGGAGGAGGAAACATTTAAGTTTCGAATTAAGTTTAAGTTTATTTATCAATGTCACAAGTAGGCTTACATTAGCACTGCAATGAAGTTATTGTGAAAATCCCCTAGTCACCACATTCTGGTGCCTGTCTGGGTATACTGAGGGAGAATTTAGCATAGCCAATGCACCTTACCACCTAACTGTGGAAGGAAATCGAAGAACCTAGAGGAAAGCCACACACTCGCTGGGAGAATGTGCAAGCCAGGAATTGAAACTGGGTCCCTGGCGCTGTGAAGCAGCAGTGCTTACAACACAAGCTAGCATGTGGGCCGAAATGAGATTTTGGGGGATGGTCAGCAGGCTAATGGGAGCAGGTGAATGGGTCTCATGATGGGCTGGGAGCATAAATCGAGAAGAGAGAAAATTCTGGGGAGAAATGACTTGGGGATGGCACAGTATTCTAATCTTTGGGATGCCAATCTTCTGATGAGATTTGTCAACATTTATCCAGTGTGGAAATTTTTCATTTCATACCTTCTTCCTAGGTTCAGTGACCATGTTCTCCCCCCACTCCCCCCACTTTATCAAAGGTTTTAATTTTAGAATCTAAAATGTTATTTCATTACAGTTTAAAATCAGCTACACTTTTGGTGGATTTTGTTCTAATGAAGGATCTCATCCTGTAGTTTACTTGCAGATACTAATTAGTTAAGGGGCATTTCAGGCTTTTTTTTAAAGAAACACTTTTTAACCTTCCTTACTATCCATTCCAAAATTGTGATCTCAAAATACCCATTGTAGCCATCATACATAGTCTGTCCAGTGCAAAACATTATTGTCGCCATTTTGGCTTTTCCTAATACTTCTTCATTGCACTCAATACAATAGATTATTTAGTTATCATTCATTCACAGAATCATAGAATTGCTGAAGGAGGCAATTCGGCCCATCAAGTCTGCATCAAGCCTTTGAAAGAACATCTTTTTCAGGCCCTCCCCCTTACCCTATCCCTATAACCCCGTGCATTCACCATGGCTAATCCACCTAACCTATACATCTTTGTCCACTGAGGAGCAATTCAGCATGGCCAATATATTGCCTTTTTTCAAATACCGCATTTCACACAATAAATTTGTTGTGAATGTTTTTTTCACAAATGATGATAATTAAATAACTTTTTGTATTGAGTCCCACCGGGAATATAAAAAGAAGTCAAACCTACACTAACTATAAATCAAAACTTCTATTTGAGATATGCAAGAATACATATAGTTTGCCTGTCCATCAAATCTTTTGGAATTAATGAGAGACAGAAACACATGCTGCTAACTATGCTGTTCAGGCTTAAGGTTACAAACCAAGTATACCGAGGAAAACAAAATAGAACAGAATCAAGCACAGATCAACAAATAACTCTAACTCCCCTTCCAAACAATAAAAGACTTTCAGCCCTCAGTTTTTGTTAAAATTTGTGAGAAGTCTTTTGTGAATCTCATGAAGCCTCTATCTTCAGCTCCTGGCTGACATGGTGGCACAGCGTAATGAAAGTGTATAGACACCGTGGGCGGAATTTTCCCATCTCGCCTGCCATGGGAGTCGTAGCCAGCAGGGGGCAGACGATGCAAAGGTCCATTGACCTCGGGCAAGATTTTCCAGTCTTGGGGATGAGCTTGGCTGGAAACTCCTGTCCTGTATCTTATGTGCTTCCATTTTTGTTCCAGACCGAAGTAAAAAAAGTCCACTTTGAAATATTTCATAGATGAGAAATGAACCATTTCAAACAAAATCAGAGACTAGCCAAATCACATTTGATTTTTTTGATTTATTATTGTCACATGTATTGAGACCAAGTATTGTTTTTTGAGCGCTATACAGGCAAAACATACCATTCATAGAGAAGGAAACAAGAGAGTGCAGAATGTAGTGTTACAGTCATAGCTGGGGTGTAGAGAAAGATCAACTTAATGGAGGGTAGGTCTGACAGCAGCAGGGAAGGAGCTGTTCTTGAGTTGGTTGGTACATGACCTCAGACTTTTTTTGTATTTTTTTCCCAAAGGAAGAAGGTGGAAAAGAGAATGTCCAGGATGCGCGGGGTCCTTAATTATGCTGGCTGGAGGCAATGGGAAGTGTAGACAGAATCAATGGATGGGATGCTGAGTTGCATGATGGATTTGGGCTACATTCACGACCTTTTGTAGTTCCTTGCGGTCTTGGGCAGAGCAGAAACGTACCAAGTTGTGATACAATCAGAAAGGATGCTTTTTGTGGTGCATCTGTAAACGTTCATGAGAGTCAGAGCTGACATGCCAAATTTTCTTAGTCTTCTGAGGAAGTAGAGGCATTGATGGGTTTTCTTAACTACAGTGTCAGCATGGGGGGAACCAGGATAGGTTGTCAGTTGGACTCTTAAAAACTTGAAACTCTCAACTCTTTCCACTTCTTCGTTATTGATGTAAACAGTGGCATGTTCTCCTTCACGCTTCCAGAAGTCGATGACAATTTCCTTCATTTTGTTGACATTGAGGGAGAAATTATCGTTGCCGCACCAGTTCACCAGGTTCTCTATCTCATTCTCGTACTTTGTCTCATCTCAGTTTGAGATCTGACACACTACGGTGATATTGTCAGCAAACTTGAAAATCAAATTGAAGGGGAATTTAGCCACACAGTCATAGGTGTATAAGGAGTATAGTAGGTCATACAGTCAGTCATAGAGGACTGAGAACACGGCCTTATGGGGCACCGATGTTGAGGATGATCGTAGAAGAGGTGTTGTTGCCTATCCTTACTGATTGTGGTCTGTGAGTTAGGAAGTTCAGGATCCAGTCACAGAGGGAGATGCTGAGGCTCAGGCCATGGAACTTGGAGATGAGTTTCGTGGAAGTAATGGTGTTGAAGGCTGAGCTATAGTCAGTAAATAGAAGTCTAACATAGGTGTCCTGGTTATCTAGGTGTTTCAACGTTGAGTATAGGGCCAGGGAGATGACATCTGTTGTAGTGATAGGCAAACTGTAGTGGATTCAGATAATCTGGGAGGTTGGAATTGATTCGTACCATGACTAGCCTTCATAATGATGGATGTCAGAGCCACCAGCCAATAGTCATTAAAGCACATTGCTTGGTTTTTCTTAAGTACTGGGATGATGGTCGTCTTCTTGAAGCAAATAGGGACCTCAGATTGTTGTAAAGAGACGTTGAAGATGTCTGTGAATACCCTTGCCAGCTGATCCACGCAGGATCTGAGTGCTCATCTGGGTCCCCCATCCGGGCGAATCACTTTCTGTGGGTTGACCTTCGAGAAAGCTGCTCTGACATCTGCAATGATGACCCCAGATATGGGCTCATCCAGGGATCCCAGGATGGAGGGCGTGCTGTCACTGACCTCTTGCTCAAAAAGGACATGGAATGCATTGAGCACATCAGCCTTGGAGCTGGCGATTTGACATGTTTTCATCTTGTAGCCTGTTATGTCTTGCAGACCTTGCCATAGTTGGCGGGGATCGGTGTGGCTAGCCTGGGGCTCTAGCTTGGTCCAGTAGTGTCTTTGGCCTTTGGATCTCTTTAGACCATATTTGGCTTTCTTATATAGGAAGAAGTCTGACAACATCAGGTTTAAGTCCAACCGATTTATTTGATAGTAAACTCACAAGCTTTCGAGGTTATCCTCTTCGTCAGGTGAATGAGGTGATGAAGAGGATAACCTTGAAAACTTGTGAGTTTACTATCAAATAAATCGGTTGGACTTTAACCTGGTGTTGTCAGACTTCTTACTGTGTTTACCCCAGTCCAACGCCGACACCTCTACATCATTTCTTGTGTAGGTCAGTGTCGCCTGACTTAAATGTCTCAGACCTGGATTTCGGCAAACAGTGAACATCCATGGTCTCCGGTTGGGGAATACACGGATTTGATTCTTTGGCACACAGAGTTCTACACACATACTAGTGAAGTCAGTTACTATAATGGCGTACTCGTTCAAGTTGGTCTCAGAGTTTTTAAATACTGACCAGTCCACTTACTCCAAGCAGGTCCCACAGGAGCTCATGGAATGTGTCTAAGATTAGAACAATTACACATTATATTCATATCACCACTGGTGCATCATGGCAGCAATGTGTGCCATCTACAAGATGCACTGCAACAACACAACAAGGCTTCTTCAAAAGCAACTCTCAAGTTGCTTCGGGACACCCCTGCCTGTAAAATCATAGAATTCAGTGCAAAAGGAGGTCATTCGACCCATCAAATTTGCACCGATCACAATCCCACCCAGCCTATATCTCCATGTATCTAACCCTGATAGTCCCCCTGACACTGAGGAGCATATTACCATGGCCAATCAACCTGCACATCTCTGGACTGTGGGAGGAAACCGCAACATCTGGAGGAAACCCAAGCAGATACGCAGAGAATGTGCAAACTCCACACAGACAGTGACCCAAGCCGAGAATCGAGCCTGGGTGCCTGGTGCTGTGAGGCGGTAGTGTTAACTATGAACCACCATGCTGTTCTGTAGGTTCTGCTCTAAGGCACACATAAAAACATAGGAAAAAGGAGCAACAGTGAGCTCCTTTGCCTCTTGAGCTTGATCTGCCATTCAAGACAGATTATGGCTGATCTTCCTATGCATTTTTCCCACTATCTCCATATCCATTAATTTTATTAGTGTCCAAAAATCTTTCAGTGTCTGTTTTGAATATGCTCAATGTCTGAGCCTTCTGAGATAGAGAATTTCAAAGGTTCACCACCCTCTAGTGTTAAATGGCCTGCCCCTTATCCAGTGTCCCCTGGTTCCAGACTCATGAACCAGGGGAAAGATCCTATCCACATTAATCCTGTCACACACTGAGATTCTTTGGTCTCTTCTGTGGCAGAACTCGATCTGAGTGAGAATGGAAAATTTGGTGTTCCAGCCAAAAATTCATTCACTTTCAGAGGCAGCGGAAAATCCCAGTTGTGAATGAGGATGGAAGATTCTGGGCTCAGTAATAATGAGATCGCCTCTCAGCCTTCGAAATTCTAGGGGATACAGGCTCAGTTTCCTCAATCTCTCCTCATAACATAATCCCACCATCCCAGGGATTAGACTGGCGAACGTCTGTTACACTCCCTCGATGGCAAATACACGTTCTCTCAGATATGGAGAACAAAACTGTGCACCATATGTCAGATGTGATCTCACCACAATTGCAGCAAGACATCTTTACTCTGTATGCAAATCCCCTCATGGTGAAGGCTTGCTGCCAGTGGCTCTAAACCAAATGACTTCCTTCAGCCTTTCCCTTTCCTGCCCCCCGCCCTTTCTGAAACAAAACAACAATTCAGCTGTCAAATAGGAGATTAAAATGCTGCTAAGTAGCATTGGAACAATAATCCTAGCTGGTAAATTATCCAGCAGTAATACATTTCCATTAGCACCTCTCAATTAAACTTTCTGTGTCTCTTTATAAATAGCTGTTGTCCAGTTAAGGAATTTCTTTATCTTTGCATACATTTGCATCAGCGCCAATTGCTTCCAAATACAAAAATACTCCTCAACAATTTCTCGAAGAATGACATTTGTTCCCAAACAGTTCTATATTGGTAAGCAGGTAGCCAGGCCAGAAGCAGTATGGACTCTCTGATGTTCCTTATTGTGGTTATCCTGGTATCTTGAGACAAGCCAAAGAATCTAAAGGAGTCCATTGATAAATCACAAAATAGATTTCCAATTCACGGGGAGGATGTGCAGATTCCACACAGACAATAACCCAAGCCAGGAATTGAACACACGTCCCCAACGCTGTGAGGCAGCAGTGCTGACCACTGTGCCACTGTGCAATCCCAAATGTGGCGCATAGGGTGAGTTAATTAGGTGGGATAAACAAGCTCGCTTTCCCGACAGTGGTTCACGATGCAGAGATAAAGTCAGCAGCGCCTCAAGCAGTAGAACCGAGGAAAAATTACAGCACAGAAGAAGGCTGTTTGGCCAATCTTGTCTTGTCATTCCAAGGACACTGAAATGCCCTTTCTAACTCCACCTTCCTGCACCCGGTCTGTAGCCTTGTAACTTACAGCACCTAAGTAGGAGATTCAGATACTTTTTAAAAAGAATTTAGAGTCTGTGCCTCCACCATCAACTTGGGCAGTGAATTCCAGACACCTACCAAACTCTGCATTAGAAAGTTCTTCCTCATGTCCCTTCTCCACCAACTGCCACTTACCTTAAATCCATATCCCCAGGATCTAGAATTCTCCAGCAAGGGAAACAATTTCATGCTGTCTTCTCCATCTCCTTCTCATAATTTCGTACATCTCTATACATTATCAAGCCTCTGCTAGATTTGTACCTGAAATTTATTTGCATGTCATGAACATTCATCAAGGTGAAACAGTTTTTAATGAAGTCGTATCCTTGGAATAAAGTCAGCAGTGCACGAGAATCTCAGAGCACCTGGTTTACAATTTTTTAAAGGTGGTGTGCACAGGTGGGCTCTGTTCAGTTGCGAAGGTCAGTGGTTCTCCTTGTTTAATGAGGGAGGAGGGCAGGAGAATGATAGCTTGCATGGAGGTTCAGGGCAGGCAAAGGTGAGTCAGTAGTACAGGGGTGTTGTGGAGTGAGATTGGAAGAGCAAAGTGGGAAGGGCATGGTGTCCTGGGAGTGGTGATAGGGCCAGTCAATGAAGGTAAGAAAATGAGGAGACTAAGAAGCAATGTCAGCATTGTCCAAATGTGTGTCCCCTCTCAAGATGTTGGCTGGCAGAGTCCTTGTCAGGCTTTGTGTTCACTTACAATATTCCAGTTAAACCCATTGACAGCGATCACAGACAATGCCCTTTACAATGAAGCTGAGCTTGCAAATTTAGCCATGACCCATAGAATGATGAATACAACACTGGATACCAACATATACACTCAATAGTGAGTGAACAAAACACAACATTTTTCTTCCACTATAAAGGAAGAAGCTCCATGATTGCCACCTCTTCCACATACATTCAACCTTCTATCATCAAGGATGGAGTGAATGTTGAAGGTGGTGGATGAGGTGCCAATCAAGTGGGCTGCTTTGTCCTTGAGTGTTATTAGAGCTGCACTCATCCTGGCAAATGGAGAGCATTCCATTACACTTCTAACTGCTTTGTAGATTGTGGGCAGACCTTGGGAGTTTGGCATGAATGTTATTTGCCACCTAATTGCCCAAACTTGAACGTTGTGCAATTCCTGTTACATATGGGCACAAACTGGATGTGATAATTCACCTGCTTCATCTGAGAAGTCCAGACTGAGGCTGAGCATTGCACAATTATCAGCAAACATTCTCACTCCTGAGCTTACAAAGGAAAGAAGATCACTGGCAAAGCAGCTGAAGATGTACAGGGTGGAGGAGACCACCTTGTGAGACTCCTGCAGTGATGTCCTGGAACTGAGAGAACTGACCTCCAATAAGCACAACCATTGTCCTTTATACCAGGTATGACTCCAACCAACGAAGAGGGCAATTAAGAGTCAACCACACGGCTGTGGTTCTGAAGCTACATTGTGGGCCTGACCAGGTAAGGCGGCAAATTTCAAATCATTAAGAACATTACTAGATCCAATACATTTTACAACGATCGATGATGATAGGTATTATGGCTACCATTACCGAGATTAGTTTTTACATTCCAGATATCTGAATTGAATTAAAATTCCACCAGCTGCCGTTGTGGGGATTTAAATCAATATACCCACAGCATCAGCCTGGGCCTCTGGATTATGAGTCCAATGGCATTACGAGCACACCATCATCTCCCTCATTCTAGTAGAATGACTGTCAATATGGTTTAAAGAAGGATTCAACTGCAAGTTTAGACAGGCTGGCTCGGATTCTCTTTTGGAAAAAATAACACAAATTTGTTGAGTCAAATAGTTTGTTTCTACACTGTCATACTGGATAATCCAAATTTCCTCCTCTCTGAGGGTGTTGACATTTCCTGGGCAATGATTCCTCAACCACCCAACATACATGTCTAGATGAAGAATACGGGCAGATTACACAAATACAGAAGCCACCATTGATTAGCCTTGTGCTATCTTTATATGACTCCATATCAATGCACTATCTAAGAATGCATCAGTGCAAAAGAGCAAGGGTTACTCTGACCTATTATTAACCATCTGCATCATAGTGAAACTGAAGGAAATTTTAGTGTCACAGAATCCCGACAGTGCAGAAGGAGGCCATTCAGCCCATTGAGCCTGCACTGACAACAATCTCACCCAGGCCCTAACCCATAACCCTATGTATGTACCCTGCTAATCCCCCTGACATTTAGGGACAATTTAGCACGGCCAATCAACTTAACCTGGTACATCTTTGGACTATGGGAGGAAACCAGAGCACCCAGAAGAAACCTAGGGGAGAATGTGCAACTCCACAGGGACTGAGACCCGAGGCTGGAATTGGACCCCAGTACTGGGTGCTGTGCGGCAGCAGTGCCAGCCACTCCAATCCAAGATCAGACTGCTCAGCACAAATCAAGGATCAAAACTGAATTTGTCCAATTTGATTTTAATATTTATCAGATAAGCATTGGTCTGTATCTTAAGACTGACACGTACACAGTTGCAGGCAATCATTATCAAGATAACTTGATAAAGGTACCAACAGAGAGGGCAGAAGAGAGCGCAATATCACAAACTATTCAGACTTACTTCTCCACTTTAATACAACAATTTGTATATTAAAATGTAAGTACATATGTTCCCAGAACACAGTAAGACAAACCAACATTGACGATGCCTGAAAATTGAACAGATTGGGTTGCATACCTGTTTTTACCATAATCACAACCAAGACTGATAATGATTTGATGCAGCCAGATTAATTTCCCAGCAAAAACAATGTTTTTCTGCAAAACTGGTACATGTTTAACAAAAGTATCATTTGACAAAAAATAAGCACTTTTTTCTTTTTCCATCCTGACAGTGCAGAAGGAGGCCATTCAGCCCAAGAGTCTGCACCAACAACATTCCCACCAGACCATATGCCCGTAATCCCACATATTTACCCTGCAAATCCCCCTGACAACAAGGGGCAATTTGACCTAACCCGCACATCTTTGAAATGCGAGTGGAAACCGGAACACGCGGAGGAAATGCACGCAAACATGGCGAGAATGCACAAACTCCACACAGTGATTCGAGGCTGGAATTGAACCCGGGTCCCTGTGACGCTGCAGTGTTAACCACTGTGCCTCCATGTGCCCAATTACATTCAGTTAACCTATCTGGTTTCTTTTTCTTTCTCTCTGTGTTTCTCCCTCCATTCCTATTCACTTGACTTCGTTCTTTCAACATCCTTGAGTCAAATAATTGTGTCAAATCTGAACTTTGACTATTCATGGTCAGAAAACTGACATGGATTGATTTGTTCGAATCAAATATCCTTTTACATTTTGTTCAGCTGGTTGTTAGGGACAGGACAGGGAGACAAAACTGAACTGCTTTAATTTTATCAGTGTCAGTCTGTAAGCAGAAGTGTTATAATTTTTGAAATAGGCCTTGGAGTGTTTCCCCAAACCTTCTGTTCGTGTAATTTTTTAAAGGGACTCGGAGGAGATTCTCCTTCAGATTAAATTGGAAAAAAATTTATTCACACATTCAAACCCTGGGGATAGTTACAACTTCATATACATACACGCATAACACACACATACACATACACACACACACACCAATACACACAACCCACAATAAAAGAACAGGAAAGAGGAGCTTTTACAATTATGAATAATTTAAAGAGAAAATATCACAGATGTGGTTTTCAGTTCATGTGATCACCAGACTCCAGAAAATCAGATTTTTTTGAGGACTCCTTTATGGAGAAGCTAGCTAGCTAATTGGCGAGCTAAAGTGGGATTTTGCAGAATTGTTAAAGTTGATGGTGACTCAGTGAGATGAGAGTGATATACGGAGACTTTGTTTATTTGGTAGGTGGTAGGAGGAATCTTCCACAGAAACAGAGTCTGAGGATACCTGAAGTCCTCACTGATGATTGCAGGCTGGAGTTAGGGCCTGGACTGTGTTGCAAGTCTGCAAATGCACAATTAAAACTTTCCAAAGACCAAAAGCTTAGGTCATGTGATGTTACCCATTAGTGAGTCAGCTGCATGCTACAAGCAGTTTCTATGCCTCTGACCAAAATCCACTGTTCACCTTAAGAAATAAATGATGACTTTATGTGCTGCTGCAGGCATAACTCCTTTTCAATAGCTTCCCCTTTCTTACAGAACCAAGCTCGGGAGATAGATCACTTGCTGGTTCCTGGTTTCATTGATTACAATGTGTCCACACAGTGAGAGGTGTGAGCTTCCACAAGTAATAGACTTTTATCCTGCAACCACTATTGGAAATTTCAGTAAATATAACCAATTTGGGAATCATATGACCCACAGAAGCTATCTTTTCATTTGACAAAGCCCACTTTTTAAACAATTAAAAAGGTAAGATATGATTTAAGAGCTTGTAATCTCTTTCATGCCTTAGGGATATGACACTGTAGATTCTCTATACAAGAAAACCTTCAGTTTTTTTTCTGACTTTCATTTGGGACTGTTGGAGGAATTTGGGTTAAAGCAGATTGTCTTCCCTTTGTCAGATTTTCCCTTTCAAGAAATAATCAATATGACACTGATGGAATCATTCACCAATTTGCAATAGATCTGTGAATGCACTTAGTCTCTTTACAGCAACTCGAATACATCTCCCTATTGGTGGTTTTTCACCATGACCTTCTGACTGATAGTGAACTAAGTTTCATGTATGGAGACTCACCTTTACTTTGTCTTGTTTCTCTTTTACTTTCCTATTGATGTTAAGCTTAAGCAAACTAAAACTTGTGCTAAAATTATGTTTAAAACAAACTGTTATCTGTAAGAGAACAAAATATTATCCAGCCTGTGTTGAAGAGAAACTTGTCATCCAGTAAATACTTCTGCAAAGACTTCTTTGCAAATAGTTACTTATTTCTTTTTTTAATTCATTAATGGACATGGGAGTCACTGGATGACCAGCATTTATTGCCCATCCCTAGTTGCCCTGGGAGGGCAGTTGAGAGTCAACCACATTGCTGTGAATCTGGAGTCACATGTAGG
The DNA here is from genome assembly GCA_024679065.1 of Sphyrna mokarran. NCBI lineage: Eukaryota > Metazoa > Chordata > Chondrichthyes > Carcharhiniformes > Carcharhinidae > Sphyrna > Sphyrna mokarran. The sequence continues at coordinate 16,220,635 of JAGIQG010000002.1, forward strand.
CCAGACCAGATAAGGTCAGCAGATTTCCTTCCCTAAAGGACATTAGTGAACGAAGTGGGTTTTTCCAACAATGGTTTCATGGTCATTAGTAGATTCTTAGTTCCAGATGTAGCTATCGATCAAAACAAGTTACTCATTCCATCTATTTCGAAGAAATTAAGTTTTATTATTTCCCACAATTTTCTTGTATGTGACTATCAAATAAGAGGAACTTTTGGGGGGAATACTTTTCATTCTGAGATACACTTGACAACTTTTCACCAAATCTTCAATACCTCAATCTAACTTTGGATATCAAAATTAGTTTCTTGGTACTACCTTTAAATTGACTAATCCTCATGTGTGCGTGACAAAATTCTTCTACCAATCTCTTTAGACCTTGATGGAATAATGACCTTTAAACCACTTAAGAAGCAGCCTCAATCTACACTGAGTTCAATTCTTTGTGTAAATTACGTTTAAAATTTATCAATCTTTGGGCTAGCTATTCATAACATAATTAAGCACCACATCCTTAAGAGTTTCCATACTAATTGCTCTGGCGGACAGGAGTATGTAATTTATGTATGTAAAGTAATTCACAGGTATGCAGTGGCTAAATAACAATCAGTCTTCATTACCATGATGCAACACTTGTGCTCTTTAGCTTTGATACCATACTCCTGAAGTCAGTCTAAGATTTTGTCCAATCTTCCTCTGTTTCATTGCTAACTAGAATAGAATCTAAGCACTTGTCCCACAAAGCACCTGGTCCGCGATCCTCTGGAACATGACAGTAAGCAGCCCAGATCGTCACCTTCTGTAGAGTATGAATGGTAAGTATTTCCTTTATCTTGTCAGCTAACTCTAATTCCAAATATGCGTTTGACAGATTTATCTTGAATTATTTTTCAGTGGCCTAAATTAGAAAACAAAGCTTCATCGGTAGGCAGTGGTTAAGTATCAATCGCATTCACTCTTATTTATCATTTGATTACTATTTCCACAAATCTGAAAGGACACATTTGCTTTTAGAACTCCCATAATGTGTGCAGTCTATTTACTGTTCTTCACCTTGTTAACTGTCCTGCTCTTTCCAATCTATTCGGTTCTTTATTTATCACTTCCAAGTGCGCATAAGTCACTGGCCTAGCCTTGAAAAATGTTGGCTGTACATATATCTTTATCTTTATGTGATGCCTAAATTTATCTTTTGGTCCACCTTGCTCATTGACCCTCAATGACAGATGTACTCTTATTGAGCTGTATTGCAAATAGCTGGGCCTAGTTTAACCGTATATTCTTGAGACAATTCCTTTCCATCAGGGAGACTTGGCTGGGATTTTCCATCTCCAACGCTGGTGGGCATCCTCGCCGTATGTCAAGAGCTCTCAGATTTTCCCGTCCCCCCCTCAGTGAACCCAATGGTGTCAGGGCCAAAACATCCCAGTCTTTGTTTGCTCCTAGAATCATAGAATCCCTACAGTGCAGAAGCAAACTGTTTGGCCCAACAATCCCATTCAGGCCCTATCCTTGTAGCCCCACATAATCCTCCTGACACTAAGGGGTAATCCCACCAAACCTGTTGCCGTAATCCCAAGAATTTATCCCACTAATCACCGTAACCTACACATGTTGGGACACTATGGGGCAATTTAGCATGGTCAATCCACCTAACCTGCACATCTTTGGAGGAAACTGGAGCACCTGGAGGAAACCCATGCAGATACAGGAAGAATGTGCAAACTCCACACTGACAGTCACCCGAGGCCGGAATTGAACCTGGGTCCCTGGCATTGTGAGGCGGCACTGCTAATCACTGTGTCACCATGCCGGCCTGTCACTATCAATGGCAAATCATAAAATGCATCATCATATTCCACCTGGACATAACTTCATCCAGCACTAGAATACTGTTATTGGAATAATGAGTCTGATTCACACCGGTTTTGCATAAAAGAATGTGACTTAGGGATTTCTTTGTGCTCTCCTTCCAAATATATAGGTACTGTTGCAGCTATATCAACGATGGAGGTAAGTTGTGAATCTCTGACTTACATTTCTAATGTGTCTGTTGGAATTATATTTTCACCTCTATTTCTCTCATTTTCCATGTGTTAGTTTTCTTGCTGTATGACTGAGTGCAGCTCTCTATTGTCCTGCTGAATAATATTAACTCCTGTTTCCATTATTTATCAGATCAGTATTCAAGGATTTCTTGACCCTAAAATTAACTTTACATCTACCATGAGCTTAGCCTGGTGCATGGAAGTGCTTTGGAGCTTTATGGCAACTTGGAGGATTCCTGTTCCCCTCTACTCCTGCATGCCGCCCGGATATGACTGACTTTCATAGCATTACAGAATCCCATTCAACCCATTGAGTCTGCACGCCCCTTACCCCCTGCTCATTCCCCTAACCTACACATCTTGGGACACTAAGGAGCAATTTAGCATGACCAATCAACATCTTTAGGCTTCAGGAGGAAATTGGAGCACCCATGCAGACATGGGGGGAATGTACAAACTCCACACAGACTGTGACCCAAGCCGGGAATCGAACCTGGTCCCTGGCACTGTGAGGCAGCAGTGCTAACCAGTGTGCCACCATGCACATTTCCCACAAGTACTGCACTTTGACTGGAAATTGGGTCATTTAAATGATTGGTGGCTACCATGGCAATGGTAGAATTTAAATATCAAACTCTGAGGCTGTTAAATAGCCACAATGAGTTGGAATTTTCTGAAATTCATGAGACCTCCCCTGTTGGAGCAGGAATGTAAGCTCTTTCTTTCTTTCTCCAACTCTCTATCGGTTCCACATTTGGAGGGCTGAAGGGCCAGTTCCTATACTGTACTTTTCTTTTTCTTGTCTTTGACTGTGGCTTCAGTATCCACCTCCTTTCATGGCAGCCTTTACTTAAAAACTGGACTTAGATTTTATTGTTCTTTGGGCCTCTGACAAACTTGTCCCTAGGATTGATTTCAAAGTTCACGCCATCCCCAAAGTGACAAGAGAGTTTCTTTAATTCGATAATGTAATCTCTAGCAGTCACACCAGGCAACTGCTTCCTTTCATGGAATGCAATGCTCAGTACAAGGTCATTCTTAGCCATGGCCAGAATCTCATTCATTTCAGAATAGCATGTAGTAACGGAGTCTCGCAGATACCACCCTCAGAAAAATCTGGCCCCATCATGGTGAAGAAATATATTATCCCATCTTCACTTTCAGCCAAATGACAGCCTTTTCTCCCTTGTTAAACCAGTCCTTTAAGGTCAAGTTTCTCCACTGTCCCTAAACATGCCTCCCATACCATTTTATCAATTACATACCATGCTAACTCAGTGGGAAGTGGAATATGATATATGCACTACACACTCACACACCACACACACATGCACGTGCAAACACACACATACACATATGCAAACACATGCGCAGATCCACAAGCACACTATAGAACATAGAACATTACTGCACAGAACAGGCCCTTCAGCCCTCGATGTTGCGCCGACCAATATAAAAAGCAATGACCCTCCAAACTAAACCATTCCCTTCTCTTCCATAAACTTATCAACTAACCTCTTAAACGCCACCAAACTTGGCGCATCTACAACTGCCGCAGCAGGGCATTCCACTCCCTAACCACCCTCTGGGTAAAGAACCTACCTCTGATATCCGTCCTATAACTATCACCCCTTAATTTAAAGCTGTGTCCCCTCGTGCTAGCTTTCTCCATCCTAGGAAAAAGGCTATCACTGTCCACCCTATCTAAACCTCTAATCATCTTATATGTTTCGATAAGGTCCCCTCTTAGCCGCCTCCTTTCTAACGAAAACAACCTCAAATCCCTCAGCCTCTCTTCATAAGACCTGCCCTCCATACCAGGCAACATCCTGGTAAACCTCCTCTGTACCCTCTCCAATGCCTCCACATCTTTCTTATAATGTGGGGACCAGAACTGCACACAATACTCCAAGTGCGGCCGCACTAGAGTTTTGTACAGTTGCAACATGACGTTGCGGCTCCGAAATTCAATCCCCCTACCAATAAAAGCTAAGACTCCATATGCCTTCCTAACAACTTTATCGACTTGACTGCCTACTTTCAGGGATCTATGCACAAATACACCAAGATCCCTCTGTTCATCAACACTATTAAGAATCCTACCATTAGCCCTATACTCTACACATTTATTATTCCTGCCAAAGTGCATTACCTCACACTTTTCCACATTAAACTCCATTTGCCACCTCTCAGCCCAGCTCTGCAACTTGTCCAAGTCTCTCTGCAAACTATAACACCCCTCTTCACTATCTAAACACACTATCTATACACACACATACACGCAAACACACACAAACACAAAGCGTAAGTACACTCATATGGTACAATGTTCTTCTGTCCTTAACTCCTCAGATGAAATATACAAGAAAATTCCATCCCCGCTTCGCCACCATCTTCCTGTTGTGTATTGCATGTGCTTAACTGCAGTATTGAACTGATATTTTACACAGAGAGGGCAGCAAAGAGAGCAATATAACAAAATGCGCAGATCTAGCAATATGCTATACTTGGCAAAGTGGATAAAGCTGCAAGTGACTTGGAACATATTTAAAGCTTGTAAGATGCCATTAGTGATGCAACACATGAACAGCCCTCATTATTTTTAGTGCAGAGTATATGCTGACATTAATCCCATTTATAGTTTAAAGTTTATTTATTAGTGACATAAGGCTTACATTAACACTGGTATGAAGTTACTGTGAAATTCCCCAGTCACCACACTCCGGCATCTGTTCAGTTAATACATCTAACAAGCACATTTTTCAGAATGTCGGAGAAAACCAGAGCACCCGGCAGACATGGGGAGAATGTGCAAACACCACACAGATAGTGATCCAAGCCAGGAATTGAACCCAGGTCCCTCACACTATGAGGCAGCAGTGCTAACCCACTGTGCCACAGTTTCTTCAAGGTTTGGATTTAGTTTTCTTTCCTCAACCCACAACATACACACACAGATCAATCTGGCCATATGCATTGCGAGGTCAAATTTGGATACATTGCATCACAAACAGTAAACATGACAGGAAAGCAAAATACTGCAGATGCTGGAAATCAGAAATAAAAAATTCAGCAGGTCTGGCAGCAACTGCAGACAGAGAAACAAGAGTTAACATTTTGAATCCAATATCCGGGGAGTGGTGTAGTGGTATTGTTGCTGGACTAGTAATCCAGAGACCCCGAATACTGTTCTGTGAACCTGGGTTCAAATTCCACCAGACTGATGGTGAGATTTGAATTCAATAAAAAAAATCTAGATTTTTTTTCAGAAAGCCTATTGTTGACCATGAAACCATTATCGATTGTCACAAAAACCCATCTGGTTCACTAATGTCCCTTAGGGAAGGAAATCTGCCATCCTTAGCTGGTCTGGCCTACATGTGACTCCAGAGCCACAGCAATGTGGTTCACTCTTAAATATCCCTAGGGATGGGCAAAAAATGCTGGCCTAGCCAGTAACAGGCACATCCCATGAACGAATGGAAAAAAGAAGTTACTCTTTGGAGCCAGAGTAGCTGAATTTTCAGCAAGTTTTGTTTTCTGTAATAGATATGTCAGGTCTGTTTGCACTATGATTAAGATAATATGCTTTAACTCATGTGGTTAAATGAGCCGTTGACTCATGTGACCCATCAATCCTCAGAAAGAAAGGACTCGCATTTGAATAGTACCTTTAACCATCACAGGAGAACCCAAAGCACTCAACAGCCAAAGGAAGGATAAATATGGACCAGGACATTGTACAGAACACCCTGGTTCTGTTTCGAAACAGTGGGGTTGGATCTTCTATATCCACCAGATAGAGACAAAATGAATTTTAATATTTCATCCAAGAGATGGTAGCCCTGACACTGCAGCATTCCCTCAGTATCAGATGGAAGCATCAGCCTGAATCTTTTGTGGAAGCCACTGATGAACCTCTAAGAATTCAGTTCAGCACATTGGTGTATTGGTCCTCTCTGTAACCTGGTTAAAACTGGCACTGTGAAGAAAATTAAATGCCATTCATGCTCAGGTCTCCGAGTGTGGTTGTGGTAGTGGGGTGGGAAATGACAGCAGAGGAATTCAAGCAAATCGCAAGGCTGTCTTCGTGGCTCATTGAGCTATTTCAGGAGATAGCCGCATTCTAGGATAGACAACGTGGTCATCCTATCCCAATGCCCTAATTCATACAATGTTCCATTTCACCAGTCATCATCCTTGTGCTCATTGACCTAAACTGGCTCTCCATGGCAACATCTCAATTTTCTGGCCAATCTACATTAACCAGTGCATTCTCTACGGCAATGCCTCTACCAATCAGAGTTCACTTGCTAACCTATCAGTAAAAAAAAAATTAAGGTTTATTTATTAATCACAGGTAGGCTTACATTAACACTGTAATGAAGTTATTGTGAAATTCCCCCAGTCACCACATTCCAGCGCCTGTTCAGGCCAATGCACTTAACCAGCACATCTTACAGACTCTGTTTTTATACAGTTTACATTGTTGTTATCTCCACACAATTGCTATTTTTGAAGTGTTCTAAAAGTACAAGTTTCAACCTGTCCCTTTGATCAGCAATATTCAAATTCTATAATTCTTATGCATACTTTTCAAATCTCTCCATGGCCTCTCCATCCCCAATCTCCATGATCTCCCCAGCTCCACCACCAGTTGTCAGCTCTGTGCTTTTCTGATTTTGGTCTCTTCCACTTCCCTTGTTTTATTCAATGGAAGCCCTCAGCCGGTGACACTCCAAGCTCTGAAATCCCTCCCTAAACCCTTCTGCCTGGCTACGGCACTCTCCTGCATTGAGACGCTCTGTAAAACTGACCTTTTCCATCATCCGCCTGTCCAACTATGTCACTCAGATTCAAATTGCATTATATAATGCTTCTGTGAAGGGTTTTGCAACAATTCATCTTGTCCTTAGCCACTACATAAATGTGTCTATGTGGAGTCATGTTCTCCCCGTGCCTGCGTGGCTTTCCTCCCATTGTCGGAAAGGTGTGCTGGTTAAGGTGCATTGGACATGTTAAATTCTCCCTCCGTGTACCTAAACAAGTGCTGGAGTGCAGAAATTAGGGGATTTTCACAGTAACTTCACTGCAGTGTTAATATAAGCCTACTCGTGACACCAATAAATAAACTTTAAAACTTAGTTGCTGTGTTAGATGTCTCACTAAATAATCAATTTTCTCCACCTGAGGCAGGGATCTTATTTCTAGAGTGAAGTTGCTAAAGTTTAAAATGAACTTGGATATCAGTATATACTAATCACTTGACAGGTGCCATGGTAACCACATGTTGCAACAACATTGAACAATAGCAACTATTAGAACAGACACATCATCAACTGTGTTGCTGACATGGCCTCAGCTAGTCAAGAGCAGCTTTGGCTATCTATAATGGGAATGCAGGACACATGATAAAGCTAGTATCATCTAATCATGTGTAACAATGTGACCAGAGACGCAGAGCAGATCTGTGACGGAGAAGTGACAAGGAGATAAGCCAATTTTAAAAAGATCCTGCGTGCTTGAATGAAGAGGCATGACTCTTTCATTTTTTCCTCTCTGACAGCAACGCACATGATTTAGAGAAGGGTGGTTGGTTTGTAAAAAAAAGTCTTTAGATAGAGGCTGCGGTATAGCGACGAACACTCCTTTAGCAGCACTGAACACAACCTTTTGAGGGGTGAAACTAACTGTTGGATACACAGCAGTAGTAACAAATAGAACTGACTCATTCCACACACTGGATTTATGGCGCGGTCTCACCTGCTGGTCAGAGAGCCCCATGTCATCTCTTTTAGGGAAGGCCTTTCCAAATAGCTTTCACCGCGGCATTAATGGGACAGCGGCAAGTCCTTTCCAGTATCAAATCTTCCAAAGAGCGGATGTCCCACTGGCCGAGAAGGGCCAACAGCTTAAGTTTAAGTTAAATTATTACTGTCACAAGTAGACTTACATTAACACTGCAATGAAGTTACTGTGAAAATCCCTTAGTCGCCACATTCCGGCGCCTGTTCGAGTACACTAAGGGAGAATTTAGCATGGTCAATGCACTGAGCCAGCACGTCTTTCAAACTGTGGGAGGAAACTGGAGCACGCGGAGGAAACCTGTGCAAACACGGGGAGAAAGTGCAGACTCCTCACAGACAATGACCCAAGCTGGGAATTGAACCCAAGTCCCTGGTGCTGTGATGCAGCAGTGCTAACCACTGTTCACTGTGCTCTAATGTCACAGGAGTTGCGAGGGGGCTACTGCTGTTACAACACCTCCCACCCCCCATGTCCTAGGATCATCAATGGATCTGAGGTCACAGATGAATGATGGTAAGATGGTGGGGTGTGCAGGAGGATTTCAGCGACAGGGGTAGGGAGTTGGTTCTCAGCAGCATCCCCCCTCCCTCTGACAGGTTCCTTGATCAGATTCTAAGTACCTTTGAACGAGGTGTCCACCAGGGAGCCCACAGGCAACTTATTTGCTTGTTGCATGATGATGCCCCTATCTACTGTTGAGCAGGAAGAGCCCCTGAAGTGGGCATCGATTGTCCACTTATGGTCCTCAGCAATTTATGGAGCAGGAAGGACATCCACAATTGGGGTCACCATCAATCACCCTCCTGCCTGATTAAACTCTCTCCAGCACTAAACTCACCAGAGGAGAGGGTATCTAAATTCACTCTATGAACTCATTCTCCTGGCCACTTCTGCCAATTTGATTCATCCAACATACAAGATTAAATTCTTGCAATGATTATTGCAGTACCTTTTTTACAATCCCTTGTTATTTATTAATTTATACTTTGTCCTGCAGTGAAGCTGCTATCGAGGGCTAGAAATTACTTCCCACCAGTAACTTCCTTTCTTTGCTACCTCTCCAGTACCTGTTCGGGTACACTGTTCTACGTTCTCACCTCCACCCAACTGAATTCTACATCCTGACTTTATACTATCTGGATAACAATCCGCACCTGTTTTCTGCTGTTCTCGCATTCTGATCACTTTTAGTGGATACTTATAGCACTTCCTCAGCATTCTGTATCTTCATTCACATTCCCTTTGTCCCATTCCACCTCAAACTGCACCCTCAGAGTATAAATCTCTGCTGATTCTCTTTGTTGTCAGCTCTGACAAAGCGTCACCCAGACTCCAAACATTGGCTCTATTCTCTCCCCACAGATGCTGTTAGACCAGCTGAGGTTTTCCAGCATTTTCTGTGTCTGTTTTGAGGTGAATATCCTCCACTTTTGATAAATCTTACCTTCTTATTTTCTATTTTGTTCTACACTGAATCGTTATTAAAAGACTTTCATGTGAAACTCTCTGAAAAAAAAAGATTTTGAAATCTCAAGTAATCAAGAAGTTCCAGTGTTTGCTTCATGTGAGTCAAAGAATTCTTGACTGTGTATTGGCATGGGCTTGGAGGGCCAAAGGACCTGAACCTGTGCTGTTCGTTCCTTTGTTCTTTGTTTTACAAGCAGAATCTTTATTTTCTTAATCTGTCAAATTAGTATTGTAGTGATACTTCTTCAGCCTACCCATTAGCTGGTTCCAATATTTATCTATACTTTAGGTCCACTGGCTTAGATTTTTCCTTTTCCATTTTAACTATAAACTTGTTTTCTGTACTGCAGAAACATCAGTGCTTCTCAGTTTTTCCTCCACGTTGATAGCCAGTGAAGTAAAGTAAAAGTAAACTTTATTTATTAGTCATAAGTAAGGCTTACAATGCAATGAGGTTGCTGTGAAATTCCCCTAGTTGCCACACGCTGGCACCTGTTCGGGTCAATGCACCTAACCAGCACATCTTTCAGACAGTGGGAGGAAACTGGAACACCCAGGAAACCCACAGACACGGGGAGAATGTGCAAACTCCACACAGATGGTGACCCAAGCCAGGAATCGAACTCAGGTCCCTGGCGCTGTGAGGCAGCAGTGCTAACCATTGTGCCACCATGCCACTCCATCATAAAGTGACCACCATATTTCCCACTAGTCTCCTTCTGTATCACAAAGGAAATGATATCTGTCCAGTAAACATGATGGGGGAGGTGGGTTCAATCTTATTGATACGTCTTACTAAGGTATGAACTGCGTCCAACAAGAATCATTCTATTTTAAGACTGTGAAGGATTTTGGTAGATTAAAGAAGGAGAAACACTTTGCACCAAATGGAGAGTCAGTAGCCAAAGGATACAGACAAAGACACAGTTGGTTTGAAGAATGAAAGGAGAGATGAGGAGTTTGTCAACATAGCAAGTTGTTACGATCTGGGAGATTGCAGAGACTTGCAGAGTTAGTGCAGAATCAACTGGCCAAATAGCCTCTTTCTGCACCGTAGGGATTCTATGAATACATTGTCTGGAAAGGTAGTGGAATCAGATTCGGCACTAATTTTAAAAATGAAATGGAATAACAGCTGGAAGAGGGAAAAAAAATTATGGCTGTGGGCAAATTAGCTCTTTCAAAGGGCCAGCATGGGCAATGATGGGCCAGATGGACTCTTGCACTGTGTCACTCCATGATCAAATAATTTCTCTTAGTGAATATGTCTTCAAAATAAAACATTCATCTAATAGATTTGATCCACTTTTTCAAGATTACTGCATTTTTAAGCATAGTTTATGATACTGGAAAAACACACCTCAAGCAAGGGAACCAAAAACTGTGCACAATCCTCCAGATGCCGTCTCACAAATGCCCTATACAGTTGCAACAGCATTTCCTCACTTTTACACTTGTTTCCATTAGCAATGAATGTCAAAATTCCACTTCTTTCCTTATTATCTGCTGCACTTGCATATGACTTTCTGCGACTCATACAGAGTAAAAAGTCTGACTCTCCCATGATCAATCATTAAGATATTTTCAAGAGAAATCTAGCGCCATCCTTGCAATGCATTTCAAAATATCAGCTTAATCTCCTGGTTTCCACTCTAACACAATCTAACAATTTTCTTCACCTTTTGTAACCCAAGCTGAAGCAGCCTTGTAAATAAGTGACATAAAGTACACCTTAAGTCTCTTTAAATACAGAAGAGGTATTCAATATACAACCTTTGGCTGCCAATGGCCTACTTCAGCATCATTCTATAACAATCCACACACTCTGAAGATAAACCTTCCTAATCCAGGCCGCTTTGCTGAAATGTTACATTAGGGATTACTGTCAGTCTTCCTTGCAACTGTCAGTGCCGGCTCACAATGCTGGCTATCAATCTCAGCTCACAGCTGTAGCACAGGCGAAGTATTTCCATAAATAGTTCTGTCCGAGAGAGCATCAGTGATACTTCAAAGGGTTGGTGTGAAACCTGGCTGGATGGGTATGCTTCTTGCTTCTGAGAGAAAGCAACTCACTGAACTACTGCTGACATCATGCCTTTGAAGTATCAAGTTTAAGTCCAGAGATTTGGGCACATTACCTCCAGTGAAGAACCAAGAGAGCGTGGCGCTATTCAAGTTGCCATTAATTGGATGAGATGTTTAATCAGGCCCCATTTGCCTTCTCAAGTTGGCATGAATGCTACAAATTTGAAAAAAAGCAGGGGAGATCTTCAACAGAATCCTGGTCAATACTGATCCTTCAACCAATGCTGGAATAGTTTAGGTTAGAGAGTCATTAGATTGGTTCCACTGGTCGGTGCAACATTGAGGGCTGAAGGGCCTATACTGCAATGTAATGTTCTATGTTCTATGTCAATGAAGCACATGGCTGACTGTGTGAAAATCAGCTGCTATGTTTACTAAATTACAATGCCTAGAAGGCCCTGTTGGGCGGCATGGTGGCACATTGGTTAGCACTGCTGTCTCACTGCGCCAGGGACCCGGGTTCAATTCCTAGCTTGGGTCACTGTCTGTGCAGAGTCTGTATGTTCTCCCTGTATCTGCGTGTGTTTCCTCCGGGTGCTCCACTTTCCTCCCACAGTCCAAAGATGTGCGGGTTAGGTGGATTGGTCATTGCCCCTTAGTAAACAGGGGGACTGATTAGTGTGAATACATGGGATTATGGGGATTGAGCATGGGTAGGATTGTGGTTGGTGCAGACTCGATGTGCCAAATGGCTTCATAGAATCAAGATAGAACCCTACAGTGCAGAAAGAGACCTTTCGGCCCATTGAGTCTGCACCGAACACAATCCCACCCAGGCCCTACCCACATAGCCCTACATATTATACCCACTAATCCCACGAACCTACGGACATTAAGGAGCAAATTCTTAGCACGACCAATCAATCTAACCCGCACATCTTTGGACTGTGGGAGAAAACCCACACAGATACGAGGAGAATGTACAAACTCAAGACAGCTCCCATATTCCTATATATTATACCCATTAATCCCTCTAACCTACACACCCCTGGACACTAAGGGCAATTTCTTAACATGGCCAATCAACCTAACCCGGACATCCTTGGGCTGTGGGAGGAAACCGGAGTACTCGGAAGAAACCCACACAGACACGAGGAGAATGTGCAAACTCCACACAGACAGTGATAGGAGCCGGAAATTAGACCCAAGATCCTGGAGCTGTGCAGCAGCAGTGCTAACCACTGAGCTACCGTGCACTGTGACACGACATTTCAAGATACACTGCAAAATCTGTGAAACATTTTGAAACATAATGAAAGACATTAGATAAATGCAAGTCTGTTTTGATTTCTATGGAATTGGCAACAATGGAAAATTCGGAGGAACATGGAAAATAATCTGAATCATGACAAGTGTACAACATTCATCCATAGAATCTCTACAATACAGAAGGAAGCCATTTGGTCAATCGAGTCTGCACTGACCACAATTCCCCCAGGCCCTATCCCCATAACTCCACATATTTACTCTGCTAATTCCCTGGGCACTAAGGGTCAATCTAACATGGCCAATCAACCTAACCCACACGTCTTTGGATTGTGGGAGGGAAACCAGAGCACCCAAAGGGAACTCACACAGACACGAGGAGAACGTACAAACTCTATGCAGAAAGCAACCCAAGCCGGGTATCGAACCCAGGTCTCTGGCATTGTGAGACAGCAGTGCTAACCACTGTGCCTCTGTGCTGCCACATCCTTCACAGTTACTTTCAAAAGTACGTTTTGGCATTTAAGAGGTTAGTTGATAAGTTTATGGAAGAGAAGGGAATGGTTTAGTTCGGAGGGTCATTGCTTTTTATAATGGTCGGCGCAACATCGAGGGCCGAGGGGCCTGTTCTGCGCTGTGGTGTTCTATGTGACAAACGTTGAATGAAAAAACAAACCATAAAATTCTAGAACAATACGAACACTTCCTGAGCTCTGCAGGTAACAGATAAAGATATGAAAACAGAAAATGCTGGAGAATCGCATCAAGTCTAACAGCATTGGTGGAGGGAGAATAGATCCAACATTTTGTCAGAGATAGCGACAGGTCATCCAGACCCGAAACATTGGGTCTATTCTCTCTCCACAAATGCTGTCAGACGTACTGAGATTTTCCAGCTTTTTCTGTTTTTGCTTCAGATTCCAGCATCACAGTATTTTGCCTTTATAACAGCTGAAGGTAGATTGATAGCTGAACTCAGCAAGGCCTAAGACAAAAAAGACTCAACTGGATTAATTTTCACAGGTTGAAACCGAAGCACATAAGCTGTAACCACTGCATTCATAACACCAGCACAGAGCATCCTGGAAAAGCTTCACTTCGTCCTTTAGGCATCTGGACTGTTCACTACACTGAGTACAGAGTCAAAAACACAAAAAAAGTTTGAAATATGAAGCCAAATCAAAAATGGACAAGTCAAAAGTATCCAAAGTATACCTTTCATCAGATCTGATGAGGGATATATACTAGAAAGATTAACTTGTTCTGTTCTTTCACCAACACTGGTTGATCTTATATGTATTTCTGGCATTTTGATTTTTGCCTTCTCAGCATTACTATGCTGACAGTTAACCTAACCCTAAAATACAGGTACCTGCCACTTAGCCAGTTAAACCTAACCCTAAATTACAGGTACCTGCCACTTAGCAGGACTAAATTCACTTTGCTTAAAAGAAAACTAGGCATGAAATTGCCTTTGTGTTACTAGATCCAAAACTTTGTAGGCCAGACTTTACAAATTTGTAAATAAATGAGAAAAATTTTAAAATAGCACAAGAAATTGAGTCTTTTATGACCATCTGAAAGGGCAGAGCTTCAGTTTAGCAATTAATCCAAAAGGTGACACCTCTGATCATGCAGCACACGTTGTGAACCTTTATCAGAAAGTTAGTGAATTGTGCGAGATGCATCGACAATGCAATAAAACACTATGGCCGGAATTCCCCCACCCACTCGCCACTGCAATTGTACAAAGAAGAACAAAGAAGAACAAAGAACAAAGAACAAAGAACAAAACAGCACGGGAAACAGGCCCTTCGGCCCAACGAGCCCGCGCCACCACCCTGATGTCCCCACCTCTACCCGCAATCCCTGTCCATGTTTATAGATCTATGGATTAAAAACCAAATTTGAGACAATTTAGGGAGAATTTGTTTTGCCAATTAGCCTAAGAGCACATCTTTGGGATGTGGGAGGAAGCCGGAGCTCCCGGAGAAAACCCACGCAAGCACGGGGAGAATGCGCAAACTCCCACAGACACAGGCCCAAATCCATGTATCTGCACAGCACAGAGATAGTCACTGAGCTGTCGTGTTGCCCATCAGATGGTCCAGGTCAAGCGTACACTAATGACGTGAAGCACTAGGATACTCTCAAAAAAGATCCAAGAGCAGCCCTCTCACGACCCATCGCGTGTATGCCCCTCGTTAGACAACAAGGTGGACCAAAGCACCTGTAGGATAAAAACAAGTACATCAATATCATCATCTATTTACACACTTCCCAGGGACTCCCAAGGCTCATGATCCCTATTTTAAATCAGTTTTCTATACCCCTCCATTCCCATTCTGTTCATGTGCCCATCTAAGTATTTCTTAAATAACTCCAGAGTACCTGCCTCCACCACTTTACTTGGCAGCGCATTCCATACCCCCACCACCCTCTGTGTGAAAAAACTCCCTCTAGCATCCAAATTATACCTTACCCCCCTCACCCTAAGCCCGTGACCCCTCGTGCTATTTGAGTCCATCCTAGGAAAAAGCTTAACCCTGTTTACTCTATCTATCCCCTTCAAAATCTTGTACACCTCTATCAGATCTCCTCTAAGTCTACGTCTTTCTAAGGAAAATAGTCCCAATTTGCCTAATCTCTCCTCGTAACTCAGACCTTCCATACCACGCAGCATCCTGGTAAACCTCCTCTGTACTCTCTCCAGAGTCTCCACGTCCTTCCGGTAGTAAGGCGACCAGAACTGGACGCAGTATTCCAAATGAGGTCTAACCAACGTTTTATACAACTGCAACATTAAAGGCCAGCTCTTGTACTCTATACCTCTTCCTATAAAGGCTAACATACTATATGCTTTCTTCACAACCTTCTCCACTTGCTCTGCCACCTTCAGAGACTTGTTCACCTGCACCCCCAGGTCCCTCTGCGTTTCTATACTCTTAATAGGTCTACCCTTTATCATATACCTCCCCACTACATTCTTTCTCCTGAAATGCATCACCTCACATTTATCAGGATTGAATTCCATCTTCCATCTGTCTGCCCAAGCTACCAGCCTATCTATGTCCTGCTGCATCGCCTGACAGTGCTTCTCACTATCCGCAAGTCCAGCCATGTTTGTATCGTCTGCAAACTTGCTGATCACTCCACTTACTCCCTCTTCCAAGTCATTTATATATATTACAAATAGAAGAGGTCCCAGTACCGAGCCCTGCGGCACACCACTAGTGACCGACCTCCAGCTAAAGAAACACCCTTCCACTATTACTCTCTGTCTCCTATTACCAAGCCAGTTACTTATCCATCTAGCTACCTGTCATTGTATCCCATTTGCCTTGACCTTCTCAACTAACCTCCCATGAGGGACTTTGTCAAACGCCTTACTAAAATCCAAATAGACAACATCAATGGCTCGCCCTTCGTCCACCGTTTTTGTCACCTCCTCAAAAAATTCTACCAGATTTGTAAGGCACGACCTCCCCTTAACAAATCCATGCTGTGTATCCCTAATCAGATTGCAACGCTCTAAGTGCCTATACATCCTATCTCTAAGAATCCCCTCCAACAGCTTCCCTACCACTGACATCAAACTCACCGGCCTATAATTTCCAGGGTTATCCCTACTACCCTTTTTAAACAACGGTACAACATTAGCTATTCTCCAGTCCTCTGAGACCTCACCTGTGTCCAAGGAAGAGACAAAGATTTGTGTCAGAGGCCCAGCAATTTCACCTCGCACCTCCCTAAGCAGCCTGGGATAAATGCCATCAGGCCCAGGAGATTTATCAGTTTTAATGTAGTGGGCAGGTTGCGGACAATGGCAAGGCCCATTGATAATTGGGTGGGAATTTCCAGCTTTTAGATCAGTGCAGCTGGAGAATTCCACCCTATGATTGCAGACACCACTCTCATTTTCACAGAGCAAGGATTGTTTTTAAATTCATTGACAGTATTTGGGCATCGCTGGCTGGGCCAGAACTTACTGTCCATCCCCAACTGCCCTCCATTCCAGAGGGCATTTGAGAGCTAACCATACTGTCATCCCGATATCTAACAGACAAAAGAAAACACAGAATTACACACCTGTTAGGTCCAGGCAATGGCTTAGAGATATTATTGCTAGACTATTAATCCAGAAACTCATCTAATGTTCTGGAGACATAGGTTTAAATCCTGCCACAGCAGATGATGGAATTTGAATTCAACATAAAAAAAATCTGGAATTAAGAACCTACAGATGATCATGAAACCATTGCCAATTGTCAGAAAAACTCATCTGGTTCAGTAATGTCTGAAATCTGCCGTCTTTACCAGGTCTAGAGATGTGACTGGAGATCCATAGCAATGTATTTGACTTGCAATTGCCCTCTAAGGCCAACTAAGGATGAGCAATAAATGCATGCCAGCCACAATGCCCAAGTCCCATGAATGAATAAAACAAAAGCCTGACATCAATAGAAGGAAAATTGCTAGAATCTATTATAAATGGTAGAGAGTAACCTATAAAAAAGACACTTTTAAGGTCCAAGGTCCAAGTAAATGGACACTTAGAAAATAAATGATCTGATTGGGCAGAGTCAACATGGATTTATGAATGGGATCCTGTTTATTTGAGGATGTTACTCACATAATTGATAAAGGTGGATCAGTGGATGTTGAAGATCCCCTATGAAGAGAAATTGGTGAAACAGGGCCTGTATTCTCCACAGCTTTGCAGAATGAGAAAGGGATAGACAAGTATGAGAAAGAGATAGACTAATAAGATGTTTCCTCTAGATGGGCAATCTGGAACCAGGAGACATAATTCCAAAAGGACAAAGTCATTTAGCACAGGGATAAGGAGAAATGTTTTTACACAAAGTATTCTGAATCTTTGGAATTCTCTACCTAAGAGGGCCGCAGAAGCTCAACTATTGAGTATGTTTGAAGTTGAGATTGACAGATTTCTCACTTCCAATCACATAAAGGGATCAGGAGAATGTGTGAGATGATCAGTCATAATCATTGAATGACAAGCAGACTCAATGGGCTGAACAGTCCACTCCTGTTCTATGTCCTCGGTCCAACTGTGGGAAGTTTCTAAAACGTCTTGTCCCATGTAGTTGCACCTTGCAACTACAAAAAAGAGGGGAGGGTGAACTGGCAAAGTTCAATTTTTGGTGAATGTCTAAGCTACCGAAAGGATCAAGTAGCTCATGGGTGGGAAGGGTCATTTTTTCACCAGGTGTTACTCCCAGGTCAGGTTTCTCACTAATAGAAGGAGAGCAAAGCTCCCCCAGCAGATGAAGACCTTTTAATTTGTATTCTTTGTTTTTGTTCTTGTGTTTCATGACCCATCAGCTGCATTGCATCATCACCTTTTTTTGTCAACTGCTCTCTTCCCCTCTTATCCCTTAAGCTCCTCATTCCCATGGCTCTGGATTTGCTTAAAAGCTGCACAACTTTGAACACCATTCAATCCTGATTAAAGATCACTGACCAGAAAGATGAAGCCCATTTCTTTCTCTCTGCAGACAGTACCTGACCTGCTAAGTGCACATTTTGTTTTTATCTCAGATGTATAGCAGCCACAGCATTTTGTTTTACTGTTAACGTTATTTTCTAATTGCCCCAAAAAACCACCCTCAATCTCATTAATTAACGGCATGTTATAAGCAATTTCAGATTGTCTAGTAATGCCAACTGGCAAATGGGTTCAAACTGTGTTCATAAATTCAATTAGAGCTCTTTTGAAGTGAAATCATGCTGTGCAATGTTAATGTGCAAATATCTAATGTGTTTGGACATGCTACTTTCAATGGCTGTTTAATTTAAATAGATCAGCTTCTACAAGGGCTCCAGGACAATTCTGTAAAGCAAAGCATTTGCGTGCTTAAATAGTACAGTGTGGTTCAACTCTACTGCTCAGAAGAGAAGACTTCAAACCTGTGACCCTGGACAGGAATCAAATCCTAAGCCAAATACAACAACAGCAAAGCACTAGTGGCACTATCAGAAACATACTGCCTGAAAAGGTGGTGGAGGCAGATTCAATCATTGCTTTCAAAAGGCAACTGGATAATCATCAGAGAATCATCAACCTCAAAGATTAAAGGGTGGGTACAGGCCACAATCAGATCAGCTCATGATCTTATTCAATGGCAAAGCAGGCTTGAGGAACTGAATGTCCTACCCCTGCTCCTAATTCACATGTATGATCATATGAAGGAAGCTACTTGGCCCATTGGTTTTGGGCCAGTTCTCTGCAAGAGCAATTCACCTGGGCCCATTCCCCAAACTTTTCCTTAGAACATAGAACATTACAGTGCAGTACAGACCTTTGGCCCTCGATGTTGCGCCGACCAGTGGAACCAATCTAATGACCCTCTAACCTAAACTATTCCAATGTTATCCATATGCCTATCCACTGACCATTTGAACACCCTTAAAGTTGATGAGTCCACAACTGTTGCAGGCAGGGCATTCCATGTCCTTACTACCCTCTGAGTAAAGAACCTGTCTTTGACATCTATCCTACAACTACCACCCCTTAATTTAAAGCTGTGTCCCCTCGTGTTATCCCATCTCCATCCGAGGAAAAAGGCTCTCACTGTCCTCCCTATCTAACTCTCTGATCATCTTGTGTGCCTCAATTAGCTCACCTCTTAACCTTTCTCTTTCTAATGAAAATAACCTCAAGTCCCTCAGCTTTTCCTCATAAGACCTTGTAACCCAGCAATTATTATTTTTTTCACACAACTGCCCAATTCCTCTTCAGAAGTGTCGGTTGACCCTGCCGCCACTACACTCTCAGGCAAGTCCATTCCAGATCCTAACCACTTGCTGTGCGGGCAAGTATTTCCTCACGTTTCAGTTACTGCTTTTGCCAATAACCTGATCCATGTCCTCTCACTCTCAATCCTTCCACCAATGGGAACAGTTTCTCCCTGGGCATTCCATCCAGATCCTCTTGGCTGTCTACAACGTTACCAAATCTCTCAATCTTTTCTTCTCCAAGGAGAACAGTGCCAACTTCTCCAATCCATTGACTCAATTTTTGTGAATCATTTCTGCAGTCTCTTTGATGCCTTTGGATTCTTCCAAAAATGCAGTATCCAGAACTAGCCACAACACTCTCGTTGATGCCTCACCCTTATCAATCCTCTTGATTCTTGTTCAAGAAACTCAAACAAGTTGGTTAAACATTAGTACAAAAAAATTAATTTATGGGATGTGAGAGTCACTGACTTGGCCAGCAATTATTGCCCGTCCCTACCCACTCTTGAGACGGAGGTGACAAGCTGCCTTCTTGAACCCCGGCAGTTCCTGTGGTGTAAACTGCTAGGGAGGGAATTCCACAATTTTGACACAACGACAGTGAAGGTACGGCAATATATTTCCAAGTTAGAATGATGAGTGGCTGTGCAAAGAGAAACAGAGTTAACCTTGCAAGTCAGTGATCCTTCATCAAAACAGGGTGATGAAGAGTCATTGACCAGAAATGTTAACTCCATTTCCACAAATGGTTCTCTGACCTACTGAATATTTCCAACATTTTCTGTGAATAGTTTAGTTAACCTTCCCTGAACAAATGCATGCCAGCAGAACTGTAATACATTGTCATCAGCACTTCAAACATCATCAATGGTTCTGTGCTTGAAGTGGTATACCATGCACTGATATGCACTAGAATAAGGTACGCTCAAGGAACTCAGCAATCCTCAAATGGATTCCAATGACCACAGCACACCGGTTTCCCCATCCATTCACCAGGATACCGTAACCCTTTAGAATCAAGGGGAGAAAACAGCTTCCCATCCACTGGAATCTCAACAAAGCCCTTCACTACCGCATGAAGTTGAGTAAGTCCTTGTGGGACCATGTGCTTAGCATCTTTGGAGTGTGGGAGAAAACTGGAGCACCCGGAAGCAACCCACACAGACATGGGGAGAACACACAAATTCCAGACAGTCACCCAAGGCCAGAATTGAACCCGTGTCCTTGGTTCTGTGAGACAGCAGTGTTAATCATTGTACCACTGTGCTGACCCATATCCTCTCCACATCCACTCTGAAACATCTAAGATTCAGATGGATTTTGACAATCAAGTCACCCCTTACTCTTCTAAATTCCAGTGCATATAAACGTAGCTTGTCCAACTTCACCCCATAAGATAATGCCCATTCCAGGTTAGTTTTGTAAACCTTCTGTGAACTGTTTCAAATGCATTTACATCTTTCCTTAATAAGGAGACCAATACTGTACACAATGCTCCAAAAGTGGTCTCATCAATGCCCTGTGCCATTGGAGCATAGAATCATAGAGATTTATAGCATGGTAACAGACCCT
Organism: Sphyrna mokarran; assembly: GCA_024679065.1. NCBI lineage: Eukaryota > Metazoa > Chordata > Chondrichthyes > Carcharhiniformes > Carcharhinidae > Sphyrna > Sphyrna mokarran. Next base: position 16,241,583 of record JAGIQG010000002.1, read on the forward strand.
TCAGCCCAAATTGTCCATGCAACCCTTTTTTTTGACCCCTAAGCTAATCCCAATTGTCTACATTTGGCCCCTATCTCTCTATACCCATCTTACCAATGTAACTGTCTAAATGCTTTTTAAAAGACAAAATTGTATCTGCCTCTATTACTATCTCTGACAGCTTGTTCCAGACACTCACCATCCTCTGTGTTAAAAATTGCAGTCATGATGTAGAGATGCCGGCGTTGGACTGGGGTAAACTCAGTAAGAGTCTGGCAACACCAATTTTAAATCCAACCGATTTATTTGATAGTAAACCTGTGAGCTTTCGGCGTTTGTGCCATTGTCAGGATGAAGGTTAGGTTTACTATCAAATAAATCGGTTGGATTTAAAATTGGTGTTGCCAGACTCTTACTAAAAAAATTGCCCCTCTGGACGTTTCTGTATTTCTCCTCTCTCGCCTTAAACCTATACCGTCTAGTTTTAGACACTCCTACCTTCAGGAAAAGTTATTGACTATCTAGCTGGTCTACGCACCTCAGTATTTTATAAATGTCTATAAGGTCACCCTTAAGCCTCCTATGCTCCAGAGAAAAAAATTCCAGTCCATCCGATTCTCTTTATAACTCAAATCATCAAGTCCTGGTGGCACTCTAGTAAATCCTTCCTGCACTCTTCCTAGTTTAATAATATCTTTTCTATAACAGGGTGACCAGAACTGTACACAATATTCCAAATATGCTCTTACCAATGTGTTATACATCTTCAACAAAATGTCCCAATTCCTATAATCAATGTTCTGACCGATAAAACCAAGCATACCAAATGTCTTCTTGACCACTCTGTCCACCTGTGACTCTACTTTCAAAGAGCTATGAACCCATATCCCTGGATCTCTTTGTTCTATAACTCTCCCCAATTTCCTACCATTAACTGAGTAAGTCCTGCCCTGGTTCTATCTATCAAAATGCATCACCTCACAATTATCTAAATTAAACTCCATCTGTCATTTGTCAACCCACTGGCCCAATTGATCAAGATGGCATTGCAATCATAGATAACCTTCTTTACTGTCCATTATGCCACCAACCTTGATGTCATCTGCAAACATATTAACTATGCTTTCTAAATTATCATCCAAATCGTGAATATAAATGAAAATAATAGTGGACCCAGCACCTATCCCTGATGCACACCACTGGTCATAGTTCTCCAGTTTGAAAAACAACCCTCTACAACCAACTTCTGTCTTCTGTCATCAAGCCAATTTTGTATCCATTTGGCTATTTCACCCTGGATCCCATGAGATTTAATCTTATGCAACAACTTAGCTGTCAAAGGCCTTGCTAAAGTACACGTAGATAACATCAACTGCACTGCCCTCATCTACCTTCTTGGTTAGCCCTTCAGACAACTCAAATTTGTGAGACATGATTTTCCACTCACAAAGCCATGCTGTGTACCGAATCAATCCTTGCTTCTCAAAATGCCCATAGATTCAGTCTCTCAAAATATTTTCTAACAACTTACTACAGATGTGAGGCTCACCGGCCTGTTGTTCCCAGGCTTTTCCCTGCAGCTCTTATTACACAAAAGCATAACATTTGCCACCCTCCAGTCTTCAGGCACCTCACCTGTGACTATCGATGATTCAAATATTTCTGCTAGGAAAACTGCAATTTCCTCCCTAGCCTCCCACAATGTCCGAGGATATGTTTCATCAGATCCTGGAGATTTATCCACCTTGATGCGCTTTAAGACTTCCAACATCTCCTTGTCTGTTATATGTATGCTTCTAAAGACATCACTATTTATTTCCCCAACATTCATACCTTTCTCAACAGTGAAACTGATGAGAAGTTAGGATCTCTTCCCTACTTCTGTATTCTATTCCCTTGCAATCAATGATAACACTCTATCAGCTTTCCTAATTAGTTGCTGTACCTGGGTATTAGCTTCTTGCAATTCATGCACTAGGACATTCGATCTCTCTGCATCTTAGAATTCTGCAATATCTCACTATTCAGACAATTTGCTTTTCCATTCTTCCTACCAAAATGGACAATTTCACATTTTTCCCACATGATACTCCATTTGCACACTCATTTAACCACCCTTATGTCCTCTTCACACCTTTGAGTTTGTTCCACCAAGATCATGGCCGATCCTGCACCTCAACTTCACCTTCTTTCACTTTTCTTGTATCCCTTAGTATCCATTAGTCTAGTGACCTCTGTTTTGAAATTTGTTTTTTTTATTCATTTACGGGAGATGGGCATCGCTGGCGAGGTTAATGTTTATTGGTAAGCCTGAATGCCTCTGAGAAGGTGGTGGTGAGCTGCTTTCTTGAAGTGCTGCACTCCATGTGGTGTTAGGTGCACCCACAGTGCTGTTACCATACTCAATGACTGAACATAGATCAAAAAATCAAAAGATTCATAGTGCCCCATGCATAGAAAGTTCTGTTTTTCTGAGTTCACAATGGCGGACCCTTACTCGAAGTCTGTGCTCTAGATTCCTCAGCCAAGGGAAGCATTTTCTCAGCACCTCACCTGTTATGCCTCTTTTGAATTTTATACATCTTGATTAGATTATCCTTCATTCATCTAAATAATGAGGAGTGGCATGGTGACACAGTGGTTAGCACTGTTGTCTCACAGGGCCAGGGACCCGGGTTTGATTCCCAGCTGGGGTCACTGACTGTGTGGAGTCTGCATGTTCTTCCTGTGTCTGCGTGGGTTTCCTTCAGGTGCTCTGGTTTCCTCCCACACACCAAGAGGCCTGCTGGTTAGGTTGATTGGTCGTGCTAAATTCTCCCTCAGTGTACCTGAACAGGTGCCAGAGTGTGGTGACTTGGGGATTTTCACAGTAACTTCATTGCTGTGTTAACGTAAGCCTAATTGTGACACTAATAAATAGTAAATAAACCTAATCACCAGGGAATGTCTCTTCTCATCCTTAGAACCAATTAATTGAACCTTCGTTGCACTCCCTCAGGAACAAATATGTCCTTCTTTAGGTAAGGGGACTTAAAGTGCAGACCAAGAGTGGCCTTACCAATGCCCTGGATAACTGTAACTAATACTTATTTAGTCTTATACAAGTAACCCTTTTGTAACAAACCCTAACATAACCACTTACTTTCCCAATTGCTTGGTGAATCTGCATGTTTGACTTTGGACAGGGAATTGTGGAGCGTAAGACCCAGGCAGCCAAAGACATGGCTATCAACAGTGCAGAGATCAAATTCATGAGAAAGACAAGAGGCCCGAATTGGAGGAGCTTATTTAAGAATTGCAGAACGCGCTGACATTGAATGTTCCTGAATTCACGGGAAATTTTACACTCGGCACTTTGGGATGAGGGTTGGTACTAGAGTGTGCTGATTCCTCTCATATATGTTGCATTCCTTGTCCCAGTTACATGAAAATGTGACATTATAATTCTCAGGACATAGGAGTTGGTTTTAGTGCGGTGAACAGACAAGCTGGTTTCATTATATAAACATACGAGGTAGTTTTTCATGCTGTAATCAAAGGGAGCTGTTTCAGAAAGGCAAGCATCGGGAGCTAGTTGGAGAATGGTGAGTTTATAGAGCTGCCAAATTGGAGTTGGTCAGAACTGCAGGAAGTGCCAAGTACTCACACCAGGTCTTCATCAATTTAAGTTGTAAAAGGACTTTGATGAGCTGCTGTTCCAATTGTGGTTTTTGTTAATCAAGCTTTAATCAAATTTTTAATAAGAACTGTGACTCGGGGGTAGCACCTTCACCTCTGATTCAAAAGACTGTGCCAGAGAGCTGGGCACAAAATCTAAGCTGACTGAGGGACTGCAGCATTGTAAGAGGAGCTGTCTATCAAGCAAGACGTTACACTAGATAAATGATCCAGCAGCACTATTCCAAAGTAGAGCAGAGAAGACTTCCCTGTTATCCTGACTAATATTCATTCCTCAACCAGCATCGTTATCATCTCACTGTTTACGGGAGCTTGCTGTGCACTGAATTTACTGCTGCGTTTTGCACATTACAAGACAATAATTCAAACTTGATAGGCTTTGAATTGGTTTGAGGTTATGAAAGGTGCTGCATAAAGGTGAGTTTGTTTTTTTCTTAACCCTTAATGTCATTGAAGTTCGCCAGCTGTAATTTCCTACTGCAGTTTAACTCACACCTGAAGAACTGGGATACGGTAATCATCTTTGTAACAGGACAAAGAACGAAGAACAGTACAGTACAGGAACAATCCCTTTGGCCTTCCAAGCCTGCACCGATCATGTTCCGAACTGTTTCTATTCCTCTATTCCCAGTCTGTTTATGTGGCTATCTAGATAAATCTTAAATGATCCGAGCTTGCCTGCCTCAACGACCTCGCTTGGTGGTGCATTCCATGCCCACGCCATCCTCTGTGTAAAATATATCCCCTGCACATCTCTATTGAACCTTGCTCCTCCTCACTTGGAACTTGTGGTCCCTTGTGTTTGTAATTTCAGACCCGGGAAAAAGCTTCCAACGGTTCACCCTATCTATGCCCTTCATAATTCTATAAACTTCTATTAGGTCGCCCCTCAATCCCCATCTTTCCAGGGAGAACAATCCTAGTTTACTGAACCTCACCTCATCGCCAATACTCTCCACACCAGGCAACATCCTGGTAAACCTTTTCTGCACTCTCTTCAAAGTCTCCACGTCCTTCTGATAGTATGACGACCGGAACTGGACGCAATAATCCAAATGTGGCCTAACCAATGTTCTATATAACTGCAACATCATATGCCAACTTTTATACTCCATGCCCGTCCAATACAGGCAACCATGCCATATGCCTTCTTCAGCACCTTTTCCACCTGTGTTGCCACCTTTAAGGATATGTGGACTTGCACACCCATATCCTTCTGTATGTCTATACTCTTGATGGTTCTGCCATTTACTGTGTAACTCCCCCCGCATTAGATCTACTAAAATGTATCAATTTGCATTTATCTGGATTAAATTCCATCTGCCATTTCTCTGCTCAGTTTTTCAGCCTATCTATATCCTGCTGTATTCTCTGACAATGTTCATGTGAAACTCCAGCAATTTTTGTGTCGTCCACAAACTTATTAATCAAACCAACTACATCTTCTTCCAAATCATTTATATATATCACAAACAGCAGAGGTCCCAGTACAGAGCCCTGCGGAACATTACTAGTCACTGACCTCCAATCAGAAAAAGACCCTCCACTGCTACTCTCTGTCTTCTGTGGCCAAGCCAGTTCTGTATCCATCTAGCTGGTTCACCTTTGATCCTTTTTGCACCACCCAGCCATGAGGGACCTTGTCAAGTGCTTTGCTAAAGTCGACAGACGATATCCACAGCCCTTCTCTCGTCAATCATTTTTGTCACCTCCTCAAAAAACTCAATCAAATTTGTGAGGCATAACCTCCCTCATAGAAAACCATGTTGTCTATCATTAATGAGACTATTCAGTTCTAAAGGCGTATAGATCCTATCTCTAAGATTCTTCTCCAACAATTTCCCTACCACCGATGCCAAGTTCATTGGCCTATAATTACCCGGGTTATCCTTGCTACCCTTCTTAGGTAACAGACCACATTTGCTATCCTCCAATGCTCTGAGACCTCACCTGTATTCAATGAAGAAACAAATATTTCTGTTAGAGGCCCAGCAATTTCATCTCTTGTCTCCCTCAGTAATCTAGAACAGATGCCATCTGACCCTGGGGATTTGTCTACCTAGAAACGTCAGATTCGCCATAACTGTCAGAGTGTTCAGGATGATGCACATTGACTTATTCCCCATTCACTGCAATTTTGTACAATGGAGACAGCAGATAGCACAGTGGTACAGTGGTTAGCACTGCTGCCTCAGAACGCCAGGGGGCCGGATTCAATTCGGCCATGGATGACTGTCTGTGCACTCTCTGCGTGTCTACACGGGTTTCCTCCTGGTGCTCTGGTTTCCTCCTGGAGTCCAAAGATGTGCAGGTTAGGTGGATCGGCCATACTAAATATTGTGTGGGGGATGAGTAGGATAAGTACATGAGGTTATGGAGATAGGACCTGGATGGGATTGTTGTCAGCTCAATGGACCGGATGGCCTCCTTCTGCACTGATAAATACAAACAAATGGTAACATGCTCCCTGTTCATTGCGCTACTATATCTAACTTACAAAATGTCAATGAACCGACTATTAGGAACTACTCAAGACCAACAAAGATGTGCACCCCCTGATGTTACTTGCCAACATCTGAATTGGTGTCTCATTTGGCTGAGATAACCAATTTGTTCGCTTGAGGAGGGAGCAGGGGTAGATGTGGAGGGAGCCCTATAGGAAAGAACCCATGATTCATTATTTAACCGCAATGAAATGCACCAATTGACTATTGAATGCCCTTTTGCTTGTAATCAAAATATTCATGTTATTAAAAAACTTTACACACAGATCTGACACGCAATGTCCGAAGAAAACAACTTGCAATTATTGAATGCTTTTCATGAACTTGGACCCCAAAGTAATTTGCAATTAATGAGCTGCTTCTTGACTGAATCTATGTTGGAAATGCAGCAGCCAATTCATGCACAGCAGGATCCCGTAAATAGTGATCAAATAAATGACCAAGTCATCTTGAAAATAAATTACACTAAGACTCTAATTATATCAAAGTGAGGAATGAGGGGATTGGGGGAGGGGGGAAGAGGAAGGATGCAGAGGTGCAGGAGACTACAACTTCACTAACCAGTAAATTAGAGACACAAAGCGTGCTTTTTTGAAATAGCAAAATCGCCATAGCCCTAACCATCACTTACTTACCTAAAAGGCCATGAGGTTCTGACTGGCGTCTCTCTGGTTTTCCATCCTGGTCCTTTCGTTTCTTACTCCCTCTAAGACTGCCAAAACGCTTCATGAGCAGCAGTGGGCACAACAACAGTAGCAGTCAATCATGCCAAGTGTTGGGTGAATGAGAAATCAGACTGTGTGAGAAGTGTGCAGTGCTGGGTCGAGAAGCGAGTCTTTGCAGTTGGTCCTCAGGATACGCATGTACCCACACACACACACAGACACACACACATACAGACACCTACGTACACCAAAGCAAAAAGCAACAAGGCTTTCTCTCCTTCCCCAGTTAAAAGATTAAGTACACAATGTCCAAGTCAACGAGATGGATATTCTATCCAATAGCTCCAGGTTGCTTAGCCTCACTCCAGTACAGTAAATGAAGAAATGTAGCTATGAGACTTCTACAGCTAATTGTCAAGTGCAGCTGTGCATGATGTGGCTTTAAAATAGCTTGGACGGGTTAGACTGTAAAAGGAAACCACCCTGAGTCGATAATCCCCGGCAACGATTGGCCAGAGCTGCCTTCTCCTAATGGAATGACATCACATCTATTTTGATTAAAGCTCTAAGCCGTAGGAAGCAAATGCCGTTTGCTGGTCGGGCAGTAAGTGGATCATTGAAGTCTCATAATGTGAATGCCTGGTGCCTGCACAACAAAGTATGGCACGTAGTTCACTGGCCTATTTATTCTGTATTAAACAACACAGTGCAATGATCATATCAAACAATTCATCAGTAAGGCAGGTGATTTTTCTGCATCAGAAGAAAATATTGTGAAATGTGCTTCCATATGTATTCTAAAAGAGTAAAGCAGTGGCCTGGTTTGGAGCAGCCAAACCAGTATTCCAATCCTTTATTCAAAATCAATTTACTGCTTCATATATTTTGAGAGTGATTGGACAATAAATAGGATTCCTTTCTCTTTTTATTGAGGGTTAAGCTTCATCTCAAAGAAAATCCCCTTCAACAAATGCAACTTGCATTCATATTATGTTTTGCATAATATGAATGCAAAACATTATATGAATGTTTTCATATTCATATTGAAACATTATCATCTCACTTTGAAACTTTACCATCTCACCTGCCTCAGAATTGAGGCAGGCAACGTTCCCAGAATGAAAATCTCTATTGGCCTCGGGTGGGATTTACAATCTCGCCAGAGTGAGGCAGTAAAATCCCGCCCAGCATCACCGTGCTAAATGGGACAGATTTCAAACAGATCCAGTAATTAAAAGCTGGTCATTCATGAGCTGCTGTGGGCCATCAGCAGGAGCACAACTGAATCCTGCACAATCTGTGTGTAACCTCATGGCCTGGCATATCCCCCACTCTACCATTACCACCGAGTCAGGGTGGTAATGGTGCAGGGTGGAGCAGCACCAGGCATATCTAAAATTGAGGTCTCAACCTCATTGACTGCTTGCATGCCAAACAGCAGGAACAGCACGCAACAGACAGAGCAAAGTGATCCCACAGTCAACAGATCAGATCTAAGTTCTGCAGTCTTATCACTTGCAGTCACAAATGGTGGTGAACAATTAACAACTAACTGGAAGAGGAGGTTCCACAAGTATCCCCATCCTCAGTGGAGGAGGAGCCCAACACATCAGTGTAAAAGATAAGGCTGAAATATTTTCAGTCATCTTCAGCCAGAAGTGCTGAGTAGGTGATCCATCTCGGCCTCCTCTTGAGGTGTCAGGCATCACAAATGCCAGTGCTCAGTGAATTCGACTCACTCCATGTGATATCAAGAGATGGTTGGAGGCACTGGATACTGCAATGCTATGGGGCCTCATTATATTCTGGCAATAGTACTGAAAACCTGTGTGCTCCAGAATTTGCTATGCCCCTAAATAAGCTGTTCCAATGCAGTTGCAACACTGGCATCTACCTGACAATGTGGAAAATTGCCAGCTATGATGTGAAAACAAGGAACAGGACAAATCCAACCCGGTCAATTATCACCCCATCAGTCTACTCTGGATCATCAGTAAAGTGATGAAAAAGGTCAGCAACAGTTTTCATTCATGCTTTCAAATTTCCATTCATGCTGCTCACTGGTATCCCATCTTAGCTCCGCTTCTTTCCACTTCAAAATACTTGCTTTCACAATTAACCTTTCTTTGGTGCTTTATACTTGCAGTTTAACTCTCTTCAGACTAATTAAGTTTGTCACAATCATATACACACAGCCTTTTTCCACAATAACACAATGATATTGGGAAACGATTGAAAAGATGATATTTTGGTAAATTATCACTAGTGCGTTTGCTATTTCTCCCGCCATCTCTTTTAATACTTTGGGATGCATTCCACCAGGACCAGGGGGCTTGTCTACCTTTGTCTACCTTCGTGATAGTTATAGGACGGATATCAGAGGTAGGTTCTTTACCCAGAGGGTGGTTAGGGAGTGGAATGCCCTGCCTGCGGCAGTTGTAGATGCGCCAAGTTTGGTGGCGTTTAAGAGGTTAGTTGATAAGTTTATGGAAGAGAAGGGAATGGTTTAGTTTGGAGGGTCATTGCTTTTTTCATAATTGGTCGGCACAACATCGAAGGCCGAAGAGCCTGTTCTGCGCTGTAATGTTCTATGTTCTATTCAGCCCCAATAACTCGCCCAGATCATGGCTGGTCTTTTAGTGGATTCAGCTCCACTTACCCGCCAGCTCACCATAACCCTTAATTCCTTTACTGTTCAAATATTTATCTATCCTTGCCTTAAAAACATTCAATGAGGTAGCCTCAACTACTTCACTGGGTAGGGAATTCCACAGATGCACAACTCTTTGTGCGAAGGAGTTCCTCCTCAACTCAGTCCTAAATCTGCTCCACCTTATTTTGAGGCTATGCCCCCTAGTTCTATTTTCACCTGTCAGTGGGAACAATTTCTCTGCTTCTATTTTATCTATTCCCTTCATAATCTTGTATGTTTCTATAAGATCTCCTCTCATTCTTTTGAATTACAATGAGTATAGCCCCAGTCTACTCAGTCTTTTCTCATAAGCCAACCCTCTCAATTCTGGAATCAACTTAGTGAATCTCCTTTGCACCCCCTCCAGTGCTAATATATCTTTTCTCAAGTAAGGACACCAAAATTGTGCATAGTACTCCAGGTGTGGCCTCACACCTTATACAGCTGCAATATAATCTCGCTATTCCATCCCTCTAGCAAAGAAAGACAAAATTCCATTTGCATTCTTAATTACCTGCTGCACCTGTAAACCAACTCCTTGAGATTCCTGCACAAGGATACCCAGGTCTCTCTGCTGTGTGCTGCAATTTTTTAAACATTTAAATAATAGTCCATTTTGCTGTTATTCATACCAAAATGGGTGACTTCACATTTACCAACATTGTACTCCATCTGCCAGATCCTCACCCACTCACTTAGATTATCTATATCCCTCTGCAGACTTTCAGAATCTTTTGCACACTTTTCTCTTTCACCCATCTTAGTGTCATTGGCAAATTTTGACATTCTACATTTGGTCCCCAACTCCAAATCATCTATGTAAATTATGAACAATTGCAATCCCAACGCTGATCTCTCAGGCACATGACTAATTACTGATTGCCAACCAGAAAATCACCTATTTACCCCTCACTCTTTGCTTTCTATTAGTTAATCAATCCTCTATCCATGCTAATACATTACCTGTAACATTGTGCACCTTTATGTGATGTAGCAACCTTTGGTGTGGCACCTTATCAAATCTGGAAATCCACATCCATAGGTTAATAGAACATAGAACATTACAGCACAGAACAGGCCCTTCGGCCTTCGATGTTGCGCCAACCAATTAGGAACAAGCAGTGACCCTCTAACCTAAACCATTCCCCAAAGGTTCCCCATTGTCCACTGCACATGTAATGTTCTCGCAGGCAATTCACCATCACTTTCTCAAGTGCAACTTGGGTGGGAAATAAATGCTAGCCAGCCATACCCACATCTCTTGAACAAAGAAATGGGGTTTTCCCAGTACATTCCATTTTAATTAAAGAGCAAGAACAGTGTGGGACAGGAACAGGTCCTTTGGCCCTCAAAGCTAATGTGTCCAACTAGACTATTCATTTGTATTCCTCCATTTCCAGTCTGTCCATGTGGTTATTTAGGTAAGTTTTAAACGATCCCAGCGTATCCGCCTCAACCACCTTGCTTGGCAGTGCATTGCAGGTCTCCACTACCCTCTGTGTAAAATACGTCCCCCTGACATCTGTGTTGAACCTTGCCCCCTCTCACCTGGAACTTGTGACCTCTCGTATTCGTCACTTCCGACCTGGGATAAAGCTTCCCACTGTTCACTCTATCTATGCCTTTCATAATTTTTTTCACCTCTATTAAAGTCACCCCTCATCCTCCGTCTTTCCAGGGAAAACAACCCCAGTTTGCCCAACCTCTACTCATCGCTAAGACCCTTCATACCAGGCAACATTCTGGTAAACCTTTTCTCCACTCTCTCCAAAGCCTCCACATCCTTCTGGTAGTGTGGCGACCAGAACTGGATGCAGTATTCTAAATGTGGCCTAACCAACATTCTATATAGCTGCAACATCATATGCCAATTTTCATACTCTATACACCATCCAATAAAGGCAAGCATGCCATATGCCTTCTCCACCTATGCTATCACCTTTAGGGATCTGTGGACTTGCACATCCAGGTTTCTCTATATGTCTATACTCCGGATGTTTCTGCCATTTATTTTGTAGTCCCCTCCTACATTAGATCCACCAAAATGTATCATTTTGCATTTATCTGGATTAAATTCCATCTGCCATTTCTCAGCACAATTTTTCAGCCTATCTACATCCTGTTGTGTTCTCTGGCAATGTTCATCACTATCCGCGAGTGCAGCAATCTTTGTGTCATTCGCAAACTTACTGATCACACCAGCTACATCTTCTTCCAAATAATTTACATATATCACAAACAGCAGAGGTCCCAGTACAGAGCACAGCAGAACACCACTAGTCACAGACCTCCAACCGGAAAAAGACCCCTCTACTGCTACCCTCTGTCTTCTATGGCCAAGCCAGTTCTCTGCCCATCTAGTGAGCTCCCCTTTTATCCCATGAGATTTAACCTTTTGCACCAGCCTGCCATGAGGGACCTTGTCAAATGCTTTATTAAAATCCATATAGATGACATCCATTGTCCTTTCCTCGTCAATTTACGATTCGGAGCATCCTGCAGTATTTCTATAGACAGTTTACAAAGGACTAATGTAAAAATCAAATGCCAGAGGTCTCGGATTCTATTTTTTTCCTGTGTATATTAAAGCATCATTATTACAGCAGGATCTGTTATAAGTACAGTAATATATTAATGTAGCTTGTATTAAATGATAAGCACGTGTGGTATCTGTGAGACAGCCATTTAAAGTACTTTTACTGACTAAAATCTTAATAGCCCAGCTACCCAAGGGAAAGGAACCAAAAATATCGGTCTTCAACCTGTGAAGATTGCCTGAATGAGAAAGTCTGGCTGATAAGGGTAAGATCCCACCTTTGAGACATACTGATGGAAAAGTATCTAGTCTTTGCACTGTGGTATGTGTTACAGTCCACTATAGAAACATTGACATTTACATGCATGTTGTAATCTGGAGCTATGAATAGTGACAGTACAGGCTCCAACTTTTTTTTTTAACCACACGTTGACCAGGTCTCTCCCGCTTCTACTGTCTGGATGTTGTGGGGATGGGTTTTGCAGATAGATATTCAACCAGTTTGGTCATATTATGACATCTTCCTGAAGTAGAGCTCGAACTCGGAGCTGCTGCTAAGGAATGCTAATCACTCTGCCACAAGGCTTCTATGCACTGCAGTAATGGGGAATCCATCCTTGCTTATTGCCCTCTTCTCAACTGTAAGAAGCTGTTGCAGTAGCACTTCCCACAGCTTTTTCTCCAAGTCGGGTTTTTAATTTCATGATCGAGATATAGAGGTTTACAGCAAGGAAACAGGCCCTTGGACCCAACTAGTCTATGCTGCCCTTTTTTTAACCCCTAAGCTAGTCCCAATTGCTCATGTTTTGCCCATATCCCTCTATACCCAACTTACCTATATAACTGTCGAAACGCTTTTTAAAAGCGTTTAAATTTGTACCTGCCTCTACTGGAGAGCAATTTGTTCCAGACACTCACCACTTTCTGTGTGAAAAAATTGCCCCTCTGGACCCTTTCGCGTCTCTCCCCGCTCACCTTAAAACATATGCCCTCTAGTTTTAAACTCCTCTACCTTTGGGACTGACTAGCTATCTGATCTGTGCCGCTCATTATTTTATAGATTTCTATAAGTTCACCCGTAAGGGGTAAAAGGGATAAGAGGGGAGCTAGCTAGATTGGCAGAGAACTGGCTTGGCCATAGAAGACAGAGGGTAGCAGTAGAGGGATCTTTTTCCAGTTGGAGGTCTGTGACTAGTGGTGTTCTGCAGGGCTCTGTACAGGGACCTCTGCTGTTTGTGATATATATAAATGATTTGGAAGATGATGTAGCTGGTGTGATCAGTAAGTTTGCGGATGACACAAAGATTGCTGGACTTGCTGATAGTGATGAACATTGTCAGAGAATACAGAAAGATATAAATAGGCTGAAAAATTGGTCCTACATTCCAGAGGAAAAACGTCCCAGCCTCCCCTTATAACTCAATCCATCAAGTCCCAATAGCATCCTAGTAAATCTTCTCTGCACTCTTTCTAGTTTAATAATATCCTTTCTATAATAGGGTGACCAGAATTGTACACAGTATTCCAAGTGTGGCCTTACCAATATCTTGTACAACCACTCTGTCCACCTGTGACTCCACTGTCAAGGAGCTATGAACATGTACCTCTAGATCTCTAATATAAATTTTAATATAACCATCTGTCTTCAGTCATCAAGCTGATTTTTTATTCATTTAGATACCTCATCCTGGATCCCATGAGTTTTAACCTTGTGCAATAATCTACCATGCGGTACCTTGACAAAGGCCTTGCTAAAGTCCATGTAAACAACATCAACTGCACTGCCCTCATCTACCTTCTTGGTTACCCCTTCAAAAAACTCAATCAAATTTGTGAGACATGGTTTTCCACTCACAAAGCCATGCTGACTGAATCTAATTAGTCCTTGTGTCTCTAAATGCCTGCAAGATCCTGTCTTTCAAAATACCTTCTAACAAATTACCCAGCACAGATGTGAGGCTCACCGGCCTGTAGTTCCCGGGCTTTTCCCTGCAATCCTTTTTAAACAAAGGCACAACATTTGCCACCCTCCAATCTTCAGGCATCTCATCCATAGTGATGATTCAAATATCAGGGAGTGAAACAAAGATTTACCAAGCTGGTTCCGGGAATGGCGGGACTAATGTATAAGGGAGGTTGACTAGGTTAGGATTGTCTTCACTGGAGTTCAAATGAATGAGGGGAGATCTCATAGAGACTTAGAAAATTATAAGGCATCGTAGCACATTGTTAGCACTACAGCTTCATAGCTCCAGGGACCTGGGGTCGATTCCCTGCTTTGGGTCACTGTGTGTGTGGAGTTTGCATATTCTCCTCGTGTCTGCATAGGTTGAGGGAGTTAGGTCTTCTCTCCCTGGAGAGACAAAGGATGAAAAGCGACCTGATAGAGATTTATAAGATATTGAGAGGTGTAGATAGGGTGCATTCTCAGAGACTATTCCCCAGGGCTAAAATGGTCGCTACGAGAGGACACAGGTTTAAGATGCTGGGAAATAGGTACAGAAAAGATATCAGGAGTAAGTTTTTCACTCAGAGAGTGGTGAGTGAGTGGAATCGGCTGCAGTAGGTGGTGGTGGAGGTGAGCTTGCTGGGGTCTTCTAAGACACTTCTGGATCAGTACATGGGATTTAATGAGATTGAGGTGATAGGTAGGGCTAGTAGATAGGGATATGATCAGCCGAAGGGCCTACTAGTGCTGTAGTGTTCTATATTCTATGTTCTATGCATGGGTTTCCTCCGGGTGCTCTGGTTTTCTCCCACAGTCCAAAGATGTGCGGGTTAGGTGGATTGGCCATGCTAAAAAAAATTGCCTCTGAAGAGTCCTGAGATGCGTAGGTTAGAAGGATTAGTGGGTAAATATGTAGGGATATAGGGGTAAAGCCTGTGTGGGACTGTGATCAGTGCAGACTCGCTGGGCCAAATGGCCTCCTTCTGCACTGTAGGGATGCTATGATTGCTATTAGACAGGATAAATGCAGGGAGGATGTTCCCAATAGTGGGGGAGTTCAAAACTAAGGGTCCCAGTCTAAGGATTCAGAATAGACCATTTAGGAGAGAGGTGAGAAGACATTTCTTCATCCAAAATGTGATGAGCCTAAGAAATTCATTACCACAGGAGGCAGTTGAGGCCAAAACATTGAATGCATTCAAGAGGCAGCTGGATATAGCACTTGCTATATGGGATCAAAGGCTATGGGGATAAAGAAGGATTGAGTTGGATGATCAGCATGATCTTAGTGAATGTCAGAACAGGCTCAAAGGTCCAAATGGTCTCCTCTTGCTCCTATTTTCTATGTTAATATACCTTTAAGAGTTTTTATTAATTCAGGTTCACAGCCTTTGGTGATGTTGTTGTTGGGAGGAGAAAAAACTGTGGGCAGGTCAGGCGATTGGGATTTTATTTTCAGTTTGAAACTTGCAGGCTTGAGCTTTTAGTTTTAGAAAGGACAGCAAGCTCCCTGTTGTTTTGAAAATTCTTTTGGTTAGCTGAAAACAAGATCTTGTTTTCCTTAAGGTTAAAAACCTACTGTTGTTGGGGGCTGGACCAAAATCTCTCTGGTGTTTTGGGAAGCTGTCTTGTCTTCAAACTGTTCTAAATCTCAAACATTTGATTTGATTTGATTTATAATTATTATTTATTACAGTGAAAAGTATTGTTTCTTGCCCACTGTACAGACAAAACACACCGTTCATAGAGAAGGAAACAAGAAAGTGCAGAATGTAGTGTTACAGTCATAGCTAGGGTGTAGAAAAAGATCAATTTCATGCAAGATAAATCCATTCAAAAGTCTCACAGCAGCAGGGAAGAAGCTGTTCTTTAGTTGGTTGATATGTGACCTCAGATTTTTGTATCTTTTTCTCAATGGAAGAAGGTAGAAGAGAGAATGTCTGGGGTGCATGGGGTCCTTCATTATGCTGGCTGCTTTGACGAGGCAATGGGAAGTATAGACAGAGTCAATGGCTGGGAGGCTGGTTTGCAGAATGGATTGGGCTACATTCACAACCTTTTGTAGTTCCTTGTGGTCTTGAGCAAAGCAGGATCCATACCAAGCCATGATATAACCAGAAGTAATGCTTTCTATGGTGCATCTGTAAACGTTGCTGAGAGTCATAGCTGACATGCCAAATTTCCTTAGTCTTCTGAGAAATTAGAAGGTTAGTGAGTTTTCTTAACTATAGTATCAACAATAAAGAACCAAGATAGGTTGTTGGTGATCTGGACACCTAAAAACTTGAAGCTCTCAACCTTTTCTACTTCATCCCCGCTTATCTTATTGAAGCATATAAGATGATTAGAGGTTTAGATAGGGTGGACAGTGATAGCCTTTTTCCTAGGATGGAGAAAGCTAGCACGAGGGGACACAGCTTTAAATTAAGGGTATGAGTTATAGGACGGATATCAGAGGTAGGTTCTTTACTCAAAGAGTGATTAGGGAGTGGAATGCCCTGCCTGCAGCTGTTGTAGATGCGCCAAGTTTGGTGGCGTTTAAGAGGTTAATTGATAAGTATATGGAAGAGAAGGGAATGGTTTAGTTTGGAGGGGCATTGCTTTTTATTTTGGTCGGCACAACATCGAAGGCCGAAGGGCCTGTTCTGTGCTGTAATGTTCTATGTTCTATGTTCTATGTATATGGGGGCATGTTTTCCTTTATGCTTCCTGAAGTCGATGACAAGCTCCTTCATTTGTTGACATTGAGGGACAGATTATTGTTTCCACATCAATTCCCCAGATTCTCTATCTCATTTCTATACTCTGTTTCATCATTGTTTGTGATCCCACGGTGGTATCATCAGCAAACTTGACTGCAGAATTCAACTCATGGCCTTGATCTCAGTATCACGTGAGCAGTAGTCTGAGCTGTGTTAAACCTATAGAAAGGGTCTTAAGGTAAAGGTAAACCTTACCTTTGTTTAAGGTAAACGTTTTTATTTTATTGCAAAATTGTAAAGATTTATTAAAAGTTGTACATTATCATGATTGTTTGTTTCTTGTTCGTAATTGATAAAAATTCTTGCTAATTTTCTTAGTATGCATTTTAACTATATTCTCGAATGAACTTTGTTTGATAAAAATTCCCCAGTGAGTCTTTTGAATCATGGAACATCTCATGCTTATCCTAGCCAAGTTCAAGATATAAAACTTATGATTCATTAAATACTTTGGAATTTCTAGACCGAATCATATCAGGTGAAAGTTCAAGTATCTCTAATGTGTTGATGCAGATTCAATGGGCTGAAGGGCCTCTTCTGCACTGTATGATTCTATGGAGTGTATAAACAATCTTGGTGGAGGGATGGATGTTGGTCACAGCATCCGCAGAACCCATTTTTCTTCAATTAGTGCCAGGTGGTCTTTTACATCCACCTGAAATGGTAGACTTGACAGCCGGAATTTTATGGCCCGTCCACCACGGGAATTGGAGAAGGTGAGGGACGGAGGAAAGGAAGGTCCATTGACCTCGGGCTGGGTTTCACAGTTCCAGGACAGGCAAGGCCGCAAAATCCCGCTCAATATCTTTGTTAACTGATATGTTTCATTTGCTCAATCGAAGTTTGCATTGCAGTTGCATGGAATGTCCTTAAACTTCTAACGTACATAAACATTTGTATATAAACATTCAGTGTCTGAGCTGAACTGTACAAGATACTGGGAGGAAAGTGTTGGCCAGGGAATCATACCTCAGTATGAACTGACACAAAATAGCCTTGCAAAGAGCTGCACAGAGTTACTTAAGCAACCTGGAGACCAAAGTAGCAGCCTCCGGCGACTACAGCTGTCGCCTGCCCTTACAACTAACAAGTGAAGCCTCGGCAGTGAGCAGCTGAGGAAAGTGACCTTTAAACGTGCCCAAGAATCACGGCAGTGGCAGAATCAAGCAGCATAATCGTTTCTCAGCTGACCGGGCCATTCTGGACCTCATGACACACTGCCACACCCACCCCTCCAACCAATACCACGGCAGCGTTTTGAACTTGTGCAATGCTGTCTCCTTGGCAGGAATTCCTGGCATGTGTAATGTGTAACATGTGAGCCAGGCCAACACAAGGTTGATTAGAGTGAACCTGATGTTTGAGAGAGAGCTGTTATTGCTGTAAATTAATGAAAGGAAACCAAACAATGTGAACTTCATAGACTGAAAGAATCGGATGACGTGAGATCAATTTAAATTACTCCGCATGCTTAAGTACAATTCCTGCTGTGTCCCGGAGATCTCAAATCTATAATTTCTTCACCATCATTAAGAAATACAGACAAAGTCCAATATTGACAACCATATCAAAAATTACAATGCACGTTTTAAAAATTCTGAGCAAATCTCTTTATGGCATGACCAAAGTCAAGAACATTTGAAATTATGGCTATAACACAGAAAGATACTTCATGTCCATCATTCCTATACCAGCAATAGTTTTCCAGCAGGAGCTTTCTTTTCAAGCACAATGGATGAGGTTATTGGCCTCCCAGATGCATGTTTCCCACATGCTCACGGTAGGATTCTCTGGTCCCACCACTGTCAATGGATATTCCCATTGAAGTCACTCCATACCAACAGTAAACCCATGGGTGGGAGTGCACTGTTGGTAGAACCGGAGAATCCCGCCGGTATGAATGGCCAGAGAATTCCGGCACATTTCTTTGCTTATTTGTCTATTTTCCTTCTTTGATGAGAACAAGGTTTGATATATTACTCAGGCAATGCAAGAATGTAGAATGAGAAGAGATCACATGTTCAACCAACGTATTCATGATCCTGGTCACCCTGTCATCATAGGAAAAAAACCTGAATGGAATGAGTGCCAGTTGTGGCCCAGTGTGTAAGAGTCCTGACCTCTTAATCAAACAGTTGTCAAGTCCCACCTCAGAGACGTCAGCACAACATTTTAGCTGACACTCAGTGCCATACTATTTGATACAGTCAAATAAACTGTTTGCACTTAAACCTGGTGCTGTGAGATTTCTTACAGTCCAATGCCAGCATCTCACATCATGGATGTGAAAACTGCATCAATCAAGGAAGAACAGAAAGGTACCCCCCCTGCCCATTATCATCTCTTTTTTTACTTCTCCAGGGCAATATGATTCCCCCCTTGA
This sequence comes from Sphyrna mokarran, assembly GCA_024679065.1. Lineage (NCBI taxonomy): Eukaryota > Metazoa > Chordata > Chondrichthyes > Carcharhiniformes > Carcharhinidae > Sphyrna > Sphyrna mokarran. Next base: position 16,260,730 of record JAGIQG010000002.1, read on the forward strand.
CACCCCACCACCCCAACACACACTCCACCATCCCTGCTGTGTGTTTTCCAGTGTCAGAGGTGGCTCAGCATTGGTGACCTCCGTATCCCGCTGAGGTTCATGCTGTTTTGTATGGCTTGCCCACCTGACTGCTGGGGAACCCGCTGCAGAGATCAACTTCAGCAGGACTGGAAGATCCCATGTATATGCCATGATTTTACTACAGGACAGGGCAGAGATGCTGGCCCCAAGTCAACCTGGGTGAGAATGGGATAAATTCAGTAAAGTTTCACAACACCAATTTTAAATCCAACCAATTTATTTGATAGTAAATTCACGAGCTTTCGACACTATGGCCTTCGTCAGGCAAGTGCAGTGTTCTGATCTGCAATAGCACACATACCAACACAGACAGTCATAGATTGCTGATTAGAATGCGAATCCTTACATCTAACCTGCTATTCAAGTGTTAAAGTGGCTAACAATGTGTGTGAAGGGAATCCTGAGCATTGGTTACAGAATTGTGTATTTTCTCCAGACAGCACAGTAAGTGAGGTTTTTTTGCTAACCCAGGCAAGTTACGGGGGTTACAGACAGTGTGTCATGAAGCCAAGATCCCTACTAAGACATTCCTCATGTGTGCGGAACTTGGCTATCAGTCTCTGCTCAGCAACTCTGCGCTGTCGTGTGTCCCGAAGGCCCCCTTGAAGAACATTTACCCACAGGTCGGAGGCCAAATGCCCATGACTGCTGAAGTGTTCACCCACAGGAAGGGAACTGTTTTGCCTGGTGATTGTTAAGCGATGCTCATTCATCTGCTGTCGTAGTGTCTGCATGGTCTCCCCAATGTACCATGCTTCGGGACATCCTTTCTTGCAACGTATTAGGTAGACAACGTTGGCCGAGTTGCAAGAGTATGTACCGTGCACCTGGTGAATGGTATCCTCACGTGTGATGATGTCGTCCATGTCTATGATCCGGCATGTCTTGCAGAGGTTGCTGTGGCAGGGTTGTGTGGTATTGTGGTCACTGTTCTCCTGAAGGTTGGGTAGTTTGCTGCGAACAATGATCTGTTTGAGGTTGTGCAGTTGTCTGAAAGCAAGAAGTGGGGGGGTGGGGATGGCCCTAGCGAGATGTTCATCATCATCGATGATATGTTGAAGACTCCGGAGAAGATGTCGTAGCTTCTCCGCTCCGGGGAAGTACTGGACAACAAAGGGTACTCTGTCCACCGTGTCCCGTGTTCGTCTTCTGAGGAGGTCAGTGTGGTTTATCGCTATGGCACGTTGGAACTGTCGATTGATGAGTTGAGCGCCATATCCTGTTCTCACGAGGGCACCCTTCAGCGCCTGGAGGTGTCTGTCATGATCCTTCTCATCTGAGCAAATTCTGTGTATACAGAGGGCTTGTCCATAGGGAATGGCTTCTTTAACGTGTCTAGGGTGGAAGCTGGAGAAGTGGAGCATTGTGAGATTGTCTGTCGGTTTGCGGTACAGTGAGGTGCTGAGGTGACCGTCCTTGATGGAGATGTGTGTGTCCAAGAATGCAACTGATTCTGGAGAATAGTCCATGGTGAGTCTGATGGTGGGATGGAACTTGTTGATATCATCATACAGTTGTTTCAATGATTGTTCACCATGAGTCCAAAGGAAAAAGATGTCATCAATGTATCTAGTATATAACCTTGGTTGAAGATCTCGTGTGGTGAAGAAGTCTTGTTCGAACCTGTGCATGAAGATGTTGGCATACTGAGGTGCAAATTTGGTCCCCATGGCTGTTCCGTGTGTCTGGATGAAAAGCTGATTGTTGAAGGTGAAGACATTGTGGTCCAAGATGAAGCGGATGAGTTGTAAAATTGCATCCGGAAACTGGCAGTTGTTGGCATTGAGTACTGAGGCAGTTGCAGCAATACCATCGTCGTGGGGGATGTTGGTGTAGAGCGCCAAGACATCCATTGTGACGAGGAGTGTCCCTAGTTCTAGTGCTCCATGTGTGCTGAGTTTCTGTAGGAAGTCCGTAGTGTCAAGACAAAAGCTGGGATTCTTTGTACAATGGGTTTCAGGATGCCCTCGATATAGCCGGAGAGGTTCTCACACAGGGTCCCATTGCCCGATACGATGGGATGGCCGGGTATGTTTGCCTTGTGTATCTTTGGGAGGCAGTAGAGATCTCCAATGCGGAGAGTACGTGGAATGAGAGCCCCGAGGGTGTTCTGAAGATCCGGATCAAAGGTTTTGATCAGAGTGTTGAGTTGACGAGTGTGTTCTTTGGTCGGATCTGCTGGTAACTGTCTGTAGTGTTTCACATTGTTTAGTTGTCGGTAAACTTCTTCACAGTAGTCCGTTCTGTTCAGTATGACGGTGGCGCCTCCTTTGTCTGCTGGTTTGATGACAATGTTGCAGTTGGTCTTGAGAGCATGGATGGCCTTGCTTTGTGCTTGGGTGATGTTCGGGACTGTCTTGTAAGTGCGGTTGATGAATCTGGTGTTCACACACCTCCTGATGGCTTGGGCATACATGTCCAGTCGGGGGCATAAAATGGGATAGTCATGCCTGCGTCCTGTTGGTGCTATTCTGAACTACACACCAACTGTCCAGCTAGGTCAGGTAACTGGTCACCCTCAGCCAAAAATGCTGAAATGGTCATTATCGGATCGCTCATTTTATGTTTATAAAAGAGGCAAGGCTGACATGTAATGCCGTATTGATAAAATCTTTCAAAAAGTAATTGACTAGTTTGGCAGAGTAATGGACTGAATGCTGTGAGGATAAGTATAGATGTAGATCACATATTCAACACTATGGCCTCAGTTCTACTGGGACTAGGGAACTGCCATAAATAACAGTGAAATAATGTGGAATCAATTGCTGCCAACACCTACAATTCATGTGCGAGTTTTCTGGTTTTGTGAAAGTTTGTTTAGTGTTCAAAGATTCACACGGATACTTGGATACATCTAAACTTGCCACAGCAACGGCCAGCATTATAAACAAATCAAGTGTTGGCAGCAGTTGCTTTGATGAATTGAAGTTTTTTGCTCTGTGTTTTACAATAAAAACATTGTCTGAAGAAGTCTAGTCACTTCTAAATCAAGTGTGGGGGGAATTCAGGAGAAACTTCTTTCTGAAGGGAGCGGTTAGAGTGTGGAATTCACTACCAGATGCAAGTGGTTGAGTTGAATAGCATGGATACATTTACAGGTCAGCAGGATAAGAACAGCAGGGAGACGGATATGCTGATAGGATTAGACAAAGTAAGGTGGGGGAAATTTCTGTTCAGCATAAATAGCACATTGACTTGTTGGACTGAATAGCCTTGTTTCTGTGCTGCGTAACAATCAAATAACTTTGTCTTGGAAGCAAAGCCGAGGAGGTCTTACAACCCATCACGTCTGCACCAATTCTCTGCCATAGTCATGCAAAATCTTACATTTAACCGTCCTGTTCTCTTCTGCTTCAGACATTTATTTGCTTCACAGATAGCAATATCTGGCAAGGGTGGTCCGGTGGCACAGTGGTTAGCACTGTCGCCTCATAGCACCAGGGACCCAGGTTCGATTCCCGGCTTAGGTCACTGTCTGTGTGGAGTTTGTACATTCTCCCACTGTCTGCGTGACCTTCCTCCAGGTGCTCTGGTTTCCCCCCCCGCAGTCCAAAAGATATGTGGATTAGTTTTATTTATCAGTGTCACAAGTAGGCTTATATTAACATTGAAATGAAGTTACTGCGTTAGCCATGCTAAATTTTCCCTCAGTGTACCTGAACAGGTGCCAGAGTATAGCAACTAGGGAATTTTCATAGTAACTTCATTGCAGTGTTAATCTTAGCCTACTTGTGACACTAATCAATAAATTTAAAAAGTTTATTTAGTTGTTTATTTATTAGTCACAAGTAAAGCTTACATTAATACTGCAATGAAGTTACATTGAAACTCCTCTAACCTATCGATACATCTAACCGGCACGTTTTTTAGATTGCGGGAGGAAACCTGAGCACCCGGAAAAAACCCACACAGTGATGGGGAGAATATGCAAACTCCACACAGACAATGACCCAAGCGTGGAATTGAACCAGGTCCCTGAAGCAGCAATGCTAATTACTGTGCCACCCATAAATCAAACTTTATATCCATTAAATTTAGTCACTGACAGGGCGATGCTTGCTCTCACTATTCTCCACACGAAGAAACAAAGTGATGGAGTTCTGAGTCAGGAAATCTCACTAACATTCAATCTGGATTGAGGTCTGACAGTGCAGCTTTTCGTCCACCATATACTAATGTATTAAATACAGAGCTTAATGCATGCTGTACAAGTGTCAGAAGTGCCGTCTTTCAGATCAGAGTTCAGCCAAAGCCCCGTCTGCACTCCAAATGGGCAATGTTAAGGCATGGCTGATGGTAAATGCCTTGTTGCTCCAACTCCCAAAAGGAAAGCTTGAAACAGCTGCCAAAATGTTTTATTTTTGCAAATTTGTACCGCATGAGGAGAGGTACTGAAATCTGGAAATGATTGTCCTGACTACTTGTGATGATTTTATAGTAAAGTAACTATTTGTTAAGGAGTAAGGGAAAAGAAAACAAAAATAGAATTATATTTAAACCGAAAAATAGCTTCATACGGTGACCAATACTTTAAAACAGTTCCAAACTATCTCAATTACCTTCAGAACTTCCCCTTTTCTGTTTAGAACTCCATACAGATTTTTAAACCTATAGAAGTCCAGTCTTTTATAATCACTTCTTTGGGTGTTCTCTGAGGTTGAATGCAGTTGGTTCTTCAGGTCTGGCTTTGTTCACACTGGTTTCTGGAGTTGTGACCAGCTATTTCTGCTGTCTCCTGGACAATCTAAATTGCAACCCCATCACATAAATTTCAGTATCTCCTTAAATATGTTCTTTCCCTTCGATCTCTCCATTGTCTCATACTGTCTCTTCCCCAGAATTGATCTTATTTATTTATTTACTTCAGCCTTTACGATTTATGAGAAAAATCCACTTGGCCTATCTTCACTTCCTTATACCTTTCATTTTGCAACATGTATATATTCTTCTCTGAACCAAAACTACCCATTCAAATTTGCTCTTGTTATTGCCTCATGTAAATGTTTGTTTGAAATCCTACTATGTTCATTATCATATCAACAACTGCTTATTGTTATTTTAGAGTCTCACCTGTCTCTTACTCCAATTACCATACTCACAATTCCTCAACAGCTTGCTTTCCAGTACCAAAGAAATATGACTATGGTATTACCAACAGAAAAATAGTACAATGTCTTTATTTTCTTGATAATAGAAGATCCCATGGCATTCTTTTGAAGTTGGGTCTTAGCTAATAACATCACTTGGACAGATGAGCTGGTCATTTATCTCATTGCGGTTTGTGGGGCCTTGATGCTCTGCGCCAACTGGATACTGATCCACTTCAAGTGTACCTCATTCACTGGAAAAACTCTCTAGCTGAAGTTGTGAAAGGAACTATATAAATGCAATCCTTTCTCCAATGATGGCTGCTGTGCTAAAGTTACATGGTACCTGGTACCTGGCGACAATCTCAAGTTACAAACCACTCCTATTTATTAAAGAGTTATTTCCTAAAAAAAAGGTACTTAAGTTAAAGTTTATTTATTAGTGTCACAAATAGGCTTATGTTAATACTGCAATTAAGTTACTGTGAAAATCCTCTAGTCGCCACACTCTGGTGCCTGTTCGGGTACACTGAGGGGGAATTTATCAAGGCCAATGTACCTAAGCAGCACATCTTTCAGACAGTGGGAAGAAACCGGAGCACCCAGAGGAAACCCACGTAAACACGGGAATAATATGCAAACTCCGCACAGACAGTGACCCAAGCTGGGAATTGAAGCTGGGTCCCTGGCTCTGTGAGGCAGCAACGTTAACCACTGCCACCCTGGGTGTGGCCTACTTTAAAGGCAATACACATCAGAGTCAGAGATGAAATCCTGAGTCAGTAATTTGTCCAAAACTCAACTGTCTGCAATATCCTGTCCGAGTTATAGCAGAAGCTTCTGGGGACAGACTGACTTCAGCAGATACCTATGTACCCACCAAAACCCTACCAAACACTCCAGCTCATTGTTTGTTAAAAATGCAACTTTTCAATAAAAGACCTTGTACTTATGTAGCGCATTCCCAATTTTATGATATTCCAAAGCTCTTTCCAAAATGTCATCGCTGCTATAAACACAATCACCAATTTGGGCACAGTAAGTCTCGATAGATGACAATGAGGAGATAATCTGTGTTTGTGATGTTGATAGAGGAATGGCCAAGATTGCAAGGATAACTCCCTGTTCTTCTCCAAAACAATTTGACCATTCCGTCTATATCTTCTTGTAGCCCAAGACTCTCCGCCTCACTATCAACCACCCGACCAATCTCTGTGCCATTCGCAAACTTGCTAGTCCTACCTCCCACATAGTCATTAGTGTCATTTATATAAATGACAAATAACAGGGGGCCCTACACATCCTTGTGATATACCACTGGGGACTGGCTTCCAGCCACTAAAGCAGCTTTTTTCATCACTCTGCATCTCCTACAACTGAGCCAATTTAGAAACCACTGTATTAAATTACTCTGTATTTCCTGTGCATTTATCTTCTTTACAAGTCTCCCATGTGGGACCTTGTAAAAGGCTTTGCTGAAATCCATTTAAACTACATCAACTGCACTACCCTTGTCTACATGCCTGGTCACTTCCTCAAAAACAGAGTCCATGGGTTGAGGGTTCAAGCCGTAGAAGACAGAATCTAGGCTGAAGCTGCGGTGCAGTACAGAATCAAAGATTACGACCAGGATTTTACTGTTCTACTTTTCATGGGAATCAGAGTGGGTGAGGAAAGATCCATTGATCTTGGGCGGGCATGTTACGTTCTTGGGATAAGCGAGGCTGTAAAAACCCACCTTACATTTTTCAAATGAAACATTAAACCATCTGTTCTCCCAGGTACCAGTAAACATAGAAGATCCTGCGGGGCTATTTCAAAGAGCAAGGGAGCTCTCCTTGGCATTGTAGCCAAAAATGACCCCTCAATTATTATTAATATAGATAAACTGATCATTATTAGGTTATTGTTTGTGGGATCTTGCTGTGCATTAAAATACAGCTGAGTTTGGTATGTTAGAACAGTGAAAACATTTCAAAAATAATTCCTCCATGGGCTGTAACATGCTTTGGGACATCTTGATATTACAAAAATGACAGTCCAAACTATTTTTTAATTATTTTTCTCCACTTTACTGATTTCCAGAGTGTTATTATTGAGTGGCTGTAGATAACTAGTGCTCTCTCCAGAACGTGAATGCTCATTATCTCAAAGAATCTAAAAGGACAACCTGTATCGATGATTTCTTAGTGTCTTCACCAAGTGGCTATTTCTTTCATGTTGCAAGAGTTACTTTATGCATTGCATTGCTCCACTGAGGGCCAAATGATGAATAGTAAGAATTGCCAATATACCAGCATACTCCTTACGAAATGTACCCAATTTGTCCAATTTGCAACAGAAATGCCCAAACTTACAATGAACAGTACAGGACGTAGGGTGGTCCAATGGCTAGCACTGCTGTCTCACAGGGCCAAGGACCTGTGTTCGATTCCTGGCTTGGATCACTGTCTGTGCAGAGTCTGCACATTTTCCCCGCCATTTGCATGGGTTTCCTCCAGGTGCTCTGGTTTCTACCCACATCCAACTGATGTGCTGGTTAGGTGCATTGGCCATGCTAAATTCTTCCTCAGTATACCCAAACAGGGCTAACCACGGTGCCAACCTGCCGCCCAAAAACATCCAATCAATGTGTAATTGATTCAAATATGGACAAAAGAGCTAAATTCCAGAGATGAGGTGAGAGTGACAGCCCTTGACATCAAAGCTGGATTGGACTGAGTGGGCTAGCAAGGAGCCCTCGAAAAACTAGTATCAATGCGTATCCGGGGCAAACTCTCTGCTGATTGGAGTCATACCTGGCGCATAGGAAGATGGTTGTGGTTTAGAGGGTCAATCATCTCAGCTCCAGGACATCTCTGCAGGAGACCCTCAGGAAAGTGTTCTAGGCCCAACAATCTTCAGCTGCTTCATCAATGACCTTCCCTCCGTCATAAGGGCAGAGGTGGGGATGTTTGCCAATGATTTCACAGTGTTCAGCGCCATTCACGACTCTTCAGACACTGTCCATGTTCAAATGCAATCTGGACAATATTCAGGCTTGGGCTGACAAGTGGGAAATAACATTCGCACCACATTGTGTGGGGGGCAAGGTAGCACAATGGTTAGCACTGCTGCTTCACAATTCCAGGGACCTGGATTCAAATCACATCTCGGATCACTTTCTGTGTGGATAGATAGAATTATAGAATCATCGAAACTCTACAGTACGTTCCCCTCTTGTCTGCATGGGTTTCCTCCAGGTGTTCCGGTTTCCTTCCACAGTCCAAAGATGTGCAGGCTAGGTTGATTGGTCATTCTAAATCGTCTTTATTGTCCCAGGATGCATAGGTTACAGGAATTAGTGGCTAAATATGTGGGGATATGGGGATAGGGCCTGGGTTGGATTGTGGTTGGTGCTGACTCGATGGGCTGAATGGCCTCTTTCTGCAGTGTAAGATTCTATGATTTCACACAAATGCCAGGCAATGACCATCACCAACAAGGGATGCTTCAACCACCACCCCTTAACATTCAATGGTGTAACCATCACTGAATGCCCCATTGTCAACATCTTTGGGGCTACCATTGACCTCATTGAAACTCAACTGGACTCATTACGTAAACACAATGGCTACAAGAATAGGTCAGAGAGTAGGAATATGGCGGCAAGTAACTCACCTCCTGACTCCCCAGAGCCTACCCACCTTCTACAAGGCACAAGTCAAGAGTGTGATGGAATACTCTCCACCTGCCTGGATGGATGCAGCTCCAACAACACTCAAGAAGCTTGACACCATCCAGGACACAGCAGCCCTTTGACTGGCAATCCACATCTACAAATGTTCAATTCTTGCACCACTGACACTCATTAGCAGCAGTGTGTACAATCTACAAGATGCACTACAGCAATTCACCAAAATCCTTAGCCAGCACCTTCCAAACCCACGACCACTTCCATCTAGAAGAACAAGGACAGCAGATACACGGGAACACCACCAATTGCAAGTTCGCTCCAAGCCACTCACCATCCTTACGTGGAAATATATCGCTGTTCTTTCACAGTCGCTGGGTTAAAATCCTGGAATTCCCTCCCTAACAGCACTATGGGTCAACCCACAGAACATGGACTGCAGCGATTCAAGAAGCTCATCGCCATCTTCCCAAGGGCAACTCGGGAAGAGCAATAAATGCTGGTTAGCCAGCGACGCCCATGTCTCATGAATGAATAAAGAAAAATCATCTTTTAATTTATAACACTGCATTAAAAATTCAATATGAGAACAGCTTAATGCTTAAGAGTATGTGTCCACTGGGCAGACTGAGACTTCCCATTTACCCTCAATGGCTCACAGCTAGCCACGGGAAGAGAGCTCCATGCATTTGCTACAAAACATATCAAGTCTTGCTCTCGGCAATCAATTTGGTGTAATAAGAAAGAAAAATTCACACCTTTCTGATTACACCAAATTGATTCATTCTATTATCTCACTTTCATTGGAAAACCTGAGGGTACACGCTGAGCTTTGACAAATTGACCCACATCCCTTTACCTGCGAGAATTAGAGCCGTCAGCACTATAAAGGCAATTTCAAATTCTGTTCCACAAGGGAATTGGAGATCATTACGTTTATCCAGCTCATGTTTTGTGTAATTCACTGTCCACAACTGAACTTTACTCCGGAGAGTTTTCCAATTGACAACGTGGAGATTTAATATCAGATTTGATTAGGACATCAAGAGGTAGTAGTTGCATTTTACGATGTATTAGCCACTTCATCTACTGCGTGAGTGATCTGATAACATCAGTGCCAGCAATGGTTCAGTTCACAGCACGCTTTCCTCTGACTCAGAAGCTTATTCCCTATTCCAGGGACCCAAGTGAAGAATCTAGGTTAACATTCCAAAAGATGGTACAGAAGAAGAGGTCCCACCTTTTGGACAAGACGCTAAACTGAAGGAATGTTTCCCTTGTGCCTCCTGCCCCTCAATGTTATGACTAAAGACTTTCCATTGCTCACCCTTCCTCCATGCCCCACCATGTAATCTCCTGGAAGATGCAACCAAAATAAAACACCAATAAGGGGAAGAAGATATTCTGGAAGATTTCTCTCTGCCTTCTTTCGGCACATGAAACCAGTCCAGGAAATCTGATGGATCGAATCTTATTTTTAACCACATTAACACTCTGTATGATATGATGTGAAATTAGCCCAGTTCCCTCGAGGTCAGAGTGAACAGTGACCAAACCAGATGATGACATGTCCCAGAGTATCACAACTCTCCGGCAAATGTTGCTCCTTTGCAATCACTCCGCAACCTCATCCGCCCAGAAGAAATCATAATTAATATTAAGAGCTTGTAAGAGAAATGGATTGCTTTTATTTCACCATCTAGTAATACCATGTTGTGCAAATCAAGTTTATGGTTTTCCGAGCCAAAACAAAAGTGCACATTGTCACCACTCGGGGACCCGGGTTCAATTCCCGGCTTGAGTCACTCGCTGTCTGTGTGAAGTCTGCATGTTCTACCCCATGTCTGCTTGAGTTTCCTTTGGGTGCTTCGATCTTCTCCCACAGTGCTGGTTAGGTGGATCAGCCATGCCAAATTCTCCCTCAGAGTACCTGGACAGGCGTGTGGCGACAAAGGGATTTTCACAGTAACTTAATTGCAATGGTAATGTAAGTACAATGTGGCACAAATAAGTAAACTTTTAAAAACTTGAGTAAGAGTTATGACATTTTTAATTTGTTGTATTGGTCTGCACAGGACACAGATAGAATATTCAGTCTCTAGGATCTGCTCCATCGATCATTCATATCATGGCTGTTCAGAACCTCAACTTTATCTACCTGTCTTGCTCCATATGCATTAACACTCTTACAAAACACAAATCTATCCATCTCAGTCTTGAAATGTTCAACTGACCACCCGCCCCATCCAGGAGTGCCCGATCTCCAGCCCCAACACCTCCACAGTGACGATTCCACACCACCCCCCGTTCCCCCCCCCCAAACACAGTACAGATATCCTGGGAGGCAGACCTACCCCTCCTGCCCGCCTTGATCGCTGGCCTCCCTCCTGCTCAGGCCGATCCCAAATGCAGAGTGGCAGTAGGCACCTTCCAACCCCACCGATCACCCATAGAACATAAAAACATAAGAAATAGGAGCAGGAGTAGGCCAGCCAGCCCCTCGAGCCTGCCCCGCCATTCAATATGATCATGGCTGATCTGTAGTGGTTCAGTACCACTTTCCCGCCTTCTCCCCCTAACCCTTAATTCCCTTGTCAATCAAAAACCTATCCACTCTTGACTTGAACATGTTCAGCGTGGAAGCCTCCGCCACCTCATCAGGCAGAGAATTCCAAACATTCACCACCCTTTGCATGAAGGAACTCCTCCGCAACTCTGATCTGGGCCCTGTCTCATTAGGTCCCACCCTCAGGGAGATGCCAAGGTGTCCGCTGGGCATGGGAACTTTGCCCCTTGGGAGTATCAGGGGACATGGGTTAGCAAGATGCCAACGCCCAGGGGGCAACAACCACCCTCACCACCCAATACCCTCGGGTGCCCTAGTTGCTCCCCCTTCACCCCAGGGGGTCATTCCAATATTTCCCCAAAAGTGGGGAGCTACTGTAAATCCCACCGGAATGAAAAACTCTGGCAGGGTGAGAGAGGCTACTGGGCCTGCTAATTACATTAGAAATAGGTTTAAATTAATAATAAAATTATTACTTGTCTTCCTGCTGGTTTCCAGTGCAGACACACGAGAAGTCCAGCGCTGGGAGATGTGCTCGCGGTGGGAACCCACGCACAAATCCCATTCATGCCTGGTCATCAGATTTTCCCACGCTGCTGCGCTGGAAATCTAGCAGAGCAAGGTGGGAGGATCGCCCCAATTGTTTAATCAATATTCAGCGAAAGCCTCAAAATGTGAGATTTTGTGCTACAAATTCTGCCATACTTTTGGCTATTAAACTTAAATTTCATTTTAAAGCTATCATTCTCCGCAGGGACCCTAAAATAACATCCTTCACCTATCCTACCAAATCTTTTCATCATTTTATATATATTAATTAATTCATCCTCCAACCTTCTAAATTCAACAGAATGCAAACCGATTGCACACAATCTTTGATCATTCTTTAATTTAACCCCATAAGTTTTGATATTCCTCTGGTGAACCACTTATAAGATAAGAACTAGCAAGCTTATTGTGCCAGTGCAAGTCACATACAGTGAAGTCATTTATCACTTTACAGTTGGAAAGTGATAAATTCTGAGGAATCTTACTATTGTTTTTCATTTATTTGCAGGGTGTGGGCACGCTGATTAGGCCAGCACTTCTGGCCCATTCTTAATTGACCTTGAGAAGACAGTGGTGAGCTGCTTCTTGAACCACTCCAGCCCTGGAGTTAGGTACACCTCTGGAGAGAGAATTCCAGGATTTTGACCTCGCGACTGTGAGGAAACTGCAATATATTTCCGAGTCAGGATGGTGAGTGTCTTGGAGGGAGGGGAACTTTCAGGTTCCCAGGTACCTGCTGCTCTTATCCTTCCAGATGGTAGTGGTTGTGGATTTACAATGTGCTGCCTGAGGAATCTTAGTGAGTTCCTGCAGTACATCTTTTAGGTGATAATTGTGGCTACCACTGTTCATTGGTGCTGGAGGGATTGAATATTTGTGGAAAGGATGCCAATCAAGCAGGCTGCTTTGTCTTGAATGGTGTTGAGCTATCACGTTATTGGTGCTGCACTCATCCAGGCAAGTGGAAATCATTCCATTACGCTCCTGACTTGTTGCTTTGTATATTGCGGACAGGTTTTGGGCAGGCAGGAGGTAAGTTACTTGCTGCAGGATTCCTAGCCTTGACCTGTTCTAGTAGCCACAGTATTTAAATGCCTAATCCAATTCAATTTCTAATCAATGGTATCCCCGAGGGGGGATGTCATCAATGGTAGTGCCGTTGAATGTCCAGGGGCAATGGTTATCTCCCCTCTTATTGGAGATGGTCATTGCCTGGCACTTGTTTGGTGCGGATCACATGTTGTTCAAATTGCTACTACAAGTTTAAAAATCTTGCCCAGAATTACAAAGAGAAAATTGTCAGAGCCTTATACAAATCCAAAGCAAGAACCCCCCCTAGTGCATAACTGCTTTGTTGCAGGTTTTGTAAGAGAAAAATGTTGCAATGAGTTTATTACTACCTCAGAAACATTTTGTCACACTGATGCACCATTATAAATTTAATAACTGTTTCTCAAGATACAGCTGGGAGAATTTCCTTCCTGACCATCTATTGATAATTGTTTGATCTTCCAAAAGAAAGATGCTTTCTCTTTACATATTCCTTTAATATATTCAAACAAGCTCATTCTCTCATGAATCAGCAGGCTAACTCTTCAACATCAAGAGGTTTGGTATAATAACCGAAATTCTCCTCTCATCCCACCATCCCCCAAACAAAACCCAATCTAAACTGTCAATTGTTTGATAAACTCAGTGGCAGCATGGTGACACAGTGGTTAGGACTGCTGACTCACAGCACCAGGGACCTGGGTTCAATTCCAGCCTCAGGTCACTGCTGGCATGTTCTCCCTGTGTCTGCGTGGGTTTCCTCCAGGTGCTCTGCTTTCCTCCACAATTTGAAAGCTGTGCTGGTTAGATGGATTGGCCATGCTAAATTAACTTCATTGCAATGTTGATGTAAATCTACTTGTGACACCAATAAACTTTATCTTGTACTAGGTCAGAGTTCTTCTCAAAAACTATATTATTCCATCCGAAAATCTTTGCTTGTAGGAAGAAACTTTTGTAAAATATCCACTGTGACCAGTGCAGCGAATGCAGGGCTTAGAATCCCTATGGCGCAGAAGGAGACCATTTGGCCCATCGAGTCTGCAGCAACCCCAAGCCCTATTCCCAATTCTTGTAACCCTACATATTCACCCTGCTAATCCCTCTGACACTTATGGGGCAATTTAGCATGGCCAATCAACTGAATCTGCAAATCTTTGGAGTGTGAGAAGAAACTGGACCACCTGGAGGAAACCCATGCAGACATGGGGAAAATGTGCAAACTCCATACAGGCAGTGACCCAAGGCCAGAATTAAACCCGGATCCCTGGCTTTGTGAGCAGCCAAGTTAACTACCGTGCCACTGTGCTGTTCACAGGCTTGCTCCAGTCCCATTGGCTTGCACAGAGTTAAACAGTTGCAAGGAACACCTGAACATAGTGTCAATGCTTGAGCCACTACAATTTTGGCCAGTTACCCGCAACCCAGACGCCTAAGGGCACACTGAGAGAGGAAGGGACATCGGATAGAGAAACAAGAGGCTGGCTGCAGCTTCTTGTTGGCTAACGAGGAGGATAAGAATTCAGGAAGAGCCTGGCATCTTTGGGGGTGCTGAGGAAGGAGGCTAAGGAAATTCAACCTTTCGCCAACCTGCATGATACTTGCACCATTTTCAAATAGATCTATGTGCCCTCAACACACACTGGTAAGATCTAAAGGTGGCAAGACTCTCCTGAAAGAGACGGGCAGTATCTACACTTGCTGAGAAGAGAACTATTTAATCAGAGCTCTATGGTGGACATGTAACTCCTGGAGACCCGCCCACATCAACAGTAGACGAGACAATGATGCAACACTTGACAAAAGTGAGAACTGCACAGAGGTGAAAAGCAACAAAGCTTCTGGTTCTGACAACATCCCTGTGGGTGGACTGAAATAAGAAGGTGACGCACTGATCTCTTCGATATCTACCCAATTTGTAAAGCTCTGGCAGAACGAAGAAACTCCAAGTGACTGTCGAGACATCAGGGTGATGACAATTTTCAAGAATGGCAGTCCAGTCAAACTGCAACAACTCCCAGGGGAAGAACATTGCTCTCAACCACTAGCAAAGTCCTGGCTCGTTTAATTCTTACCTCACACCAACCGCAGAAGAGGTCCTCCCAGAGTTCCAGTAAGGCCTCCAACCCATCAGAGGAACAACCAACGTGATTTTTCACAACACACCAACCTCAGGAAAAGTGCAGACAGCAGAACATTGCACCTGACGCGATTTTCTTCGATACTTGACTTGATGAATCAAACTGTTTTTTTGGGAGGTGTTAGAGCGATATGTATGCCCAGCTAGGTTCATAAACATCATCCGTCTCCAACACAACAATATTCAAATAACAGTACTGAGAGATGGTTCGACCACATGTTAAAACGATTGGTGAAGAAGGAGTTCAGAAGTCAACTCGTATTCAAATCCTGAGTGGGTTTTCATAGTAACTTAATTGCAGTGTTAACATAAGCCTACTTGTGACGCTGATAGATAAACCTTAAACTTTCAAAACTATTCAGTTTTACATCTAATGAAGTGAGAGATACAAATGTACAGTTCCTGTACAGTCATTGTCTCACTGCTCTGCTGTCGAATGGTCGCCACACCACCATCAGAGGCAAAAAGTGTCTCTATCTGTGCACAACTATCCACAGGAAGAAGTCTGACAACACCAGGTTTATGTCCAACCGATTTATTTGATAGTAAACTCGCAAGTTTTTGGGGTTTGCCTCTTCATCAGGCGAATGGAGAACTCTCCTGGTGTTGTCAGACTTCTTACTGTGTTTACCCCAGTCCAACACCAGCATCTCCACATCATAATTATCCACTCATTGATCCACACCGGTATTAGGGGTAACCTGATGGAAGTTTATAAAATTATGAGGGCATAGATAAGATGAACAGTTGGAGCTTTTCTCCTGGACAGAAATGATAAATCCAGGGAGACACAAGTTCAAGGTAAGGGGTATAGGTTCAGTAGAGGTGTGGGGAAATAGAGGCCTGGAATGCACTGCCAAGTGAGGTGATTGAGGCAGACATGTTAGTGACATTTAAAACTTATCTGGGTAAACACATGATAGGTAAGGAATAGGGGGAATTCAGGTGGTTGGTCTAGATAGGATCACAAGGAACTATAAAAAGTTGTGAATGCAGTCCAATCCATCACGCAAAACAGCTTCCCCTTCACTAACTCTGTCTACACTTCCCACTGTCTTGGCAAAGCAGCTAGCATAATTAAAAACCCCATACACGCCAAACATTCTCTCTTTCACCTTCTTCCTTTGGGAAAAAGATACAAAGTCTGAGGTCACATACTGACCGACTCAGGAACACCTTCTTCCCTGCTCCTGTCAGACTTTTGAATGGATTTACCTTGCATTAAATTGATCTTTCTCTACACCTTAGCAATGACAGTAACACTACATTCTGCACTCTCTCGTTTCCTTCTCTATGAGTGGTATGCTTTGTATATAGCACAAGAAATAATACTTTTCATTGTATGTTAATATATACAACAATAAATCAAATCAAATTAAAGTGATCAAGCAGGCTTGATGGGCTGAAGGGCCTATTTCTGTGCTGTACTGTTCTTTGTTCTTAGTACACTTAACATTAATTTATACAATTAATGCTTCAGGGATAAATGTGAGGTTACCACTTTGATAGCAGTAATAGGAAAATAGATTAATATTTGAATGGGTGTAAATTGAGAGCGATGGATGCTCAACAAGATCTTGGTGTCCTCGTGCATCAGTCATTGAAAGTGCACAGGTACAGTAGGCAGTTAAAAAAAACAAATGGTATGTTGGTCTTCATAGCGAGAGCATTTGAATATACTGATAGGGTGTTTTGCTGCAATTGCATCAGCTGTTGGTGAGGCTATACCTGGAGTCTTGTGTGCTGTTTTGGTGTTCTTATCAGAGGAAGGATGTCCTTGCTATAGAGGGAGTGCAGCGAAGGTTTGCCAAGCTGATTCCTGGGAAGGCAGGTCTGTCATATGAGGAGAGACTATAAATCCATTAGGATTTTATTTACTGGAATTTAGAAGAGTGAGAGGGAATCTCATAGAAACTTACAAAATTCTAACAGGATTACACAGTTTAAAGTTTATTTATTAGTGTCACAAGTAGGCTTACATTGACACTGCAATAAAATTACTGTGAAAATCTCCTAGTCACCACATTCCAGCACTTGTTTGGGTACATTGAGGGAAAATTTAGCATGGCCAAAGCACCTAACCAGCACATTTTTTGGACTGTGGGAGAAACCGGAGCACGCAGAGGAAACCCCTGCAGACACGGGGACAATGTGTAGACTGCCCAAAAACACTGACCCACACTGGGAATTGAACCCGGTCCCTGGTGTTGTGAGGCAACAGTGCTAACCACTGTGCCATTGCGCCACAGGGTAGATCCAGAAAGAATGTCTGGAGTCCAGAACTAGGGAGCATAGTTTGAAGATAAGGAGTAAACCTTATTTCTTCACCCAGAGGTGAATGTATGGAATTCACTGCCACAAAAAGTAGTTGAGGCCAAAACTTGTCTGATTTCAAGAAGAAATTTGATATAACTCTTGGGGCAAAAGGATCACGGGATGTGGGGGGAAGGGGGGAATCAGGATATTGAATTCGATGATTTGCCATGATCAAAATGAGTGGTGGAGCAGGCTTGAAAGGCCAAATTGCCTACTTTTGCTTCTAGTTTCTATGATTCCTTACTTGTTCCAACAGGCATTAAACGGCCATGGTCATTGCCTCAAAACTGTTCTCAATCTTCCTTGTGCTACAACTTATTACCCTCAGGCTCTCTACAGGTCTGATATTCTCACCAATGGTAAACCCTTTAATACAACTGGCTAAAGGTCAAAAACAACAGCTGTTTTTGCAACAGAATACAGTATGTTGACAACTCAATAAACTAGCTCTCAGTCTGAAGACAAATAAAACAATCTCGACCACTGAAGCCTTACAGGGCATTCACTGGCACTTCAGCCCACACACCATATCCATGGTCATCACCGTATGATGTTTGCCGCCGTGTAGGTCCCAAATCCCTGATGACATTTTCCAGAAAAACCTTCAGGCAAAAAAGTAACGAGGAAGAGAGTAGGGCCTCTTAAGGATCAACAAGGTCATCCACAAGAGATGGGTGAGATCCTAAATGCATATTTCTCATCAGTATTTACTATTGAGAAAAGCATGAATGTTAGGGAATTTGGGAATTAAATATTGATGTCTTGAGGAAGGAAGTGCTGAAAGTCTTAAAGTGCATCAAGATAGATGAATCTGCAGGACCTGATGAGGTATATCCTAGGGCGTTGTGGGAGGCTAGGGAGGAAATTGTGGGTCCCTTAACCAAGATACTTGAATCATTGACAGTCACAGGTGAGGTGCCTAAAGATTGGAGAGTGGCAAATCTTGTGCCTTTGTTTAAAGAGGGCTACAGGGAAAAGCCTGGGAACTACAGGCCAATTAACCTCACATCTGTAGTGGGTAAATTGTTGGAAGGTATTTTGAGAGACAGGACCTACAGGCGTTTAGAGAAGCAAGGACTAATTAGGATCAGTCAGCATGGCTTTGTGAGTGGAAAATGATGTCTCACAAATTTGATTGAGTTCCTTGAGGGGGTAACCAAGAAGGTAGATGAGGGCAGTGCAGTTGATGTTGTCTACATGGACTTTAGTAAGGCCTTTGACAAGGTACCTTTTGGTAGGTTGTTGCATAAAGTTAAATCTCATGGGATCCAGGGTGAGTATCTAAATGGATACAAAATTGGCTTCTTGACAGAAGCCAGAGGGTGATTGTTGAAAGTTGTTTTTCAAACTGGAGGCCCATGACCAGCGGTGTGCCTCAGGGATCAGTGCTGGGCCCACTGTTATTTGTCATTTATATTAATGATTTGGATGAGAAAGTAGGGGACATGATTAGTAAGTTTGCAGATGACACCAAGATTGCTGGCATGGTGGACAGTAAGGAAGGTTAAGTCCAATTGCAGCAGGACCTTGATCAATTGGGCCAGTGCGCAGATGGAGTTTAATTTAGACAAATGCGAGGTAATGCTCTTTGGTAGATTGAACCAGGGCAGGACTTATTCAGTTAATAGTAGGGCACTGGGGAGAGTTACCGAACAAAGAGATCTGCGGGTACATGTTCATAACTCCTTGAAAGTGGAGTTACAGGTGGACAGAGTGATGAAGAAGGCATTCGGCATGCTTGGTTTCATCGGTCAAAACATTGAATTCAGGTGTTGGGATGTCTTGTTGAAGTTGTACAAGACATTGGTAAGGCCACACTTGGAATACTGTGCAATTCTGATTACCCTATTATAGAAAGGATATTATTAAACCAGAAAGAGTGCAGAAAAGATCTAGTAGGATGCTACTAGGACTTGATGTATTGAGTTATAAGGAGAGGCTGAACAGACGGGGACTTTTTTTTCTGGAACGCAGGAGGGCTGAGAGGTGACCTTATAGAGGTCTATAAAATAATGAGGGGCATAGAGAAAGTAGATAGTCAATATCTTTTCCCAAAGGTAAGGGAGTCTAAAACTAGACAGCATAGGTTTAAGGTGAGAGGGGAGAGATACAAAAGTGTCCAGAGGGCTACTTTTTTCACACAGAGGATGGTGAGTGTCTGGAACAAGCTGCCAGAGATAGTAGTAGAAGCGGATACAATTTTATCTTGTAAAAAGTGTTTAGATAGTTACATGGGTATGATGGAAATAGGGGGATTCGGACCAAATGCGGGCAATTGGGATTAGTTTAGGGGTTTTAAATAAAAGGGCGGCATGGACAGGTTGGACCGAAGGTCCTGTTTGCATGTTGTAAATCTCTATGACTCTATGAGCTTGTGGACCTGCTTGTAGGTTAACTCAGAGACATCCCGCGGAGCGCTGTGCTTTACCACTGGACTAAAAGCCCTTGCCCAGTCCTTTACTGCTTTTCCCTCTACCCGACCTCCACTCTATTACAACAGGGAATTGTAATATTATTTATTTACTGAAGCCTACAAATGCCTGGGACTTGCCCTGGGACCAAAGCCAGAAAAATTAAAGTCCTCTACTAACCCACACCAACTGCATCAAATTCTTAAAATCATAGAATCCCTACAGTGCAGAAAGGGGCTTTTTAGCCCATATTGTCTCCACCAACCACAATCCCACCCAGGCCCTATTCTCACATTTACCCTGCTAATGCCCCTGACACTAAGATTAAATTTAGCATGGCCAATCAACCTAATGAGCACTTCATTGGACTTTTCAATGATTCAAGGCATTAAGTTGAGATTCATGGTGAAGATGTTGGAAAATGTCCTTCATCCCTCATAACTTAGAACTATCCATCCAGAGAAAGCTGTTACTGATGAAGAAGTTCAGCACTAGCCAGTTCAGCCTCTGAGGAATTACATACTCAAGTTTGAGAATAGTGATATCAAACTGGACACACTAAAGTCAAAGGATATCAGGCAGTGATACTCCCCACAATTCCAGTACTAAAGCTTGGGCAACTTGTCAATTTTGTATCAAGGCCCCAGGATAACATCATTAAGTTTATTTGTTGATCACAAGTCAGCTTACATTTACACTGCAATGAAGATACTGTGAAAATCTCCTAGCCCACCACACTCCGGCACCTGTTCAGGTACACCGAGGGAGAATTTAACATGGTCAATTCACTTAATCTGCACATCTTTGGGGCGTAGGAAGAAACCTAGGAGCACTCAGAGGACATCTACACAGATACAGAGAGAATGTGTAAACTCCACACAGACAGTGACCCAAACCGGGAATTGAACCCAGGTCCCTGGCGCTGTGAGGCAGCAATGCTAAACACAGTGCCCCCATCAACGTCGTTTTACAAGGTGCTTGCAAATTAAATGGGAAGATAAAAGAACAAAATGTAGATACCCTCCAAGACTCAGACAGGCCAAGCACAAAGGCCATGCTAATCTCACATCAACTGAGATGGACGGGACATGTTATCGGAAAATCCGACATTTAAATAACTCAACCCAACCAGTCTGGGTTGGATTATTTAAAACCCAACCCAGACTGTCCAACAACACAAACCCCCACACCCCCCATCCCCCCAGTTAAATTCAGCAGACTGATTTTGCCATCCTGCTGCCCTGAAATTTGCAATAATAAATCTTCACTATATTGCTGCACTCAGGAGATCTGCCGAGTGCTCTTAGCAGAGTCCCATATTTCTTAACTCCACAGAGTGGCACAGTGGTACAGTGGTTAGCACTACTGCCTCACCAGATTCGAATCTGGGCTCGGATCACTGTCCTCGAGGAGTCAAAATGTTCTCCCCATGCCTTTCCACCAGGTGCTCCAGTTTCCTTTCACAGTCTGAAAGGTGTGCTGGTTAGGGGGATTGGCCAAGTTAAATTCTCCCTCAGTGTATCCAAACAGGCGCTAGAATGTGGTGACTAGGGAATTTTGACAATACCTTCAGTGCAGTGTTAATGTAAGCTGACTTGTAACACTCGTAAACAAACTTTAAAAGCTTTACTGCTTGATCACCTTTGCTAAAGTACCTCCTTATATCTTTTAATAATTTCCCAGTCCTTCCCATTATAGCCTGTGATATTTATCTCCCAAAAATTCTCAGTACTCTGAAAAGACCACTCGTTAACTTCCGGCTCAATCTGTGCACTGTTCTATTTGTGTTACACTACACCCATTCAAATATAAAACTTCTTATCTGGATACACATCCCCTCTGTGTCCAAAGTCATATCTTCTGACTTGGTGTGAATTCTCCCTTTCCTGCAGGTCAGGAACTACTGCAGCGTCAGGACAGATAAGGGGGCCATAGCAGCACAGCTGCTCAGATTTCAACAGCAAAGCAAGTCTTTTTACAGCACAGTTTTAACCTTTCCTCAGCACAGGCACCAACACCACAAGGGGGCATGCCATCTCCATGCTAATCGGATGGTTGGATTAAAAAGGGGAATAAAATCCAGCAGATTTCTCAAATGCTTTTCTCCCCCTCGATATTTATTTCCAGATTTTAACTGGTGCCAGACCATCATCAATCAAAATGATTGAACAGTTCCAGGTACGTTTCAATAGCACATTCAGCTTAGATGTCACATTAAACTCAGTAGTGGAAGGATTAAATTATGCCTCCAGTTTACCAACTGAATTGATTTGATCCTTATTGTTGATGGTTTGATGTTAGTGAGTCAAGCCAATTCATCCACATAGCAATCAATCAATACATGTGGATCTTGTTGTGCACCAAACTGTAACTTTATTGGCTGACACTCAACAGCTTCTATGTTTCAAGGTGATTTAATGTCAGTCAAGGAACCCTGGGCTGTTAGCTGAGATAAACAAGTTACTGCCCTTCTCTCTTTTTTTTATTAATCCATTCATGGGACGTGGGCTTGGGCTGGCTGGCCACCATTTACTGACCATCTCTAACTGCCCAAGGGCAGTTGACAGTCAACCACATTGCTGCAATGGGGCAGCACGATGGCACAGTGGTTAGCACTGCTGCCTCACAGCACCAGGGACCTGGGTTCGATTCTCAGCTTGGATCACTATCTGTGCGGAGACTGCACGTTCTCCTCGTGTTTCCATGGGTTTTCCTCTGGCTGCTGTTTCCCCCTCCCCCACAATCAGAAAGGCCTGCTGGTTAAGTGCAATGGCCATGCTAAATTCTCCTTCAGTGTACCCGAACAGGCGCCAGGAGTGTGTCGATTTGGGAATTTTCACAGTAACTTCATTGCCGTGTCAATGTAAGCCTGCTTGTGACACTGATAGATAAATTTTAAATTTTAGACTTTATATCCGGAAGAAAGGGCTTGCATGTAGTTCACACCTTTCATTCCGGGGTATCCCAATCAGCCCATGAAGTACTTTTAAAAAAAATGTCTTGGGGTTGGGGAGAACAGCTGACTGGTGGTGGCTCAGCCTGAGGATTACCACACCTCAAGTGAGGGGCAAGGTTGGGAAAGTTGAGTAACCAGGTAATGCATCACTGAATCCCTACAGTACTGAAGGAGGCTATTCGGTCTATCAAGCCTGCACTGACACCCAGGTCCTTGTAACCCTGACTTGCTAGTCCCCCTGACACTAAGGGGCAATTTAGCATGGCCAATCACCTAACCCCCTAATCTTTGGAGTGTCAGAGCATCTGAAGGAAACTCATGCAAATACAGGAAGCAGAATTTTCCAATCCCGCCTACCATGGGAATCATAGTAGGAGGGACAGAGAATTCAATAGACCACGCAAAGGTCTACTGATCTCGGGCACCAGCCTTGCATCAACTGCGGCCTGAAAATCCCGCCCAAGGAGAACGTGCAAACTCAACACAGACAGTGACCCAAGGCCAGAATTGAACCGGATCCCTGGCGCTGTAGGGCAGCAGTGTTAATCACTATGCCACCGTGCTGTAGGAGCTGTTATACTGTGGGATCCCACAAGAGAAATATGATGGTCGTTGAGGGATAAATACTGACCAGGATAGCAGGGGCAACTCCTCGGTTTTACATTGAAATAATTGGGGAAAGTTTTTAACATTTGGTCAAACTCATTGAGTCAGGTTATAATCACAGAAAAATCATCCAGATTTTGTTCACAATTTTATCAATAACGTAATTCCAAATTTGGCATCAAAATAGTCAGGGCAGGATTTTCTCTTCGAATGATGCTGTAACTTTTTTCTCCACTAGACATGAATCCAAACAAACTTTCAGTGACACCAAGTTTATTTTTAAAAAGAGTCAATGAAGGATGCGCCGCACCATTAGCCAAGCACGCCTCCCAAAATCACATCATTCAGCTGCTTGTGGGTTCTACTCTGACCCAGAAATGGTTTCATCATGACTTTGGTGTTCCTTTAGAAGTATTCACTGCAACTGCCCTGAGTCAATGCAAGGAGATTCCAGCGACATTATTTAAACTTTAATACACATGTGAGGCTAGCGTTAAACTACCAGTTTAAAAAACAAAGTGGACCAGGAGTCAGTTCTTGAGCAAATGGAGAAACGGTCATGTATGCCATGATCTTTACAATTAATGGGTGTGGTGCCTGTGAAGAACTCCCAGAACTTAAAAGATCAAATTAAAAAGAGTTCCAGCACCAACTGTCAACTAGCAATGAGTACAAAAGCAAAGAATGAATGCTGAACCTTTGGTTAGGCACGGGTTGGAGTATTTTATTCAGTTTGTATGTAGTCATATGTAGCGAAACCTGAACAATATCCAGGCCTGGGCTGACAAGTGGCAAGTAACATTCACCTCATATAAGTGCCAGACAATGGTCATCTTCAACCATCTTCCCGTGACATTCAATGGTATTACATTGCCGGATCCTCCATTGTCAACATCCTGGCGGTTACCATTGAACTGGACTACGCATATAAATACTGTGGTTACAAGGCGCAGGTCAGATGCTAGGAATCCTGTGGTGAGGAGATCACCTCCTGACTTCCCAAATCCTGTCCACATCTACAAAGCACAAGAGTGGAATGGACTACTCCCCATTTGCCTGGATAAGTGTAGCTCCAACAACAGTCAAGAAACTCAACACAATCTGGAACTAAACAGTCAGTTTGACTGATACCCCTTCAGCATTCACTTCCTTCATCAACTATGCACAGCGGCAGCAGTGTGTACCACCTACAAGATGCACTATGGCAATTCAACAAAACCCCTTAGACAGCACCTTTCAAACCTGTGACCTAAAAGGGCAAGGGCAGCAGATGTATGGAATCACCACTGACTGCAAGTTCTCCTCCAAGCCACACAATGTCCCGACTTGGAAACAGATTGGTGTTCCTTCACTGTCGCTGGATCAAAATCCTAAAACACCATTCCTAACAGCACTGTGGGTATACCTACATCATACAAACTCCAGAAAGCAACTCACCGTCACCTTCCCAAGGGGAATTTGGGATGGGCAATAAATGCTGACGGAGCCAGCGACCCCCCCACATCCTCTGAATGAATAAAAAAATTCCAGCTGTTACATTTTCAGAAGGATGTCAAGGCATTGGAGAGGGTATGGAATGGATTTACGAGAATCGTGCCGGGGTGAAAGATTTCAGATATGCAGCACAGCAGTTAGCACTCACAGTGCCAGGGAACTGGGTTCGATTCCCAGTTTGGGTAACTGCCTGTGCAGAGTCTGCCTGTTCTCCCCGTGTCTGCACGGGTTTCCTCCAGGTGATCCAGTTTCCTCCCACAGTCTGATAGACGTATTGTTAGGTGAATTGGCAATTCTAAATTCTCCTACCAAAACAGGTGTCAGAGTGTGGCGACAAGAGGGTTTTGAGAGTAACTTCATTGCAGTGTTCATGTAAGCCTACTTGTAAAACTTTTTTTTTACTTTTTAGAGAGACTGGAGACACAGATTATTTTCCTTACAGCAGAGAAAGCCAAGTGGAGATTTATTTGAGGTATGCAAGATCATGAAGGATTTTGATAGTTAAACTGTTTCCTGTGGCAGCAGAGTTGGCAAACAGAAGTCATACATTTATAAAAATAAAACTAGAAGTGAGATGAAGATAATTTTATTACACAGCGAGTGGTTAGAATTTATAAGATGCTGCTTATTCAGATAGTGGAATTAAAATAGTTATTTTGCTAAAAAGATTGTGATAAACATTTGAAAGGGAAACACTGCCAAACTGATTGGAAATTAGTGAAATGATCTCGATAGTTTTTTTCAAAGAGCTAGCAGAGCCATGATGGACCAAATGGTCTCATTCTGTGCTGCATGGTTTGATGTGTTCTATTTTTGATTTCATTTGATTTATTTATTGGCACATGTACTAACATATAGTGAAAAGTAATGTTTCTTGCGCACTATAGAGACAAAGCATATCATTCATAGAGAAGAAATGAGATAGGTGCAGAATATAGTGTTACAATCATAGCTCGAGTGGACAGAAAGATCAACTTAATGCGAGGTAAGTCCATTCAAAAGTTTGACAGCAGCTGGGAAGAAGTTATTCTTCAGTTGGTTGATACGGACCTCAAACTTTTGTACCTTTTTCCTGACGGAAGAAGATGGAAGAGAGAATGTCTGGTGTGCGTGGGGTCTGTAATAATGCTTAATTAACTCTTTTTGTACTGGCTAATTTAGCACCAATTTTTGTTTGATAACACTCCTATGAAGTGCTTTGGGATGTTTTATTATACAAAAAGTGCTATATAAATGAAAGTTGCTATTGTTGTATCCAGCACTAAGTAGTGGCTGTTACGTTCCAAACAGAATGTTTTCCCTGAAGAGTCCAATCAGCAGCCTGGACCACTGAATCCTAACAAATGAGAGTTCAAAAGGTGACACCAAAGAAAGAACGAGTTTTGTTACTTCTAAAACTAAAGACATGCTAAAAAAAGCCTAATTCTTGAGATGGTTTATAGAGCATCTGTTCAATTAGTTCCTCTTTTCATAGCAACAACTTCCCCGCGCTCTCCACTCAACTGAACTGGAGGTGTCTCATGAAGTCATCTCCCATATCTGAATACAACTACCATGCATAAGAATCGACAACATTCTCGATTTTCTCACAGGTTTTGGCACTATGCCAGAAAATTAATTTAAAGTTCATAGCTTGTGCAGAAATCTGAATGCTGCAGGTACCAAGGGTCAAATAGCCTCCTCTGGGCTGTATGATTCTATTCGCCAAGACTCTGTGCAGTGCATGGGCATATCAAACCTTCCCCAGGGCGCACCAGAAGTAAATAATCAAGTTTGGCAGAAGTGCTGCAGAGTGAGAAGCGAAAACTTGGTTGTCTATTTTTCACACTATTTCCTGCTACAGAAAGATCAACTTCTGACAGAACAACCTACCATCCACTGACTCTGTCTACACTTCTCACTGCGTTGGCAAAGCAGCCAGGATAATTAAGAGAGATCCCCGGACATTCTCTCTTCCACTTTCTTCTATCAGGAAAAAGATACCTAAGTCTGAGGTCACAACCAACCGATTCAACAACAGCTTCTTCTTTGTTGCCATCAGACTTTTGAATGGACTTGTTTTGCATTAAGTTGATCTTTCTCTATGCCCTAGCTATGATTGTAACCCTACATTCCGCACTCTCTCATTCCCTTCTCTAAGAACGGTGTGCTTTGTCTGTATAGCGCGCAATAAACGATATTTTTCACTGTATGTTAATACGTGTGACAATAATAAATTAAATCAAATCAAAAGGATTGAGGTGCTAACTTGGTCTAATCCTGTTACCAATACTGATGGAAAATCAGGCAGTGAAGCTAATTGCTATCAGAGTGGGATGAGGGAAATGTAACCCCATAAAGATCTATCTGATTGTATTCCTTCCTTAGCCATGTCAAGCATTCAATTAAAAAGTTGCTTACTGCTGTGGCAATCTATTCTCCTGAATTCTGGCAATGACAAGTTGCCTTGAACTCTGATCCTGTACAGCAGCTATTTGTCAGATGCAAGTCCAAGCCTAAGAGGCCCTCTCACCCCAGAGGCAGAAGGTCCCACTTCACAGATTTGAACATAAAATCTAGGTTGACACGCCAGTGAGGGAATGTCACCAAAATTTCAATGTTATAGATTTCCCCAAAATGAATTTTTGAGGAAAATCCAACAAGGAGCTAGAAAGATTCTCCAGAAGAAAGGAAGGAGGAAGGATGATGATGTGGAGATGTCAGCATTGCACTGGGGTGGGCATAGTAAGAAATCTCATAACACCAAGTTAGGTTTATTTGGTATCACGAGCTTCCGAAGTGCTGTCCCTTTATTAGGTGAGTCCTGTAAATTATGTTGTGGATTACATAAGACAATTAATTGCTTAATCCTGAAGGATAAACAGGGAATCAATGGAACCAGAAGGATCCTGTTTTAGTCAGTCTTCCAAGGCCACAATTCTTAGTTGATATAATGTTTTTAAAACAAAAAGATTTGCATTTTTATAAAACCTTCCACATCTCCAGAGTATCTCAAAAACACTTTGCAGCCAAGGGGTGGTAACTATTGTAATGAAGGAAACAGAGCATCCAGTTTGCACGCAGCAAACTCCCACACAAAACGCAGTGAGCTAGCAACCAGATAACCTTTTTCTATATCCAACTGGAAATTGACTGCATCAAACACATTCAGCCCTTCAAGCCTGCGCTGCCATTCACTATAATCATGACTGCTCATCCAATTCAATAGCCTGGACCTGCCTTCCCCCCTCATGTCCTTTGATTCCCCTTCTCCTCAAGAGCTTACTGCTTCTTGCAATGTTTTGGTCTCAACTACTTTCTCTGTCAGCGAATTCCGCAGTTGATCACTATGTGGGTGAAGAAATTTCTCCTGATCCTGACTTTGATTTGATTTGATTGATTATTGTCATATTTATTAGTATACAGTGAAAAGTATTTTTTCTTGCACGCTATACAGACAAAGCATACCATTTGTAGAGAAGGAAAGGAGAGGTTGTAGAATGTAGTCTTACATAGGGTGTCGAGAAAGGTTAACTTACTGCGAGGTAGGTCCATTCAAAATTCTGATGGTAACAGAGAAGAGTCAGTCGGTGCGTGACCTCAGACTTTTGTATCTTTTTCCCGATGGAAGAAGGTGAAAGAGAGTATGTCGGGGGTACATGAGGTCCTTAATTATGCTGGCTGATTTTCCAAGGCAGCATGAAGTATGGATAGAGTCAATGGATAGGAGGCTGGTTTGCATTACGGATAGAGCTTCATTCATGACTTTTTGTAGTTCTTTGCGGTCTTGGGCAGAGCAGGGGCCGTACGAAGTTGTGATACAACCAGAAAAGATGCTTTCTATGGAGCATCTGTAAAAGTTGATGACAGTCATAGCAGACATGCCACCTGGCACATCTCAGAAGCACTGGTAGTGGTGGGGTCCTACTACGGATGTAAAAGTAATAGGTCTGTCTTCAAATAGCTTCCGGATAATTAATTAAGGATAGAGTTAAGGAATTGTGGATCATCAACAAGAATTGAATAATCCCACTGTGCAAAAATTTCACAGCACTTTGCGTTTATCACTTGAAAAAAATAGGCCTTTCCCTACAGCAGCCAAGCAGATGACGGCCAGATTTCCAACCCTTCAGGATAACTCACTCAGAGCTTCCTTTCTAGTTTCTCCACAAACTGTGCCAACTCTTGCAAAACAAACTCAAGTGCCAGCAAAAAGCACAGACATAAAACCCGCCAACAGCCTCTTTTGTTTTCGCATTAAGGAGGAAGTCTAGTTGTTTTGCTGCAGTGAAAACGTTCTCTTCCCTTAAATCAAGGCTCTAACACCGAGCTGATACCAAGTGGTCCGTGTGCATGTGTGTGCGGGAGAGAGCTAGTTCCAATTACTTTGGCCCTAAAAACCATACTTCGCGTGGGAAAGTTTATTTGTTAGTGTCAGAAGTAGGATTACATTAACACTGCAATAAAGTTACTGTGAAAATCCCCTAGTTGTGCATCCCGGTGCCTGTTCGAGTACACTGAGGAACAATTTAGTGTGGCCAATGCACATAACCAGCACATCTTTCAGACTATGGTAGGAAATCGGAGCACAAGGAGGAAACCCACGCAGATACGGGGAGAACGTGCAAACTCCGCACAGACAAAGAAGCAAGCTGGGAATCGAATCCCTAGCGTCCCTGGCTCTGTGAAGCAGTGGTGCTAACCACTGTGCCACCATGACCTTTATTAATAGATGGTGTTGATGACTCACCCAATTCTAGCTGTAGGTTCCAAGTACCACTCTCCTGGAGACCTTGTCTTAATTGGCCTATTAAACTCAAAATTAGTTTATCCCAGCAATTGCAACGTGAGCAGGAATGGGCACCACACCTTCAGAAGGGTGTTTCAGAGGAAGTTCAAAGCAGGTTTACAAGAATGATACCTGGCCCTCAGACTTACATTATGAGTAGAATTTAGACAAATTAGGCTTTTATTCTCTCGAATTCAGAAAGTTGAGGGATGATCTAATGGAAGTCTACAAACTGTTTCCAGAGAAGTCAGGTTTGACGAGGATAAACCACTTCCACTAGTTGAAAGCTCTAGAACCAGGGACCATAATATAAAAATTAGGGCTAAGCCCTGGGAGATATGGTAGAGAACACTTCTACACACAGAGAGTGATGGAGGTTTGGAACTCTTTCTCCAAACTACAGTGGATTCTGTTTCAATTGTTAAGTTTAAATCTGAGATAGACAAATTTTTATTGATATCAAGGGATATGGGCCTAAGGCAGGTACATGGAGTTAGACCACAGGTCAGCCATGATCTTGTTGAATGACGGATCGGGCCTCAAGGGGCTGATGGCCTAATCTTGTTCCTATGTTCCTACAGGAGTAATAATTATCACTCGGTGAATTCTGCACCTTTGAAAACCAATATCTATGGCCCAATTGTCATTGCTGAGCTGACGGAGAGGGAATTAGTACAGTTCCTACAGTTTATAGCAACCTCCAGCTTTATGTGATGGCCAGTCAAATGTTGCAGCGCTGTTGCAGTCATGGACAAAAATATTGCATATTGTCATTGAACAAGAATGAGACTGTATGCAATGGAACTCACTTTAAATTAAACAGCAGGGTGTGCTTGGTAAAAACTGCAATTCCACACCACTTAGAAGAGATTAGAAGGATTTAAGTAAAGGTATTTAGAAAATTAATGAGGTGTTATATTTCTTGCATTAGTGAGATGTGAACGAATCCCTTTCTGGGACAAATACCTGTTATGGAAGTAGGCAAGCAACTGGGAAATGCTGACTACAGGTTGGGAATTAATGTAAAAACAGAAAAAGATAAGTCATTTGGACAGGTACAGGACAGGGGCATTCCCAAAATGGTTCCGGAGCAAGGCGACTTCTTAATAGCTCTGCCCAGCTTATCTTCTAATTCTATCTTTTACTCTCGTTCTATGTTTCTAAAACTTCATTGTAACTCTTTTAAACTCTCTAACAATGCTTTAATTCAATTTCTTATAGATCTGGTGCTTCCCTGTTGCCATCAGACTTTTGAATGGACCTATCTCGCACTAAGGTGGTCTTTCTCTACACCTCAGCTATGACAGTAACACTACATTCAGCACTCTCTTTCCTTCTCTACGAACAGTATGCTTTGTCTGTATAGTGCGCAAGAAATAATATTTTTCACCGTATACTGGTACTTGTGACAATAATAAATCAAATCAAATCAAATGGATGGGAAAAGTTTGGAGGATATGGGCCAAACACAGGCAAATGGAACTAGTTCAACTTTGGCAATTTGGTCGGAGTGAATGAGTTGGGTTGAAGGACCTGTTTCCGTGTTGTATATCTCCATGATGCTGTAATTCTAAGAGGGCAGGGAGGAGCTGGGCGAGAAAGAAACAAAGATCAGTGAGATTAGGACGAATTCTGGCTCAAATTAATGAGAAGTTAGCAAACAAGCCAGAAATCTCAAAAGATAAGACAAGATGAGGAAGCACAAGGTACATCTAATTGCTACGAGTTGATAAGGAAGTGCCTTAAAGAATATTCTTGTGGCATTTAGAGTCTTCAGGGGTAAGTTTAACTTCCAGCGATAACCAAAACAAGCAATATTGAATGAACTGCAAAGGGGTTGGTGTACAGGAGTGAGGAATTCTTGCCCTCACTGTCCAGAGCTTTTGAGAAACGATGTCTGGTGAATAGTTTTGGTCACCATATCTTCAGAGGATCCCCTCGGGACCAATAGCATAAATTGGCTATAAAGTGCTTGTTTGATGTCCTGAAGTCAAGAATTGCATTATTTAAATACAAGTTAGTCCAATTTTCTGAATATAAATCAGTGATACACTGCCCAAACATCACTCTATTGCAGGTTGGGTGGCAGTTCAATGTAAGTCAGTAAAATACTGCCCAAAGTATTGCCTGCTGCAGTTGTAGATGCGCCAAGTTTGGTGGCGTTTAAGAAGTTAGTAGATAAGTTTATGGATGAAAAGGGAATGGTTTAGGGTAAAGGGTCATTGCTTTTTCTTAATTGGTTGGCGCAATATCAAAGGCCGAAGGGCCTGTTCTGCGCTGTAATGTTCTATGTTCTAAAGGTCACTGTGTTACCAGTTTGTGGAACAATGCAATGCAAATCAGTAATACACTGTTCAAACATCATTGTTTTCTTCAGAGCGGAGGAAGTTAAGTGTGGGCAGGGGGGAGGGAACATGATTGAGGTGTATAGGATTGTGAGGGGTATGGACAGGGTGAACAGGGAGTAACTGTTCCCCGTGGTTGAGGAGTCAATCATGTGGGGACATAGTTTTAGGGTACGGGGCAGGAGGTTCAGAGGGGATTTGAGAAAAAACACTTTCACTCAGAAGGTGGTGGGAATCTGGAATGCATTGACTGGGAAGGTAATGGAGGCCAGAAACCTTACAACCTTTAAAAAATATTTGGATGAGCGCTTCAAATATCATACCATTCTAAGATGTAGACAAGTGCAGGAAAATGGGATTAGCGCACCTTTCATGGTGGATGCTGTTGGTGCAGATTTGATGGGTCTATGACACTTATTACAGGTTGTGGACAGTGCAATGTAAATCAGTATATGATGCTACTGTGCCTTTAAGGAGTTTATTTTTTAAATCATATTCTCTGCGGTTTGTAAACAGCTTTCTTTTGTTTCATTGCAGCTGATCTGTCTGCTTACATGTCCTTCTATTTTGCTTAAAAGGTTTAAATACAGTTTTGTTTATTTTTAATTTGGGTCTAATGCAAAGTCCTGGTGTTTTAAAAGTTTATGATCCTTTTAGATTGTTAGGGGGAAGAATGATTGACTGGTCAGGTGACAAGAATTCTTTTATTTTCAGTTTCTGCTGCTGCTTTAGTTAGAAGCTATGTGGAACCCAAACTGATAACAGTGTTTGTGTTTCTCTCCCTGGTATTGTAAATTCTGCTGACCAGTTAGAGGCAGGTCTTCTTGCCTTCCTGGAGTGAAAATTCTGCTGTTGGTGGTTTGCTAGGCGGTAACTAGAGGCAAGGATTTCTTCCATCTCTTGCAGTGGTTTACTGGCTAAAAGCTAGAGGCCAACAGTGGCATTATCAATACCTCGAGTTCTGCTGGAAGTTACAGGGCTGGGAAGTCAGAGTTTCAATTCTCTAAACTAAGGATTAAGCTGCAAAATTGCATAAGCATTCTTATTTTTTCTCCTAAACCTGGGGCAGGTTTTTCTGCCAAACCTATGCTTATAATGAGGTTTTGTTGTGTTGGAATAGTGCATTCAGTAGTTAAGGTTTATATAATATCACAGTTGTTTTTTTTTCTCGTTTTTAATTAGTAAATGTTATTGCTAATTTTCCTTCTATGTGTTCAAGGTATTCTTAAATAAATTTTGTTCAATAAAAGCTCTCTAATGGGTCATTTGAATCATATCTGAAATGTTTAATCTAGCCAAATTAAAATTGCAAAACTTATGGTCTAGGCTGACTTCATAAAACACCTTGGAGTTTCTGATCGGGACTATAACAATTGTTACACAGCCTAAACATCACTGGATTGCAGGTTGTGAGACTGTGCAACGTATTTATTGATTATTGGATGAAATCAAAATCTGATACTGACTCCATCCTTCTGTACATGTAGAAAGTGTGGAGCGCTATTTTTCCTGCGTCTTCCTGTAGGTATTTTCAAGTTTCAACAATGAAGCTTTTGCACACTAAGAAGTCTCACAACACCAGGTTAAAGTCCAACAGGTTCAGGTGTTTGCCCTGATGAAGGGGCAGCACTTCGAAAGCTTATGCTACCAAATAAACCTGTTGGACTTTAACGTGGTGTTGTGAGACTTCTTACTGTGCCCATCCCAGTCCAACGCCGGCACCTCCACATCATGAAGCTTTGGAGTACACCATTTGGTATAATGCACTGTTACTAATGTTCAGAACTACAGTTTTACGCAAAAGTGAGTGAAGTCAGAGCAAACAGCACACATACTCTTTTCCAAATACTCCCTTCGATTACTCCTCATTGGACTCATCCATGATGCGACATAAAAATCGGAAATGTGGTTAACAGGGAGGAAGGTAGTAACAGATTTCAGGAGGCCATTAGATAGACTGTTGTAAAGGGCAAACACATAACAGATGAATTTTAATGCAGAGAAGTGTGAAGTAATGCATATTGGTAGGAAGAATTGCAAGAGAGGTGATATAAACTAAATGGTGCAGTTTAAAAGCATCCTTTCTACTCTATGCAAGACCGCAAGAAACTACAAAGGGTCATGAACATCCACAAACCAGTCCATCCCACAAACCAGCTTCCCATCCAGTGACACAGTTTACACTTCCTGCTGCCTTGGAAAAGCAGCCAGCATAAATAAGGACCACACGTACCTGGACATTCTCTCTTCCTTCTTCCATCAGAAAAAAGATACTGAGATCAGTACCGTACACTACAAGTTTGCGGCAGACTGAAAAGATTGAGTATGTAGATATTAAGGAAGCGGATGTGTTGGAACTTTTAAATGCTATCAAGATAGACAAGTCTCCCGGACCAGATGGGATGTACCCCAGGTTATTGTGGGAGGTGAGGGATGTCATTGCAGAGCCCCTGGCGATGATCTTTGTGTCGTCGATGGAGACAGGAGAGGTTCCGGAGGATTGCGGATGTGGTCCCTATTTTCAAGAAAGGGAACAGGGATAGTCCTGGAAATTACCGACCGGTGAGTCTGACCTCAGTGGTTGGTAAGCTGATGGAGAGGCTTCTGAGGGACAAGATTTACGAGCATTTGGAGAAGTTTAGGTTGATTAGAAATAGCATGGTTTTGTAAAGGGCAGGTCGTGCCTTACAAGCTCAATTCAGTTCTTCGAAAATATGACTGAACACATTGACGAAGGAAGAGCAGTGGACGTGGTGTACATGGACTTCAGCAAGGCATTTGACAAGGTCCCCCATGCAAGACTTCTTGAGAAGGTGAGAGGGCATGGGATCCAAGGGGCTTTGGTCTTGTGGATCCAGAACTGGCTTGCCTGCAGAAGGCAGAGGGTGGTTGTGGATGGCTCTTTTTCTGCATGGAGGTCGGTCACCAGTGGAGTGCCCCAGGGATCTGTTCTAGGACCCTTGCTGTTTGTCATTTTCATAAATGACCTGGATGAGGAAGTGGAGGGATGGGTGAGTAAGTTCGCCGATGACACGAAGGTCGGTGGTGTTGTGGATGGTCTGGAGGGATGTCAAAAGTTGCAGCAGGACATCGACAGGATGCAAGACTGGGCGGAGAAGTGGCAGATGGACTTCAACGCGGATAAATGTGTTGTGGTCCATTTTGGCAGATCCAACGGGATGAATGAGTACACTATCAAAGGTAGGAGTCTTAGCTGTGTGGAAGAGCAGAGGGATCTTGGGGTCCGGGTCCATAAGACTCTCAAATCGGCCTCCCAGGTGGAGGATGTGGTTAAGAAAGCTTACGGTGTACTGGCCTTCATTCATCGAGGGATTGAGTTCAGGAGTCAGGAGGTAATGCTGCAGCTTTATAGGACCCTTGTCAGACCACACTTGGAGTACTGTGCGCAGTTCTGGTCGCCTCACTATAGGAAGGACGTGGAAGCTATTGAAAAGGTGCAGAGGAGATTTACAAGGATGTTGCCTGGATTGGGAGGCATGCCTTATGAAGACAGGTTGAGGGAGCTGGGACTGTTCTCCCTGGAGAGACGAAGGTTGAGAGGCGACCTGATAGAGGTTTACAAGATGTTGAGAGGAATAGATAGGGTGGACTCTCAGAGACTATTTCCCAGGGCTGAAATGGTCGCGATGAGAGGGCACAGATTTAAAGTGCAGGGAAGCAAGTACAGAGGGGATGCTAGGGGAAAGTTTTTCACTCAGAGGGTGGTGAGTGAATGGAATCGGCTGCCGTCGGTGGTGGTCGAGGCGAACTCGCTGGGGTCTTTTAAAAGACTTCTGGATGAGTATATGGGATCCAATGGGATTGGGGGTTATAGATAGGTCTATGGCTGGCTAGGTTTTGATGTGTTCGGCACAACTTGTGGGCCGAAGGGCCTGTTTGTGCTGTAGTGTTCTATGTTCTATGTTCTTTCAGAAAAAGTCTAAGGTCACGTACCAATGTTGTGGCGATGCCGGCGTT
This sequence comes from Sphyrna mokarran, assembly GCA_024679065.1. Classification (NCBI taxonomy): domain Eukaryota; kingdom Metazoa; phylum Chordata; class Chondrichthyes; order Carcharhiniformes; family Carcharhinidae; genus Sphyrna; species Sphyrna mokarran. Next base: position 16,296,750 of record JAGIQG010000002.1, read on the forward strand.
GGACTGGGGTAAACACATTAAGAGGTCTGACAACACCAGGTTTAAATCCAACCGATTGATTTATTTGAGTTTACTATCAAATAAATCAGTTGGATTTAAACCTGGTGTTGTCAGACCTCTTAATGTGTCGCGTACCAACCCATTTAAGAACAGCTTCTTCTCTGGATTTACCATACATTAAGGTGACCTTTCTCTACACCCTAGATATGATTGCAACACTACATTCCGCAACCTCTCTTTTCCTTCTCCCCTATATACTTTATGAATAGTATGCTTTATCTGTATAGCATCAAGAAATAATACTTTTCACTGTATCCCAATACATATGATAATAATAAATCAATTCAAATCAAATCAAAAACCTGGGTTTCTATGTACACCTGGATCAGTTTCTAAGTACACATAGACAAAGCAAGAAAAGGATACATCAGCTTTATAATGGGGATAAAGTGTACACAAGCAAGGAAATTATGCTAAATCTTTATAAATCATTGGTTCTGCCCCAGCTCGAGTACAGTGGTTAATTTTGCGTAGCCTGCATTAGGGAGGATATCTCAGCTTTCGAGATGGTGTAGGGGTAATCTTACACAGGTCTATAAATAATGAGGTCCATAGATAAGGTCGATAGTTAACATCTTTTCCGAAAGGAAGGAGAGTGCAAAGCCAGAGGGCATAGGTTTAAGGTAAGAGGAAAGAGATACAAAAGGTACAGAGACTTATCGGAACAATACCAGAGATAAGGAATTTCAGTTGGAGAGAGTAGCAAAGCTGGGACTGCCCCCTAAGAAGAAGGTTTAATAGAGTTGTTATGATTTCTGAGGGAAAAAACACTTCTACTGAAGAGCCCTAGTTGCCCTGAGGACATCGAAGAGTCAATTGCCTAATGCTCGTCTTGAGTATTAGTCAATTAAGTTCTTAAAGCAATCTGGCAGTTTTCATGCTCATTTTATCTGGTGGTTGTCCACGTACCACTGAATGTATAATTATAGGAAATCTATGGCACCGAAGGAGTTCATTGACCCATCATACTTGTGCTGGTCAATCTTACTTTCCAGCTTTTGGTATCTACCCCAATAGGTTATGAAACTTCAAGTGTATATACAAATATACAAGTACAGTTGATATAGTGATGAGGGTTTTTGCCTCTACTCCCTTTCAGAGAGTGAATTCCTGGTCCCAATCACCCTCTGATTGAAAATGTTTCACCTCAACTCCCTCTAATCCATCAATCATTTATTTTAAATCTATTTCCTCTGGTTGTTGACCTCCCTTCTAAAGGGATTAGAGGGCTAAGGATAGAGGGGCAGGTAATACTGAGGAAACAGGAGGGGGCTGCAGAAGGACTTGGCCAGGTGAGAAGAGTGGGCAAAAAAAGTGGCAGTTGGAATACAATGTAGAAAAGTTTGACATTATGCACTTTGGAAAGAGGAAGGGAGGCATAAACTATTTTGTAAATGGGAAAAGGCTTGGAAAATCAGAAGCACAAAAAGACTTGGGAGTTATTCAATATTTTTTGAAGGTTAAAGTGCAGGTTCAGTTGGCAGTTAGGAACGTTAGCATGTCTTTAAGACAGAGATTGGTAGGTTCTTGATTAATAAGGGGATCAGGCATTATGGGGAAAAGGCAGGAGAATGGCAGTGAGGAAAGTATCAGCTATGATTAAATGACAGAGCAGACTCAATGGGCCAGGTGGCCTAATATGCTGCTATGCCTTACAGTGTTATGGGCCTCAATATAGGCCACTCATAACTTTATAGAGGTCAACTGATTATTTTATTTGGGTCAAAATCCTGGAACTCCCTCCTTGGTAGCACTGTGTGGGTGCACCACACCTCAGGAAGTGCAGCGGTTCAAGAAGGCAGCTCACCACCACCACCTTCTCCATAGCAACGAAGGATAAGTAATACAAGCTGGCCTAGACAGCAATGCCCACATTTTGTAAATAATTTTTTTTTAAATTTCCAATGATTCCTCTGTTCCAAAGCAAATAACCCTATCCATTCTTTCCTCACAGGTAAAATGCTCCATTCCTGGCAACACTCTCGTAAATCGCCTCTACACCCTCTGCACTGCAATCACATTCTTCCTGTAAAGTATGCAGTACTCTGGCTGTGGTGTTTTATACAGTTATAGCTTACTTACTCCTATATTCAAAGTCATGTCTGATAAAGAAAAACATCCCTTATATCTTCTTCAGCACTGCATCTGCCAGTCCCGCTACCGTCTGGAATCTACAGATATTCACTCCAAGGTCCCTCTGATTATCTGCACTTTTAAAAATTCTTTCATGGATGCAGATCAGCCTTTACTGCCCACCCTTGACTGCTCCTGAGAAAGTGATGGTGAGCCATCTTCTTGAACTGCTGAGGTTCATGTGATGTAGATACACCCAGAGTGCTGTCAGAGATGCATTTTGACCCAGTGATAGTGAAGTACTGGCAATATATTTCCAAGTCAGGATGGTGTGCAGTTTAGAAGGGAACTTCCCGGTGGTACTGTTCTCATGTACCTGCTACCCTTGTCCTTCTAAGTCATAACGGTTGCGGGCTTAGAAGGTACTGTTGAAACTTTGCAATATTCTGCATTATGATGTGCATTTTCTTGCCCTGCTGGGCCGTCCCAAGTTACTTCAAATTGATCATAAAGTACAACTTGGATACATGAATGACAAAATGAGTACTTCAGACAATTTCAGAGGGGTTTTCTCAGTTGCAGACATAATCATAAATCGATCAGCGAGAATTCCTGTACTGCAGAAGAAAGCTATTCGAACCATTGAGTCTTCACCTATTCTCTGACAGAGCATCCTACTCACGCCCTCTCCTCACATATTTACCCAGCTAATCCTCCTAACCTACACACCTCAGGACACAAAGGGGGCAACGTATCATGGCCAATCCACCTAACCTGCGCGTCTTTGGGCTGCAGGAGGAAATTGGGGCAGCCAGAGAAAACTCACGCAGACACAGGGAGAATGTGCAAACTCCACACAGACAGTGATCCAAGGCTGGAATTGAATCCAGGCTCCTGGTGCTGTGAGGCAGCAATGCTAACCACTGTACCACCCCATACTGACTAACGCCAACTCCCTTCAGAATAGCTGCAGCAACAGACAAGACAGCAACTAGTATTGCAATACAACTCAATTAGGTTCAACTTCTCACTGAACAGCACCATACAGTTGCAGGCCATTTATGTTTTAGAAAAATAACACTGCTGGCAAGAATGCCACTCTGCTTGGGATTTGTTTTAATTAAACATTCTTAATTGGCAGATGGTGTTAGAGACAGGATATTAACAATTCCATGCCAATCGAGGCAAAACTGCTCCATCAAGATATTTTGTCTGCCTACATTTTAAAAGTCTTGGCCTTAATCTCAGCTCTCTGAAAGTAACAAAATAAACTTGATACTTTTCTTTAGCTAGACAAAAACATGTTTTGCTGCAGCCCTTGACACTCCCATCTCAACCATGCAATCCAAGGCAAGGCAGAATAACAAGTCAAAATTCTCTGCCAACTTTGGCCGGCTGGAATTTTTTTTAAAAAACCTAGCAAAGTTCTCCAAATTCCTTTCTATCCAGCGAAAGCTCTGCTTTGTTCCAGAAATGAGAAACGTGTGATTATTTGCAGAGTTCAGGGTTAGGGTATCAGAACTAGCTGTTACATACCTTTCTGATCTCTCTTCCATTTCCAGGACTCCCCGAGATCTCTGGACATGGATTTTCAGAGCAGGAAGAACAAAACCATTGCTAGCCTGGCCCTCTGCCTACACTTCCTGGCCAGTTCCCGAGCATGAATGAGAGACTTGTTTATGAACAGACAACTTCATGTCAATGCTTGCAGCTGTTCCCGTTAAGGGAGGCGATGGCTGAGTGGCATTGTTATTCAACTATTAATGCAGAAATTCAACTAACGTCTACGTTCGAATCCCGCCATGGCAGATGTTGGAATTTGAATTCAATAAAAAAAAATCTGGAATCAAGAACATGACTAATGACCATGAAACATTGTCGATTGTCAGAAAACCCATCTGGTTCACTAATGTCCTTTAGGGAAGGAAATCTGCCATCCTTAGCTGGTCTGGACTACACATGACTCCACAGCCGCAGCAATATGGTTGACCCTCAATTGCCTTCCAAGGGCAACTGGGGATGGGCAACAAACACTGGCCAACTAGTGATACCCATCTCCCACAAACCAATAAAAAAAGAGGCATTTCAGGAAGAGGAAGGAGAGGAAAATTTTGCCAGGTGGGACTGGCAACGACCAAATATCCAGAGGACTTCTTAAGGCGCATGGGAAAAGTTGAATACACCATTCAATAACACCGTCTACTAAAGCACTAGTGACCTCACTGGGCCAGACAAGATCAAATGAACTCACCATTAAAATAACCAATTAATTAAATTCTAGCTTTTATATTCAGGGCAGTAGAATCCACAGGGTTAAAAGTCACACTACAAGCAATACAAAGCCCCAGTTAGCCCATATGTAGCACATTGAGTTCACTTCTGGAAGGATGTGGAATGAGCACACTATGGATTCCCCAAAATGATCGCTGGATTTCACAGGTTAAATTGAGAAATGAAATTACATAAAGTAGGGATGTATTAAGAAATAACTTGATTGAAGTTTCTACTGATAGTTTCTCTCTACCTGCCTTATTTCATAGGGAATTTCAGACTAGGAAACAAAGCCTAGTAATTATGGCTAGACCTATTATGAGTGAAATTAGGAAACACTTTCACATGCAGAGTCTTGAAACTCCCTTCCACTAATCGCAGTTGATACTGGGTCAATTCATAGAACCCTTACATTGCAGAAGGAGGCCATTTGGCCCATCAAATTTGCACTGACCACAATCCCAACCAGGTCTTATTCCTGTAACTCCATGCATTTACCTTGGTTAGTTCCCCTGACACTAAGGAGCAATTTAGCATGACCAATCCTCCCAACCTGTGCATCTTTGGATTTATTATTATTAGCTTTCAATCTGATAGATTTTTGTCACCCAAAGGCATTAAGAGATTTGGGGAAAAGGTGGGTACATGGGAATTAATTTGCAGATCAGTCATCATCTCACTGAAAGACAGACAAGTTTGAGACACTCCACGATGTCACAGTAGCTACCACCATTGCCTCACAGCGCCAGGAACCAGGGTTCAATTCCTGGTTTGGGTCACTGTCTGTGTGGAGTTTGCATGTTCTCCCTGTGTCTGCGTGGGTTTCCTCCAGGTGCTCCGGGATCCTCCCACATTCTGAAAGACATGCCGATTAGGTGCATTGACCCAACAGATGCCAGGCTGTGGGGCTTAGGGAAGTTTCACAGTAACTTCATTACAGGGTTAATATAAGCCGTACTTGTGACTAATAAATAAACTTTAACTTTAACAATGTCCTATAACCTTCTATTGATGCCATTTACCCAACATGTACTGAAATTATCACACCCTCACATTGTCTTGCTTTACTTTGAACACTTACCACAAATGCCTATTCGGTAGTTACAACATTTCCCCAGGAAACATTCCTTCCTTCCCTTTATTTAAATAAACTTTCTCCAAACTACTTCTTTTGTGATCTACATGTACATGTAATCTCATGGACTAAGTCAGTAGCACAAAGAGACCTCTGTGCATGCTACTGACATTCTGGATTTGTGTTCATTGACACCATTTGCATATCACAAGTGGGGCAGACTCCAACAAGGGAAGGTTGACCATGGCTACATCCCCTTCCTTCATGGAATAGGAGTCTCTGGAGACAAGACATTATTTGGAAAAGGAGTCAGGGTTGTGGGACTGGATTTGGGAATTAGGAGCTGTAGGCCCTAACTCTGAATAACCAACAGGCCTTATCTTATGCTTCACATCCTGTTCAATCACTCAACGGCAACAGAACACATCCTGAAACATTCAGATGCCGTCCAACAAATCTTTGAAACCACTCGAGCCATCTACAGACCAAAGAGGACTTGTCTGTTGAGGTAGTATGGGCTGAGATTAGAAACAGGAAAGGAGAGGTCACCCTGTTGGGAGTCTTTTATAGACCTCCTAAAAGTTCTCGAGAGGTTGAGGAAAGGATTGCAAAGTCAATTCTGGTCAGGAGTGAAAGTAATAGGGTAATTGCTATGGGGGACTTTAACTTTACTAATATTGATTGGAATAGCTATAGCTCTAGCTCGTTAGAAGGGTCAGTTTTCGTACAAAGTGTGCAGGAAGGTTTTTTGACTCAGTATGTAGATAGGCCAACTAGAGGTGAGGCTACATTGGATTTGGTGCTGGGCAATGAGTCAGACCAGGTGTTAGGCTTGGAAGTTAGTGAACATTTTGGTGATAGTCACCACAATTCGGTTACGTTCACCTTAGTGATGGATAGGGATAGGCATGAAGCTGGGGGCAGTAGTTATAGCTGGGGGAAGGGTAATTATGAGGCCATCAGGAGAGAATTAGGTGCATAGATTGGACTAGGAAACTACAGGGACTGGGAACATCTGGAATGTGGAGCTTATTCAAGGAGCAGCTGCTGCGAGTCCTTGATAAGTATGTCCCTGTCAGGCAAGGATGAAATGGTCGAGTAAGAGAACCTTGGTGTACGAAAAAAGTTGATTTGCTGGTTAAAAGGAAAAAGGAGGCTTATGTCAGAATGAGGCTTGATGGCTCGGTTAGTGCAATGGATAGCTATAGATTAGCCAGGAGGGAGCTAAAGAATGAATTGAGGAGAGCTAAGAGAGGACACGAGAAGACTTTGGCTGATAGGATTAAGGAGAATCCTAAAGCTTTCTTTAGATATGTTAAGAATAGAAGATTGGTTAGGACAAGATTAGGGCCAGTCATAGACAGCAGTGGAAGTTGTGCGTGGAGCCTGAAGAGATTGGAGAGGCACTGAATAAATATTTCTCTTCGGTATTCACGCAGGGTGATGTAAATGTAGTTATGGAGAACACTGAGGTACAGGGTAGCAAGCTGGAAGGTATCGAAGTAGATAGAGAGGATGTGCTAGATATTCTCGAGGGTTTGAAGTTGGATAAGTCCCCTGGGCTGGACGGGATTTACCCTATGATTCTCTGGGAGGCAAGAGAGGAGATTGCAGAGCCTCTGGCTCTGATCTTCAGGTCCTCGTTGGTTACGGGTGTGTTTCCGGAGGACTGGAGGATAGCGAATGTGGTCCCATTGTTTAAGAAGGGGAAGAGAGACCTTCCAAGGAATTATAGGCCAGTGAGTCTTACTTCTGTTGTGGGCAAAGTATTGGAGAGAATTATTAGGGATAGGATTTATAGTTATTTAGAGAGGAATGAATTGATTTGGGATAGTCAGCATGGTTTTGTGAAGGGTAGGTCGTGCCTTACTAACCTCATTGAGTTTTTTGAAAAAGTGACTAAGGAGGTGGATGGGGGTAAGGCGGTTGATGTGGTATATATGGACTTTAGTAAGGCGTTTGATAAAGTGGCCCATGGAAGACTTCGGCAGAAAATGCAGATGTATGGGATAGAGGGTGATTTAGCTAATTGGGTTAGGAATTGGCTAGCATATAGAAGACAGAGGGTGGTGGTTGATGGGAGATATTCATCGTGGAGTTCGGTGACAAGTGGTGTACCTCAGGGGTCTGTTTTGGGGCCCCTGCTGTTTGTAATTTTTTTAAATGATCTGGATGAGGGTATTGAAGGATGGATTAGTAAATTTGCAGATGACACTAAAGTCGGTGGAGTGGTAGATAGTGAAGAGGGTGTTATAGTTTTCAGAGAGACTTGGACAAGTTGCAGAGCTGGGCCGAGAGGTGGCAAATGGAGTTTAATGTGGAAAAGTGTGAGGTAATGCACTATGGCAGAAATAATAAATGTGTAGAGTATAGGGCAGATGGTAGGATTCTTAGTAGTCTAGATGAACAGAGGGATCTTGGTGTGTATGTGCATAGATCCCTGAAAGTAGGCAGTCAAGTCGAGAAGGTTGTTAATAAGGCATATGGAGTCTTAGCTTTTATTGGTAGGGGGATTGAATTTCGGAGCCGCAACGTCATGTTGCAACTGTACAAAACTCTAGTTCGGCCGCACTTGGAGTATTGTGTGCAGTTCTGGTCCCCACATTATAAGAAAGATGTGGAGGCATTGGAGAGGGTACAGAGGAGGTTTACCAGGATGTTGCCTGGTATGGAGGCAGGTCTTATGAAGAGAGGCTGAGGGATTTGAGGTTGTTTTCGTTAGAAAGGAGGCGGCTAAGAGGGGACCTAATCGAAACATATAAGATGATTAGAGGTTTAGATAGGGTGGACAGTGATAGCCTTTTTCCTAGATGGAAAAAGCTAGCACGAGGGGACACAGCTTTAAATTAAGGGGTGATAGTTATAGGACGGATATCAGAGGTATGTTCTTTACCCAAAGGGTGGTTCGGGAGTGGAATGCCCTGCCTGCAGCAGTTGTAGATGCGCCAAGGTTGGTGGCGTTTAAGAGGTTAGTTGATAAGTATATGGAAGAGAAGGGAATGGTTTAGTTTGGAGGGCATTGCTTTTTATATTGGTCGGCGCAACATCGAAGGCCGAAGGGCCTGTTCTGTGCTGTAATGTTCTATGTTCTATGTTCAAAGTCAAATGTGAAAAATTGCTTTCACTCACAGGATATCTACTCTCTTCTGCAGGACGACAGTGCAATCTGTCAACATTGGAGAAAATATTTTAAACAACCTTGAAGCTACAGTTACAGTTAATACCCTCCAGGCTATCCCCCAGTGATAGAATCCATGGGTGAACCATCATCAATGGAAAAGATGCAACAAGCAGTCAAACATATGAGAAACAACAAAGTCTAAAGGCCCAATGACACTCCAGCTGACATCTGCAGATATTAAACTGATAAGAACAGATACTACACTTGATCTTAGCCAAAAAGCCGAGAGGCAAAACAGGAGGACTTCCAATCGCGTCAAAATTCCATGCCCTCATCCGACTGACTTGGGAGGAAGGAGAACCCTCCCAGATTTCAGGATGTTGGGTGGCACGGTGGTTAGCACTGCTGCTTCACAGCTCCAGGCACCTGGGTTCGATTCCCGGCTTGGGTCACTGTCTGTGCGGAGTTTGCACATTCTCCTCGTGTCAGTGTGGGTTTCCTCTGGGTGTCGGTTTCCTCCCACAGTCCAAAGATGTGCAAGTTAGATTAATTGGCCTTGCTAAAATTGCCTCTTAGTGTCCTGAGATGTGTAGGTTAGAGAGATTAGTGGATAAATATGTAGGTAATTTGGGGGTAGGGGCTGGGTAGGATTATGGTCTGTGCAGATTCGATGGGCCAAAGGGCCTCTTTCTGTACTGTACAGAATCTATGTGAGTGCGACAGTCGTAACTGCTTTAAGAAAGGAGATCATGTTGTGCAAATTATTATGGTATTTTCTTTTTATCCACAGCAAGAAAAATCCTGATGCGCTTTTCCCCAATCAACTACTTCTTATGGCTCCCCAGAATCTTCACAGTGTGAGTTTTAGACTTTTCAGAGGATCTGACAACAAGGCTTTTGTTGCCAGGCAAATCGAAGGCAAAATATGGAGAACACCGTCAGATAATCTTCATTGTATTCATCACCCAGACCTAAGTATTTGACTCAGTAAAGCTCAGAGTTGTGAATATTGTGTCCCAAAGATGTGGGCATCCCAGAAACTCGTCACAACGTTGCAGCTGCTTCACAAAGACGTGATTGCAACTGTCTTGAGTGCTTGGTTTGAACCACAGAATCAGAGAATCCCTGCACTTCAGAAGGAGGCCATTCAGCCCATCAAGTTGGCATTGACCACAATACCACCCAGGCCTTATTCCCGTAACCCCAAATATTTACCCTGCTTATTCCCCACACGCTAGCGTCAATGGCCAATCAACCTCACCTGCACATCTTTGGACTGTGGAAGGAAACCAGAGCACCAGAAGAAACCCATGCAGATACGGGGAAAATGTGCGAACAGTGTCCTTAGGCTGGAATTGAATACGGGTCCTTGGCGCTGAGAGGCTGCAGTGCTAACCACTGTGCCACTGTGCCATCCCGAACTGATGCTATCAAACTCCAGACTGGTGTCAAGCAAGGCTGTATGATACCACCTATACTATTTACAGTCTACCTGACAGTGGCTACTCACCTTATCAAAGACCTGCCTTTTGGTGCCAGTATTAAACACTATCCAGATGGAAAGGTCTTTAACCTCAGTTGCCTCTATGCCGAAACAAAATTAACCATTATAGGCACACATGAATAAGTTTGTAGTGTCATTGCCCACTCTACATCAGGTTTGTAAGCTACTCTTGATCTTTTCAAATCTGCGTAGAAGAGACTTGGCCTATCCTTGCAAGAAATTAAAGCAACTCATCACCAGGTCAAGCAAATATTTCACCTCACATATGAATTGATGAAGAGATCCTGAAATATGTTGAGCATTTCACATACCTTGGCAGATACCTTTCTCAAAAGGAGATTGAACACCAGAATAGCTGGGCCAGAACAGCCTTTTATAAACCATGGCACCAAGAATTTTGACAACAAAGATATCTACAAATCAATAAGGGTCTCAATGTTATCATCACAGCAACACTGCAGTGAGACCTGGACTGTGTAATAGTGACAGATAGTACATCAGAAAAATTCCATCAGCAATGCTTCTGATGGATCTTCCAGATTCAACAGGAAGACCATTGAGCAAACATTACTGCTCTTCTTGAAGCCGATTCCACCAGCATTCAGCAAACTTCTGAAAACTTTGAAAGACTGAACTGTGTGTCCCAATGTCCGTAAAGCATCTCCCTCGCCAAGTCCTTTTTTCCTAACTCTCAAACGGCCAGCATTCCAAAGGGAGGAGAAAGAAAATGGTTCAAAGACACGCAAACTCCCCTTGAAGCACAGCAGCATTAGTATTAATAATTGGGAGGAGCTTGCTATCGACTAAATGATATCAACTTGATCATCAAGCGGCATTATTCCTTCAGTCACAGTGTCTTAATGATGAGTGGTGACAGAGAGAGAAAGGAAAGGAAGCAAATCCTGCACTTTAGATCCCACTATCCTCTGGCCCTCCTTCTGCCTGTCCCATCATAGAGACCCATGGCAGAAAATTACAACCCGATTAGACATCATTGAGGGACATGTAGCAATCTGAACCTTGTTCGTTTCTCTTTCTCTTCCATGTGTCATAGGAAGAGCAACCGTGCTCCAGGGAAGTTAATTAAGCAAACAGGTCTCATATAGTCAATGTCACTCATCTTAATAACAACTATCACTTCCCCTCCCCATCACCCACCCACCCGCTATCCCCCCCACCCCCCTGAGGGATACAGGAATGGGCACTGGGAGATAGAAAGAGCATGTCCAAGTGGTGACGGCAGAGGACAGCCTCCTCATGCCAATCCTTGGTTGACAAATCCATACAGCCGGGGTTTAAGATGCTCTCCAAGCCTCAAAAATTGCTGCGACCACTCGAGGTTGTGCTCAGTGACTTTGACAGAGTGCGTAGGTGTTCCCTACCTGTATTGGTGCTGAGTCAAAAGACGGAGTCACAACACTGTAGTTCACAGTGGAGTTCATGACAGCCCCAGCAATACAGGGGAACCTTGCAATACAGGGGATTTGATCAATTGGGCCCTTGGGCTGACGAACGGAAGATGGAGTTTAATTTAGACAAATGCGAGGGTGGTGCAGTTTGATAGATTGAACTAGGGCAGGACTTACTCAATTAATAATAATGGAATACTGTGTGCACTTCTGATCATTTTATTATAAAAAGGATATTATTAAACTAGAAAGAGTGCAGAAAAAAATTTACTGGGTTGCTACCGGGACTTGATGGATTGAGTTATAAGAAGAGGCTGAATAGACTGGGAGTTTTCTCTCTGGAGCTTAGGAGGCTGAGGGGTGACCTTATGAAGGTCTATGAAATAATGAGGGACATAGATAAGGTGGAAAGTCAATATCTTTTCCCAAAGGTAGGGGAGTCTAAAACTAGAGGGCATAGTTTAAGGTGAGAGGGGAGAGATACAAAAGTTCCAGAGGAGCAATTTTTTCATACAGAACACAGAACATAGAATATTACAACGCAGTACAGACCCTTCAACACTCGATGTTGCGCCAACCATTGGAACCAATCTAATGACTCCCTAACCTAAACTATTCCAATCTTATCCATATGTCTATCCAATGACCATTTGAACGCCCTTAAAGTTGGCGAGTCCACAACTGCTGCAGGCAGGACATTCCACGCCCTTACTACCCTCTGAGTAAAGAACCTATCTCTGACATCCGTCCTATATTTATCACCCCTCAATTTAAAGCTATATCTCCTCGTACAGAAGGTGGTGAGTGTCTGGAAAAGCTGCCAGAGGTAATAGTAGAGGCGGATACAATTTTATTTTTTAAAAAGTCTTTAGATAGTTACCTCAGTATGATAGGTATGGAAGGATATGGGCCAAATGCAGCAATTGGGATTAGCTTAGGGAATTTAAACAAAAGCGGTGTGGACAAGCTGGACCGAAAGGCCTGTTTCCATGCTGTAAACCTCTATGACTCTATGAAACAGTAAAGGCATTAAGCCTGTTTGTTGGAAGGTTTCCCAAAAATTAATCATAAAGGGCCTTGGTTCCAATGTGTAACAAGCTCATGAGTTCTGGGTCACTTTAGGGATTTCTTGCAAAATCTGAATGATAAGAACTCATCAAATTGTCTTTGCTATCATTAGATGTGTTGTTACTCAGCAACAGTGAGGTTGCAAGAGCATTAATGATAATGCTGTCTGGCAGGATGGCAGACTGATTAGCACTGCTGCCTCAAGGAGCTGGGAACCCGGGTTCGCTTCTCAGCTTGGGTCACTTTAGGGATTTCTTGCAAAGTCTGAATGATAAGAGCCCACCTCATACTGCTGACCACGCATGTTTCAGCCTGGTCATCTCAGGACTCAACTCAGATGGGTGGGGTCATTTCTTGGGGACATGAGTAGGCCTTTCACTCCCTTGTCCCATCCTGCATTCAATTAGATGCAAGGTGGCCTGTGCCTTAACTTTTTAATCATCTGCCTCCTACGACCTCGGTTCCTGTACAAACCATCAGAACCGGAGGTAGCTGTGAACTGGTTAATGTGCTGATGTTATACCTAATTTCAGAGAGTAAGTCTGTGACAAACAGGAAGCCAGGATTGACCCAGCTTTGCTAAACCACTAAAAGCAATTGCACATCTGAAAATCCAGCTTGCACTCTCACCTTGTGGTTTGTATGGTTGTCCATCAATTCTCAAATTTATGTCAAGCTGTAAAAACCAGTGTTCGATGTCTGTTATTTGGTTTTGCAGCAATGCTCTGTTGCAAGCAGCGCTGTAATTTTCCAGACAGGAAACAAGAGATAGAGACCACACCCGACACATTCTTGTGCAAAGTGCCGCAATTCCATTCAGCTTAAAAAATGTTAATTGCTTGCTTCCCAACTAAAACCGCATAGCATTGCTCTTCTTCTGAAGCAAAATTACTTCCCCTTTAATTTCCGCGACATTTTATACATTTTACCGCACTCACTGTTCAGCACGGTTTCAGACAAAACACCACATTCAAATTGCAAAACTCAAAGCCTGAATCCACAATGTCTATTGGTATTCAAGGCCGGGTAATGATCAGGTTTAGTAATGAAGCGAGGCTGGGGCGATATGGCCTCTCCGTGCAGTGTTCTCTCTCTCTGAGGGTCAGGCCCAAACACTGGTGATATGGATTGGAGGGAGGAAAGAGAAAGACCTGTGTGTGGATGCGCGTGCATGGGTGTAAGTGCATGCAAAAACAGAAAATAGGAGCAGGAGCTCGCGATTCAGTCCCTCAAGGCTACTCTGCTGTTCAGTATGATCATGGTTGACCCTCTATCTCAATACCATACTCCAATGCTTTCCCCTTGTCGATTGACACCATTAGCATTTAGAAATATATTGGTTTTACTCTTGAATATATTCAGTGACTTCACACTCACAGACTTCCAGAGTAAAGAATTCCACACGTTCACCAAATGCACTTTACCTAAGAAATACTTATGAACATGCCTCCCAATTTTGTAAAAGTGGTTTTGCCAAGTGCTAAGGACTATTCTGGGCTTGCACCCAACACTCAGCAGGAACTATAGGTGGCACAGTGGCTAGCACTGCTGCCTCACTGCACCACAGACCCTGATTTGATTCCTGGCATGGGTTACTGTTTCTATGGAGTTTGCAAGTTCTCCCAGTGTCTGCATGGGTTTCCTCCAGGTGCCCCGGTTTCCTCCCACAGTCCAAAGGTGTGGGGGCTAGGTTGGTTGGCTATCTGGAAATGACCCTGGTGTCAGGGAGACTAGCAGGGTAAAGATGTGGGGTTAGGTAATAGGGTCTGGGTGGGATTGTTGTTGGTGCAGGCTTGATGGGCCAAATGGCTTCCTTCGGCACTGTAGATTTTACGATTCTGTCTCAACTTACTTGCACATGACCGTGCCATAATACAATGCAGCAACGTAGTTGCTTGAAAAAAGAGATGAAAGATGTTGCATTCAAATAACAGTTAGCCATATGTTCAGTTTATTCACACAGGGAACCCAGCAGCATGTGTGAAATCAACTTCAAACTATCAGCATTACGAAGACAGCAAAAAGATTGTTCTGAAAGAAACCGTACAATCCCACATTCTCCACCCTGGTGGGGAATGGACAATTACCACGGCAACCAAATATGGCCAGAACGGTGAAGCTGGGATTGTTGTCCAAAGAGCAGTGAGGTTTAATGAGTGATTCAGAGAAGCATTCAAACTATGCAGGATTTTGATTGAACAAATAAAGAAAAACTCTTTGCACTGACTAGGGGGGTGGGGGGCTACCATTTAAGATAACTAGCATAAGATCTAGTGGGGTGGCGGGGGTGGCAGTGGGAAGCAATTACTCAGTGAGGTGCTTTGTCCTGGAATGCACTGCTTGCAAGAATGGCAGAAGCAGATTCAGCAGTTTTGTAAAAAGTCCTTTCATTAGACATGAGTGTGGCTAGCAATGCTGGCGTTCAATGCCCATCCATAATTGCCCTTCAGATGATGGTAGTGAGCCACCTTCTTGAACCACTGCAGTCCATGTGGTGTAGGTAGACCTACAGTGCTGTCAGGGAAGGAGTTCCAGGATTTTAACCCAGTGACAGTGAAGGAACGGCGATGCTTTTTCAAGTCAGGATGATGAGTGATTTGGAAGGGAATGTCTAGGTGATGGTGTTCCCAGGTGTCTGCTGCCCCTGTCCTTCTAGATGGTAGAGATGGCAGGTTTGGAAAGTGCTGTCGAAGGAGTCTTGGTGAGTTCCTGCAGTGCGACTTGTAGATGTGGTGAAGGGAATGAACGTTTGTGGAAGGGATGCCAGACATGCGTGCTGCTTTGCCCTGGATAGTGTCAAGCTGCTTGAGCGTTGTTGGAGCTGCATCCATCCAAGTACATGGAGAGTTATTTTAAATCAAAATTATAAAAATTTGGTAAATACATTGCAAGGAAAACATCTGAAGGTCTCTGAGGAAAGAGCAGATAAATTGCACTCATTGATTAGCTCCATAAAGAGCCAGTGCATCACAATGGAACAAATGATTTCCTCTACGATGTGTAAGAATATTAAAAATAGCACAGTATAGATCTTATGATTGGTTAAGTGTATTCTATCACTTAGTACAATCATGGCTAATCCACTCCAACTCACTTTTCCTGCCCTGCTCCCCTATCCCTTAATTCCCATAGAGATTAAAAAACCCATGCATTACAGCCTTGAGTATACTCAGTCCATGTTAGATAGTTCCAGAGATTCACAACCTTTGAGTGAAGAAATTTCTCCCCATCTCAGCACTAAATAACCCACCCCTTATCCTTAAGACTGTGCCTCAGTGTTTGATGTTTCCCAGCAAGGGGAAACAACTTCTTCGTGTCTACCCTGTCAATCCCTTACAAACTGTTATTGCTTCAATAAGATCATCTCTTATTTTTCTAAACTCCAGAGAATATCGGGATCATAGAACTTAACAAAGCAGAAAGAGGCCCTTCGGCCCATCAAGTCTGCACCAATCACAAACCCACCAGGACCTACTCCCATTTCCCTACATATTTTACCCACTAATCCCTAACCTATACCTCTCAGGGCACTAAGCGACAATTTTAACATGGCTAATCCGCCTAACCTGCATATCTTTTGGACTGTGGGAGGAAACTGGAGCACCTGGAGGAAACCCACACAGACACAAGGAGAATGTGCAAACTCCACGCAGACAGTGACCCAAGCCGGGAATCAAACCCAGGTCCCTGAAGCTGTGAAGCCGCAGTGCTAACCACTGTGCTACCGTGCCGCCCAATTCAATTTACCCAGCCTCTCATCATAGGACAATCCTCTCATCTCAGAGAGGATCTGGAAAATCTTTACTGTACCACCTCCAAAGCAAGTGTGATTTTATGGAATGTGACAGGAGGTTATAGCCAAAAAAACTGACAATGGACATGTGCCAATTGCAGAGAGAGAGAAAGGGTGTGTGTGTGTATTAGAATGGATGTGTGAGAGAGAGAGAGAGATGTGTAAGAGAGAATATGTGTGAGAGAGTATTATGTGAGAGACAGAATGTTTGTGAGTGCGTAAGAGAGACAGAGTGGATGTGTGTGTGAGAGAAAGAGTTTGTATGAGAGAGGGAGAATGTGTTTGAGACATTGTGTTTTGAGAGAGAGAAAAAGACAGCATATGTGAGAGTATGCTTATCTGTGTGTGTGTGTGTGTGTGTGTGTGAGTGTGTGTGTGAGTGCGTGTGAGAGAAAGCACATGTGAGAGTGTTTGAGTGAATGTGTGTGCGCGTGAGAGATAGTGTGTGTGTGTGAGAGAGAGAGGAGAGAGTGTGTGTGAGAGACAGCACATGTGAAAGTGTGTTTGTGAGTAAGAGTAAGAGTGAGTAAGAGTGTGTACGAGAGACGGAGTTAGTGTGCATATATGAAAGAAGTAGAAAGATATGTGTGTCAGAGTGAGCACGTGTGAGAGGTGGAGTAAATCTGTCAGAGTGAGCGAGTGAGAGGTAGTGAGGGTGTGTGTATGTGTGTGTGCATGTGTGAGTGTGAGTGTGAGAGAGAGGGAGTATGCATGTCTGAGAGAGGGAGTGTGCGCGCGTGTGTGTGTGTGTGTGTGTGAGAGAGAGAGTTTTTGTGAAAGTAGTGAGTGTGTGTGTATGTGTGTGTGTGTGTGTGTGTGTGTATGTGGGTGAATGTGTGTACGTATGTTGAGTGAAGGAGTGCGTGTATATGTGGGTGGGTGGGTGTGTGTGTGTGTGTGTGTTGAGGGAGGGAGTGTGTGTGTTGAGTGAGGGAGTGTGTGTGTTTGTGAGTGAGTGTGTGTATGTGTGTGTGTGAGTGTGAGAGAGTGTGTATGAGAGGACGTGGTATGTGTGAGAAAGAGAGAGAGAGAGATTGACAGACTCTCATTACCCATTTTCCGCTAACAATGCTCTTACCTTTTCTGGATCTGGAGAAAAGCTTCATTGAGACAGGCGAGGTAGAGGTGGAACTGCCAGAGGAATCCTTGGAGGTGGAGCGGAAGATACCACTGAAGCTCATTCGTCGGGGAGACCTTGGCGAAGAGTCTTGGGGAAAAGGGAAGACAGTTTTTGGAGATCCAGGGCTTTGTTTTACCCTCACTGGAGCAGAGACAGGGCTGGACGGTCGGTTGTAGAAATTCCGGGAGAAGAATCCTTTGGAAGGGCTGCCGCTGGAATGGGAACTGTCTTCTCCCTGTTGGTAGGAGCAGAAATCAGGTTTTGGAACAGAAAGGGTAGCACTAATCATCAAAGAGAAAGCATTCTGATACATGCTTACTTTAACCATGCACTTTCGAAGGACAATGGATTCACAAAGAACAAGATGCAACAACAAATTCTCAGCCCAACCCATAAATAGATTACAGCTGACCAAACAGCCACTGATTCTGCAAAAATCGTAAGAACTACCAAATGAAAAAAAACATGCAAACAGATAAGATAATTGTAACAATTATGGTGTGGCAGAATAAAACATAAAACTTTCATGATTTCTTAATGGACTGGTATTCTCCTGGGAGGTCAGGGCTTTCTGCAGCTCCAACAAAAGATATAGAGCAGAAGGAGGCCATTCGGCCCATCATGCCTTTACCAGCCCATTGAAAGAGCAACCCAATTAGTTCCACTATTCTGCTCCTTTTACATGCGGCACAGTGGTTGGCACTGCTGCTTCACATTGCCAGAGACCTGGGTTCAGTTCCCAGCTTGCATCATTGTCTGTGTGGGGACTGCACATTCTCTCCGTATCTCCATGGGTTTCCTCAGGGTGCTCCAATTTCTTCCAACACGTCAAAAGACGTGTTGATTAGACGCATAAGCCGTACTAAATTCTCCCTCAATGTACCAGAGCAAGGGGATGAAGTAGAAAGGATCAACAGCTTCAGGTTTTTTAGATATCCAGATCACCAACGTGGTCCCCACCATGGTCTCCCTATACCTATGCAATAGTTAAGAAAGCTCACCAATGCCTCTACTTTCTCAGAAAATAAGGAAATTTGGCATGTCAGCTAGATTCTCACCAACTTCTCCAGATGCACCATAGAAAGCATTCTTTCTGGTTGTATCACAGCTTAGTATGGCTCCTATTCTGCCCAAGACACTACAAACTATAAAAAGTCATGAACGTAGCCCAATCCATTATGCGAACCAGCCTCCCATCCACTGACTCTGTCTACATTTCCTGCCGCCTCGGCAAAGCAGCCAGCACAATGAAGGATCCTGTGCATCTCAGACATTCTCTCTTCCACATTCCTCCGTTAGGAAAAGGACACAAAAGTCTGAGCTCATGTACCAACTGACTCAAGAACAGCTTCTTCCCTACTGCTGTCAGACTTTTGAATGGACTTACCTTGCATTAAGTTGATCTTTCTCTACATTCTAGCTATGACTGTAACACTACATTCTGCACTCTTATTTCCTTCCCTATGTACGGTATGTTTTGTCTGTATAACACACAAGAAACAATACTTTTCACTGTATGTTAATACATGTGACAATAATAAAACAAAGCAAATCAAAATCAAAGAACAGACGCTGGAGTGTGATGATTAAGGGATTTTCACAGTAACTTCATTACAGTATTAATGTAAGCCTACTTGTGAAACTAACGAATGAACTTTAAACTAGGCCCTGACTTCAACTATTTTGAAGACAGTTAAGCATCTTGTGTACTCTTCAATGGATCCATTTTAGTCAATAACGTGTCCTCATATTAATAAAGGAGTCCACATTTTTATACTCAGTAAAACAAAAGTTACAAAAGTTTCAGCAGGAAATTCAGGAGAAACTTCGTAACCCAGAAAGTAGTCAGAACGTGGAACTCACTTCCATAAGAAATAGTTGAAGAAAATGGCTTCATGCATTTGAGGTGAAGCCTAAGAGAGAAATCTATAGAGAGGTATATTGATGCGGTTAGGTGGCATATGGTGAGAAGCAGTTTGTGTGAAATATCTGCAAGAATTCTACCCACCACGGGAATCGGAGTGACGAGAGACCACCAATTAGAAGGGCCATTGATTTGGACAGGATTTTCTGGTGTTGGGTGAAGCGAGGCCATAAAATCCCACCCATAGATACCAGAGCAGCCCCTTCCTGAGCCATGAACATTTTGTCATACTCTGCCAATATTGGATGGTGCAATCCAAGCTCATGGTCCTCTTAGGCAAGAAATGGGATAAATATCTGAAGCAGTCTAAAGTAGATACCAAGACTGAAGTGCTAATCATGCTGCATTACTGATCTAAAGTAGGATGCCAGTCACAATTTGCCGAAGCTCTCTATGGCACTGGTAAAGGAAGGAATAATTTCTGCGCCTGATCATCATCTCATTGAAGGCCGTAAGTGCTCAGAGGTCTGTGATTTGGCTTACGTCAAGCACAGTGGACAGTGGTTAGTGTTGCTGCCTCACAGCTCCAGGGAACTGGGTTCGATTCCCACCTTGGGTCATTGTCTGTGTGGAGTTTGCACGCTCCCCCCTCCGTGTCTGAATGAGTTTCCTACCACAGCTCAAACATATGCAGGTTAGGTTGATTGGCCATGCTAAAGTGTCCCTGGATGCATAAGTTAGAAGGATTAGCGGGGTAAATATGTGGGGATATAACTCGATGGGCTGAATGGCCTCCTTCTGCACTGTAGGGATTCTATTCTATGAGGGGATACCAAATTAAAACAGGTTTAGATTTCAATGCAAATGAATTTCAGATAACACACATATAGACAACTTCAAAGATGCGGTTGGAAGCTAAATACACAGTGATCACAAAAAAGAAAGTCTCAGCTGGAAATCAGGCTGGTAGAAAAATATTTTGTCAAAATACTGAGTGAAGATTCACCTTCATCGCCATTTCACATAAAAAGAAGTGTTTTTCTCCTTGCCTCGTTCAGCTGTGAGCTCAGTGGGTAGCACTCTCACTTCTGAGTCAGATGATTACAGGTTTAATTCCCGCTCCAAAAGTGTCAGCACCTAATCAAGGCTGCGGCTTTGGTTCTGGTTAAGACATTAAAAACCAAGGTCCTACCTGATCTCTCAGGTGGACATAAAAGATCCCAAAGCCACTATTTCAAAGAACAGTGGGAAAGTTCTCTGGGTGTCACAGCCAAATTCATTCCTCAGCC
This sequence comes from Sphyrna mokarran, assembly GCA_024679065.1. Taxonomy (NCBI): domain Eukaryota; kingdom Metazoa; phylum Chordata; class Chondrichthyes; order Carcharhiniformes; family Carcharhinidae; genus Sphyrna; species Sphyrna mokarran. Next base: position 16,317,397 of record JAGIQG010000002.1, read on the forward strand.
AATTAAAAAAGCGTTATCTGGCCATTACAGGGATTTTACCGGGACGGGAAGGCTTGAATTATAAGGAGAGGCTGGTAGGTTGGGACTTTTTTCCCTGGAGTGAAGGAGGATGTGAGGTGATCTTATTGAGGTTTATAAAATCATGAGGGGCGTAGGTAAGATGAATAGCCAAAGTCTTTTCCCCAGGGTAGGGGGGGGAGTCCAAAACTAGAAATTCTAGGTTTAAGGTGAGAGGGGAAAGATTTAAAAGGGACTTAAGGGGCAATTTTTCACACAAAGGATGGGTGGGTATATGGAAATGAACTGCCAGAGGAGGTGGGTATAATTATAACATTTAAAAGACATTCGGACAGATACATGGATAGAAAAGGTTTAGAGGGAAATGAGCCAAATACTGACTCATTCAGTTGAGGCAACTTGCTTAACAAGGAAGAGTTAGGCTGAAGGGCCTATTTCCCGCTGTATATCTCTATGACTCTATCTCACAGCTCTGCGGAAATTAGCTGCTGCAATTTCATACAATATAGCCAATTTTGAAGTGTTGTAAGTGTTTAAAAAGGTGCAATATAAATTCAGGTTATTTCTTTTAAACTGCAGCGGCTGACGTATCTGCAAGGTGTAGGCACTGCAGGGGGGCCGAATGAGAGCCAACCAAGACTGGAGTCACATGTAGGCCAGAATTCTGAAACTGAGCTGATGGATATTTGCTCATTTCATTCGAGTCAGGGGCCTATCATTTGCTTTTTATTAACAAGCTTGTTTCTGCTTGTGTGAGGCAAACCATCTTTCCCTCCCAAGCCAGAATTCTATTTCGACCTGCCCGATTGCTTTGTATCCAGTTCTGTGTCCAGGACCCAGTTAGCACTGCTGCCTCACAGTGGCAGGGATCCAGGTTGAACTCCAGCCTCGGGTGACTGTTTTTGCGAAGTTTGCACATTCTCCCCGTATCTGAGTGGGTTTCCTCTGAGTGCTCCGGTTTTCTCCCACAGTCCAAAGATGTGCGGGTTAGGTTGATCAGTCATACTAAATTGCCCCTTAGTGTCAGAGGAATTAACAGGGTAAATATGTGGGGTTATGGGGATAGGGCCTGGGTGGGATTATGGTTGGAGCTGACTCAATAGACTGAATGGCTTCTCCTGCGCTGTAGGGACTCTATGAGTCTATGACCCAGAGCGAAGTACATCTTTACCTGCCCCTGAAATGTGAATCAGTGTTTATCCTACCACCTTCAACTCAGAAGGGGGTAGAATAAACACACCTGACTCGATAACAGTTTCTGCTCCAACACTTCAGTTTGGTGGTTTAAACAGTAAATACCTACTGTGAAACAGCAAAAGAAAACATAAGAAGAGTCACTAAACCATCCAGAGATGTGACACGAAAATAATAGTTGTTTCTGCTGCTTCAAACTGCAGCAGGAACCAGGCCAAATACAACAGCCCCCAATATTAACTTTTCGTTTGGAATTTTGTGCCCTCCTTTGTCCCTCCTTTCTTTGCCCACTTAGCTGAGTTTTTTCCATGGTTTCCCTCCATCCACTATCCCCACGCCCCCACCCCAAACCTGATGCTTCTTTAGTCTCTTTCCTATCTCCCCTCATGCCTTCTCCGTGCTAATCTTGTCCATTTGCCATCTCCTGAACCCTCAACCTTATTCTCAATAAGCTGCTGGGCACCCAACGTCTTCTCCAGACCCTCATGCTTGCCGATAAATGGTTTCCTCTCCTCAACTACTTTCCTCGCTTTCCTCTTTCTGTTGAAATCTGCTGCCCTGACCCTTCAACTTCCCTCAAAAAAACCTACTCTGGAACACTCTCGTCCTTGCAACTTACCACCCATTCTTCAATCTCTATTTCATAGAAACATAGAACAGTACAGCACAGTATGGGCCCTTCAGCCCTCGATGTTGTGCCAAGCTCTGTCTGATACCAAGATCAAGCCATCCCACTCCCTATCATTCTTTACAAAGTTCTTCAAAATGTTCTTGGCTCCCAAATCTCCACCCGACCTTTCCTCTAATTTTGTATATTTAGCTCTCCAATTGGATTTCCATCCTTGCTCATCAAAGTCCCAAATGACATCCTCCATGACTGTGATTGAGATGTGCCATCGCTCTTCAACATGTCCACAGCCTTTGACACAGCTGAGTGTGCCTCCAAGTCCTTTGCTCTGTGGTCCAGCTGAGTCAGATTCTCCCCTCTTGGTTCCACTTTTACCTATCATTTGTAGCCAGAGAACCTCCTCCAATAGTTTTCTTCTCACCCTCAAGCAACTGATCTTTCTATATATTTAAAGTTTATTTATTAGTCACATTTAGGCTTACATTAACATTGCAATGAATTTACTGTGAAAATCCCCTAGTTGCCATACTCCAGCACCTGTTCAGGTACAGTGAGAGAGAATTTAGCATGGCCAATTTACCTACCCTGCACATCTTTGGATTGAGAGGAAACCGGACTACACAAAGGAAATCCACGTAGACACGGGAAGAATATGCAAACTCCACACAGACAGCGACCCAAGCCAGGAATTAAACCCGGATCCCTGATGCTGTGAGGCAGCAATGCTAATCACTGTGCCATCCCTTTTTTCCCCTTCAAGTATTTATCCAATTACTTTTTGAACACTATCGATATTCACACAACATGAGGGAATGAGTGCATTCCAAATCCTCATCACACTTTCCGTAAAAGCTTTTCCTCAGGTACATAGCTTCTGGTTCTTTCGCCAATCAACTTAAGCAAGTTAAATCAGGACTATCTGATTCTTCAGCCATTGGGAAACAGCTTCTATTTATTCCACCTAAATCCTTCAAAAATTTAAACACTTTCATCAAATTCCCTCAGGTTTCTTTGTTCTTAGGAGAACATTCCCAGCTTCTCTGGAATCCCTCATCTCCGGTTCCATTCTAATAAATTTCTTTTGGACCCTTGACAAAATCCTCCCATCTTTCTGGTGTCCTGGATTGAGAACCATGGTCATAATTGGGTTTTATACGGGTTGAACATAACTTCTTCACTTTTGTACTCGATTTCCAAAGCCCATCAAAAGCTCAGGTTTCAGTATGATACATTTTGCAGCCATGGCTCTGTCAAACAATTGCGCACAATTTGGGTCATTTATATTATGCAGCCTGTTCTGTTTTTTTGAACCTGGTTCTATACAATATCCATTCAGCAACATCCAACAGGCTGGAATCTCAAGCACCACAGACAATAATCCCACATACAATCTTGAACTCTTAGTAATATATTCAACTGATGTACGATTCCTAGTCTCAGAAACATGTAAACGAGGAGGAGTAGATCATTTGGCCTTTCAACTTTGCTCTGCCATTCAATAAGATCATGGCTGATCTGATTATAACCTGAACTCCACATTCCTGCCCATCCCCAATAACATTTCACCCCTTGCTTCTCACGAATCTATCTACTACTGCCTTAAAAATATTCAAAGACATTGCTTCCATTGCCTTTTGAGGAAGAGAGTTCCAAAGGCACTCAACGTTCAGAAAGATTTCTCCTCATTTCTGTGCTAAATTGGTGACACCTTATTTTTAAATAGTTGCCCCTTGAATGAACCCATTCTTTTCCCCCTCAAACTGAATGCAAAACGGAATCATATTATGATCATTGCTACCTATGAGATAACTAATTAATCCTATATCATCAGTGGCAGAAAATGCTATTCCATAAAAAACTAGCCCAAAAACATATGAATTCCTGTTGACATTCAGAAACTTGGGTTTGCTTATACAAGGAATATAAAAAGTTAGCATGCAGATGCAGCAAGCAATTAGGAAGGCAAATGAAATGTTGACCTTTTTTGTAAAGGGGCTTGAAGTAAAGGAATAAAAACATCTTGCTACAATTGGGCTCAATTTTGGTGAGACCACACCTGAAACATTGCATTTAATTGTGGGCTCTATTTTTAAGGAAGGATATCCTGATTGGGTAAAACATTGGCATCAATACATCGAGTGCGTTAAATGATTCCTTAGAGCCAATGGAATAGGGTGGGAGAAGAAACAGCAGATTACTCTGTTGTCAGTATGCAAAGCCCAAATGTACAACCTCATTCAGAACTTAACTTCCCCTGAAATCCCCGATACGAAACCGTTTGAACAGCCTTTTGGCGTCATTAGTAAGACAGCACTTAATCCCAATTTATCTATAATCATGCAATGATTATAGATTATCATTTAAACTCAACAAGCAGGGACCCAGGAGAGTCTATCACAGAGTTTGAAGCCAGATTGAGACAGCTGGCTAAACAGAGCAATTTTGGAAACACGCTGCAAGATATCCTCAGAGACAATCTAGACTGTGGGGTGAACAATTTGTCCATACAGAAATGCTGTTGGCTGAAATGGATGTCACATTTGCCAAAGCTATGGAGATTGCACAGGTTATACAGAGTGCTGAGACTGGTCCTTTGGAACAGTGCAAGGTGAATAGCCTTGGGGAGGGGCCTCTTTGGCACCAAAGATGAAGGCACGGAGGACTGCGCAGGCTGGAGCAGTGAGCAAGAGCGGGGACAAAGGAACGGGTAACTGGGTCAGTCGACCCAGAAAGTGGATGAATGTTACCAGCGCAGGGGAGAACACCATCAAGAAGTATTAATAGTACAATGTGTTCTGAATGCAACCACGGATTTTACAGAATAGACACTGAGGTTGTTTTCATTGGTTGGGGAATCTAAAACATGGGGCACCGTCCCAGGATAAGGCTAAGGCAGATAACTATTTAGTCTTTCAGGGAATCAAGAGACATGGGGAATGGGTGGAAATGAAATGAAAGTCGAACAATTGTGGGATGAGAGTCAAAGATAATGCATGATTATATTGAATGGGCGAGCAGGCCTGATGGGCAGGATGGTCTTCTGCTCATGTTCAAAGTGGGAAAGCTACTGATTTTGAACAATGAAAAAATCCCTTCTGTAGTCAACCTAGGACCAGAAGTTTCCCGTCCTGCCAGCCACGGGAATTGTAGCAGGTGCTAGCAGACCATGTAAAGATCCGTTGACCTCGGGCAGGATTTTGGGGTAAGCGTGGCCAAAAAATCCTACCCTATGCCGGAATTTTACTGGCACGCAGTCTCACAGAACGGCATTTGCTGTAGGCCATGGGCAGGATCTTACGAACCTCGGGCAGGCCGAGGTGGTAAAATCCCGCCCTCGATCGCCACTCTGTCACAGATAGTTAAAGACTCAGAAGGACATTGATGGTATCCGGCTGGAATTTATGCTTTTGCACTTACTGCATTTAAAGAAGTATAGTGCAACAATTAAAGTGACTGATGGGCACGGCGTGAACACATCAGCAGCTATTTTAAACAGGAGAAGGCTGAGCAATATATTTCTGACAGCTCCTACAGTTCTGGCCTCTCCACCCAATAAAAAAATGACACAAGTACTGGAGAAAGTGCCAAAAAGATTTACAAGGGTATTGAGAGATCATCGCAATCGGGAAAGATTTAACAGGTTGGGCGTTTTCTTCTTCAAAAGGAGAAGACATAGAGGTGACCTAATAGAAAACCGTAAATGGATTGGACTGCATAGCATGCAGAGAATGTTTCCATTTGGAGGAGAATATGAAACTAGGAGCAATGAATACAAAGTCATGGCCAATGAATCCAATTGGGAAGGGAAGCGAAATGTCTTTTATTCACAGAGTAGCTCAAGTGTGGAACCTGTTACCACAAGAAATAATTCAGGCAAATAACTTAGATGCTTTCAAAAAAAAATGGATTGCCAGCTGCATTCCCAGAAAAGAGAATAGCTAAGGTGGAGTAGTGAGATTGGGAAAGGATTTCTCTGCAGTATTAAACATTACGCAGTAGATGCCGGCGTTGGACTGGGGTAAACACAGTAAGAAATCTCACAACAGCAGGTTAAAGTCCAACAGGTTTATTTGGTCGCAAAAACTACTAGCTTTTGGAGCACTGCCCCTTTGTCAAGTGAGTTCGGTGAATTTTGTGGACTCCCACTCACCTGATGAAGAGACAGTGCTCTGAAAGCTGGCGGCTTTTGCGACCAAATAAACCTGCTGGACTTTAATCTGGTGTTGTGAGATTTTTTGCTATATTAAACATTAGCAGAGACTCTTTGGGTCAAATGGCCTGTTTCTATGCTCAATACTCAATGTAGATCAGCCTTGTTTATTAAGCAAAATGAAAATGGCTCTCTGTAATTGTCCTTCCAATTGAACCCTGGTTTTCAAATAAACATCAAAGAGGAACAGTGAAAGCAATTCAAGGAATATACACTTTTCTGAAAAAAAATTTTGAAATTATTTGAAATGCAACTCATATCCTTCTGCTTTTAAAAAACAATCTGTGATGTGGAAGACAACCTAAATGTTTGGCAGTACAGCTGTACATTTACACCAATAGCTCTGTATATAGGTAAGTTACAGGGAGACAGTAGTACTAGATTCAGGGTAATACTCCATGGACTCAGGTTCGAATCCCGCCACAGCAGATGGTGGAATTAGAATTCAATAAAAATATTTTTAGATGTCGCCATGGGGTTACCATGATGACATCTAAGGAAGCTGGGCATTTTTATTCAAATCTGTTGGAATATGAGGGTGCAGGAGAAGCTTCTGTGAGTCCGGTGATGACTCCTGATAATAAGGAAAGTCTCTATGAGCTGCTCTATCCAAGATGGATAGATTTTTGGGTAGCTAATTTGATAACACTCCTAATTTGTTCAACACACTACAGAATTTAGGAGCATAGAAATAAACCATGCAACTCTTCATGCTTTTAAAAAGTCAACAAGTTAGTCCCACTCATCCAGCTGTTTCCCCATAGCCCTATGATATTTGTCCCTCATTTTCATTTGTATATCTAATTACCCTTTTCTGAAATTTAGAATCTCCTCCATCAAGCGCAAAAATCCACAACTATCATTTCTGCCTCATGTTTCTTTTGCTAATTACCTGGCATCTGCGTGCCTTGGTTACCAGCACACTTGCCAAGGGAAAGAATCACTCTTTATTTACTAGTGGCATCATGGTAATGTCACTGAACTGGCAATCCAAAGGCTCAGGCTAACGTCCTGGGCCCGAGGGTTCAGATCCTACCATGGCAGCTGGCGGAATTTAAATTCAATAATCTGGAATTGAAAACCATGAAATTATCGTCGATTATTGTGAAAACCCATCTGGTTCACTAATGTCCTTTCGGGAAGTAAATCTGCCTTCCTCACCTGGCCTGGCCAACATGTGACTCCAGCGCCACAGCAATGTGGTTGACTCTTGCGCTGCCCTTGTAGGCCAAAGGGCCTGTTAGTGTTATAGTGTTCTATGGCCTCTAAAACAGGCCGTTCAGTTCAACAGCAATTTGAAATGGGCAACAAATGCTGGTCTTGCCTAGAGCACTGAGGCAAGAAATAGAGTCAAGGCTCTCAGGTCGAGTTTGGTGAGCATCAACTGTGGCCTCACTGAGTGATTAAAATATGTGCAAGGAACTAAATGGCTTTGTTTTGTCCGGCCGCTTTAAAATAATGTAGTGCCCAATTTGTAGTGTATTAGTTGTAAAGTGCTAACAGTCTGTCCTCAAATAGGATGGCCCAATAAACCTGGGATGTTGGGCCTCAAGTCCTATTGTCATTTATTGGCACGCTGGTAGCAGACCTCACCAATTTTCAGCTAAGTGATAAAGGTTGTAGGGTCCTGGAGGATGAATGACTGGGCTAGGAAAGTGATCAGGTGCCTTTCAGGTTGAGGAAGATGATTTCATCTTTCTGGAATCTTTTTAAAGTGCTTTGGGATGGGGGATGGGGGGTGGATGCACGCACACCATGACTTCACAAGGGGTGAGATTCAGGGTTTGCCTGGAGATCAGAATTGTGGAAGCGGGGGGAACCTACATTTATGATAAGTGTTTAACTTGTTTTGAAGCCCATGCTGTTTTGCTTGCTTTGCATGGTGTTGGGTGTTTCAAGTTTAAACAAAGTCGCAAGAGATAGTAGAAGCAGACATCAGGCCTCTTATCTGTATGTGTTAATGCCCCTTTCCTGAAGTGGGTTCAGGATGTCTCTTGTTTGGTCTTTATTAAAGTGAGGTCCAGAACAGGCCACACTGGAACGTTTTGCACATGGTGTTATTTTGGAGGTAATAAGGCTGTTAAAAATAAAGAACTGAATTTCAGGTTCTATATCCCTGAACTTTAATCCAATCCAGTCCACTAGATGGGGCATTCTACTTTTTAAGTGAATCACCTTTACTTTTCCTCTCTATAAATGGTAGAAATTATTGTTATTGGGTGTTCTTTAGTATATAAAATAAATAGGGTCATCTGTCCAGATCCTAATTAGAGAAGTTGGTTTTAAGCAACACCTTGAGACAGATATTGGAAAATAATTAAAGTTGCAGTGTATAAAGAACAAAGAACAGTACAGTATAGGAACAGACCCTTCGACCTCCAAACCTGTGTTCATCATCTTGTCCTACCTAGAGCAACTGCTTACATTCCTCTATACCCCATTTATTCATGTGCCTGTCAAGATAAGTCTTAAATGTGGCTAATGTAACTACCTCAACCACTTCAGCTGGCAGTGCATTCACCGCTCTCTGTGTAAAAAACTTACCCTGCACATGTCCACTGAACCTTTCCCCCCTTACCTTGAACTTGTGCCCCTTTGTAATTGTTATTTCTGCCCCGGGAAAATATAATTCAGGTCAGAAACTCCAAGGTATTTTATGAAGTCTGCCTGGATCATAGATTTTGCACTTTGAATTTGGCTAGGTTAAGCATGAGATGTTTGACTTCAGGTATGATTCAAATGACCCACTGGGTGCTTTTATCAAAACTTATTTAAGAATACAGTTAACATAACGAAAGAAAATCAGCAATACCTTTTACAAACAAGAAAAACAAACAACAAAGATTTTGTATAAACTGTAACAGCTAAATACTGTTCCAACCAAAGAAATCCCGTGAACAAACATTTTATTGGGATTAGCACAGGAAATAAGAATGCTCACATGATTTTGCAACTTAGTCCTTTGGTTGGAGAATTGAAACTCTGACTTCCTAGCCCTGTAATTTCCAGCAGAACTCAAGGTATAGATAATGCCATTGCTGGTCTCCAGTTTTCAGCTAATAAACCACTGTAAGAGACCAAAGCAATCTTTGCTTCTAGTTACTAGCTAGCAAACCAACAACAGCAAAATTTTCACTCCAGGAAGGCAAGAAGACTTGCTTCCAGTTAGAATTTACAATACCAGGGAGCGAGGAACTAAACCAGCCTGCCTCTGGCTCTGAACCAAACTCAAAGGAAAAGAACTCGTTATCTGACTTGTCAATCATTCTTTCCCTCTAACAATTCAAAAGGTTGTAAACTCTCAAAAAGTGCATTAGGCCCAGATTAAAAGTAAACAAAACCCCATTTAAAACATTTAAGCACTGATAAAAGGACATCTAATCAGGCAGCCGATGCCACAACAAAAACAAAAGGCTGGTTTACAAACTGCACAGAACATGATTAAAAATACATTTGTTAAAGGTACAGTAGTTGTACTAACATTATATTAATGGCAACAGCAGTTAAAGGACCAAGCACCCCTGGCTGCTCTCTCACATTCTACTCATCATAAACTGGAGGTCATCCAAAACTGCTACCTGTAGCTTAACTTGCATCAAGTTTTGTTCACTCCTCACTGCTGAGTCCACTGATCTTTCGCTGGCTCCCAGTCAAGCCAATCTTGAATTTATAATTCTTATCGCTGTTTCCAAGTTGCATCATGGCCTCGTTCTTCCCACATCTCCTCCAACCCCACAACCCTCCGAGAGATTTACCCTCAGCTAATTCTGGCCTCTCGAACAGCCCTCATTGCAACATAAGAACATACCTTCCACTGCCTGTGTCCCAAGCTTCAGAATTCCCTCCCCAGACTTCTCAGCAAAAGCTCTTTATCCAAAGAGCAGTGCAAATGTGGAACTTTCTACCATCAAGATTGGGTGAGGAGAATAGGCGTATTTAAAGAGAAGCGAGACAAGCATTTGAGGGAGAACAGAATAAGAGGTCACCATGAAAGATGAAGTTATCAGTATCTCACTTCCACTTTCTCTCCCCTTGATCCCTTTAGCCACAAGGGCCATGTCCAGCTCCCTCCTGAACACGGCTAATGAACTGACCCCAACAGTATGGAATTCCATAGGTTCACAACTCTCATCTTAGCCCTGAATGGCTTATCCTTTATTTTAGACTATGACCCCCAGTTCTGGACTTCCCCAACATCAGAAACATTCTTCCCATATCTAGCCCCATCAGGATTTTATATATTTCTATGAGATCCTCTCTCAATCTTCTAAATTCTAGTAAGCAGAAGTCCAGTCAATCCAATCTTTCTTCATATGCCAGTCCTGCCATTCCAGGATTCAGTCTGGTGAACCTTTACGGGACTCCCTCAACAGCATGAGTATCCTTCCTTAGATTAGGAGACAAAAATTGCACACAAAGCTCACTATAGCCCTTAACTGCAGCAATATCTTGAACTTCTCCACAGGACTCAATAAAAGTCATTCCAGCACTAAAGATTCAAAAAAAAGATAGGCAATTAGATTGATCTGATGTGGTCCTACTATTTGAACAAAGAACAAAGAAAATTACAGCACAGGAACAGGCCATTTAGCCTTCCATGCCTCCACTGATCATGCTGCCCCTGACTTAACTAAAATCCCCTATCCTTTCAGGGACCTATCTCTTTATTCCCATCCTACTCATGCATTTGTCAAAAAGTCACTACTGTATCTGCTTCCACTGCCACCCCCAGCAATGAGTTCCAGGCACCAGCTATTCTCTGTATAAAGATGGTGACTCGTACATCTCCCTTAAACATTGCCCCTCGCACCTTAAACCTGTGCCTTCTAGTAATTGACTCTTCTAACCTGGAAAAATGCTTCTGACTATCCTCTCTGTCCATGCCTCTCATAATCTTGTAGACTTCTATCTGGTCGCCCCTCAACTTCCATTGTTTCAGTGAGAACAAACCAAGTTTTTGCAACCTCTCCTCATATCTAGTGCCCTTCATACTAGGTAACATCCCGGTAAATCTTTTCTATACCCTCTCTAAAACTTCCACATCCTTCTGGCAATGTGGTGACCAGAATTGAACACTATATTCCAAGTATGGCCTAACTAAGATTCTATGAAGCTGCAACATAACTTGACAATTTTTAAACTCAATGCCCCAGCTGATGAAGGCAAGATGCCGTATGCATTTTTAACTACATTTTCCACCTGCATGGCCACTTTCAGTGACCTGTGTACCTCCACACACAATCCTACCAATATTCTTAAGGGTTCTGCCATTTGCTCCACACCGTCACCTCTAATAATCTATCGCTCACCCCAAAACTAGAAAATCCTGCTGGAGGTCAACAAACCTTTGCATAGTCCACTGCCATAGGCTTTGAGTGCAACAAAGTGAGGGAGAAACTCTGGGTCCAACAACGTCACACAACCAAATAGGTGGCATTTGAAATGGCAAATCTAACGCAAGCCCATTGGGAAACAAACTGCATGTGGTCAGCACTGAGCCATGTCATCACCATCAGTCTTCCAGTAACATTTCTTTAGGAGGAAGCAAAGGCCAGCTTCCATTGGTGGATATGAAAGAGCAGGAGAGTTATTCCCGGTATCCTGACCAATATTTATTCTTCGATCAGCACACAGAAATAGATTAGCTGGCTACTATTGCTGTTTGTGGGCTTTTGCTGTGCACTAACTGGGTGCCTCGTTCCCTCCATCACCCCAATGACTACATAATAATATCTCAAAAACACTTGGGAGTTTCTGGCAGTTCTGAGGGGTGCAAGAAGAACACACTATTCCTTTAAAAGTGACTTTCTCTTTGTGGGGGCGATGGTCTACTGGTATAATCGCTAGACAATTATCCAGAAAGTCAGCTAATGTTCTGGGGACCTGGATTTGAATCCTGCCATGACAGATGACGGAATTTGAAAAAACATATCTGGAATTAAAAATCTTCCGATGATCATTAAATCATTGTCGATTGGTTGGAAAAACCCATCTGCTACACTAATGTCTTTTAAGGAAGCAAATTTGTAATCCGTATGTGTGACTCCAGACCCACAACAATGTGGTTGACTTTCAATTATCCTCGGCAATAAATGCTGGCCAGCCAGCAACACCCATGTCCCACAAGTGAATGCCAAAAAACTTTGCCGCTCTAACTCCATATTTGCCTTTCGTTATATTTGAGGAATAGCCCTTCTTTTGGGAGATGGGAGACATCAATTTGAATAACATAAAGGGAAGTGACAAATTCTCCATGCTGAGTAATCCACTGGACACCCTAAGCTTTGATGGCGCATGATCGTCTACAAGGGTTGGGGCACTGAGTGAGAAACGGACATATCCTCGGTTTTATTCACTTGGTGGATTTGCTGCTAGCCAATGGGGAGTATCTGTTCCATCCCCATCAGATGACTGCGCTGTTGTGTATGCCTGAGGTAGGAGGAACCAGCGTACTTCAATGGTGAGTCAGTGTTGCAGTCAGATTACTCAGGACAATGAAAGAACTGAAGCAATTTTTTGTTTTTTTATAATAAGTTTAACAGTTTGATAAAGCTGGCTCGCCGACGATTCTGAATGATTCTTGATTTGATTTATTATTGTCACATGTACTAACATACAGTGAAAAGTATTGTTTCCTGCGCACTATACAGATAAAACATACCATTCATTGAGAAGGCGATTGTGCAGATTGTCGTGTTACAGTCATGGCTTGGGTGTAGGAAAAGGTCAACTTAATGCAAGGCAAGTCCACTCAAAAGTCTGACAGCAGCAGGAAAGAAGCTGAGTTGGTTGGTGTGTGATCTCAGACTTTTGTATCTTTTTCCCAACGGAACAAGGTGCAAGATAGAATATTCGGGGTGCATGTGGTCCTGAATTATGCTGGCTGCTTTCTCAAGGCAGCAGGAAGAGTAGACAGAATCGATGGATGGGAGGCTGGTTTGCATGATGGATTGGGTGCTTTGCTCAAGATCTTTTGTAGTTTCTTGCTCGTGCTTGAGGCAGGGCCAATGTACCTGAGGTTACCTCCCTTACAACGGTGAGTGGACAATCAAAGGCCTAATTGGGAAGATCTTGGTCCACTATCAACTTGTGACCAACATCAGATGGGCCCCCCTTTCTGAGGCAGGCAGTGGGGGGTGGTATCCTGGCAGAAGGGCCAGGAGAGGAACCAATGCTGCCTCCTTTCAATTGCCCTGATCTCGGAAATGCTACAAGCAGAAGGTCACATCTGAGGCCACGAATAATCCTGTGGCGGGATTCCCACCTCACAATGATGGTCCGTGAGCTGTAATCATTCTCGATTTTAAAAGTTTTAAGATGCCACAGAGAAGATCTCTGTTTTGAAGTATCCTCACCTTTGTCTACCCAGCTCTGCAGCACCCACCTACCCAGTCTGGGCTGCTAGCCATTCAGAGTTTCAGACCTTCCCACTGGACCCGTCTGTCATTCTCCTGGCCAAATCCCAGAAGATCGCAACAACGTGCAAGACAGCCAATAAGACAGCAGCATGGTTGGACACCACATTTGGCCCCGAGAGGGGAAAAAAATCTGAAAGCTGGTGAGATCCCATACAAAGTCTCTCAATTCTGTTCAGCAATTACATACAACATTTTGTGACAGTGACACTCAGGCAGCACTGTCCTGCTGAAGAAAGTAACTTCAGAAATTAACAGCTTCAGCTAACTGCTGCCACTTAATCAGCTCCAACCTTTATCAGGCATGTTGCAAAAGGACCTATCAATAACCTCTTAAGAAAGAAGACAGGAAGAGGGGCAGAACAGAGGCTTTCTTCTTCCTATCAGCTAACCTCATCACAACCTGGGTCTTAATACTAGTCTTGTTAGAGACACAACTTCCTGTTGTGCAAATATGAAGCTAAGAAAGTAAAGCTTTGTCATGATGGTCAGCAGCAAGTCTAAATTAAAAGCACCCGTTTTAAACATCAATCCTTCCAGCCATGTCAATCAAACCAATGTACTTCTACTGCAGTGGCTTCAAGAACTAAGCGATAGGTAATAAAAGCCAACATTTATATAACGCTTTTCACAACCAGCAGATGTCTCAAAGTGCTTGACAGCCAATGAAGTACTTTTGAGAAGTGCAGTCTCTGGCGTAAAGTAGGAAATGAAATTGCCCACAGTAATGTGATAATGAATAGACCACCTGTTCTTGGCCAAGTCAGAGGATGGCTGACAGGTGCAATGAGAAAGTCCTAAACTCTGGATGGCAAGCAGTCCAAACCAAGGGGTAGGTGGGTGCTGCAAAGATGAGTCGAGAATTGTGAGGGTACCTCAAAATGAAGGTCCTCTCTGCAGCTTCCTAAAACTTAAAAATGAACAGCTGTCAGGTTAGCATTGTGAATTGGGAATCCCTTCCCCTGTTCTTGTGACATTGACCGAGGGAACAATATTGACCAGGACTTTGGGGATCTACTCCTCTGCTCTCGTTCAAAACAGTGCCATGAGATCTTTGACGTTCTATCTGATCAGGAAGAACGGGTCTTGGCTTAACAAATGCCTCATCTGCAAGACCATACCTGCGGCAGTGCAGCACCCCCTTCGTCACACACTGAAGTACAAGTAGAGCCTTGATTTTTTTTTGTGTTTAGGCCCTGAACCCAGAATCTTGTGATTCAGAGGCAGGAGTGCTACCAACTGAGCCAGGGCAGATGCATGCAGCTAAATGTAATTGAGAAAAATAATTACACTTAAAAAATGACAAACACCCACGCTCTATTCTCAAAGGCCTCCAAAAATGCATCAGAACACAGGCTAGATGAAGCACTTTCAATTTACAGTACTTAAAAGCCACACCATCTACTCGAGTCTCGTTATTCGATTTAGGCTAGTGTTACAGAGAAAGTGTTTAAATTCCATCAAAGTAGTTTGAAAATGTGTAATTTGATCCGCTTTATTAAAAACTGTAAAAATGAAAAGGCTGGTATTTGTGAAAGTAGTCATTAAGGTGTTGGACTGGTTAAAAACCCAACTGGTTCACTAAAATTCTTTTGGGAAGAAAACCAGTTGTTCTTCTCCAGTCTGTTTGACATATCGTAGAATCATAGAATCCCTACAATGCAGCCGGGGGCTATTCGACCCATCAAGTCAGCTCCGACCACAATCCCACCCAGGCTCTATATGCCTCTCAGGAAGTCAAAAAAGTCAGCCAGTCAGTTCACCTGGTCTATGGCAGCTTTATGTTGCATAATATCCTTCTTCTCATCAAACCTGAACAACTCTGTTCATTTGTAAAGTTGTGACCTATTAGTCACAAATAGGTTTACATTCACACTGTAATGAAGTTACTGTGAAAATCCCACATTCTGGCGTCTGTTAGGGCCAATGCACTTGACCACCACAACTCTGGACTGTTGAAGAAACCAGAGCACCTGGAGGAACTCATGAAGACATAGGGAGGACATGCAAACTGCACACAGACAGTGATCCAAGCTGGGAATCAAAGCCAGGTCCCTGACGCTATGAGAATGCAATTCACCTTAACTACCCACTGTGATAGCGAGATCCACGTATAATTATTCTTGGATAGTATTGTCCCTCCTGATTCTCCTATTAGATTTCCGAGTGCCAATTTACAGCTCCTAGTTTTAAACCTCTCCACAAAAGTAAGTCACAGCAGGTCGGGATCTCGGTGAAGCAGGCTGGGAGGAATGTGGAACAGACAAGGATCACTATGAAGCAGACCGGGAGGCATGTGCAACAGGTCAAAATCACTATGAAACAAACCAGAAGGACTGGGCAGCAGGTCAATGTCGCTGTGAAACAGATCGGGAGGAATGAACAGCAGAACAGAAACACTGTGAAACAGACCAGGAGGAATGAACAGCAGAACAGAATCACTGTGAAACAGATCGGGAGGAGTGAACAGCAGAACAGAATCACTGTGAAACAGATCGGGAGGAGTGAACAGCAGAACAGAATCACTGTGAAACAGATCGGGAGGAGTGAACAGCAGAACAGAATCACTGTGAAACAGATCGGGAGGAATGAACAGCAGAACAGAATCACTGTGAAACAGACCGGGAGGAGTGAACAGCAGAACAGAATCACTGTGAAACAGATCGGGAGGAATGAACAGCAGAACAGAATCACTGTGAAACAGATCGGGAGGAATGAACAGCAGAACAGAATCACTGTGAAACAGATCGGGAGAGGAACAGCAGAACAGAATCACTGTGAAACAGATCGGGAGGAATGAACAGCAGAACAGAATCACTGTGAAACAGATCGGGAGGAATGAACAGCAGAACAGAATCACTGTGAAACAGATCGGAGGAGTGAACAGCAGAACAGAATCACTGTGAAACAGATCAGGAGGAATGAACAGCAGAACAGAATCACTGTGAAACAGATCGGGAGGAATGAACAGCAGAACAGAATCACTGTGAAACAGACCAGGAGGAGTGAACAGCAGAACAGAATCACTGTGAAACAGATCGGGAGGAATGAACAGCAGAACAGAATCACTGTGAAACAGATCGGGAGGAATGAACAGCAGAACAGAATCACTGTGAAACAGATCGGGAGGAATGAACAGCAGAACAGAATCACTGTGAAACAGATCGGGAGGAATGAACAGCAGAACAGAATCACTGTGAAACAGATCGGGAGGAATGAACAGCAGAACAGAATCACTGTGAAACAGATCGGGAGGAATGAACAGCAGAACAGAATCACTGTGAAACAGATCGGGAGGAATGAACAGCAGAACAGAATCACTGTGAAACAGATCGGGAGGAATGAACAGCAGAACAGAATCACTGTGAAACAGATCGGGAGGAATGAACAGCAGAACAGAATCACTGTGAAACAGATCGGGAGGATGAACAGCAGAACAGAATCACTGTGAAACAGATCGGGAGGAATGAACAGCAGAACAGAATCACTGTGAAACAGACCGGGAGGAGTGAACAGCAGAACAGAATCACTGTGAAACAGATCGGGAGGAATGAACAGCAGAACAGAATCACTGTGAAACAGATCGGGAGAATGAACAGCAGAACAGAATCACTGTGAAACAGATCGGGAGGAGTGAACAGCAGAACAGAATCACTGTGAAACAGATCGGGAGGAATGAACAGCAGAACAGAATCACTGTGAAACAGACCGGGAGGAGTGAACAGCAGAACAGAATCACTGTGAAACAGACCAGGAGGAGTGAACAGCAGAACAGAATCACTGTGAAACAGATCGGGAGGAGTGAACAGCAGAACAGAATCACTGTGAAACAGATCGGGAGGAGTGAACAGCAGAACAGAATCACTGTGAAACAGATCGGGAGGAATGAACAGCAGAACAGAATCACTGTGAAACAGACCAGGAGGAGTGAACAGCAGAACAGAATCACTGTGAAACAGACCAGGAGGAGTGAACAGCAGAACAGAATCACTGTGAAACAGACCGGGAGGAGTGAACAGCAGAACAGAATCACTGTGAAACAGACCAGGAGGAGTGAACAGCAGAACAGAATCACTGTGAAGCAGATCGGGAGGAGTGAACAGCAAAACAGAATCACTGTGAAACAGATCGGGAGGAGTGAACAGCAGAACAGAATCACTGTGAAACAGATCGGGAGGAATGAACAGCAGAACAGAATCACTGTGAAACAGATCGGGAGGAGTGAACAGCAGAACAGAATCACTGTGAAACAGACCAGGAGGAGTGAACAGCAGAACAGAATCACTGTGAAACAGATCGGGAGGAATGAACAGCAGAACAGAATCACTGTGAAACAGATCGGGAGGAATGAACAGCAGAACAGAATCACTGTGAAACAGACCAGGAGGAATGAACAGCAGAACAGAATCACTGTGAAACAGACCGGGAGGAATGAACAGCAGAACAGAATCACTGTGAAACAGATCGGGAGAAATGAACAGCAGGTCAGCGTTGCCACGATGCAGACCGGGATGTGTGTACAACAGCTCAGAATCACTGTGAATCAAACCAGAAGAAATATCGATTTATCTCAGCAGAGGGGTCAGTGATAAGGGGCAAAGATTTAGTGATTGGTAGATTTCTTTTTCATGATGTAGAGATGCCGGCGTTGAACTGGGGTAAACTCAGTAAAGTTTGACAACACCAATTTTAAATCCAACCAATTTATTTGATAGTAAATCTGCTAGCTTTCGGCCTTTGTGGCCTTCGTCAGGCAAATGAGGCGTCCTGGTCTCCAAAAGCACACATATCAGCACAGACAGTTTACAGATTGCTGATTAGAATGCGACACCTTACACCTAACCTGCTATTCAAGTTTTAAATTGGCTAACAATGTGAGTGGAAGGAGCACTGAGCACAGGTTAGAGGGATATGTATTGTCTCCAGACAGCACAGTAAGTGAGGTTTTTTTTGCTAACCCAGCATTACAGATAGTGTGACATGAAGCCAAGATCCCTGTTAAGACCGTCCTCATGTGTGCGGAACTTGGCTATCAGTCTCTGCTCAGCGACTCTTGCGCTGTCGTGTGTCGTGAAGGCCCCCTTGAAGAACATTTACCCGAAGGTCGGAGGCCAAACTCACTGCCTGAAAGGATAGGAGAGGCAGACACCCAATTCATTTAAAAGCTGTCTGGATTTTCATCTCAAATGCCATAGCCTGCAGGGCTTCAGAGCGGAGACTGCAAAGTTGGAGTAAGCTGGATGGCTCAGCACAGGCACGATGGGCTGAGTGACCTCTTCCTGATCCACAAATATTCCATGATTCTATTCTGTGACCCAGTTAAATTGGAATCAAAGATTAGCAGCAGATAATTCCTGTGCCATAAACATTCTACAATCTGCGCTATGTTCACTCTTTCAAACCCTTTCATGATGTTCAAGACCTCTAACTAGTCAGCTCTCAGTCTTACTGTCCTGAGATTAAAGAAGCCCAGCCTCTTCAATCTTTTAAGTTTATTTATTAGGGTCACAAGTGGTTTACATTAACACTGCAATGAAGTAAAGATGAATATCCCCTAGTCACCACACTCTGGTGCCTGTTTGGATGCACTGAGGGAGAATTTAGCATGATCAATGCATCTAAGCAGCATGTCTTTCAGACTGCGGGAGGAAACCAGAGCATCTGGAGGAAACCCCCATGCAGATATGGGGAGAATGTGCAGAATTCACAGAGATAGTGATCCAAGCCAGGAGCCGAACCCAGGTCTCTGGCACTGTGGGGCAGTAGTGCTAACCACTGTACCACTGTGCTTGCCTAGTTAGGCTTTCCTGACAGGTATAACTCATTTATTCCAGTATAATCCTTGTAAACCTTACCTCAGTGGGTTGCCATCTTGGATACATAAACATACAAAGAAAAGCACAAGTCATACCTAACGCGATCCTTCTTTTGATCCAATGGAGACTTAATTCCATTAATGACAAACGTTCACAGTTCTGCAACAACGATATATTTTTGAAAAGCCGCCGTGGTTTTAAATCTCGGTCACCGATCAACAACCCTGCTCCTGCAGTTAGGGGGGCATTGTTGAAAACGCGAGCAGAGCAACTGCACGTGTATTGCCAGGTTACTGCTACTCCTCCTTGCCTATTGACATCAGCTTCTGAGTGAGATCAGGTAACAACGAGCCGGGATCAATGTAAATAAAACTGAAAGCAGTTAAACTGAAATGTAAAGCGCTTAGCGAAAGATGGAATTTGAAAGACAGAACGTCAGCAAACAGGCCGTGTGAAATAACTGAACCAGCAAAGGCAACCTGTGGGAAACGGTTCCTGTCTCTGGATGATGCAGGCAGGGGAGTGCTTTTATTCATTCGTGGGAAATGGCCGTCGCTGGCTGGGTCAGCATTTATTGCCCATCCCTAGTTGCCCTTGGAGGGCAATATGGCGTCAACCAAATTGCTGTGATTCTGGAGTCACATTTAGGCCCGATTGGGTAAAGAACAATAGATTTCCTTTGGCTGGACATACAGAAGTCATTATTCAAGTTGATAATCCAGCTGTGGGACATGGGCGTCACTGGCTGGCCAGCATTTATTGCCCACCCCTAGTTGCCCTTGAGATAATGCAACTGGATGGCTTGCCACGCTGTTTCAGGGGTCAGTTGAGAGCGAACCACATTGCTGAGGCTTTGGAGTCACATGTAGGCCAGACCAAGTAAGGACAACACATTTCCTTCTCTAAAGGACATTTGTGAAGCAAATAGGTTTTCCTGACAATTGACAATGGTTTCATGACAATCAGTAGATTCTTAATTCCATTTTTTTTAATTGAATTCAAATTTCATCATCTGCCATGGCAGGATTTGAATCCAGGTTCACAGAACGTTAGTTGCGTTTCTGATTAACAATCTAGTGATAATACCACTCAGCTATTGACTCACCATGTGAGTGAGTTATCCTATAAAGCAGAAACCTCCAAACAGGGAATATCGAACTGTCTTGCTCTAAAGTACTTAGGCTTAACATCAGGGTCAATGTAAATCATAGCTTCGGCTCTCCTTATTCTTCCAAATCCTTCCTGGAAAATTTCAGGGTCCTTGTTGGTAGCCTCATACAGTTCCCCGTGCCCACCCTGAAGATCTCCTACCAATTCAGACTGGTACATTGAAGTCAATCTCTCCCCATAGGGTTAGCTCATTATCCCCAGACAACGATGAACAAAAAGTTGAGCTTACTGCTGCCTATAGGTCACGAGAGCCACCGGGGTGCCCTTTATCTGTGTTATTCCGTTGTGTATGCAGCCAGTCTGGGTTTCTTAGACTGTCACATTGTTAATTCCACAGACCAGTATATCTTGCAACTTGTCATTTAGAGGTGACCCCAATTCACATTGCTCTGCCAACTTTCCTAACCCAGTGAGAAAATCGGTGACTGATTCCCCAGGGGTTCACCCAGGCGTGTTGAAACAGTATCACCGGAGTTTTTCAGAAGGTTTCGGATCATAGTAGCCTTTAACCAAGTCTACCACTTCATTATATATATTTCTTTCATTCGTGGAATGTGGGCATCAAAGAATCATAGAATCCTACAGTGCAGAAGGAGGCCACTCAACCCACTGACCACAATCCCACACAGGCCCTATCCCCACAACCCCACATTTACAGTAGGCAGTCCCCCTGAACTAAGGAGCAATTTAGCATGGCCAATCCATTTAATCCGCACATGCTTGGATTGTGCAAGGACCCAGAGGAAACCCACACAGACACAGGGAGAATGTGCAAACTCCACACAGAAGTAACTCAAGCCAGGAATCAAACCTGGGGTTCCTGGTACTGTGAAGCAGCAATGCCAACCATTATGCCACTATGCTACCCACTGGTGGGCCAGCATTTATTGCCTACCCCTCAGTATCATTAGAGGGCAATCATACTGTTGTGGCTCTGGAGTCTCATTTGGGCCAGGACAGGTAAGGATGGCAGATTTCCATCCCTAAAGGACATTAGTGAACTGGATGAGTTTTTCCGACAATCAACAATGGTTTGATAATTTTTCAGTAGATCATTAATTCCAGATATTTTTTACTGAATTCAAATTCCAACATCTGCCATGGCGGGATTCAAACCTGGGCCCCCAGAACATTAGCTGAGTTTCTGGATTAATAATATAGCGATTATACCAGTAGGCCATCATCTTCCATGCTCATTAAAGGTTTTTGAGTAAGGGAATCCGAGTAGGTCAGGCTCTTTTAATCACAGTGAATATTGGGACCCCACAGATTACTTTCTGTTTCCTTGGAACTCGGAAGAAAGGACACATGCACTCTTTACACGGGCCAAATCTTCTATGCTTGCATTATAGAATTCAAGTTCACGGAAGTGAGGCATTTTTCTTGCTGGAGGATTATTTGTCTTGATAATGAAGGTTGTCCAGAGGGAAGATTAAAAAAAAACTTTTTTTAACTACTCCTCATCACCAATATAATAATCTTACCAAGGCCAATACCCTTTACTTGCAAGGTGAGGAAAGCACTGCTCCTGTGGCTACACGGCACAGGTCAAGCCCCGGAGTCCTTTAGCTGCCACCCCGAGTAAAGTTGATTTGATACTCCCCCTGCTGTTTTGGGTGAGTCTCCACTCACTCAATAAGGAAGCTTGTACTCCATGAGGTCCATGATAGCATAAAATCAACACCATGTCAGTTCCAATAAACTGTCTCCAGATTACCCAATCATCTCCACTTTCGCTCTGATTTCGGTATCGCCATCCACAGCCCAAAGTTTATTGACCAGATTTCCGCTGCTGATCTGGGTACTTGAGATTTTACCAGTCGGCAAACCCGCCTCATTTTAAAGGCACTGTTTGACCTAATTTTCACTCGGCAATTTTCTCAACTGCCCTCTGAAACGGCTTGGCAAGCCATTCAGTTATATTACCACCACCATCTCAAGTGCGACTAGGGGTGGGCAATAAATGCTGGCCAGCCAGTGATGCCCATGTCCCATAGCTGGATTATCAACTTGAATAATGATTTCTGTACGTCCAACCAAAGGAAACCTGTCATTCTTACCCAGTCTGGCCTAAATGTGACTCCAGAGTCATAGTAATGTGGTTGATTCTCAACTGCCCTCTAAGGACAACTAGGGATAGGCAATAAATGCTGACCCAACCAGCAATGCCTATTTCTCATGAAAGATCCAGGAAGAGATTGATGAAGATATAAGATGCAAGACTGGGCGGAGAAATGGCAGACGGACTTCAACGCAGATAAATGTGCAATGGTCCATTGGGATGAAGGAGTACAATATCAAGGGTAAGAGTCTTGGCAGTGTTGAGGAGCAGAAGGACCTTGGGGTCCGGGTCCATAGGACTCTTAAATCGGCCTCGCAGGTGGAGGATGTGGTCAAGAATGCGTATGGTGTACTGGCCTTCATTAATAGAGGGATTGAGTTTAGGAGTCAGGAGGTAATGCTGCAACTTTATAAGACCCTTGTCAGACCCCACTTGGAGAACTGTGCGCAGTTCTGGTCGCCTCACTACTGAGGAGGGTGCAAAGGAGATTTGCCTAGATTGGGAGGTATGCCTTATGAGGATAGGTTGAGGGAGCTAGGTCTCTTTTCCCTGGAGAGACAAAGATTGAGAGGTGACCTGATTGAGGTTTATAAGATGTTGAGAGGTAAAGATAGGGTGGATTCTCAGAGGCTATTTCCCAGGGCTGAAATGGTCGCTACAAGAGGGCACAGGTTTAAGGTGCTGGGGTGCAGGTACAGAGGAGATGTTAGGGGTAAGTTTTTCACTCAGAGGGTGGTGAGTGAGTGGAATTGGCTGCCATCAGTGGTGGTAGATGCAAACTCGCTGAGGTCTTTTAAGAGACTTCTGGATGAATACATGGGATTTAGTGGGATTGGGAGTTATAGATAGGCCTGGTAGGTATGGATATGATTGGCGCAACCTGTGGGCCGAAGGGCCTGTGTGACCTGTTGCATTCTATTTTCTATGTTCTAAGAGAAACTACACTGAATTAAAAGAAAGGGCAAGCGGTCAGTGTTGGAGATGACCAAGATTTGATTTTCTTTGCATTCTGCCAACTTACTGTTCTGCTACCAATTCCAAACAAATGGCGATGAAATGGAATGAGATAACAATCAGCTTCACTTCATATCCAAGCTCTTGACAGACACCAGAAAATGGTAAACTGAGCACTAGACAGAAAACAATGAGTCACCCAACAGCTCCAGCAAGAGTGAGCATTTTAAAACTCTCATTAAAATTGCGTACCATTCTTGAAGTGGCAGTGAGTCCAACCATTCTAATTGAGCACTCAAATATTCATGTGCCCAAAACCTGAAGACAACTGTTATTAATCTGTCCACAGCCTACAAAGACCGAGCTTGAAGGGGAAATTATACTGTCAAAAATGCTAAAGGAACAAACTTTATTTTTTGTCATCCTATTCAAACAAATTATGAATGACGCATACAAGTCTCTTTGAGGGGAAGGGAGGGAACAGATGAAATAGCGTTCGATGTTCTTAAAACTTTATTTAGCAACAGGGCCCACAATAATTAATAGTGGTGTGACACAGGGTTACGTGACATTATTCATTTACCTACTCACCGAGCAATTAATTGGCTCAAGGGACCATTTTGCAGAGAGAAAAAAGTTAAAACTGGAAGTAAGCATACTGATGTAAACTGTTTTTTCCTACTGGGATGATCTAATCCTGATCCTATTTCTTATGTGGTGTGTGTGTGTGATCATTCATTCAGCTAATTAACTTTGCAGTAACGAATTACAACCAGTGAAACAATAAGTCTCCCATTAGGGTACTCCACCAACATACAACAGCTGTGAAGGTTTGCATCTTGCAGGTGGCGTAAAAGGATTAGCCATGAGGTGTGGCAGAGAAATCTTTTGTCCGTCTACAATGAGTCGCTACATCTCCAAGACTACTACTACATTGGTTCCCATGGGTCAATGGATTTTTGCAACTGTATTTACCCAATGAAATGCTACAGATGGCTCTCAAGTCATAACACAGAAAGTGCTGGAAAAACTCAGCAAATCTAACAGCAAGCGTACAGAGAGAACAGAGCCAAAGTTTCAAGTTCGCATGATCCTTCCTCAGCTCTGACCAAGGGTAATTTGTCTCCACAGATGCTGTCAGACCTGCTGAATTTTTCCAGCATTTTCTGTTTTTGTTTCAGATTCCAGCATCCACAGATCACTGTCTGTGTGGAGTCTGCATGTTCTCCCCGTGCCGGCTTGGGTTTCCTCCACATGCTCCCATAGTCCGAAAGATGTGCTGGTTAGGTGGATTGGCCATGTTAAATTCTCCCTCAGTGTACCCAAAGAGACAGTGGAGTGTGGTGACTAGGGGATTTTCAAAATAACTTCATTGCAGTGTTAATGTAAGCCTGCTTGTAACACTAATAAATAAACTTTAACCTTATTTTGTCTTTACTCTGGCCATTCTGGCTTTGCAAGAGTCTCAATCTTTATCGCATAGTCTATAAATTAACTTACTTTAGATAAAAATTATAGTAGCTGCAAAACCTGGGCCTAGAAGTTAATGAGAAATGCACCTGACATTTTATGAGTAAAAACACAGGTTAAGTTTGATAACAATTTTCTTACACTTTTGTGGGCAGAACCAGCCTTTGGAATAGCCTGGTTTCCAGAACCAACTCCAAAAAATGTCAACATCAAAAATTAAAATTCTCATCTGACAAGTCAAGATTAAAATTGCACTGTAATCCTGGGAGGCTTCTCAAGCCACAGTGTTGCCTGTGGAGTATTCTCACAATCTGCTCTGGCACAGTAACACATAGTTCCTGCTGAGTATTCTTGGCCATCTTTACTTCTTGCATAAGAGAAACATATGCAAAAGCAGCCCGCTATTCAAGCCATGCCATACAATCAATTGTGAATTACATACATAAGATTAGCTTGGAAATAGGGCACAGTAACAGGATATTCAGCGCAGCCAGTCCTTACTAGCATGAATGTTCAGCTTAAGCATCCTTCATTTTCCCTTATCCAATTCAATAATTGTAATCCTCTTTTCTTTATCCTCTATTCTGGGGTGTCATGGTGGCACAGCGGTTAGCAGTGCAGCCTCGCAGTACCAGGGAACTGAGTTCAATACTGCCTCACTTGGTTCACTGTTTGTGTGGAGTTTGCACATCCTCTCCGTGCCTGTGTGGGTTTCCTCCGGGTGCTCCAGTTTCCTCCTACAGTCTGAAAGACGTGCTGGTTAGGTGGATTAACCTGAAGAGGTACCAGAGTGTGGCAACTAGGGGAATTTCACAGTAACTTCACTGCAGTTATTTGTGACTAACAAATAAACTTTAAAAAAAATCTTTTTTCTCCTCTTCTTCATACGCTTTTCTGGCATTGCCTTAAATACATCTGTATTATTCCCTTCAGTCCCTGTGGTTTCATGTTTTCACCACTCATTAGGTGAGGAAGTTTCTTCTTAATTCCCTCTTGGATTACTTGGTGACTGTCTTCCCTTTGTAACGCGCTTGCCGACAAGGGGAGACATCATTTCTGTCTCCACTCCATCATAACCTTTCACAACTTTCAAACCCTTCAAATAAAAGTAACGTCACCATAGTCCCAGATGATCATGGACTGGAAGTGGTGGTGATTTAATCTGAGGGTCACCATACTTCAGATGAGGGACAAGATTGAGAAGGCATTTTCACGAGTAACCTCAGTTGGTACAGCAATTGAACCCATTCAGTTAGCTTTGCTCTGCATCACAAAACAACTGTCCAACCAACTGAGCTAAATGAATCCCCAAAATGATCAGCTGAAGATGTGATGAATGAAAGGCACTGCACGTGGCTCAAACTGGATATTACAGATTCAGATATATTCCACTTCCATAATCTGAGCGCTTTCCTTAAGAGATCTCCATATGGTGGAATTCATCACATTCCTTGTTACTCTTCTCGTCCTATACCCAACGGACTTTAAGACACATATTTAAGGCTCGCTCTTTCTTCATTTTTCCTCTCCTACCTCGTCCAATTTTGGTGATTATTTTGGGAGCTGAGTTTTACCTTGCTTCAAACCATAACATCTTAATGCACGGGGTTATGTGGTTAGCGCCTGCGTGGGATTGTGTTTGGTGGAGACTCGAATAGCCTCCAGTAGGGATTCTACTATTCTATTTTCAGGTGAAGTTTTAAAACAGAATAAAGCACAAGGACAGGTGTTAAAATGGGTGCTATGTGAATAAAACATGTCTGTTTTCATACACAATTTTAATTCCAATTTACTGATTACCATAATTTAAATGTGTCCAGTGCTGAGTGGGTACAATATTGCTGGGGAAGAATGTTCCATGCACTGGCACCCTTTTCCATGAAGAATTGCTCTGGCTGACACAACACGATGGAGGTTATTCTCAGTGTGAAGGCTGGACTTCACCTTCACAAGGACTGTGCGGTGGTCACTCTT
Organism: Sphyrna mokarran; assembly: GCA_024679065.1. Classification (NCBI taxonomy): domain Eukaryota; kingdom Metazoa; phylum Chordata; class Chondrichthyes; order Carcharhiniformes; family Carcharhinidae; genus Sphyrna; species Sphyrna mokarran. The sequence goes on from JAGIQG010000002.1 coordinate 16,344,308, forward strand.
ACTGATACTGTCACGGACAGATGCATTTGCAGCCTGCAGATTGGGACGAGGATGAGGTCAGGCATGTTTTCTCGTGGTACGCGGTAACCAGTAAGAGGTTTCCTTGCCCATGTTTAACTTGAAAACATTAGATGTCATGGGGTCTGGAATCGATGCTAAGGACTCCAGGGAAATTCTCACCTGACTGTACATCACAGTGCCACCCCTCTGCTGGTCTGTATTGTCCTTGAGACAGGGCACATCCAGGGATGGTAATGGTGATCTGGGATTTATCTGCAAGGTATGATTCCGTGACAATGACTATATTGCTTAACTAGTTTGTGAGAAAGCTCTCCCAATTTTGGCACTAGCCCCCAGATGTGAGTGAGGATCAACAGGGCTATTTGTTTTGTCATTATCTTTTCCAGTGCCGAGGTCATTGCCAGGTGATCTGTCCGGTTTCGTTTCTTTGTTGAGGCTTTGCTGTGGCTGTGTAGGTCAGACCAGGTAAGGATGGTAGATTTCCTCCCCTAAAGGCCATGAGTGAACTAGATATGTTTTCCCAACAATCGACAATGGTTTGATGGCCATCAGTAGGTTCTTAATTCCAGATATTTTTTATTGAATTCAAATTCCACCATCTGCCCTGCTGGGATTTAAACCCGGCCCCCAACTGTAATTCCGCATTAGTAATCCTGTGATAATACCACTAGGCCACTGCCTCCCCTGACTCGTAAATAATTCTTTTCTTCATTAGTTATAGAGCACACGCATTCAGATTGGCTGCATGTTAGAATTATCAAATAGTACAGCAAAGAATTAGACCATTTGGCCACTTAGTGTCTGTGCAAGTCCTGTTGAAAAGCAGTTTTCTTTATTCACCAATTCTTCCATCACATCCTTGAAAAGTTTTCTCATTCAAATTTCCATCAGGTCCTATTTGAAACTTTCTACTTAATCTAGTCCCAACAACACCTATCAATCAATTTATTCAAAACCCTGGACATTTGTTGCATTAGATAAAGTCATAGAGGTTTATAGCATGGAAACAGGCCCTTCGGCCCAACTTGTCCATGCTGCCCTTCTTTTAAATTCTTAAGCAAGTTCCAATTGCCTGCATTTGGCTCATATCACTCTATCCCCATTTTACATATGGGTAACTATCTAAATGCTTTTTAAAAAGCACAATTGTATTGCTTCTACTACTATCTCTAGCAGCTTGTCCAGACAACCACTGCACTCTGTGTGAAAAAATTGTCCTTCTGAACACTTTTGTATCTCTCCCCTCTCACTTTAAACTTATGCCCTCTAGTATTAGATTCCTTTATCTTTGGGAAAAGATATTGACTATCTACCTTGTCTATGTCCCTCATTATTTTATAGACTGCTATATGATCGCCCTTTAGCCTCCTACACTCCAGGGAAAAAAGTCCCAGTCTATCCAGCCTCTCTTTATAATTTAATCCATCAAGTCCCGGTAGCATCCTAGTAAATCTTTTCTGCACTCTTTCTAGTTTAAAATATCCTGTCTATAATGGAGTGACCAGAGTAGCATACAGTATTCCAAGTGTGGCCTTACCAATGTCTTGGAAACCAAACATGCTGAATGTCTTTTTCACCACTCTGTCCACCTTGACTCTACTTTCAAGGAGCTATGAACATGTACCCCTAGATCTCTTTGTTCTGTAACTCTCTCCAATGTCTTACCATTAACTGAGTAAGTTATGCCTTGGTTCAGTCTACCAAAAAGCTTCACCTCGCAATTGTCTAAATTAAACTCTGCCATGCATCAGTCCACTGGCCCAACTGATCAAGATCCCATTGCAGTGATTTCTTCACTGTCTAATATGCCACCAATTTGGTTGATAACCAGAGGAGTCTGTCTCCTCTGGTTATCAATCATTTGGCCACTGAACACAGCTCCTTTAAATTTACGCTTCATGGATTTTAAACCCCTCTAGTGGATCTCCCCTTCATAGAATCCCTGTAGTGCAGAAGGAGGCCACCAACAGAGCTTCTTATCCTGGCCCTATCCCCATAGTTTACGTTTTTATCCCATTTATCTCCTAATCTACTCATCTTGGGACAATTAACCATGGCCAACCCAGCTAACTCGTGCATCTTTGGAGTGCAGGAGGAAACTGCAGCACTTGGAGGAAACCCAAGCAGACATAGGAAGAATGTGCAAACTCCACATAGACAGTCACCCCCAAGACCAGAATCGAACCTGGATCCCGAGCGCTCTGAGGCAGCAGTGCTAAGTACCATGTCGCAAGAAGGTTCTTCACCTTCCCTGCATTCAGGTCTGTCTAGGTAATTTATTGAATTTTCAAACAGAAACTTTGTTAAGACATCAGAAGAAAAAAACAATTGCTTAAACTGAACCTGAACACTTGTCAGCAGGGGAATGAATCAATAGAGGTTTTAATTGTTACAAAAAGATCTGATAACATCCATGGGCAGGATTTTCCAGTCCCACCAAAGGTGACGCAGAAGACCTGACCTGTATTTTCATCTATTAAGGAGTCCAATTCCAGAGAGTCAGAATTACACAACAGTCACTAATGAATCCAACATACACTTCCAGAGAAACTTCTTTATTTAGACTGTTGGACTGTGCTACTATAAGAAGGAATCAAGGCAAACAGCAGAGATGCCTTTAAAGCAACTTAGATAAACACGTAACTAGAAACACACACAAATACATAGATTTGGAAATCTGGATACCAGTCTTCAAATTTACCAGGGAATTGAGACAAACAAAACAACTTCAAGATTAATATCTTAATTCCTTAGTGCCATACAGGCAGTCGTCCAATATTTGACCAGCTTTTTATTGTTTGCCTTTCATTCAATACCTTGGCTCAAACCACAGACTGTAGCTGCTGCCAATATGCTGAGTAGAATGATTGGTGGAAAGTTTGTCACATGTCCTATGTTGTGAAGACAATGCTAAATAAAATTCAAACATGTCATATTTGCATACTTTGCCAATGTTAATAAAATGCCTTTGTACTGAGTTGACCTTCGAGGTTAACCCATAAAGTACATTTCTCGTGATGGCACTGTGGTTACTATTGCTGCCTCACAGTGCCAGGAACCCAGGTTCGAATCCGCTTAGAGTCCAAAGATGTGGAGGTTAGGGAGGTTAGTGGGGTAAATGTGTAGGGATAATGGGGATTGAATGAGGGTGGGGGTGGATGAGAGCATCTTGGTAAGATGTCTGTCAGAGAATCATTGCAGACTCAATGGGCCAAATGGCCTCCATCTGCACTGAAGAAATTCTATGATTCTAGAGATGAAATTACACATTCAAGACTTCTCCACCCATGGAGACATTGGCTGGAATTTTACTGTCCAGTCCACCATGGCAATCAGAGCAGGCGAGATGCAGACCATGGAAAGATCTGTTGACCTCAGGTGGGATTTTCCAGTTTCAGGGTGAGCACGATTGGAAAATTCTGTCCATTATATTGTAGGATCCAATTTATCTATCCAGAAACCTGTGCAACTTAATGGGTTGCCTTGGATTCTTGAAGGTAGAGAAATGAAACTTGTGAAACATAGTCACTGCAGATAAAAGTGGCAGGTAATTTGTAAATTACATAAAAGGTTGGTTCACCTGTTTAATAAAGCGAAGTTTATTTATTAGTCACAAGTAGGCTTACATTAACACTGCAATGAAGTTACTGTGGAATTCCCCTAGTTGCCATACTCTGGCACCTGTTCATAGACTAACTGGCCAGCATTTATTGCCCACTTCCAGTTGCCCTTGAGATGGTGGTGGTGACATAAATGAGTGGCTTGCTAGGCCATTTCAGAGGGCAGTTGAGAGTCAACCACATTGCTGTGGCTCTGGATTCACATGTGGGCCAGACCAGGCAAGGACAGCGCAGCTGGGCCACAGGATGCAGAGCTGGGCAAAAAAGTGGCAGATGGAGTTTAACCCTGATAAGGGCAAGGTGATTCATTTTGATAGGACAAACCTGAATGCAGATTACAAGGTCAACGGCAGGGTTCTGAGGAAGGTGGAAGAACAGAGAGATCTTGGCGTTCATATCCATAGATCTCTGAAGGTTGCCACTCAAGTGGATAGAGCCGTGAAAAAGGTTTATAGCATGTTAGTGCTTATTAACAGGGATTTTGAGTTTAAGAGCTGTGGGGTTATGCTGCAACAATACCAGACGTTGGTGAGACCACATTTGGAATATTGTGTGCAGTTCTGGTCACTTCACTGTAAGAAGAATGTGGAAGCATTGTAGAGAGTGCAGAGGAGATTTACCAATACGCTGCCTGGTTTGGAGGTTAGGTGCTATGAGGAAAGGTTGAGGGAGCTGGGGCTTTTCTCTTTAGAGCAGAGGAGAATGAGAGCAACTTAATAAAAGTTTATAAGATGATGAGGGAGATAGATAGAGCGGACGTTCAGAGACGTAGTTGTTACTAAGGGCATAACTCTAAGGTTCATAGTGGGAGATATAGGAGGGATGTCCGAGGTAGGTTCTTCACTCAAAGTGGTTGGGGTGTGGAATACACTGCCTGCTTTGATAGTGGAGTTGAACACTTCAGGAACTTTCAAGTGCTTATTGGATAGACACATGGAGCACACCAGAATGACAGGGAGTGGGATAGCTTGATCTTGGGTTCGGACATAGCTCAGCACAACATCAAGGGCCTGTACTCGCTGTACTTTTCTATGTTCTATTTCCCTCTCTAAAGGATATTAGTGAATATTGTTTTTCCGACAATCGCAATGGTTTGATGATCATCTGTAAATTCTTAATTCCAGAGTTTTAAAAAAACTTTAATTCAAATTCCACCATTTGCTGCGGTGAGATTCAAACCCAGATCACCAGAACATTGGCTGAGTTTCGAGATTGATAGTCTTCCGGTAATACTACTAGGCCATCGCCTTCCCTAAGGGCGAATGTTTCAGAAAAGGTTGAATTACTGACCAAGACCTGCATGGAATAAAGGAAATGCATTGTAGCCACAGTGTCCAAATGCTCTCTTCAGCATATCTTGGCAAGAATGGAAAGTAAGCAAGATCAAAATATTATTAACAATCATTGAGTGATACAGACAGAAAGAGGCTCATTTGCCCATCAAGCAACTGCCAACAGAAATAGAGACAGAATGCCTGAGCTATGTTATTATTAGCTGTCACCTGAGGATGTACTCTCCTCAAGACCACCATTGATTAAATTTGTGGCACAGTACTGCTCTCCAAGTCAAATACGACGTAACATGAGCTTGCCTGTCATGGTTGGCTACATTTATTCAATAGGCAAAACACTGAACAGTTTAGAAATCTGGCAGAAACCAACCTGTTCCACTTAAAACCTAACTTCTTGGCAAGTGAACACAGAACAGCATTTACGGTGATGGAGAAAAATTTGGTCACCCAGACCACACTCCCCGAGGTGTTCGCTATGTCCCAAGCAACATGCATGGAGTAGGAAGCTTGCTGTTAACAACTGCAGTCTAGATTTATAACTTGCTTGCAGATATTTAGCACACCAGGTTTCACACTGCAGTGGGAAGGCCTGCCCATTAGTCAGGACAGTTTTTCTGAAGCTGAAGAGTTGAATCTTTGTCTTAACTACAATTTGAAATGATGAATTTCAAGTTTCTCCTTTAATTGCAAGGACAGTTTCAAAAAGGTAAATTCCAAACACTCATAACCGATAAAAATAGATTGGGACTAATGATCGTGGCACTGGTCTTTCACACAGTGGAGCAAGCTTATTAAAAAGCCACCCAGTCATGCATTATAATCAAGCGTCAACTTGGCTTTGCTGGTAGAGCTCTCACCTCTCAGTCAGGAGGTCACAGCGGGCACTTCAATGCTGCATTATTCAGATATTTTTGTTTAATGACATGTTAAAACTGGAGGCCTCTTTTGCTGGTTCCTGAAAAGCCCATAGCAACATGCAAGAGAACAGTAGGTGCTCTCTACCTACCACCTCCCCGCAACTGTCTCTCCCAAGTCCCCTCTCCACTACCACCCACCACTACCCCACAATCATTTCCACCCACCACCATCCCACAACCATTTCCCCCCATGTTCCCCCCACCATTATCACTACTCACCATCTCCCTGCAACCAGTCTCTCCCATTCCCAGGTACCCCACATTACCACTCAAGCAAAACCACCACCACGATAAACAATTAGCTCGGCACACTCTCATTTCAGAAAGCAATTTATATTCACTTTGGCATGTCCTGGGAATACAAAAAAGCTCAAAAGCTCCACGAAAGCGTTAGTTCTTACCTCTCAGTGTTTTTTTTGGAAACACACTGCTTCACTTCTGTTAACTTGGAGGATATGTTGTTTTATGGGATGGGAGCTGTGTTAACTCCCACAAGCAATTGCCCCTCGCACATGCATCAGAACCAGAGATCAGCTTGCACAACTGAGTTTTTCTCCCTCCTTTGTACTCTTTTTCGCTGCACATTGTATTCTTGTCACCTCTCTGTCTCACTTTGCCTCACATTCCATCAACAATGCCTTGCCCTTTCAATGGGAGTTTGCACTCCACGACCATAAACAGAGAGCAACTTCCTGTCCCTTTCTTCCACAGTCCTCAGCTGTCCCCACCTCTCCATTCATCATGGTCTGCCACACACTCTCAATCCCTCCCTGCACCTGTACTTTCCTCTCTCTTTACCTTCACCGGGCAAAAAGGTGTCTGTGAGGAAGACTGATCATAACACGGTGGATTTTTATACTGAGTTTGAGAGTGAGTTAATTCGATTAAGGACTCTTATCTCAGACTTCAATCAAACATGACCTAAGAAATGTTAACTAAAGTCATTGGGGAAATGAGAATGGAAATATGGTGGCTAGACAATAGAAAACAGTTAAAGTATTAATTCATAATTCAAATAAATATATATTCCCTTTAGAATAAAATTAGAAAACATGACCAATGTGAAAAGTTAATGACAGCATTGAAGGAAGAAGCTTTTAAAATTGCCAAAATGAATAATACAGCTGAGGATTTGGGAGAATTTTAAAATTATACCCTTGCCCTCGGAGCTCCAAATTATCTCCTTCACTTTCTCTTTCTTGCCTTCAAAACCGTTCAAAAAATACTTTCCAATGAGCATGCCTAAATCCAGTTGACCCCTACATGATGCTCACCATTTTCCATCTCATTAAATGTTCTGAAATACTGTTACAATCCCAGCTGATGTCAATACTGGACATGTCATGTCTCAGAATGAAATGTGTGTGGTAGACCCTAGCTGTTTCTTTTAGAAAACTGTGGAGGTTAGTTACTGAATACATTCACAAGAAATCTACCAATGTATTTTAATAGAAGTATGACGTGTTTATTAAAAACAAAAACATATTAATACTGCACTAACCAAAGGATAGGAAAGATTTCAATATAAATGCCAAACATGATTCAAACTCACTCTGTTCCTTTTATCCCAGTTAAATCCTTACAGACACAAAGTATCCCAGTGAAGATTTACCATTATCTTGGACTGGCCTAGTTTCAAACAGAAAGTTCACTAAATGCTCTTGGCATCTCTCTTTGAAACACTCAAAAACTGCACTTCAGACTATTACTTTATTAAATTCCCTAAACTCAGTTTCCCAGCGGCATGCAGAGCTCCATCCCAGAGAATTTTATACATTCTGCCTGCACTTTCTTGGTATCCACTCACTAACTGACTGAACAGCCCCTCTCTCTTTGCTCTATCTCTGAACCTCTGTTGCTAGGCAACAGTACAGCTTCTGTACTTTATGTTTTTGTTTGAATTTCACTAGATCCTTAACCCCTTGGTAACCCATCTCTTCACGTTACCAGTTATAAAACCGAACCAAAAATGCATCCCTGCAAACTTGATTTGCTTTGATTTATTACTGCCACATGTATTAACATACAATGTAAAGTATTGTTTCTTGCGGGCTATACTGACAAAGCATACTATTCACAGAAAAGAAAAGGAAAGGGTGCAGAATGTAGTCTTACAGTCATAACTAGGGTGTAGAGAAAGATCAACTTTAGTGCATGGTAGGTTAAATCCTGATGGCAGCAGGAAAGAAACTGTTCTTGAGTTGGCTGGTGTGTGATCTCAGACTCCTGTATCCAAAGGCGGAAGAGAGAATGTCCAGGGTGTGGGGTCCTTGATTATGCTGGCTGCTTCTCTGAGGCAGCGGGAAGTGTAGATAGAGTCAATGGGTGGGAGGCTGGTTTGTGTGATGGATTGAGCTATATTCATCCAAACAAGGCCGCAATTCACAAAAATCACTCTGAATGAACCTACACTCAGGTTTAACCATTTTTAACATACAGGTACAAAATATAAATTAAACTTAAAGCTATACATTGTTCCTAATAATATTTTATTTGCAAGAGGAGTGCTTTCTGAATTTTAGGTTATGTTGGGAATTTGCTCAGACTTTCTCTTGTGTGTGCTGCAATTTGCATAGAAGACAAAATATCATGATGAAGGAAGACAAAAATGCAAAAATAAGATTGATGTGGAATGCCAATACAATTCTCATGACAATTCAACCTCAACTTACACCTGCACTCACTGGAATTTAGAAGATTGAGAGGGGATCTCATAGAAACATATAAAATCCTGGTAGGACTGGAAAGGCTAGATGAGGGAAGAATGTTCCTAATGTTTGGAAAGTCAAGAACTAGGGGCCACAGGCTAAGAATATGGGGTAAGACATTCAGGAATGAGATGAAGAAGAGTTTTTTCACTCAGAGAGTTGTGAATGTGTGGAATTCTCTATCACAGAAAGCTGCTGGCGCCGGTTTGTTAGATTTAAGAGGGAGCTGGATGTAGCTTTTGAACTTAAAAGGATCAAGGAGTATGGAGAGAAAGTGGGAGTGGGATATTGAAACTGCATGATCAACTATGATCATATTGAAAGGTGGGCCAGGCTCAAAGGGCCAAATAGCCTACCCTGCCTCTATCTTCTATGTTTCTATGAGATCTTGAATGTACTAAATTAAAACAGTTTAAAAGTAAGAGGTCTCCTATTTCAGATGGTCATGAGAAAAATTTATTTCTCTCAAGAGGTTGAGTCTTTGGAAACATCCTCACCAAAGAGTGGTGGAGGCAGAGTCATTGAATATTTCTGAAGCAGAAATAGATGGATTCTTGACTAACAAGGAAGTCATCGTCAGGGATAGGTTGAGTGTGGCGTTCAATCAGTCACAATCCTGTTGGACAGTGTAACAGGCTCAAGGGGCAAAATGGCCTAACCGTGCTCTTAATTTGTACGTTCATAAAATTTCGGTGTTCAGTGGCATTTCACCAATGAGTAGTCTGGGAGTCGGTGAAATGTTAGTGAATCGCTAACCATATGAAATGAATAAGTTAACAATTCATACCTTGTGAGAAACATCTTTTTCCGAACTTTCTACATCGCCATCCAGGAAAGGCATAGCAAACGAACTGAGGTCCTAAATGCAGAGAACAAACATAATTAGCCATTTTATCTCAAGCCAAAAGTGTTGCATCAGCATGTTGCAATAAAATTTTACAGCAAATTCTGAAAACGGAAAGGAAACCCATTCCATATTTCTAGCTGCAGTCTTCATAAGCCACCAAATATTATTCAAGCGTACTTAAACAATGCAGATTAATCCAAATGCACGGTACAACCATTATCACGTTTATGATAGCTGTTCTGAATTATCTGAACTGTTGCAAGTGACAAAAAAATGTTTTACTCTATATGATTCCTTTCTCAGGCAGGAGAAGGAAGTACAGGATTTTTGATTTCAGGTTTGCTTACACCATCTGCTCTGGCTCCGTGTATAGCACTCTCACCTCCAAGTTACTAAGATCCTGGTTTGATTCCCACTTCCAGGTTTGAGCTCAGATATCAAAGCTGAACATTCCAGCATTGTCCTCGGGAAGTGCTGCAGTGTCCGAGTTGCCACCTTTCAGGTGAGATGCTAGATCAAGGCCCTACCTGCCTGCTCAGGTGGATGTATAAGACCCCAGGGTGCTATTTTGAAGAAGGTGGGGTATATCCCCTGATCAATATTTATCCCTCAAATTCACGAAACAGATGATCTCAACAGCATTATCCTGCTGTGTTCCAATCGGTAATCGTGATTCCAACATTAAAACAGTGAATATACCTCAAAATTACTTAATTTATTGCATGTGTGAGACTCAAACCAAATCAGTCATAGAAATGCAAGTCTTCCATTTGTTTTATGTATGAGATCTGAAATATTGTAAAGTACAGATCAGTGGTATAATCCAGGAATGTCAAATCCCACCACGACAATTTGAAAATTTGGGTTTAGTTGAATAAAAAGAAAACTGTGAGCAAAAAAAGGGCTGCATATAATATAAAGAACAAAGAAAAGTACAGCACAGAAGCAGGCCCTTCGGCCCTCCAAGCCTGCGCTGATCATGGTGCCCTAACTAAAAGAGAAAAAAAACCTTCTGTCCTTACTTGGTCCGTATTCCTTTGTTCCCTCCCTATTCATGTACCTATCCAAGTGCCTCTTAAATGTTGCGAATGTGCCTATTTCCATCACCGCTTCTGACAGTAAGCTCCAAGATACCCACTATGCTCTGTGCATCTCCCTTAAACTTTCCCCCTCTCACCTTGAACCTATGCCCCTTGTAAGTGACACTTCCACCCTGGGAAAAAGCCTCTGACTGTCTAAACCTCTCATAATTTTGTAACCTCTTATCGGGTCTCCCCTCAGCCTCTGTCTTTTAGTGAAAACAATCCTAGTTTATTCAACCTCTCCTCACAGCCAACACCCTTGAGACCAGAAAGTGACAGCACAATTCCTAGTTTGTCTTGGAGCTGATACTGTTATCAACCATGTACCATTAGTCATGTCTGGAGACCCCACATAATTTCAATTATATACCCATTATCCTTCACTTACTGTATTGTAGTGGAGAAATAATTCTGCTTTAACCAGGAGACTTTGCTGTAATTTTGATCATGAGTTTAGCTACTGCTGGTTTCCTTCTTCGAAGGGCATTTGTGAACTAGTTTTTATTTTAGCAACAACCCAACAGTTTCACGGTCAAGTTTAACAATTATCACATTTAGAGAAGTCAAAGCCAGTGTGCTGAAGCTGTACAGGGACTTGTAGTGAGACCAACAGGGAGCAGCCTCTTTACCCAGCAAACACAGACTCTGAACTGTAGTAGCAGACCTCATGACCAAAGCTACACCAAAGAACGTACACACAGTTGTCATGGTTTATCGTTGGAGTATATATTTGTGGAAGTGGTAGCAATCAAGCAGGCTACCTTATCCTGGATGGTGTCAAGCTATTTGAGTGTTGTTGGAGCTGCACTGATCCAGACTAATAGAGAGTATTCCAACACACTCTTGATCTGTGCCTTACGCTCAGGGGAATCAGGTGGTGTGTTACTCACCACATGATTTCCAGCCTTTGACCTGCTCTGGTAGCCACAGTAATTATATGGTATGATGATACTATGCTATTGATATATTTCATGGACAAGGCAGACTGTTTTAAGATTCAGGGTATTGTTACAGTGTATCTGCTAAAACATGCAGCTCAGATGCTGGGCAGCAGCAATAATTACTCATGCTAGCCATATAGTCTTTATTTAGCTTTTGTTTATGAATGGGAATGGTTCCCTGGTTTTTTGATTTAAAGAATTGAAGGTGTTTAGCTGCTAACGAGCTACTTAGAGACCGAAATCTGCTCTCTTTCTCTCTTCACAAAATCTCTCTTTAAGCTCCACGGCCGTTAATCCAAGTTGGAACAAGTATATCTGCGATTGGTAACTATATTTAAAATGGATTTAAAGTCTACAGGAAGAATGTTGCTTATTTGGAATTGAAATAGTGATAAATTATAAATTAAAGCTGATTCTTTTCATGTATAAATAGTATTCAATACTTCATTTTGTTTGAATTATGCTTAGACTGAAATATCCCTAATTTATGAGTGGAATTATTTGTAGAAGCAAAGCGTCTTTTCCTTACATTTATGCCAGAATAGAAAAATTGTTGGAGTCTAGTCTCGCTACATAATGTACCTCATGGTTCAGGTCTGGGATCCTAACAATAGTTAGTCCAGTTCTGTTTTTGGTCAATGGTGGCTCCCAGGATGATGATAGCAAGAGATTCAGCAATGGTAATGCCATTGAGAGTCAAAAGTGATTGTTAGATCTGCTCTTGCCAGAAAAGGTCATTGCCTGGCACATATATGGTACGAGTGTTATTTGCCATTTGTCAATCAAAGCCTAGATATTGTAGAGTCCCAACACTGCAGAAGGAGGTCATTCGGCCCATTGAGTCTGCACAGACAATAATCCCACCTCAGTCTCTATCCCCTTAATCCCATATATTTGCCTTATCTAGCCCCCCTGACACTAAAGGTCAATTTAGCATGGCCAACCTACCTAATCCTCACATCTTATTGTCTTTATCAAAACCTTATTGTCCAGGTCCTGCTGCATTTGGATACAAATGTGCTTCAGTATCTTAGGAATCACGAATGATACTGAACATTGTTCATTCACCTGCACCTTATGACAGAGGGAAAGTCACTGATAAAGCAGCTGATGACGGTTTGGTCCAGGACACTACCCCAAGTAACTCCTGCAGTGACTCCTGAAGTTGTGACAATTGACAGCCAGCCACAGCAACCATCTTCCTTTGTGCCAGGTATAATTCCAAACAATGGAGAATTTTCCCCGATTCCCATCAACTCCACCTTTCCTAAAGCATCATATTGCATACAAGGTAAATGGTAGGACACTGAAGAGTGCAGTAGAACAGAAGGATTTGGGAATACATAATTCCTTAAAAGTGGCGTCAGTGGTAGATAGAGTCATAAAGAGTGCTTTTGGTACATCAGCCTTTATAAGACTTGGAATGTTATGGTGAAGTTGTATAAGACATTGGTGAGGCTGAATTTAGAGTATTATGTGCAGATTTGGTCATCTAATTACAGGAAGGATTTTATAAGGTTGAAAGAGTGCAGAGAAGGTGCACAAGGATGTTGCCAGGACTTGAGAAATTGAGTTACAGAAAAAAGTTGAATAGGTTAGGACTTTATTCCCTGGAGCGTAGAAGAATGAGGGGAGATTTGATAGAGGTGTATAAAATTATGATGGGTACATATAGATTGAATACAAGAACCTTTTCCACTGAGGCTAGGGGAGAAAAAAACTAGAGGATGTGGATTACGGGTGAAGAGGGAAAAGTTTAAAGGGAATAGTAGGGGGCTTCTTCACACAGAGAGTGATGGGAGTGTGGAATGAGCTGCCAGATGAAGTGGTGAAAGCAGGGTCACTTTTAACACTTACGAAAAACTTGGACAGGTAGATGGATGAGAGGGGTGTGGAGGGATATGGTCCAGGTGTAGGTCAGTGGGACTAGGCTGAAAAATGGTTTGGCAGAGCCAAGAAGGGCCAAAAGGCCTGTTTCAGTGCTGTAAGTTCTATGGTTCTATTGTCATACTGGGTCAAAGGCTGTCATGACGTCAACGGCAGTCACTCTCACTTCTGGCTATTAGCTCCTTTGTCCATGTTTGAACTAAGACTGTAATAAGATCAGGAGCTAAATGACCCTGGCGAATCCCAATCTGAGCAGCCTTGAGGGGGTTATTTCTGAGCAGGTGCTGCTGGATAGCACTGCTGCTGACCCCTTCCACCACCCTGCTGATGACGTAAGGTAGGTGATGGGGTAGTAATTGGCTGGGTTTGATTTGTCCTGTTTCTTGTATACAGGACATATCTGGGCAACATTCTACATTGCCAAATACATGCCAGTGTTGTAACTGTACTGAAACAGCTTAGCTAGGAGAACAGAAAGCCTTCAGGACTATTGTCAGGGCCTATATTGTATCCAGTGCCTTCAGCCATTTCTTAATATCCAATCCGTTGGCTGTGGGATCGCTTGGCTCTCTCAATTACTTGCTTCATGATGGAAGGTGTGTAGTAAATAGTGCCATTAAGTGGCACTTACTCAGCAATGACCTGTTCTGACACTCAGTTTGAGTTGCATCAGGGCCACTCAGTCCCTAACTTAATTACAGCCACAGTCCAAACATGGATAGAGGAGAGGCGAGAGTGATTATTTTTGATGTCAAGGCAGCATTTCACCAAGTGTGGCATCAAAGAGACCTAACAAAACTGGAGTCGACTCTCCACTGGCTCGAGTCACACCTAATACAAAGGAAGATGGCTGCAGTTGTTAGTAGTCAATTATCTCAGTTCAAGGACATCGCTGCAGGAGTTCACCATCTACAAAGGTGCAAGTCAGGAGTGTGATGGAATATTCCCCACCTGCCTGGATGGGTCCAACAAATCTCAAAAAGCTTGACACCATCCAGAACAAAGCAGCCAGCTTGACTACTATTCCTTCCTTCCACAAATATTCACTCCCTCCACTACTGATGTATAGTGGCAGCTGTGTGTGCCATCTACAAGGTGCAATGCAACAATTCACCAAGGCTTTAAATCCACAACCTCCACCAGCTAGAATGACAAGGGCAGCAGATCCTAGGAACACCACTACCTGCAAGTTCCCCTCCAGGTCACTTACTGTCCTGACTTAGATATATATTACCATTCTTCATCACTGGATCAAAACTCTGGAATTGCCTCCCTCACAGCACTGTGGCTTGTATTTACTAACCCTCTCATAAGCTTGCAAATAAGACTCTTCCTAATTCCACTACCTCCCTAACTGTGTCCAAACAAAAACACCAATAGCTGCCTATTTAGTGTTATCTTCAGTGCTAAGTCTACTGATTATTGTGTCACCACTAATTAAATTGTTATTCTTACATTGAGAATTATCTAGACAATATGACTCCTGTGTTATCAGACTGTTTCTTAAAAAAATTAACAAACTGGCTCCTCTGCCTAGTGGGGACAAGTCAACATGTTCAAGACCTTGAATAAGGAACTTAGCCCTATTTAAACCATTGTAACATTGATACTGTGAGCTTGAACTTAATATGGACCAACACTATTAACAGTATCATTTAACGGAAGTATTTCTTTAATACACATCTGCTTATATTTATACCAGATATCAGTGAGCTGGAAAAATAAATTGGCCAGTGAAGCATTCATACGCCTCAAGGAAAACCACTGCATGCATTTTTACATTCCCCTCAACAGAAATAAAAGATCCCTATGCACTTCACACACATAAACCATTGAAAGCATTCTTTCTGGTTGTACCATAGCTTGCTATGACTCCTGCTCTGTCCAAGACCACAAGGAACTATAAAAGGTCGCAAGTGTAGCCTAATCCATCACGCAAACCAGCCTCCCATCCCTTGACTCAGTCTACACTTCCCACTGCCGTGGCAAAGCAGCCAGCGTAATCAAGGACCCAACACATCCTGGATATACTCATTTCAACCTTCTTCCATTGGGAAAAAGATATAAAAGTCTGAGGTCACGTACCAACTGACTCAAGAACAGCTTCTTCCACCCTAGTGTCAGACTTTTGCATGGACCTACCTTATAGTAAGCTTTCTCTACACCCTAGCTATGACTGTAACACTACATTCTGCACTCTCTTTTGCTTCCTTCTCTATGAACAGTACTCTGTCTGTATAGGATGCAAGAAACAATACTTTTCACTGTATACCAATACATGTGACAATAATAAATCAAATCAAATCAAATAAACATAGAAAGTAGGAAGGAGTGAGAAGCCATCTGATTCTTCAAGCCATCTCAACCATTAAACATGGCTGATTCTTTATCTCAGTGCTGTACTCCTGCTCTCTCCTCATTCCCCTTGACACCTTTAGGGTCCAGAAAACTATCTAATTCTTTCTTAAATATATTCAGTGCCTGAAGAAACCAAATCCCTTCCTCTTACCCCATCTCTCCAGTTATACATTCATTCTCCTATTCCTGCTCTCACTAGCATGTGGCATTGGGAGTAATCCTGAGATTACTATCGGTGAGATCCTGTCTTTTTATTTATTTCCTAGCTCCCTGTCTTTGGCTTTCAAGACCTCATTCCTCTTCATATGTATGTCATTGGTACCAATGTGGACCATGAGCTCTGCTGTTCACCCTCCTTTAAAGTGTTCAGTGACACCCTTGGCCCCGGCACCAAGAGGCAAGATGTGGCATTGGACTGGGGTAAACACAGTAAGAAGTCTCACAACACCACGTTAAAGTCCGACAGGTTTATTTGTTAGCAAACACCACTAGAAGGAGCAGCACTCTGAAAGCTAGTGGCATTTGCTACCAAATAAACCTGTTGGAGTTTTAACCTAGTGTTGTGAGACTTCTTACCAAGCAGGCAACACAGCATCCTGGTGTGACATCTGCAGCCCCCCCACTTCCCCGCTATCACCATAAAGTTGAGCCACTCATGTTGCCACAGATCTAACTCTAGCTGCATTCCCCTGAAAAACCACCTCCCTAACAGTATCCAAACAATAAACTTGTTAGAGAGGGAAATAGATTCAGGGGACTCTTGCCTAGTGCTTTTGCTCTGTCTAGCAGACTGGTAGCACAGTGGGTTAGCACTGCAACCTCATAGCATCAGGGAGCCGGGTTCAATTCCTGGCTTTGGATATGTGTGTGCAGTTTGCACGTTCTCCCTGTGTCTGCATGGGATTCCTCCCGGTACTCTGGTTTCCTCCCACAGTCCAAAGATGTGCGGATTGGCCATGCTAAATTGCTTGTTGGTGTCCAAGGATGTGTAGGTTTGGGTAGATTAGCCATGGTAAAGCCATGGAGTTACAAGAGTAGGGCAGAGGGGAGGGATTAGGTGGGATGCTCTTCCAGAAAGTTTGTGCAGACTGGATGAGTCAGATGGCCTCTTTCTGCTCTATAGGGATTCAATGACTTTATTTCCTGTCTACCCATGCATTCTTTCCCTACAGTGTGACCACCTCACTGTACATGCTATCCACGAAGATCTCATACTTGTAAATGATCCACAGTGACTCCAGTCACGGTCCAGTTCCAAAACATGGATTTCAAGTAGATACAGCTGGAGACAACTCTTGCGCTCGTGATCACCCTGGACAATGGAATTGTCCCTGATGTCCCACAGAAGGTGCAGTCCACATGGCTGAGCCATCCTGTCATGACTTACCCTTAAATTCCTCCCTTAAATTTTACTTCCTCTAGTTTAGGATATGTTAAAGTGAGTGAAAATACTCACCAGGTACAGCTGCCGTTCTGCCACCAAACATTTAAGCAACTATGAGGATAGGTGAGCAAAAGCTTGGCAAAGTGGTAGGTTTTTAAGCATGTCTTAAAGGAGAGGAGGGAATCGAAGGAATTCTAGGGAGGGAATTTTAGAGATCAGGCCCTGGGAATCTGCTGGATTGGCTGTCAGTGTTGGAATGAATAAAAAGAGGAAGTCAAAATTCGAGGGGCACAAAGATTGGAAGTTGTAGGGTTAGAGGGGGGTTGTCAAGACAGGGTTGGACAATGGCATGGAGAGATCTAATGATAAGGCTGAGAATTGTAAAATTGAGACACTGATGGACAATGTAGATCAGTGAACACAGTGATAATTGGGAAGCAGGACTTTGGACAAGTTAGGATACAGGCAGCAGGTTTAGATGAACTGGTGGGGGCCAGGTAGGAATTCAGCTGCGAGAACAAAGAACAAAGAAAATTACAGCACAGGAACAGGCCCTTCAACACTGACCATGCTGTCCTTCTGAACTAAAACTCCCTGCCCTTCCCTTTGTTCCCATACTATTCATATATTTATTCAGACGCCCCTTAAAAGTCATTATTGTATCTGCTTCCACCATCTCATCCAGCAGCGAGTACCACGCACCCACCACCCTCTGCGTAAAAAGCTTTCCTCGTACATCTACTTTAAACCTTGCCCCTTGCACCTTAAACCTATTCCCCCAGTAAATGACTTTTCTACCCTCGGAAGAAGTTTCTGACTATCCACTCTGCCCATGCCCCTCATAATCTTGTAGACTTCTATCTGGTCGCCTCTCAAACTCCGCCATTCCGGTGACAACAAACCATGTTTCTCCAACACTGCCCTTGTTGAGTCAAGAGGAGACAGTTCTTCACCCAAAGAGTGGTGAGCCTGTGGAATTCATTACCACAGGAAGTAGTTAATGCCAGAACATTGAATGTATTCAAGAAGCAGCTGCATATAGCACTTGGGGCAAATGGGATCGAAGATTATGGGGAAAAAAACAAGGTTAGGCTATTGAGTTGGATGATCAGCCATGATTTTAATGAATGGTGGTGCAGGCTCAAAGGGCCAAATGGCCTCCTCCTGCTCCTATCTTTATGTTTCTAAGAGGTAACAAAGGTATGGTTGGTTGAGAGTTTCAGCTGCAGATGAGCTGAGATGGGGTGGAGACAGGGAATTGTACAAACAGAGGCAATCTTGGTGATAAAGAGGATTTAGGGTCAGAGGCTAAACTTGGGGCCGAATAGAATGCCAAGGTTATGAACAATGTTCAGCCTCAGACAGTGACTGGGAAAGGCTGGGGTCTGTATCACAAACAATGGTTTGTGTGTCTGAAGGACAACATTCAACACTGGATATGCATTTAATCAAACATAGATAGAACAGATTGTGACTTAAATAAGGTCAATAGACTTGTTGGGGAAAGAGCCAGTGTAATAGGAAGATATCAGGTTTTGGATTCAGGTAAGGTGATACTAAAGCTGCGATTTTGTAAAATGGAAAGAAAGGACATTTCAATCCAAATCAATTTTGTAATTGCCAGATGACACCCATCCCCTTCAATGTCGAACATGATGTGTTATTGTGCAGCTAACATTGAAGCACAAATTCTCTGAAGGCTGCCTGTAATTGACCTGCATGGTTGAAATTACCTCTCAGGTGAGTTAACAAGTCAGACTGCAAAATAGAAATCTTGCCTTTCTTTGAGGAAAACCATTTCAGAAACTACAGGTATGTGAGCCCCAATAATTAAATAATTATTATTAAATAATTATTAAATTATTTAATTTAAGTAAGTTTTACTTAATTTAAGTGGGAGGTAGATGAGAAAAGGAATGTTGTGGATGATAAACCTGGAAGTAACAGTTATGCAAGGATAATTTTTAAAAAATTCTTTTGTGGGACATGGGCATCGCTGGCTGGGCCAGCACTTACTGCCCATCCTTAATTGCCCGAGGACAGTTGAGAGTCAACCACATTGCTGTGACTCCGGAATCACACATTGGCCAGACCAGGAAAGGATGGCAGATTTCCTTCGCTAAAGGACATTAGTGAACTGGATGGGCTTTTACCAGCAATCAACAATGATTTCATGGTCATCAGTCAAACCCAATGGAGATTGGAAGTCAGGAGGGAGTCAGATTTTGGGAGCAGAGTCTGATCATAGGATCCTGATCATCAAAGTCCCAAACTTTGGCCGCTACAGTGGGTTTGCTGGTTGGACTGGAAAAAACACACTTGTTTGCCTTGACCCACAAGTAACGTTGTGGGAGAGAGAATAGAGCCAACATTTCAAGTCTGGATGATCCTTCACCAGAGCTTGAAACATTGGTTCTATTCCCTCTCTCATATCTCTCAAGCTCTGACAAAGGGTCATTTAGATTTGAAACATTGGTTCTATTCTCTCTCCACAGATAGTGAGATTTTCCAGCATTTCCTGTTTTTGTTTCAGATTCCAGCATCCGCAGTAGCTTGCTTTTATTTGAAGACAGATAGAAATGTTTTAACGCAATGGAAGGGAGGAGGAGGACCAAGAAGAACAAAATGAAAGATGTATGATGAGGTGGAGCACATTAAGCAACAAAAGATTTCATGGTACAAAGAGAGTGCAAATGGGTATATAAAAGAAGCAAAATGTGTGTCCAGATGAAGTGGGGATTGGTTTTGTGGTAGAAAGGATACATGAAAGGATAAAGAAAGAAATGAGACAAAACTGACTCAGCAAAAGAAGAACACAGAGAATAAGTTGCAGGAAGAGGTTCTGATCTAAAATTGTTGAACTCAGATTTGAGTCTAGAAGGTTGTTGAGTGCCAATCAAAAAATGTGGTGATGTTTTTGCAGGAAGCTTCACTGGAACACTGTAGGGGGCCAAGGGCATGAACGTAGAATGTGAGGGAGGTGGAGAATTATAACAGGTAAGAGGAAATTCAGGGTTATGAATGTAAACTGAACAGTCTGCATTTGGGCAGTCCACTGTAGAGGACATGATTATTGTTATCAATTGTTACAAAAACCCACCTGGTTCACTAATGTCCTTTAGAGAAGGAAATCTGCCATCCTGACCCAGTCTAACCTATATGTCACTTCAAATGCACAGCCAGGTGGGGTGACTTTTAATTGCCCACAGCAATGGCTCAGCAAACCACTCAGCTCAAGGGCAATTAGGACAGGTAACAAATGCTGGCCTTGCCAGCAACACACATATCCAATGAGAGAATAAATAAAATGTAAAGGAGACTGCAACATGAGCAGTGAATACAGTATACTAAACTGAAAGATGTTCCAGTAAATTAACGTTTCACTTGCAAGAAATGTTTGGTGCCTTAGATCGTGAGACAAATATTGCACCTTGACAAATACTGCATATTGAAAGGTGCTATATGATAAGGAGGAGTGTTTGAGGTGCGCAGGGGAGGTGCCACTGGGAAGCGGACTGGGATGTCACAGAGGGAATGGTTCCTTTAAAAGAGGAAGCCAAGGGAAGATGTGATGGGGTGGGTGGCTTTGCGTGGAAGGTAGTGCAAATGTTGGGGGATGATTCCATTGATTATGGAGGCTGGCAGAATGGAAGTGGAGAACACGAAGAAGCCTATCATGATTGAATAAGAGTGTGTGAAATAGAATAGACATAGTTAACCATATGGAGGTGCGAGAGGGGAGTGCTGGGTGGAGAAGAAGGGAGAAATCCTCGCTTGAGGAAGAAGGAAGAGATAGGGGAAGATTGCATCAGCACAACAAGTGCAATAGAGACAGAGAAATGGGGAGAATAGAATAGACCCTTACAGGGGGCAGGGTGTGAGCAAGTGTGGTCAGCAGTTTCATTATTGAGGTTTCTTACCAAGCGTAATTAAATTTTGTTTTTTTGCAAATTTTCTTTGTTAATTAAGAGCTACTATCATGTGGTTACAGCCACATTAAAAAAATTTATTTTGAATTATTTTATGTTTCATTATATAAATATGCATCTGATGCGGATCTATTATCACCATGCAATGCAAAAGTGCAAACAAAAGAATCCTTCAAGCCTGTCAGATGGATGTGTATAAATACAAATCTTAAGATTGGCATCTGCAGTATATCATTCATTACACAAGTAAGATCAAGACAGTTTGACATCTTAATTCAGACACAGCAAGGGAGTGCATTTGTAGTTCAGCAGTCACAAGATCCCAGCAGGTAAGAATCCCTATTCGACCCCATCTTAATTCAACCTTCCAAAACAATTCCCTGAATGCAGCCCTTAATCCATTTCTACTAAAATAAGTTCTTTCAACAATCTTCCTTGCAAATCTATCCTAAACATCATTCATTTTCTGTGTTAAGAACCTCTTGATATCGATTTGAAAGTGATCTTTTGATAGTTTGAACCCTCTTTCTGCTGAATTTCAAGCGGTATTAACTATTCCTCTTTCCCATACCACTTACACTTCTTTATGAGATTACCTTGGAGTTAACTTTTCCAGACAAAAAGGCCCGTACCTCTTCACCTTCTCCCCATGATGTGGACCTTAGTTTGTCTCTCAAACAGTTGAACATTTCCACTATTTCTCAGCAACCAGAACCAGTCACAATGCTCAAGGTGTGGTTTCACCAGGGAATATTTTCTGTGACCTGCTTTGCCTTGCTTTAACTATGTGACTCAACATACCATTAACTCTGCTGATTGCTGCTCTTTATTGGTTGGAGGTGATCAGTACTAAATGCACAAAGACTCTTAGCTCGTCACTTCAAAAACATTCACACGCTCGCCTTTCCTAAGTCCCGGGATAACTGTGAAAGTGCAGCGCCAGCAGAAAGATTATTATTCACTAGAGCCAGGAATGAAAAACGTAATAAGAGTGATGCAATCAGCTCAAATAAGTACATTAGCACAATAATTGTTCCTCAGTTACTGAGGAACCAGGACATAAATAAATAACTAAAATCGCCATAGTCCCGGATAACCAGAGGAGTGGTGACAGGGTAATGATTTAACCTGAGGGTTAGCATACCTCAGACAAGCAGGCAAGGTTGAGAAACCAGGGGCTTTCATGAATAACTTCAGCCGGTATGGGAACTGAACCCACATTGCATCACTAATCAGCCTTCCAACCAGCTGAGCATAAATAAACTGAGCAACTGAACGGGACATTCAATTTATAAAATTATAGAGGGTATAGATCGGATGAGGAGTTGGAAGCAGAAATGACAATTTCAAGGGGGCACAAGTTCAAGGTAAGAGGGGAAAGGTTCAGTAGCGATGTGCAAGGCAAGTTTTTTTTACACAGAGGATGGTAGCTGAGGCAGGCATATTAGCCACATTTAAGACTTATTTGGATAGACACATGAACTGGCGGGGATTAAGGCGGTTGGTCTCAATAGAGCAGTATGATCGGTGCATTCTTGAAGAGCCTGTACCTGTGCTGTACTGTTTTTGTTCTTTATAAATACCTCTTTAATGTCCACCATTTAAAAGACCAGAAGCACGATAGGATACTCTCCACCTGCCTGGGTGAATGCAGTATAATAAACCTCAGCAAATTCCAGGATAGGACGGCCTGTGAATCAGCACACCATCCAGCACCTTAAGCTTTCATTCCCACTGCTGGTGCACAGTGTGTACCATCGATAATTTGCATTAGAGCAATTCTCAAAGCCTCCAATGATAGCAACTTCCAATCCCACAATTTCTACCAGAGAATACCACCGCCTGCAAGCTCCCCCTCCAAGTCACTCATCATCCTGACTTGGAAATATGTTGCCGCTCCTGTGCTGTCACTAGGTTACATTCCTAGAACTGTCTTCTCAGTAGCAAAGGGTGCAGCTATAACATACAGACTGCAGCAGCTGAAGACTCACCATCATCTTCTTTCTCAAGGGCAATAAATGCTGGCTATGCAAGCGACACCACTAATGAATAAGAAGCAGAGAATGGCGTTTTGTAAAAGCAGCACATCACATTTTCATTTGAATGGATTAAAGTAACGTAATTTTCATTTCAGCACAAGTTTTTTTTAAATTCATTTGTAGGACATGGGCGTTGCTGGCTAGCCAGCATTTATTGCCCATCGCTAGTTGCCCGAGGACAGTTGAGAGTCAGCCGCATTGCTGTGTCTCTAGAGTCACATGTAGAACAGGCCAGGTAAGGACAGCAAATTTCCTAGCATTTTTAGGACAAATTGCCTTTCAGGCTAATTTGCTGAGAAAGTCGAAATGGAGTACACATTTCACTGACTACGACAATAACCATATGTAATTTGCAGCTTTTACTGCCACTAATGTACTAACACAGTAAGAAGTCTCACAACACCATAGAACATAGAACATTACAGCGCAGAACAGGCCCTTCGGCCTTCGATGTTGCGCCGACCAATTAGGAAAAAAAAGCAATGACCCTCCAAACTAAACCATTCCCTTCTCTTCCATAAACTTATCAACTAACCTCTTAAACGCCACCAAACTTGGCGCATCTACAACTGCCGCAGGCAGGGCATTCCACTCCCTAACCACCCTCTGGGTAAAGAACCTACCTCTGATATCCGTCCTATAACTATCACCCCTTAATTTAAAGCTGTGTCCCCTCGTGCTAGCTTTCTCCATCCTAGGAAAAAGGCCAGGTTAACACCAGGTTAAAGTTCAACCAGTTTATTTGATAGTAAACCCACTAGCTTTCGGAAACGCTGTTCCTTTGTCAGGTGTATGGAAAGTTTCCACACACTTGCCACACACGTGACAAAGGAACAATATTTCTGAAAGCTTGTGTGTTTACAATCAGATAAACGGGTTGGACTTTAATCTGGTGTTGTGAGACTTCTTACTGTGTTTACCCCAGTCCAATGCCAGCATCTCTATATCATTACTAATGTATTAAACCAGATGTGGTTTTCCATCAATCGATATTGGTTTCATGATCGTCAATAGATTCTCAAATCCAGATATTGCTATGTCCAAACAAATATCACCTCTTTATACCAAAAAACATCATTTAAGTTGCATGACGCTTGGTAGTCTAAATGCCCATTAGCACATGATGCTTACAGACATACATTTAGCATCAGATATTTGACCTACACCTCTTCTCTCTCGCAATGAAAAGGAGAGTGTTGCAATAAATTGACTTGACAAAGAGAAATGCTATAAAATTCAGCATCATTGATAAGGATTGGATATAGCTACCTTCAGTTATTCCAAATTTCCAAGGAAACTGCTCAAGCTGTCAAGGAACACACAATGTTGCAGTGCGGGAAATCCAACTGTCCTGTCTGACCAACCCTATCTGGGTCAGAGGCTGCTCAAAACCTGTCACAGGCCAACAAAGCACAAACAATGGAGCTACTCTGTTGCACAAAGATACGTCCAACCTTTAGACAATGAGTTTGACTTCTGCGGAGCTGCCATGCAAGTACAAACTGACTGACAGGGATTGTTTCATTTGTTCAGCACCCAAGCTATTATTTCTGAAAATAACATGAACCTGAAAAAGGAAGTTCAATATTCAATTGAAATGATCAAAGCCAGTTTTAATATGGAAGTTCATGGTCAAATGTATTTTTAATATTTTATATGCAAGTTGCTTTAGATACTGCAGAGGCAGAAATTCCTTCACCAAAATCCCTTTATTTACAAACTAACAGCAGTACACAGAGTGATAGCAGTCAGCAGTCCCCCTCCAGGGGTATCAGAGGAACTGAAACCCCCTATTTAAGTAAAGGCAAAAGCTCTTTGACTGGCCCATCATTTGGATCCTTAACCAAGGAATTCATTCTCCAATTGGCCAACCTGCATGGCCTGATTGAAGTCATTGCATAAACAAACATATGAATTATTAGTAGGGGTTAGGACCATCCAGGCTCGATGGGCTGAATGGCCTGCTCCTGTTCCTATTTTCTATGTTTCTGTGAGAAATAGAGGAGCTCAAGGATAGATCTTTGAAAGACTCCTGAGGTAATGGTTCAAGAATGGGAAGTGGAACTATTACATATGATTCTCTGGCTTTCCTTTCATAAGAATGGAACCAAGTGAGGGCAGCCTGTGATTCAGCAGCATGCTGTATGATCTTGCCACACAGATAATCCCAGCAGGTTTTTTTTAATTACCTCTTAGGATATGAATGTCGCTGCAAGGCCAACATTTACTGCTCACCCCTAACTGCCCATGAGAAAGTGGGTGCTGAGCCCTCTGTTAACTGACTGGTCGTTTCTGAGGGCAGTTAAGAGTCAGCTGCATTGCTCTGAGGCTGGAGTCACACATAGACCAGACTGGGCAAGGATAGCATTACTTCTTCCCCATCAGTGAATGAAAAAGATGGATTTTTAAATAACAATCTGGTCATTTCATGATTATGATGATGGCAATCAGCATTTTATTCTGGATCATTAAGTAAATTTAAATTCCCACAGACACCATGGTGGGATTTGAACTTATACCCACGATGTAGTGGCCACATTAGCCATGGGCACAAGTCCTTGAGGATCGGAGGTGGGGATTTCATGAGAGTTAGAAAACGGAATTTGTGCTAATGAGAATCTGACCTCCCTTACACCCCCACACCCCATACCCCCAACCCCATGAAGCAATGAGGTTCGCACTCAGAAGGAGCGCAAGCCTGATTTACATACATTAGAATCTCATTAGTGGTCTTGACATCGCTACTTCCATGCTCAGTGTACCTTCCCACCCAGCTGGTGTGACTTCACACCAACACAAAAAACACAAACCAGTCATGATGACCACGTCGGGGGGTACATATAGCCCCCAGGCGGTGAGAGACATGCCGGGGTTGTGCCAGGCTTCTGATGAGTCCGAATTTGTAGGATTCTCCTTATGTGTGGTGGTGGAGGTGGTGGAGGTGGGGGGAGGTCATGCATCCTAATGCTTGGGGAGTGGGGAGTGCCCTAATGCATTGGGATCGGGGAAGATATGCATATGTGTGCGTGCGTGTGTGTAGGGGGGGAGCGGGGGAGTGAGCATCCTGATGGATTTGGGGAGGTGGGGGTAAATCAATGCTCCAATACTTGTTCAGCAGTGTGAACATGGAGGTTTGGGAGTATAGCTTTTGCACAGATTGGGCTGCCCTGTGAATACGGCGCCCCGGTCTCTGTGGAGCTGGCCTCGCTGCCTCTATCAGGCTCTGCCCCATCACAGTGGTGGCATAAACATGTTCCCAGATCCTCTGAGTACCAAGTGCCATGGAATCCGGAGTGAAAATCCAGGGTGCGACTGGAGAGCAACATGCCATTGGAACTGACACTCTGACAAGTCTTGTGATTCTGAAGCATTAACTCAAAATGGTGGCACAGTGGTTAGCACTGGTGCCTCACAGCACTAGAGACCTGGGTTCGATTCTCAGCTCAGGTCACTGTCTGTGCAGAATCTGCACATTCTCCCTGTGTCTACATGGGTTTCCTCCAGGTGCTCCACTTTCCTCCCACAGTCTGAAAGACGCGCTGGTTAGGTGCACTGGCCATACTAAATTCTCTCTCAGTGTATCCAAACAGGCGCCGGAGTGTGGCGACTAGGGACTTTTCACAGTAATTTCACTGCAGGGTTAATGGGAGTCCACTTGTGACACTAATGAATAAACTTTAAACTAAATATTACCATGAGACTACTGTCTCTCTGACAATGGGAAAGGGCCTAATGTAAGATATTTCATTAAAACTGAAAGCTTATATAAGAG
The DNA here is from genome assembly GCA_024679065.1 of Sphyrna mokarran. Taxonomy (NCBI): domain Eukaryota; kingdom Metazoa; phylum Chordata; class Chondrichthyes; order Carcharhiniformes; family Carcharhinidae; genus Sphyrna; species Sphyrna mokarran. Next base: position 16,371,105 of record JAGIQG010000002.1, read on the forward strand.
AAAAACATTGCTACATGGAATCCATTAAGATGTTTGATTTTGATTGACATATCCCTTAATTCTCATCTTCATTGACAAATAGAATAGTCCTTTGAAAGCAATAAAAACATAATAATAAAACAGCTTCTGCAGCCTTTGTATTGCAACTTTATTCCAACACCAGATTGAAATTTTCTCAATTTGTTTGAAAAATCCTCTAGAGAAAATGGACAGAATTTCTTGGCCGTTTTCTTTGCAGTGTGTGAAAATGCAGCCATCCACCAAATGGATTGGCTTTGTGGGGGGTAAAGTAATTCCCCACCAAAAGAGAAAGATTGGCTCACAGTATTGACAGGATTGGAAGAGGTCTTTGTCAGTCACAAACCTCTCAATTATCAACTCATTCACATCCACTTCTCTTCCAAATCCTTTACCTGCTTCTTTGGGCTGTCCATTTCTCACTCTGACCATGTAATGACTTTTTTCAGGGAGTTGAGGTGAACCTATTAGAATATGAACTCCCTAATTAAGGACTTGCGTTCCTTGCCTGCTGGTCACCGCAGGGACTGAGGCATATGACTGACCCCTTGAATCACATTTTAATTTGCTGCTTTAAGTTTCCTTTCTGCTCTGTCTTTCAAAGAACAAAGAAAATTACAGCACAAGAACAGGCCCTTCAGCCTCCAAAGCTGACCCAGCCATGCTGCCCAATTTAACTAAAACCCCTTATCCTTCCAGGGATTATATCTCTCTACTCCATTCATGTATTTGTCAAGAACTTGGCTATCAGTCTCTGCTCAGCGACTCTGCGCTGTCATGTGTCGTGAAGGCCACCTTGGAGTTCCACACACAGGAGGATGGCCTCAACCAGGATTTTGGGTTCACGTCACACTAACCCCTGTGACTTGCCTGGGCTTGCAACATTTCACTTACTGTCCTGTCTGGAGACAATACATATCTCTTTAATCTATGCTTAATGCTATCTCCACTAACATTGTCTGCACCTTTAAGACTTGATTAGGTGTAAAGACTCACATTCTAACCAGTATTCTGTAAACTGTGTGTGCCTTTATATGCCCTGTTTGTGATCAGAACTCCCCACTCACCTGAAGGAGCAGTGCTCCAAAAGCCAGTGGTGTTTACTATCAAATAAACCTGTTGGACTTCAACCTGTTGTGAGACTTCTTACTGTGTTTACCCCAGTCGAATACTGGCATCTCCACGTCATGACCTCTTTGACCAAGGCAGTTTTGTATCCACCTTGCCAGCTCACCTGTGATCCCATGTGATTCACCTTATATATAGACAACATCCACTGCTTTGCCCTCATCAATCATCTCTGTCACTTCCTCGAAAAACTCGATCAAGTTCATGAGACACAACCTCCCCTTCACAAAACTAGGCTGTCTCTCACTAATACATCCACTTATTTCCAAATGGGAATAAATCCTGTCTCGAAGAATCCTGTCCAGTAATTTCCCCATCACTGATGTAAGGCTCATAGACTTGTAATTACCTGGATTATTCTTGCTACAGTTCTTAAACAAAGGAACAACATTGGCTAATTTCCAATGCTCTGGGACTTTCCCTTAGCCAGTGAGGATAAAAAAATTTCTCTCAAGACCTCAGCAATTTTCTCCCTTACCTCTCAGTATTCTGGGGTATACCCCCAAACTCATCATCCACCAAGTCCTTCTATTTGGTGAATACTGATGCAAAGTATTAATTTAATACCTCACCATTTCCTCTGGCTCCACACATAGATTCCCTCCTTGTTCTTGAGTGGGCCAACTCTCTCCCTGGCTACCTTTTGCTCTTTATATATGTATAAAAAGCCATGGGATTTTCCTTAATCCTGCTGGCCAATGCTTTCTCGTGATTCCTTTTAGCCCTCCTTACTCCGTGCTTAAGTTTCTTTCTACTATCTTTGTATTCCACACTTCCTTTGTGTGTTCCCAGCCTCCTAGCTTTGAGAAACACTTCCTTTTTCTCTTTGACTAGGCTCACAATATCTCTTGTTATCCAAGGTGCCCAAAACTTGCCATACTTATCCTTCATCCTTACAGCAATGTTCCCCTCCTTTTGGGGAGCTGCCTCTTTTGAGTCGCCCTTAAGTAAAGTTGATTTCGTTTATTTGGTTGGACATAAAAGAAGTCCCTTATTAAGGGCCAAGTTGATGGGCCAATCAAGGAGCCTCATGCTTTGTAGTTAACCAGGAGTGCCGGTTCCTCTGGGTGGACAGCGAACTGAAAGCGCTCTGTATGCTGCTATCAGACTTGTAAAGGGGCTTGGTGAAGGCACTTTTGCCTCTGAGAACTTAATACAGGCCATATGTGGTGTAAATATATACTTTCTGTGCACTCCACCTCTCTTAAGTCTCCTTCCTGGTTCTGATTGTAGCCTGTGCGGCAATCTTGAACATCAATTATCTGGATCCATTTGATTGTTAACTTAAGCGTCTTGAATAATTTTCTTTCTCTAAATTAAACATGCTCAAGTTCTTCAAATTCTCCTCAAAGTTCATTATTTGCTATTATTCACTGGCTAAAGGCAGTAACACAATTCCAGGCAAAGCTTGAATGGTTTTTCAACCTGTAACCTCATGCTGAAACTTTACAACTGTAAGGATTGTGGTAAGATATACACTGCACTCCTGATGTGAATATTCTCTTCTGGTGTTTTCATGAATGTAGCACCCTCGTCACATTAAGATTCTTGTGCAATTCTTAGCAGACAGCAATGGAATTTAGTTTGAGTTATTAAATGCTTGTTCAGCAGATCAGATCACATACACACACACACACACACACACACACGCACACCACACTGAAACGTACAGACACACATACCAACACAAACATGCACCATACAGAGATGCAAAACACACACACACACACATACACATACACACACAAAGTTCTTCTGGTCCCTCTGTCACACAAACAGCACCAAACCAGAATGCTACAAATTGCTGACAGAGCAACTCTGCGATTGTATTTAAGTACTTTGCTGATCTGCTTCAGCTGCGTTGAGTCATGCAGCTTCTCCCAGCCAGCCTTTCAACTTGCACTCTCTATAAACCTTAACTCACCCAGAACTTTGCCAGCCACATACTAGGTCTCACCCACGCTCTCAATGCTCACTGACCCACACTGACCCAACCGGTCTGACAAGGCCTCGATTTTAAGAATTCTCATCCCTTGTACTGAAATAACTCTTGTGGCCTCGCCCCTCCAAATCATTACAACCTCCGCCAACTCTCAAACCTCTGAGATCTCTGTGCTCTTCCAATTCTGGCCTTTTGCATGCTGCCTATTTTCCTTTCTTTGTCATTGGTGGCCATGTCTTGCCTACCTAGGCCTTAAACTCTGGAATAACCATGTGACAGTTACCTTGAAGACCACTCCTTAAAAACTTTCACAAGTAATCCTAATATCTCTTTATGTGGGTTGCTGTCCAAATTTGTTTGAAAAAGATGCTATAAGGGACCTAGGGACATTTTACACCATTATTGTTGCTGATTTGAAGAGATTCAAACATGAAGTCATGAAAATAGACTGAGTTTTGACAAGGACCGAGTGAGGATGCCATCCGTCTCTCATGAAACTTAATTGTTCATCACCTTGAGGCTCAAACTTTGTGCTGTTCTCCTCACTGAACGGTCGTGCTCTTCCCCACACACACTCCAACAATCCAAAACTCCACCAGCCAGTCTCTATCCTCTATATGAACTTAATACAGAACCTTGGTTAGGCCTCATTTGGAATACTGTGTACAATTCTGATCGCCACACTGCCAGAAGGATGTGAAGCCTTTGGTGAGGGTACAGAAGAGGTTTGCCAGGATGTTGCTTGATCTGGAGGGGCTATTAACTATGAAGAGAAGTTGGATAAAGTCGGTTTGTTCTGACTGGATTGATGGAGGTTGAGAGGTGACCTGGTAGAGCTTTACAAGATTATGAATGGCCTGGACAGAGTGGATGGTCAGAGATTCTTTCCTAGGATAGAAAAGTCAAGTACTAAGGGATATAGGTTTACGGTGCATGGGGAAAAGTTCAGAGGAGATATGCAAGGCACGTTTTTTTACACAGAGGACGGTGAATGGCTGGAACGTGCTGCCTGGGAAGGTGGTGGAGCAAGTATGATCACAGTATTTAAGAGGCATCTAGATGAATACATGAATTGGATGGTAATGGAAGGATATGGACTCCATAAGTGCAGATGGTTTGAGTTTAGGCAAACATCATGACTGGCGCAGGGTTGAAGGGCCTAAGGGTCAGTTCCTTTGCTGTAATTTTCTTTGTTCTTTTTGTAACCCAAATGCACACCAACCTCCACTGGATTCCCAGCAAACTGGTTTCAAAATCCTTATCATTAATTACATGTTCTTCCACAATGTTGCCCACCTTTCTCATATTCTCCAGGCTACTAATCAAGGGTGTTGACCAATCTCTCCTCTCTGCCACACACAGCCATCAGCCAGTCAGCCACTTGTCTCAAATTCTCTTCCAGACTCATTTATCCCTTGCTGCATCTTCTTCCCAACATCAAAAGCCTTTTCAAAAAAACCCTCTTTAGGCTCACCTTTGTCTCCAACCCAAATTTTCCACTAATTCCTTCCATTTTAAAGTTTTTTTTTAATTTATTTATTAGTCACAGAGGTTTACAGCATGGAAACAGGCTCTTCAGCCCAATTTGTCCATGCGCCCAGATTTTTCACTAAGCAAGTCCTAGTTGCCTGCATTTGGCCCATATTCTTCTTACCCACTTCACCCATGTACTGTACCCAATAACTTCATTAGTGTCACAGGTAGGCTTACATTAACACTGCTATGAGGTTACCCTAGTTGCCACATTCTGGCGCCTGTTTATGTATAGTGAGGGAGAATTTAGCATGGCCAAAGCACCTAATCAGCACATCTTTTGGACTGTGGGAGGAAACCGGAGCACCCGGAGGAAACACGAGCAGACATGGGGAGAACATGCGCACTCCTCACAGACAGTGACCCAAGCCGGGAATTGAACCCAGGTCGCTAGCAGTGTGAGGCAGCAGTGCTAACCACTGAGCTACCCATAAACAGGAACCTGCATTGTACAAACATGTATGATTGTGTGTGGCCAGTATGAGGATTGATCCACGATCTTGAGGTGATCAGCATTACGCTCTAACCACCTGAGCCAACTCTTTCATTGCCCTCTTTATAAAGTTCCTCGCGATGCATTGCCGCATTGACAGTGTTATGGGTGAAACTTGACATTGGTGAAAAGTCCAGTCTTTAAACTATAGTAGTTGCAATTTAACTTGAATCAAGTGCAAAATTAACTTTAGAAAGACTCCTGGCTACTTTGAGTGAATTACTTAAGAGGCTTTGTAAACTTCACTTTCAATCTATTTAATAACGTCTTTGGAATAGAGTAACAAAGAAAGTTTACTTTTGTTAATTGGAAACAGCTACTGCAAATTAATGAGACTAGACATGCCAAATACTTTGTTAGTTAATTTCCACTCTTCCCTTAATCAGATCAGCTGTTCCTCAGCTTCCTGTTTGGTCCTCTTCACACATAATTGTACTGAACTGAGAAAGAAGTCTCACAACATCAGGTTAATGTCCTGTTTATTTGGTATCACGAGCTTTCACTGCACTGTTCCTCCATCAGGTGAGTGGAGAGTTGAGTTCACAAATAGGGTATATATAGAAAGAGACTCAATTACAAGATAACGGTTGGAATGTGAATCTTTACAGGAAATCAAGTCTTTGCAGGTACAGACAGTGCAAATGGAGAGAGGGATAATCACAAATTAAAAAGCTGTGAATTGTCTCAAACCAGGACAGTTGGTAGGATTTTGCAAAGGCCTTCTGCCTCTTCATATTCTCCCTGGGCTCAGGACCATGACATTGCAGGAACAAAGAGATTCATGTCTCTGCAGAACAAACCACATTCAACCACGGACATACAGTTTACAGCACACACTCCTCCTCCAGTTCCATAGCAGGAATACTGAAGGGATTAACCCAAACAATTATTTCTCTTGTTCCCGCAGAAGAATAGTGTGATCTCCGCTGCAACACACACAAACCCACACAAAATGGGAACACTCCCAGTAACCCAAACAGAAATATCACCAACTTCATATTAATGAAGATAAGGCAGCCTTTGACAAAACCATGTCCAGTGCATTAACCTAAATAAAAGGGATGAAATCCCTGGATTTGCTCATTTCAGAGATTAAAACATGTACGAGAAAGCAGAGGTTCTATCATACTTTCAAAGTGGGCGGCACAATAGCATAATGGTTAGCACTGCTGCTTCACAGTTCCAGGGTCCTGGGTTCAATTCCCGGCTCGGGTCACTTCTGTCTGGAGTTTGCACGTTCTCCTCATGTCTGAGTGGGTTTCCTCCGGATACTCTGGTTTCCTTCCACAGTCCAAAGATGTGTGGGTTAAGTTGGTTGGCCATGCTAAGAAAATTGCCCCTTAGTATTCAGGGATGCGTAAGTTAATAAACATAGACAGGGATCACGGGTAAAAGTGGGAACATCGGGGTGGCAGCGCGGGCTCGTTGGGCCAAAGGGCTTGTTTCCCGTGCTGTTTTGTTCTTTGTTCTATGATATGTAGGAATATGGGGGTAGGGCCTGGGTGGGAATGTGTTTGGTGCAGACTCGATGGGCCAAAGGGCCTTTTTCTCATTTTGGGTTCTATGATCTATGATCTATAACTTGCCGCCTAATTTATCAAGGCAGAAATTGAAGTCCTACCCCTGAAAAGATAAACCCCTTCTTCAGTCACAGCACTCACCTGACTTAATATTTCAATAATTAGAGTGGCACAGTGCTTCACAGCGCCAGGGACCTGGGTTCAATTCCTGGCTTAGGTCACTGTCTGTGTGGAGTTTGCACATTCTCCCCATCTTTGCGTGGGTTTCCTTCGCATACTCCGCTTTCCTCCCACGCTCTAAAGATGTGCGGGTTAGGTTGATTAGCTATAGTAAATTGTCCATTAGTGTCGGGGGATTAGCCGGGTAAATACATGGGGTTACAGGAATAAGGGCTGGATGTGATTGTGACTGGCACAGATTCAATGGGCCAAATGGTCTCCTTCTGCACTGTAGGGATTCTATGAAGCCATCAACACTACAAACACTGTCTGTTTTCCAATGATTCAAGCTAACTTCTCCATGAAAAACTACGAGAACTGAAATCGCTAAACATTTTCTAACTACTCATTTAAATTATTTATTTTCTATAAACTAAGACTTCTACCAAGATGAGGGCTGGGAAATGGAAACTCTTTCCATTTCAATGACCTAGTGTCAAGCACTCCTGTGTCAAGTTGAGGTGAAATATGGAATAAAATATCTGCATTCCACCATGATGCTCACCAGCCACAGTCTGAGTACGGTACATTCTCTGCTTGAAAAGGATGTACAATTTTATACCAACAGTCCCGTGTGAAATAACCAATTCAGAAATAGCTTACGCTGTGGACTGACACCTATTAAGAGCTGGGTTGCAATTTCAGAAAGTCATTTTGCGCGGGATCCAGAAGACCAAAATAAATTTCAGGCCTCGTGCCATCAGTTTGGCTTGGATTCAAACCCCATCCCTCAGTCACGTATAGTGAGTACAGCACAGAAAAAAGGCAATGTCCCAACTAGTTTATGCAGTGTTTATCCTCCACATGAGCTTCTTCCATCCTTCTTGTCATCAAACCTTATCAACATAACCAGGTGAGGGAGAAAGCAGAGGTTACCTACTCTACACTGAAGCATATCTGTTCTATTCACCTCAGCTCTTCCTTGTGGTAGGTGGCAAGCATAGTGTTCAATTGTTCTCTATTTGATTAGGTGAATCTCTGTTTATTATTGATGTTCACTGTGCTTTATTGGTTGAGTTGGGCTGAGGACGCAGAGGAACAAAAACACACCACAGATATTGCTGAAAGTGTGGAATAGAGATTTTAAAGCAGTTTGAATGAAACCAGTTACACACATAGACACTAGTCCCATCTCATAGAGAGGACATGCCCCTGTCTACATCAATGAGGATGAAGTGGAAATGGTCAAGAGCTTCACGTTTCTAGGTGCTAAATCACCAACAACCTGACTTGGTCCCTCCATGCTGATGCTATAGTTAAGAAAGCCCACCAATGCCTCTACCTTCTAAGGAAGCTAAGGAAATTCAGCATGTCCATTACGACGCTCACCAATTTTTACAGAGGCACTATCGAAAGCATTCTTTTTGGTTCTTTCACAGCTTGGTATGGCTCCTGCTCTGTCCTAGGCCGTAAGAAACTACAAAGCATTGTAAATGTAGCCCAGTCCATCGCGCAAATCAACCTCCCATCCATTGACTCTGTCTACGCTTCCCGCTGCCTTGGTAAAGCAGCCAGCATAATTAAAGGCCCCAGACATACTCTCTTCCACCTTCTTCTATCAGTAAAAAGATACAAAAGAGTGAGGTCACATACCAATCGACTCAAGAACAGCTTCTTCCCTGCTGCCATCAGGCTTTTGAATGGACCCTACCTTATACTAAGTTGATCTTTCTCGACACCCTAGGAGTGACTTTAACACTGCATTCCACATTCTCTCCTTTCCTCCTTCCCCATGTACTCTTTGAATGGTATGCATTGTTTTTATAGCAAGCAAGAAACAATACTTTTCAATGTATCCCAATACACGTGACAATAATAAATCAATTCAAAGCAGATAGCTGTGAGGCACATAACGAACACCACAGTGGGTTCCATATTCTAATCATTCCCTGGGTAAAGAAGTTTCTCCTACTGGATTCATCAACGACTATCAGACACATCAAACTCACTGTGCCAGCTCTTGTGAAATTATACATGGAATGTACGAACTTATTTCAGAAACGATTTTGATGTCCTGTGCCGTAAGAGGTTTCTGTAAAAGGCATTGTTACATAAGAACATAAGGACTGTGGTGAGGCAGCACGGTGTACTGAGCATAAGCCTACTCTCCTAATGAGGAGATGTAGGATTACTTCCTAAAAGCATTAAATTCACAACATCAATGACAGATACCAGCTTGACTCAATTGGCAACACTGTCCTCGGTCAGAAAGTTCAAACCTTTCCCAGGCATGTTGAGTGCACCGAGATGTCTGCATTGTTGGAAGTGCCTTCCACTGGTTGAATCATTTAAAAACCAGCCTCTGTTGAGGGCCTCCATGATAAAAATTGGAAAAAGATCAAGTTCTAGACCCTCAACCACCAGCATCAAGAAACTCAATAACTGCTCATCCATCCTATTCCTGAGTCTGGACTCTTGCTGAGCACAAAGTCACAAAGAGGGTGGTCAAACTAATTAATTTAACAGAAAGTGCTTTGGAACATTTCTCGGTTGCGATATAAATAGTGTTCGCATTCACGATCAACATTAGAACAAAATAAGAAGTAAAATGAAGTGGCCTTAAAGTCACCTCTCAACATTAAGACCATAAGATACAGGGGCAGAATTAGGCTATTCAGCCCATCGAATTACACAGAATTAGGCTAGTCAACCCATCTAGGGATTTACCCTAGGATTCTCTGGGAGGTGAGAGAGGCGATTGCAGAGCCTCTGGCTATTATCTTCAGGTCATCCTTGGTTATGCCATAGTGCCGGAAGACTGGAGGATAGCGAATGTGGTCCCATTGTTCAAGAAGGGGAATAGAGACTTTCCGGGGAATTATAGACCGGTGAGTCTTACTTCTGTTGTGGGTAAAGTATTGGAGAGAATTATTAGGGATCGGATTTATAGTTATTTAGAGAGAAATGAATTGATTGGGGATAGTCAGCATGGTTTTGTGAAAGGTAGGTCGTGCCTTACTAATCTTATTGAGTTTTTTGAAAAAGTGACCAAAGAGGTGGATGGGGGTAAGGCGGTTGATGTGGTATAAATGGACTTTAGTAAGGCGTTTGATAAGGTGGCCCATGGAAGACTTCTGCAGAAAATGCAGATGTATGGGATAGAGGGTGATTTAGCTAATTGGATTAGGGATTGGCTAGCAGATAGAAGACAGAGGGTGGTGGTTGATGGGAGATATTCATCGTGGAGTTCGGTGACAAGTGGTGTACCTCAGGGGTCTGTTTTGGGGCCCCTGCTGTTTGTAATTTTTATAACTGATCTGGATGAGGGTATTGAAGGATGGATTAGTAAATTTGCAGATGACACTAAAGTCGGTGGAGTGGTAGATAGTGAAGAGGGGTGTTATAGTTTGCAGAGAGACTTGGACAAGTTGTAGAGCTGGGCCGAGAGGTGGCAAATGGAGTTTAATGTGGAAAAGTGTGAGGTAATTCACTTTGGCAGGAATAACAAATGTGTAGAATATAGGGCTAATGGTAGGACTCTTAATAGCGTTGAAGAACAGAGGGATCTTGGTGTATATGTGCATAGATCCCTGAAAGTTGGCAATCAAGTTGATAAGGTTGTTAAGAAGGCATACAGAGTCTTAGCTTTTATTGGTAGAGGGATTGAATTTCGGAGCCGCAACGTCACGTTGCAACTGTACAAAACCCTAGAGCGGCCGCACTTGGAGTATTGTGTACAGTTCTGGTTCCCACATTATAAGAAAGATGTGGAGGCATTGGGGAGGGTACAGAGGAGGTTTACCAGGATGTTGCCTGGTATGGAGGGCAGGTCTTATGAAGAGAGGCTGAGGGATTTGAGGTTGTTTTCGTTGGAAAGAAGGCGGCTAAGAGGGCTTTCCATACCCTTACCACCCTCTGGGTAAAGAACCTACCTCTGACATCCGTCCTACAACTACCACCCCTTAATTTAAAGCTATGTCCCCTCGTGCTAACTTTTTCCATCCTCAGAAGAAGGCTATGACTGTCCGTTTTTCAATAAGGCATCTTATTGAAACATATAAGATGATTAGAGGTTTAGATAGGGTGGACAGTGATAGCCTTTTTCCTAGGATGGAGAAAGCTAGCACGAGGGGACATATCTTTAAATTAAGGGGTGGTAGTTATAGGACGGATGTCAGAGGTAGGTTCTTTACCCAGAGAGTGGTAAGGGTATAGAATGCCCTGCCTGCTGCAATTGTAGATGCGCCAAGTTTGGTGGCGTTTAAGAGGTTAGTAGATAAGTTTATGGATGAAAAGGGAATGGTTTAGGTTAGAGGGCCATTGCTTTTTTCTAATTAGTCAGCGCAACATCGAAGGCCGAAGGGCCTGTTCTGCGCTGTAATGTTCTATGTTCTATGAGTCTGGTCCACCATTCAATCATGGTTATTTTTCTCATCCCATTCTCCTTTCTTTTCCCCAAAACCCTTAATCCCTTTAATAACCAAGAACCTATTTATCTGTTTTAAAGACACGCAATGATCTGCCCTCCATTGCCTTTTGTGGCAAAGAATTCCACAAATTCACTCTCTGGCTCTGTCCTCCTCATATCTGTTTTAAAGAATCGTCCTTTAGCCTGAGGTTGTGTCCTCTGGTTCTAGTTTTTCCTACTAGTGGAAACATCCTATCCTCCACTCTATCCAAGCCTCACAGTGTCCTGTAAGTTTCAATAAGATCCCACCCCTTCATCCTTCTAAAATCCAACGAATGCAGACGCAGATTCCTCAAGGGTTCCTCATACGACAAACACTTCCTTCCAGGGAATCATTCTTGTGAATCTCCTCTGGACCCTTTCCAAGGTCAGCACATTCTTACTTCAATATGGAGGAATGATGCGCTGACCTTGGATAGGGTCCACAGGAGATTCATAAGAATGATCCCGAGAATGAAGTGCTTGTCATATGAGGACTCTGGATCTGCACTCCTTCGAGTTTAGAAGGATATGGGGCTCACAATACTCCAAATGGGGTCTGATCAGAGCCTTATACAGCCTCAGAAGTACATCCCAATATTGCAACCCAACAGCCAAGGGCAGCATTGTATTAAAGTTTAAAGTTTATTTATTAGTTATAAGTAAGGCTTACATTAACATTGCAATGAAAATACTGTGGAATTATCCTGTTTGGATCAATGCACCTAACCAGCATGTCTTTCAGATTATGGTGGCACAGCTGCCTCACAGCGCTAGAGGCTTAATGCCAGCTTGGGTCATGTGGAGTCTGCACGTTCTCCCTATGTCTGCGTAGGTTTCCTCCAGGTGCTCTGGTTTCCTCCCACATCCAAAGATATGTGGGTTAGGTGAGTTGGCCATGATAAATTACCCCTTAGTGTCAGGGGGATTAGCAGGGTAAATGCGTGGAAAGTGCACGCGTGGGATTTTCTGACGTTCTGACAAAATATCACTTATCTCAAAGGTTAACTCTGTCTCTCTCCCCACAGATATTGTCTGACTTGCTGAGTAATTCCAGCATTTTCTGTTTCAATGAAGTCATCACGGATATTTAAAGCAACCTGTTTTCTTTCTGCACATCAATTTCAGTAATCTCATTTGTTCAAGATGCATGATTAGCTGCATTTTTGTATCCCAATGCACTTTAAAATTCATAGAGTTTGTCCCTTTTAAGGGTTGAACTGCAACGATAGTCACATGAGCCAGGTAACCAATCCAGAGCCAGGGTGAGGAGCACTCTAAAAAGCCCAGGCTTGTCTTGCAGATTAAATTCTGGAGAGTGAATGGCAGCAGAAGGTTGAAAAACCTCAATTATAGTCGTATGTAAATAATCGTTACAACTGCTATTTACCTAACTGGTGAACCAGAGCTACCATATTGGCAACGAGGATAAAAAATATCAGTCCCAAGATGGTGAATATAAAGCACCATTGAAGTTGAGTCCACGTTCAAAAACAGAACTGTGTTTACAGAAGTGCCACTATTTGGTCAGATAGATTGTTTTTGATGCCTCTTTGGAGGCTTAGGCAGAATATAAAGTTTATTTATTAGTGTCACAAATGGAACCTACAAGGAAGTAAACTATCCTAGATCTGATCCTGTGTAATGAGACAGGAATAATTAATGATCTTACAGTTAGCGATCACAGTATCGTTGAATTTAAAATACAGATGGAGCATGAGAAGGTAAACTCCAATACCAGTGTCTTGTACTTAAACAAAGGAGATTACAAAGGGATGAAAGAGGCATTGGCTAAGGTAGACCGGGAGTAAAAACTTCACACTGGGACAACTGAGGAACATAGAACATAGAACATTACAGCACAGAACAGGCCCTTCGGCCTTCGATGTTGCGCCGACCAATATAAAAAGCAATGCCCCTCCAAACTAAACCATTCCCTTCTTTTCCATATACTTATCAACTAACCTCTTAAACGCCACCAAACTTGGCGCATCTACAACTGCTGCAGGCAGGGCATTCCACTCCCAAACCACCCCTTGGGTAAAGAACCTACCTCTGATATCCGTCCTATAACTATCACCCCTTAATTTAAAGCTGTGTCCCCTCGTGCTAGCTTTCTCCATCCTAGGAAAAAAGGCTATCACTGTCCACCCTATCTAAACCTCTAATCATCTTATATGTTTCGATCAGGTCCCCTCTTAGCCTCCTCCTTCTAACGAAAACAACCTCAAATCCCTCAGCCTCTCCTCATAAGACCTGCCCTCCATACCAGGCAACATCTGGTAAACCTCCTCTGTACCTTCTCCAATGCCTCCACATCTTTCTTATAATGTGGGGACCAGAACTGCACACAATACTCCAAGTGCGGCCGCACTAGAGTTTTGTACAGTGCAACATGACGTTGCGGCTCCGAAATTCAATCCCTCTACCAATAAAAGCCAAGACTCCATATGCCTTCCTAACAACCTTCTTGACCTGACTGCCTACTTTCAGGGACCTATGCACATACACACCAAGATCCCTCTGTTCATCTAGACTACTAAGAATCCTACCATTTGCCCTATACTCTACACATTTATTATTTCTGCCATAGTGCATTACCTCACATGGAGGACTTTTAAAGTGATCTTTCACAGTGCTCAGCGAAAGCATATACCACTGATAAGGAAAGACTATAGAAAAAGGGTTAATCAGCCATATGTATCTGAGGAAATGAGGGAGGGTATGAAATTGAACAAAAATGCATATAAAGTGGCAACAATTAGTGGAAAACTAGAGGATTGGGAAATCTTTAAAGTTCTGCAGAAAGCCATGAAACTATGAAGAAAAGTAAGGTGGATGAGAGTAAACTAGCTCAGAATCTAAAAACAGATAGCAAAAGTTTTTACAAATATATAAAATGAAATAGAGTGGCTAAAGTAAATATTGGTCCCTTCAAGGATGAGAAGTGGAAATGAGAAAATGACCGAGTCATTGAACAGGTATTTTGTGTTGATCTTCACAATGGAAGACACAAATAACATGCCAAAAATTGATGACAGGAAGGCAGGTGAAGACCTAGAAATGACCATTATCAATAGAGTTGCGTTGGGCAAGCTAAAGGGGCTACAAGTCGACAGGTCTCCTGGCCCTGATACAATGCATTCCAGGCTATTAAAAGAGATCACAGGGAAATAGCAAATACACTAATGGTAATTTACCAAAATTCGCTGGACTCGAATAGTTCCCACAGATTGGAAAACAGTAAATGTTATGCCACTATTTAAAAAAGGAGGTAGACAAAAGACAGGTAACTATAGGCCGGTTAGCTTAAATTCTTTAACAGGGAAAATGCTTGAATCTGTCATCAAGGAAGAAATAGCAAAACATCTGGACACAAATTGTCCCATTGGTAAGACACAGCACGGATTCATGAAAAGCAGGTCACGTCTGACTAATTTGATGGAATTCTTTGAGGATGTTACATGTGTAGCGGGCGATGGGGAACCTGTGGATGTAGTGTATCTGGATTTGCAGAATGCATTTGACATGGTGCCGCACCAAAGGCTGCTGCCTAAAATAAAGCTCCATGGTGTTACAGGGAATATATTAGCATGGGAAGAGGATTGGTTAATTGACAGAAAACAAAGAATGGGGGTAAATGGGTGTTTTTCTGGTTGGTGATCAGTGAGTAGTGGTGTGTCTCAGGAATCAGTGTTGGGACTACAATTGTTTACGATTTACATAGATGATTTGAAGTTCGGGAACAAGTGTAGTATGTCAAAATTTTCAGATGACACTGATAAGTGGCAGAGCAAAGTGTGCACAGGACACTGAAAGTCTGCAAGGGGATACAGATAGTCAAGTGAGTGGGCAAGGGTCTGGCAGATGGAGTACAATGTGAGGTCTTCCATTTTGGTAGAAATAACTGCAAAATGAGCAACTATTTGAATGGTAAAATATTGCAGCATGCTATTGTGCAGTGGCATCTGGGAGTCCGTGTGCATGAATCACAAAAAATTAGTTTGCGGGTGCAGCAAGTAATTAAGAAGGCAAACGGAATTTTGTCCTTCATTGCTAGAGGGACGGAGTGTATAAACAGGGAGATTATGTTGCAACTGTATGAGATGCTGGTGAGACCACACTAGAGTACTTTGTACAGTTTTGATTTGATTTATTATTGTCACGCGTATTAACATACATTGAAAAGTACACAGACAAAACATCCCATTCGTAGAGAAGGAAACTAGTGAGTACAGAATGTAGTGTTACAGTCATAGCTAGGGTGTAGGGAAAGATCAATTTAATGCAAAGTAACTCCATTCAAAAGTCTAATGGCAGCAGGTTGGAAGCTGTTCTGGAGTTGGTACGTGACCTCAGACTTTTGCATCTTTTTCTTGACAGAAGAAGGAGGAAGAGAGAACGCATGGGTTTCTTAATTATGCTGACTGCTTTGCCAGGCCAGTGGGAAGTGTAGACAATGTCAATGGATGGGAAGCTCCTTGCGGTCTTGGGCAAAGCAGGAGCCATACCAAGCTTTGATACAACTGGAAAGAATGCTTTCTATGGTGCATCTGTAAAAGTTGGTGAGAGTTATAGCTGACTTGCCAAATTGCCTTAGTTTTCTGAGAAAGTAGAGGTGTTGGTGGACTTTATTAACTATAGTGTTGGCATGGGGGACCAGGACCACGTTGTTGGTAATCTGGACACCTAAAACTTGAAACTCTTGACCCTTTTGACTTCATCCCCATTGATGTAGACAGGGGCATGTTCTCCTTTACGCTTCCTGAAGTTGATGACTTCACTGTTTCATTGTTGATGACTTCATGTTCTTCTTACTTGAGAAAGGCTATACTGGCACTGGAGAGGGTACAGAAGAGATTTATTAGGTTAATTCTGGAGTTGAGAGGGTTGGCTTATACAGAGAGACTGCATAGACTGGGACTATACTCATTGGAATTCAGAAGAATGAGGGTAGATCTTATAGAAACATAAAAGATTATGAAGAGAATAGATAAGATAGAAGCAGCGAAGTTATTTCCACTGACAAGTGAAACCAGATGTAGGGGGCATAGCCTCAAAATAAGGGGGAGCAGATGTGTAAGTGAATTGAGGAGGAGCTTCTTCACACAAAGGGTTGTGAATCTGTGGAATTCCCTGCCAAGTGAAGCAGTTGAGGCTATCTCAGTGAATGTTTTTAAGGCAAGGTTAGATACATTTTTGAACAGTAAAGGAATTAAGAGTTATGGTGAGCGGGTGGGTAAATGGAACTGAGTCCACAAAAAGATCAGCCATGATCTTGTTGAATGGTGGAGCAGGCTCGAGGAGCCAGATGGCTCACTCATGCTCCTAGTTCTTACGTTCTAATGTAGGCTTACATTAACACTGCAATGAAGTTTCTGTGAAAATCCCCTAGTTGCCACACTCCAGCGCCTGTTTGGGTATAGTAAGGGAGAACTTAGTATGGCCGATGCATCTTACCAGCACATTTTCCGGACTGTGGGAGGAAACCAGAGCACCTGGAGGAAACCCACGCAGACACGGGGAGAACATGCAGACTCCACACAGACAGTGACACAAGCCAGGAATCGAACCCAGGTGCCTGGCGCTTTGAGGTAGCAGTGCTAACCACCTGTGCTAGTACGCTGCCCAATGTAGTCATTTTTGCAGAAAACACTCCGGTGGAAGACAGAGCAGTTGCTCCACTCCACTAGAAATCAGACACCACCTGAAAGACTTCATTTATGATGGACTGATATGCGTGGTAAATGGTCTAATTGTTGCGGACTGAGTAAATCAATTATTTCAAACTGTATAAAAAAAAGGGCAGGGCGTGTCATTTGTGCCTTTTAAGAGAGGATCACATGACCCAGACAGGGTCAAGGGTGAGGGATCACTCTAACAAGCCCGGGTTTGCTGAACAGATTCTATCCTGGAGAGCAGCACAAGGCTATGAGAGATGTATATAAATAAATGTTACAGTTGTTATTTACTTAACAGGTAAACTAGAGTTATTATACATACATTGCACACCTTTTTATCTTTGCTCTCTATAACTTGTTGTGTCACTGCAGGACTAAATATCCAGGACTGGTCCAATATAGCTGAGTGTTGCAACTAAGCAATGTACTTTGCTGTTGAAATTCTCTGGAAATCAGAACCCCGATCTTTCAGATATTTTACCAGTCAGCAGACACAGTCGAGTGGTCCAACCATAAAAGAAGATTCTTGCCTGGCTACTCACCACCAATATCATCTCCCTGTCCACACTTTACTACAACTCACGACACCAGTGGAGAACCCAAACCCGCAGCCTCTGCCACTCAAAAGGATAGGGGGCCACCTGTATAGGCGGACAAAGCCTTGGGTGTTAGCCGAAAGACAGCACCTCTGATAGCAGAGCACGCTCTCAGTACTGCACTGGAATATCGGCCTAGATTATGTGATGTGTCACATGAGCCCAGAACCACAAGTTCTATCATGGAGCCACAGCTGATGTTCATATATGTTATATAATTTTTCCATGCATGTGTGCATGTGCGTGCGCACATACACACAATCTTTATTTTATGACATAAACAAAGATATGCTGGTTTCAAATTGCATTTATCAGTTTAATGTTCCAGGAAGAAACACATATTTTGCCTCTAAAATAAAACATTAATCCATCGCTTTTACCCAATTTTAAAGTTATATATTAACATTGTGGATTGTTTATAATCTAGTCATCCAATATTTTTCAGTGTGTGAAACATGAAGAAGTTAAAACTGCAAATGTGAAAATACATCACCATAAAAAAGACGCACAATTTTCAAGTTGTGAAACCCTACAGTGCAGAAGAGGCCATTTGGCCCATTGAGTCTGCACACCAACAACAATCCTACCTCAGGCCCTACCCCACACATTTACCCGGCTAATCCCTCTAATCTACACATCCCAGGACACTCAGGGGCAGCAATTAGCGTGGCCAAACAACCTAACCTGCACATCTTTGGACTGTGGGAGGAAACCCACGCTGACTCAGGGAGAAGGTGCAGACAGAGTCACTGACAGTGACCCAAGCCAGAAATCGAACCAGGGTCCCTGGAGGTGTGAGGCAGCAATGCTAACCATTGTGCCGCACATATTGACAGGAGCTCCACAGCCTTCCCTGAAACTATGTGAAATTTAGAAACAAAATGCAGAATTAAATATTTCCTTGGACTAATGGTGAGAACCTCCTGCGCTTATCATTTATAAAATGTCCCTAAAGCAATTGCACAATAGACAGTGAAACCAATAATCACCCGAAGTCTAGAAACACTTACGAATATTTCTACATCACGTCTAATATGATAACTGAAAGAGCTAAATGTAGGCATCAAAATGTGTCTTTTAGATAAGTGAGTTAAAAGGAGCTAAACTCAGAGTATATTGATGTGGAGGTTGTTCCCATGTCATACACAGTGTAACAGCCTCTCATTCACTGGAGTTGTACAACTGAAAACAGGAATCAGGTTATGCCACAAATGCCAACCAGAGGCAACAGTAGAATCACCAGGATAATTCTTTCTCCAAGTTGTAAGATGTGGCTCAGTGTCAGCCACTCTCACTCGTGAATCAGAAGGTGGTGGGTTCAAATCCCACACACAGAAGTTGGCGCATAATTCAGGCTGAATGTCAGAAATGATGTTTCAGAGACGAGATGCTAAACCAAAACCCCATCCGTCTTCAAGGGTAGCAGCATGTTGTATTAACCAATAGTTAACCCACCTGTGAAGAGGCAGTGGGTGAGTGGCATTGTCACTGGATGACTAATCCAGAGATCTGGGGTTCGAATCCCACCGTAGCAGCTGGTGCAATTTGAAGTCAGTAAAAGAAAAATCACACAATGGATGAAATTTAACACAGAGAAGTGTGAAATAATATAATTGGGTAGAAAGAACAAGGATTGACAATATCAAAGGATACTGTTCCAAAGGTAGTGGAGGAACAAAGGCATTGTTGAAGGTGGAGATTGAGAAATTAGTTAAAAATGCTTATGAGATGCTGGGTTGTTTCAACTAAGAGGCTCAAAGTTGTGCTGAACCTCTTTAAAATGATGGTTCGGCCTCAACTGGAGTACAGTGTCCAATGCTGAAGGAGGCCATGAGAATACTGTGGGCATCAGGTGACAAACCCCGAAAGCTTGTGAGTTTACCATCAAATAAATCGGTTGGACTTATACTTGGTATTGTGAGACTTCTTGCTGTGGTTACCCCAGAACAAGCCGGCATCTCCACATCATGACCATTTGCTGATCAGATTTTGATCCTGTTAGCTCCATGTGCTCACTGGCTATTGTAATGGAGTCTCGATTTGCTTTGATCAGCAAGTCCATGGTATTATTTAAAATCTCCTCTGCATCATAGTACTTGTTTACCACAGGACACAGAGAAAAATCAATCCCTGATCCAACTGCGCCAAGTCTCATTGTGAAAACACAATTGCTGACTCACAATGGCCACTCGATTGGAATTATCCTGACTTTCAGAGTAGGTGTCAGTGTGCCACATATGGCAACTAGTCTTCTAGATAATGTGAAGGCGACGTGGCCAGGGAGAGCTGCAGTGGAAAAACATGTTTCCCTAGTAAGTTAAGCAACATGAGTGGAAACGATAGGCAGTAGAATAGGGGCAACATATTGAACCTAGGCCATTGAGACTGATCTGTTGCAAGTTGCCTATTCGAAAATGTCACTAGCTCATAAAAACAAAAGTGACCAAGCGTTACTTAAAATTCTTCCTTCCCACTCTCGGTTCAGCATGCAAATTGTTTGTCTGTCCTGTCATCAGAAGCGCAAGTCCAACACTAAAACAGGAAAGCACAAAAGGGAGGTATTTATGCACGTTTGGATCGGGAGTCTTTAAACTGTTTAACTTTGAGTATTATGCCAGTGAATTTCAAGGCTGGAAAATAAAAAAATAAATTTTTATGGGCTGAACATTTTTCAGGGATGGGGAAACGAAAATGAAAACCCGCCTGTCTCTTCTGAAATGTCAGACTCTCTCCAAACCCCATTGTGTTATATTTGAGACATATGGACAGGGAGTGGTTTTGTGTACCGCATGATATGGAAAGGACCACATCATGGTTACCATCGACATTACAAACCACCAGCTCAAAGTCAAGAAGATATCTCCACTCACCTGATGAAGGAGCAGCACTCCAAAAGCTCATGATTTCAAATAAACCTGTTGGACTTTAACCTTTTCTTGTGAGACTTCCTGCTTGGGTATTATGAGCTACGATGGAACACAGGAGGAGTGCGGAGGAAGAGGTGGGATGGTTAGGGGGCCCATCTCAGTTCCCAGACACAGCAGTCCAGTACCCAATGTCATTGTTACACCTCCTTAATCTCACCCTCACATTCATCCTCCTTGCCTCCTTCATTATGGGTAATTATTAGCATGGATTGAAGATTGGTTAACTAATAGAAAGCAAAGAGTGGAGGTAAATGGATGTTATTCCGGTTAATGATCAGTGACTGATAGCATGCCTCAGGGATCAATGTTGGGGCTGCAATTGTTTACGATTTACATAGGTGATTTGGAGTTGGGGACCAAGTGTAGTGTGTCAAAATTCGCAGATGACACTAAGATGGGTGGCAGAGCATAGTGTGCAGAGGACACTGAAAGTCTGCAAAGGGATATAAATAATCTGAGTGAGAGCGCCACGGCCTGGCAGATGGAGTACAATGTTGGTAAATGTGAGGTCATCCATTTTGGCAGGAATAACAACAAAATGGACTATTATTTAAATAGTAAAAAAATTGCAGCATGCTACTGTGCAGAGGATCAGGGTATCCTTGTGCAGGAATCTCAAGGAGTTGGTTTGCAGGTCTAGCAGGTAATTAAGAAAACAAATAGAATTTTGTCCTTCACTGCTAGGGGAATGGAGTTTAGAAACACCAATGTTATGTTAGAGCTGGAAAAGGTGCTAGTGAGGCCACATCTGGAGTACTGTGTATAGTTTTCATCTCCTTACTTGAGAAAGGATATACTGGCACTTGAGGGGATGCAGAGGAGATTCACTAGGTTGATTCCAGAGTTGAAAGGATTGGCTTATGAGGACAGACTAAGTAGACTGGGGCTTTACTCATTGGAATTCAGAAGAATGAGGGGAGATCTTACAATATATATAACATTATGAAAGGAATTATGATGGAAGCAAGGAAATTGTTTCTACTGGTGATCAAAGACATAGCCTCGAAATAAGGTGGAGCAGATTTAGGTTTGAGTTGAGGAGGAATTTCTTCACACAAAGGGTTGTAAATGTGTGGAATTTCCTGCCCAGTGAAGCAGGTGAGGTTACCTCATTGAATGTTTTAAGGCAAGGATGGATAAATTTTTGAACAGTCAAGGAATTAAGGGTTATGGTAGTGAGCGGGTAAGTGGAGCTAAGTCCACGAAAAGATCAGCCATGATCTTATTGAATGGCAGAGCAAGCTCAAGAGGCCAAATGGCCTACTCCTGTTCCTAGTTCCTATGTTCCATGCACAATCCTCCATCCCCGCTCCAGCATGTATGTCATATATAATCACTTACCCATATCCACTTTGGAGAGATCTCAGGATGTCTTTCAAACAGACACTTTAGAAAACTTCTAACAATCTAATAGAACTGTCGTTCAAACACATAGCAAGCTTTAAAAATTCTCATTCACAAAAGCCATTCAAAAAATGAAATCCCTGTTGTGAAAATGATCACTTTTTCATTTAGCACACCCAAGCCTTTTAATAATGTCTTCAATCTAAATCTGAACACAGCACCATGCTAAGCAAAGTGGTTCTGTAGCTTTTGAAACTCAACCAAGCATTATCAATAGACTAGGTCAGAATAAACCCTAAGAAATATAAGCAACGGATTTTATCGAAACTGAAAAAAAACAGAAGTCCTTTTTTCCCAAACCACATCAGATATCCTAGTAGTCAAAACAATCCAGGTGGCTGAGTTTTCTTCTAATTGGACATTTTTTTTCAATTTAGAAGGACTCTGGGCATTTAAATTAGATTATACACTAGAGATCCTACCCAGGTGTTTTCTTCCATTTTGAATGCATATGGGTTTTTTTTTCCATTGGAAAAAGTGCTATATTGCATCTCAATACTTAAACAATGTTGATCAATGTAATGGTCATTTTATCCTTTGAGGACTGAGTCTTGTGTTAAATTATTGCTGTTAAAACACATTGACATTACAGTGCAATGTCTAACAGGGTGGTATGGTGGCACAGCTGTTAGCATCACTGCCTCACAACACCAGGGACCTGGGTTCAATTCCAAACTTGGGTGAATATCTGTGTGGACTTTGCATGTTGCCCCTTGTCTGCATGGGTTTCCTCTGGGTACTCTGGATGTGTAGGTTATAGATTAGCCATAGGATAGTGTCGGGTAGTGGGCCTGGGTAAGATACTCTGTGAGAGAGTTCGTGCAGATCCAATGGGCCGAGTGGCCACCTTCTTTACAATAGGGATTCTCTGAGTGAGATTTGAAATTGTCAAAATATTTGACAACTCACCAGTGAGACTATTCCTGATTCCTCAGCAGGTTTCCCCTACTGGTCATGATTTTTGAAGTATGGATTTTTTCAAGTCTCCCAAAACCTATACCAGCACATGTTAAAGGCTGAGGAGAAGAGTGAAGGGGAGATACAGAGGGAAGAAATTCAAATTTCACACGTTTACAATGGTGACCGTGATTGCACAAAAGATGTACATGGGTTGACACGTGCATCATTGGAGGGAGAGGGGGGAGACCTACACTGGATTTGGACCCCTCGCACTGACTAAAACCCAAATGTTGATTGTTTGGTGTTGGGTTCTGTAAGGACTTCAATCAGGCCATTGAGGTTGGCCTATTGGAATATAAACTCCCTGATTAAGAAGTCAATTGATGGGCCAACCAGGGAAAGTTTTCCTTATATTTAACAGGGTGTATCAGTTCCTCTGGCGCCCCTGAAGAGAAACTGCTGACTGATAGTGCTCTGTGTACTGCTTTTAGAATTGTAAATGAAGGTATTTAAGTGGAGGGACTTCTGCCTCCAAAGACTTATTACAGGTTTCTGATACACTTCCACTTTTTGTCTATCCAAAGGCACTCCACTTTCCTTTCCTCCACCACCCCCTCCCCGGTAATAAATAATTGGACTCAGCCGTACAATAAACTACCATTCAGGTTCTGGCAACTAGTCTTGCCCTGAAGCATTAGGATGCATGTGATTGACTGCAGTGTATTTCTGGTATGCCTTATCTTTATTTAAAATTTCCAGTGCTTTCACCACAACGGGTTCATTTACACCAGAGAACCTTTGTTAATTGTCAAACAACACGGCTTCAAATATGCAAAGAATCTTGACCTGAATGCCTCCAAATTGGCCTAAAACAAGGTGGACAGGAGTAGGAATGTAGCCCTGAGCTCTTGTTGTTTTTAATGTCAGTTCCAATGGAACTTGATACAAAGCTGGCACAGACTCTCCCTTATAAAAATAAAACAGGGAAATATGGATTTTTTTTAATCTTCTGAGAATAAAATTTTTATTAATTTGCAATTGCTGTTTTGGGAGAGGCAGCTCAGAATGTCCAGCAAGAGGTGAAAAATCAACAAGGTATCCAGAGGCAATTTTATTTTAAAAAATTCAGCTGGAATTCAAGTCCGGTGTGTGTATGAGGGGGTGGGTGTGTAAAGGATCTGTAGGTTGTATATGTGTGTATGTGTGTGTGTGTGTGAGGGGAGTGTATGTGGTGTGTGTGTGTGTGAGGGGAGTGTATGTGGTGTATGTGTGTGTGTGGGAGTACATGTGGGGTGTGTGTGTGTGTGTGGGGGAGTACATGTGGGGTGTGTGTGAGGGGGTGTGGGGTGAGTGTGTGC
Source organism: Sphyrna mokarran (assembly GCA_024679065.1). Lineage (NCBI taxonomy): Eukaryota > Metazoa > Chordata > Chondrichthyes > Carcharhiniformes > Carcharhinidae > Sphyrna > Sphyrna mokarran. The sequence continues at coordinate 16,395,211 of JAGIQG010000002.1, forward strand.
ATGCAAATCAGGGATGGGGTGTGTGTGTGTATGACAGTGGGGGTGCTTGTGTGGTGGGATGTGTGTGTGTGTGCGATGGGGTGCATGCCTGTGTATGCTTGTGCAGCAGGATGCGTGTGTGTGTGTGGGATACGTGTGTAGTGTGTGTGTCTGGAGTGGGTTGTGTATGTGGTGTGTATGCATCTGAGGTGGGGTGTGCATTTGTGCATGGTGTGTGTGTGTGTGTGTATGTATGTCTGGGTTGGTATGTGTGTGTGCATGTGTCCTGGATGGATTGGAGCCATGATTTGGAGATGCTGGTGTTGGACTGAGGAGGGCACAGTAAGAAGTCTCACAACACAGTTTAAAGTCCAACAGATTTATTTGGTAGCCCAAGCTTTCAGAGCACTGCTCCTTCGTCAGCTGAGTGACGAAGGGGCAACACTCACCAGATGAAGTGGCAGTGCTCTGAAACAAACCTGTTGGACTTTAACCTGGTGTTGTGAGACTTCTTACCAGAGTGGACCATGTGCGCGTGCACGTGAGTGTGTGGGATGAGGTAAGTGCATGTTGCTATTCAAGTGCAACAGCGAGTCTAAATGCCGCAGAGCCTACTGGCTTGCATTGTTGAATTGACACTGAAGCTCCAGGAATTCAAGAAAAATATTCATCCTCGGCTGTCAGATAAGATTGCCAGATAATCCATTTAGATTGTCTGAAAGCATCAATTGTCCAAAGTCTTCCTCTTGAAACTGAACACAGATTATTTGTGAAATAAAAAAATCATTCTAGACCTTTGGGCATGGCTGGCATTCCCGGTCCTCTCAGTAAAGTTTGACAACACCAATTTTAAATCCAATCAATTTATTTGATAGTAAATCAGCAAGCTTTTGACTTTTCGTCTTCATCAGGCAAATGCAGTGTTCTAGTCTGCAGTAGCACACACATCAGCACAGACAGTCACAGATTGAACAAAGAACAAAGAACAACACAGCACGGGAAACAGGCCCTTCGGCCCAACGAGCCCGCGCCGCCGTCCTAACGTCTTAATGACATATAGAGACTTGCTGATGAGAATGCGAATTACTGTGCTGACTGGAGAAAATACACATTTCTCTAACCAATGCTTCACTCACATTGTTAGCCACTTTAACACTTGAATAGCAGGTTCGGTGTAAGGATTCACATTCTAATCAGCAATCTGTGACTGTCTGTGCTGATATGTGTGCTATTGCAGACCAGAATACTGCATTTGCCTGACAAAGGCAAAAAGTCGAAAGCTCGCTGATTTACTATCAAATAAATTGATTGGATTTAAAATTGGTGTTGTCAAACTTTACTGAGTTTACTCCAGTCCAACGCCAGCATCTCTACATCATGACTACTATCGTTCCCAGTCCTACCCTAGACCTTCTTGTTTAACGGGTAATAGCTGTTTAATAGTGAGTGAGTTTGCCAGGTCACTGCAGAGGGAAATCTGGCATGAGAGTGAGGGGACTTGAATCATATACAAGTTAACTAACTAATAACAGCAGGTTCGCTTCCCTAAAGGGCATTAAGGAAAAATGTACATTGGTTTAAATAGATTTGCAATTCCTTCTCTGCTCTTTTTACTCAAGGATCTCACTCTATATTTTTCACAATGATTCCATGAACATAATCCCTCAAGATGTTTGACATCATCCAAGACAAAGAAGCCTGCTTGATTGGCATTCCCTTCACCACTGTCACACAATAGTAGCAGTCTGTACTATCTACAAGATACACTATAGCAATTCACCAAAGACCCCTAGCTATATAGCACTTTCTAAACCCATAACCACTTACATCTGAAAGGACGAGAGCAGCTGATACATGTTAACACCACCATCTTTGGAAGTTCCCTTCTGAGGCACTCACTATCCTGATTTGGAAATATCTCACTGTCTTTCGCAATCACTGGGTCAATATCCTAGAATTCCCTCCCTAACAGGCAGCACAGTGATAAGCACTGCTGTCTCACAGAGCCAGAGAACTGGGTTCAAATCCTGGCTTGGATCACTATCTGTGTAGAGTCTGCATGTTCTCCCCGTGTCTGCGTGGGTTTCCTCCGGGTCCTTCGGTTTCCTCCCACAGTCCGAAAGACATGCTGGTTAGGTGCATTGGCCATGCTAAATTATTCCTCAGTGTACCCAATCAGGCATCGGAATGTGACAACTAGGGGGTTTTCACAGTAACTTCGTTGCAGTGTTAATGTAAGCCTACTTGTGATTAATAAATAAACTTTTACCTACATCATGTGGGCTGCAGCAGTTCACCATCATCTTCCCAAAGGCACTGAGGCTTGGGCATTAAATGCTGACTTAACCAGAAACCCTCACATCCCTTAAATGAATAAAAACATTGTGCTGCAAGATTGATTTTCTGCAGGATATGACATTGCTGTCTCTCTCACTTTGAATAGTCAGACTAAGTCAAGGTCACATAAGGTTTCTTGACTGAATTCACTGATGTCATTCCATATTTTTTTTAAAAAAATTCCCCAGGGCACAGACAAATTTCTTTAATTCATGTGGATGACATAAGTGGTTCTCAATATGATTTGATGTCAAGGCTGGGGAAAGAAACCTGATAAACGTTAACAACAAAATAATACAACTGCTGAAAGACATGTTTTGATGAAACATAATGCAAATGTAACACAGTCTATCACACAAACCATCCGCTAACTCTGTCTACACTTCCCCCTGCCTCGGAAAAGCAGCCAGCATAATCACAATCCCACAGACCTTGGACATTCTCTCTACCTTCTTCTGTTGAGAAAAAGATACAAAGATCTGAGATTACGTACCAATCGACTCAAGAACAGCTTCTTCCCTGCTGCCATCAGACTTTTGAATAGGCTTGTTTTTATATAGAGTTGATTTTCCTCTATAATCCAGCTATGACTGCAATACCACAGTCCGTAATTTCTCCTTAGGCGGGCTAAACTCATAAAGAATGTTCCCGATGGTGGGAGAATCCTAAACAAAACTGCTCCCAACCCTCAGCTCTATTGGTTTTTCTTACCAGTTTGTACGCTTAGATAAGGGATGAACCTTTTAGGACTGAGATGAGGAGAAATTTCTTCACCTTGAGAGTGGCGAATATTAATTCACTACCATAGAAAGCAGTTGAGGCCAAAACATTGGATGATTTCAAGAAGAAATTAGGGGCTAAAATGATCAAGGGTTATGGGTGGGTTGGATTAGGATACTGAATTTGATGATTAGCCATGATCATAATGAATGGAACAGTAGGCTCGAAGGGCTGAATGGCCTATTCCTGCTTCTAGTTTCTATCCATTCCTTGATGCCCTTCAGAAGATGGTGCTGAGCTGCCTTCTTTTCTTGAATGGCTTCAGTCCCCAACGCATAGGTACACCCACAGTATTGTTCAGGAGGAAATTCCAGGGATTTGACCCAGCAACAGTGAAGGAACAACCAAGTCAGGGTGGCGACTGGCTTGGAGGGCAACCTCCAGGTGGTGGTGTTCCCATGTATCTGCTCCCTTTATTGTTCAAAATGAACAATAAGAATAGAAGATTGGTTAGGGCAAGATTAGGGCCAGTCATAGATAGCAGTGGGAAGTTGTGCGTGGAGCCTGAAGAGATTGGCGAGGCACTGAATAAATATTTCTCTTCGGTATTCACGCAGAGTGCTGGAAATGTAGCTGTGGAGAGCACTGAGGTACAGGGTTGCAAATTGGGGAGTATTGTAGTAGATAGGGAGGATGTGTTAGAAATTCTCGAGGGTTTGAAGTTGGATAAGTCCCCTGGGCCGGACGGATTTACCCTAGGATTCTCTGGGAGGCAAGAGAGGAGATTGCAGAGCCTCTGGCTCTGATCTTCAGGTCCTCGTTGGTTACGGGTGGGGTTCCGGAGGACTGGAGGATGGCGAATGTGGTCCCATTGTTTAAGAAGGGGAAGAGAGACCTTCCTGGGAATTATAGGCCAGTGAGTCTTACTTCTGTGGTGGGCAAGGTATTGGAGAGAATTATTAGGGATAGGATTTATAGTTATTTAGAGAGAAATGAATTGATTGGGGATAGTCAGCATGGTTTCGTGAAGGGTAGGTCATGCCTTACTAACCTCATTGAGTTTTTTGAGAAAGTGACCAGAGAGGTGGATGGGGGTAAGGCGGTTGATGTAGTATATATGGACTTTAGTAAGGCTTTTGATAAGGTGGCCCCTGGAAGACTTCTACAGAAAATGCAGATGTGTGGAATAGAGGGTGATTTAGCTAATTGGATTAGAAATTGGCTGGCAGATAGAAGACAGAGGGTGGTGGTTGATGGGAGATATTCATCGTGGAGTTCGGTGACGAGTGGTGTGCCTCAGGGGTCTGTTTTGGGGCCCCTGCTGTTTGTAATTTTTATAAATGATCTGGATGAGGGTATTGAGGGATGGATCAGTAAATTTGCAGATGATACTAAAGTTGGTGGTGTGGTAGATAGTGAAGAGGGGTGTTTTATTTTACAGAGTGACTTGGACAAGTTGCAGAGCTGGGCCGAGAGGTGGCAAATGGAGTTTAATGTGGAAAAGTGTGAGGTAATGCACTTTGTGAGGAACAATAAATGTGTAGAGTATAGGGCTAATGGTAGGGCTCTTAATAGTGTTGAGGAACAGAAGGATCTTGGTGTATGTGTCAATAGATCCCTGAAAGTAGGCAGTCAAGTGGATAAAGTTTTTAAGAAGGCATATGGAGTCTTAGCTTTTATTGGTAGGGGGATTGAATTTAGGAGCCGCAGCATCATGTTGCAACTGTACAAAACTCTAGTGCGGCCGCACTTGGAGTATTGTGTGCAGTTCTGGTCGCCACATTATAAGAAAGATGTGGAGGCATTGGAGAGGGTACAGAGGAGGTTTACTAGGATGTTGCCTGGTATGGAGGGCAGGTCCTATGAAGAGAGGTTGAAGGATTTGAGGTTGTTTTCGTTAGAAAGGAGGCGGCTAAGGGGGGATCTTATTGAAACATATAAGATAATTAGAGGTTTGGATAGGGTGGACAGTGATAGCCTTTTTCCTAGGATGGAGAAAGCTAGCACGAGGGGACACAACTTTAAATTAAGGGGTATGAGTTATAGGACGGATATCAGAGGTAGGTTCTTTACTCAAAGAGTGATTAGGGAGTGGAATGCCCTGCCTGCAGCTGTTGTAGATGCGCCAAGTTTGGTGGCGTTTAAGAGGTTAGTTGATAAGTATATGGATGAGAAGGGAATGGTTTAGTTAGGAGGGGCATTGCTTTTTATTTTGGTCGGCACAACATCGAAGGCCGAAGGGCCTGTTCTGTGCTGTATTGTTCTATGTTCTATGTTCTTAACCTACTGGATTCATTAATATTAGCAAGCTGGAATGATCCTTCTTTAAGTTCACCACGATTCATGTGTATAGCATCAAAGTAGCTCTATCCATCTAAACCAAAAGCACACGAGACCATTATTTTCAGGTTAAGCCGGGCATGTCCAATCTGCAGCTTACAGGCCACACATAATCCTGACCTTGGCAGCACTCACCTCAAAGTATAGCCAACTCTCACCTACCTGTACTACTTTCTCATCTGCTGACTATTTCTGCTTTAAGTTAAGTGCTGTTAGTTCATTGGTGCACAAGGTATTTGAATATAGAACAGGATCGTAGTGTGGCTACGACACAGGAAGACACCAGTGGGATTATACGGTCTGATTTGTCCCGAAACCGTAAAATCTTGCCAAGGTCAATGGGCCTTTCTATTGTCTGCCCTTTGCCCACTCTGATTCCTGTCGCAGGCACAATGGTAAAATTCCAGCCACTGTGTCTGTGCCAACTTTGTGTGACACTAACTCAGCTAGTTTGTGCCCTCCAGTTGGTGCCCTCAGCCAGCTAGTAACCCCCAACCAGCCACCTCCAACCCCCCCACACCCCGCAAACATTTCCTCATCAGGCAATTAACCAAATCTCTTTTGCAACTTAAGGTACATCACGGAATTGTTATACTGCAGAAGGATAACTGCAGTATATGCCCATCATATTTGCACATTCTTCCTTTTCTGACAATGGTCTTATTCCCATTTGAAAGGTCCCACTGAACCTGCCTCCACCATGCTCTCAGGTAACGTGTAGACAGAGTCAATGGATGGGAGGCTGGTTTGCATGATGGATTAGGCTTCATTCACGACCTTTTGTAGTTTCATATGGTCTTGGTCACAGCAGGAGGTATACCAAGCTGTGATACAAGAAGAAGAATGCTTTCTATTGTGCATCTGTAAAAGTTGGTGAAAGTCGTAGCTGACATGCCAAATTCCCTTAGTCTTCTGAGAAAGTAGAGGCATTGGTGGGCTTTTTTAATGATAGCATTGGCATGGGGGAATCATGACATGTTGGTGGTGATCTGGACATCTAAAAATTTGTATCTTTTAAAGAGGCAGCACAAAGAGGGGTTGAATAGCCTCCTTCTGTAATGCAAGATTCTGAGATTCGTTAATGTGACTTTTCTCTATGATCCTCAACGTCCGATAGTAAGTATTTACGTGGCCCATAAAAAATAAAAAGGATTCAGAACACCCATGTTAACTTTTTGCTCAGTAAGAAGTCTCACAATAGCAGGTTAAAGTCCAACAGGTTTATTTGGCAGCAAAAGCTACTAGCTTTATCATGTGAATCAGAGTCAGAGGCCTGAAAGCCGGAGGCTTTTGCTACCAAATAAACCTGTTGGACTTTAACTTGGTATTGAGACTTCTTACTGTGTTTAGCTCAGTCCAACGTCGGCATCTCCACATCTTAACATCATCCTCAATGTCTTTCACAGTATACTAATTTAAGAGTTAATAAAAATAAATGTTTATAGGAACCTCACCAATTATTGCAACCTGTCCTATTCACAAGTTGCATGCTGAGTCCTTGGAGACAGTAGCAAACTTGTAAAATTCAATAATGAAACAATTTAGTTTTCAGTTAGTTATTTAATCAACAATGCATTATAAACACTCGCTTTACTTTGAAACTTTTTTTTAATTGATCCTCGGAGGCTTTTCAGACGCACGTTAATGCATTCATGTCGAATTCCCATACAAATTATCTTTGATGAATTATTAAATAAACAAACTTTATTTTTTCATGCAATGGGGGGCATCACTCGCAAAACCAGCACTGGTTGTCCATCCCTAATTGCTCCTAAACCGGGTGGCAAGCTAGGCCATTTCAGAGGGCAGTTAAGATCATTAATCCAGAATCTCAGCTACTGTTCTGGGGAATCCCACCATGGCAGATGAATCCAATGAAAAAGAAAATCATGAAATCATTGTCGATTGTTGGAAAACCCATCAGGTTTACCAAAGACCTTTAGGTAAGGAAATCTGCCATCCTTACCTGATTTGACCTACATGTGACTCCAAAGCAACAACAATGCGGTTCACTCTCAACTGCCTTCTGAAATGGTCTAGTAAGCCATGCCTTCTCAAGGGTAAGGAGGGATGAGCAATAAATGCTGGCCAGCCAGCAACACCTATGTTGCACAAATCAATAATTAAAAAAAAGCCTCAACCACATGCCTGTGGATTTTGGAGTCACATGTCGGTCAGACCAGGTAAAGAGGGCAGATTTCCCTTCTTAAAGGGACATTCATGAACCAGATGAGTTTTTACAATAATGACAGTCTGATGGTCACCAGGCACAGAGATTAGCTTTACACTGCAGATATTTTTGACAATTGAATTTAAACTTCTCCTGCCACTGAAGTGGGATTTGAAGCTGTGTTCTCAGCCTGGGCTTCTGGATTACTAATCCAATGACATCACCATATTTGAAGTATTGTATTCAGTTCAGGTCAGCTAAACAGAGGAAGAATATAATGGAGGATTCGCCATGATCAAAATGAATGGCAGGGTAGGCTCGAAGGGCTCAATGGCCTACTCCTGCTCCTAGTTCCTATGTTTTTAGTGAAAGTGGTTGGACTTCTTTCTATGATGCTGGTACAAGTCTTGCATGCACAGCGCAAAGTGAGTAGGGTTATTGCTCTGTAAGAGTTTTAGTTTGGTTGGCAGATCTACTCTTTATCATTGACCCCAGAAATGTTTGAACTCCGCTGATGAATACAGTTGCTTTGGCAATTGTTGCACGTGCCTTGTCATCAATGCACACAACTCGAGAACACTAGTGAACAGCCTTCCGCTGATAGATTCTGGTCATGGGCTGAAACCTTGTGCACCCAAGTTTTTCTGGAGCAGGCTGGTACATTGCTTCTGTTTTCTCTGGACTGATCATAAAGTGGCCATATGCACTAGAGAACAAGCCCATGTTACATTAAATAAAGTACTCCCTTTGAAATTTAAAATTCAAGTTTATTTATTCAAGTCACAAGTAGGCTTACATTAACACTGCAATGAAGTTACTATGAAAATCCCCCAAACACCACACTCCAGGTCCTGTTCGGATACACTGTGAGAGAATTTAGCGTGGCCAACTGTCTGCACATTCTCCTCGTGTCTGCGTGGGTTTCCTCCAGGTGCTCCTGTTTCCTCCCACAATCAGAAAGACATGCTAAATTCTCCCTCAGTGTACTCAAACAGGTGCCAAATGTGGTGACTCGTGTTAATGTAAGCCTACTTGTTACAACAAATAAAGAAACTTTAAACTCTTTAGGACACTGGGAGGAAATCGTAACAATCGGAGAAAACCCGCACAGACAGTCACCCAAGGCTGGAATCGAACCCAGGTCCCTGGGGCTGTGAGGCAGCAGTGCTAAGCACTGTGTCACTGTGCCACCCCAGTGTAAATCATTATCGTAATGTGGGAAGCATGGCAGCCAGTTCTGCACTTAGCGAAGTTCCACAAACAATAATGGGATCAGATAACCCATTTATTTATTATGTCATCTGAGTGACAAAATATTGGACAGACTGCTGGGAGGGTGGATCTTTACTGCTTTTCTTTGAAGAGTATCAATCTTTTGCATTCATCATAAAGGACATGCAAGGCAAGAATGCACAGTGTTTCCTCAGCACTGCTCTGAACTGTCAGCTGGAATACTGTGTTCAAAGCCCTGGAATTGGGCTTGAACCTTCAAATGTCTGACTCAAGAGTGAAAGTGCTACCTGCTGAGCCAAAGCTGACACCTTGTCTCAGCAATAATAATTTTCTTTTAAGATGCACTTTGTAGGCTGTGGACAAGTTAATAACAGGTCTAGGAATTGCCTTGAGCTTTTGAATGTTTTAATAGAGTGGGTGGATTCTCAGCCTTTTGAAGATTGTTGTGAGGTTTTAATGGGAGTTTCATCAGACACTTGGTTGCCCTGACGTCCATGATTTATGCACAGTTCTTGGCTGTCAAATTAAATCTAACTGTCAAGTCCCCCCGAACTCCGTTCCGTCCCGAGTTGGGTTCAGGACACTCCAGTTCAAACCTGCAAAATGTACCCATCGTCATCTGGAACAGATGGCAAAACGCAATAAGTCAACTGGAGGATTAGTACAGACTCGATGGGCTGAATGGCCTCATTTTGCACTGCCTGGATTCTATGAGACTTGTATTGGGGGGGGGGGGGGCAAGACTTTTGCCGTGAAGACAATTTCTTCACCAGTCTCTTTGTCACTGAGAGGTTGATGCAATGGAAGAGCAAATCGATGGGGGAGCCTTTTAAGCAGCGATTGCAAATGAGCAAGGAGACAAGATAAGATTTTGTTTTAAAGGCAGTAACTTAAGATGACTTGGAATGAGATGCCTGAAAGAGTGCTTGAAGCAGATTCAACTATAATTTTTGAAAGAGAATTGTACTTGAAAGAGAAAAGAAAATAGAAAGAGCAGGGGAGCAGGACCATTGGTTTTCCGAAGAGCTGGCACTGACATTAGTTTTTATTCATTCACAGGACACGGACATCACTGGCAAGCCAGCACTTATTGCCCATCCCTACTATCCATTGAGAAGGTGGTGAACTGCCTTCTTGAATCACAGAGGTCCATATGCTGTGGGCTGACCGACAATGCTGTTAGGGAGGAAATTCCAGGATTTTGATCCAGAGACTGTAAAGGAACAGTGATGATATTTCCAAGTCAGGATGCTGAATGGCTTTTAGTGGGGGGGGGGGGGGGGGGGGGGGGGGGGGGGGGAAGCAGCTTGGGGGTAGTGGTGTTCCAATGTATCTACTGTCCTTGTTCTTTTAGATGGAAGCCGTCGTGGGTTTGGAAGGTATATCCAAGGATCTTGGAAGAACTGCTGCAGTGCATCTTGTACACATTGCTGCTACTCAGCATCGGTGGTAGAGGAAATAAGGAGGTGGATGGGGGTAAGGCGGTTGATGTGGTATATATGGACTTTAGTAAGGCGTTTGATAAGGTGGCCCATGGAAGACTTCTGCAGAAAATGCAGATGTATGGGATAGAGGGTGATTTAGCTAATTGGGTTAGGAATTGGCTAGCAGATAGAAGACAGAGGGTGGTGGTTGATGGGAGATATTCATCTTGGAGTTCGGTGACAAGTGGTGTACCTCAGGGGTCTGTTTTGGGGCCCCTGCTGTTTGTAATTTTTATAAATGATCTGGATGAGGGTATTGAAGGATGGATTAGTAAATTTGCAGATGACACTAAAGTCGGTGGAGTGGTAGATAGTGAAGAGGGGTGTTATAGTTTGCAGAGTGACTTGGACAAGTTGCAGAGCTGGGCCGAGAGGTGGCAAATGGAGTTTAATGTGGAAAAGTGTGAGGTAACGCACTATGGCAGAAATAATAAATGTGTAGAGTATAGGGCAAATGGTAGGATTCTTAGTAGTCTAGATGAACAGAGGGATCTTGGTGTGTATGTGCATAGATCCCTGAAAGTAGGCAGTCAAGTCGAGAAGGTTGTTAAGAAGGCATATGGAGTCTTGGCTTTTATTGGTAGGGGGATTGAATTTCGGAGCCGCAACGTCATGTTGCAACTGTACAAAACTCTAGTGCGGCCGCACTTGGGAGTATTGTGTGCAGTTCTGGTCCCCACATTATAAGAAAGATGTGGAGGCATTGGAGAGGGTACAGAGGAGTTTACCAGGATGTTGCCTGGTATGGAGGGCAGGTCTTATGAAGAGAGGCTGAGGGATTTGAGGTTGTTTTCGTTAGAAAGGAGGCGGCTAAGAGGGGACCTAATCGAAACATATAAGATGATTAGAGGTTTAGATAGGGTGGACAGTGATAGCCTTTTGCCTAGGATGGAAAAAGCTAGCACGAGGGGACACAGCTTTAAATTAAGGGGTGATAGTTATAGGACGGATATCAGAGGCAGGTTCTTTACCCAAAGGGTGGTTCGGGAGTGGAATGCCCTGCCTGCAGCAGTTGTAGATGCGCCAAGTTTGGTGGCGTTTAAGAGATTAGTTGATAAGTATATGGAAGAGAAGGGAATGGTTTAGTTTGGAGGGTCATTGCTTTTTATATTGGTCGGCGCAACATCGAAGGCCGAAGGGCCTGTTCTGTGCTGTAATGTTCTATGTTCTAACATTTGCACATCTGGTGCCAATCTAGCAGGCTGCTTTGGCCTGGATGGTGTCAAGCTTATCGAGTGTTATTGGAGCTCCACCCATCCAGGCAAGTGGGGAGTATTCCATCACACCCCTGATTTGTACCTTGTAGATGGCGGATTGGCTTTGGAGAGTCAGAGATGAGTTATGTGCTGTAAATGGGCTGAATGGTTTTGTTGCGCCATATGATTTTGTGTCCTCCTATTGACTTTCATTTTTCTGAAAAGGAAACAAGTTGAGCTGAGATAATCTTTACTGCAGGGAAATGAAGTCGGACGATTTACCCATGGCACATGCTCTATCTCCAAACCGGAAGCTGGAGAAGGAATCGTGATGAGAAAAAGAAAAGTGATGCAGAGGAATCAGAAAGAAGCAAAAGTTTGAATTATAGAGATAAATGGACCAGAGCAGGTATGTTCGGGTATGGGTGCTGATTACTAATGAAAATAGGCAGACTCGGTCCTGTCTTACATTGATACTCTGAAATTCCCGAATCAGAGGCTGATCCTGGCTGGTAGGCTGTGTTTGTATCTTCTAGAGAATTGCACCCCTGACTGTACTACAGTCTGTAGATTAGGGAAAAGGGTTACAGTGAGGGGATGCCTTGCACCTGTTCATCAACTGGATGGCCCCAGCAATAGTTGCATGGAAATTCTGAGCCCGCCCTCCCTTCTGGGTAACGTAGAGGTCATGAGCATACCCTCAAAATCTCTAGCCCCCAATCTTTAGGGGTCCAAGCCCCAACATGGTCCAGACCTCCAGTTATACACTATTCTCTTTAAAATAGCATGCACTAGAGACCACACATACTGACATCACCAGGCTTACAGAGATTAGGAGGGGGCTCTGCTCCCACTGTGCCATTCCATAAATGTTGATATAAATTGCTCGCTGACTTTGCATCTCTTCATTGACTCACTGCCAAAACTACTCCTAGATGCTGCCAGGAAAACCATTGATTTTCATGTGAGAACAAAAAGACTTCAAAGCATTACTTGCACTAATACAGTGCTGGGCACGGCCTCAGCAAATCCCAAAGCACTTTACAGCCAATTATGCACTTTTGAAGTCCAGCCACTATTTTTTCATATTTGTTCACTGGCTGGGTCAGCACTTATTGCCCTTCCCGGAGGGAAGTTAAAAGTCAACCACACCGCTGTGGGTCAGACCAAGTAAGGATGGCAGATTTCCTTCCCCAAGGGACATTTTTTAAAAAATACCCATTGCTTTCACTAATGACAATTGACTAAGGTTTCTTGATCATTAGACTTTTAACACCAGATTTTTACTGAATTCAAATTTCACCATCTGCCATGGTGGGATCCGAACCCATGTCCCCAGGGCAATGCTGTAACTGAGCCCAGCATTCCAAAAATTGTTTAATGAATGTTATTTGACAGACAGAGGGATGTTAGGACGCATTGTGAAGGTAGACCTGTTACAATTAAATGCTCATGCATTGAGTAAAGGAGGAATCCAGAGTCAGTCTTTCCTTAGAGGACGTAGGCACAGACTTCCCCGACCCCCGCATTGGTGAAAACCAGACATACTTTATACTTAGAATTAATGTGCTAACCTTTACTCAATTAGTAACGAATGCCCTCATTGACTGGAGCATGTACTTCACTGTGACAGGATTGCAATATTAACAAACCTATGGGTTTGCGAGGATGTACTGGAAGGAGGTTCAGAGAGCTGGCAGATGGAGGCATGCCTTATCAAGATAGGTTGAGGGAGCTGGGACTCTTCTCACTGGAGAGACGTAGGTTGAGAGGCGACCTGATAGAGGTTTATAAAATGATAAGAGGAATAGATAGGGTGGATTCTCAGAGGCTATTTCCCTGAGCTGAAATGGTCACTATGAGGGGACACAGATTTAAGGTGCAGGGAAGCAAGTACAGAGGAGATGCTAGGGGTAAGTTTTTCACTCAGAGGGTGGTGAGTGAATGGAATCGGCTGCCGTCGGAGGTGGTAGAGGCGAACTCGCTGGGGTCTTTTAAAAGACTTCTGGATGAGTACATGAGAACTAATGGGATAGGGGGTTATAGATTGGTCTGTGGATTGGTAGGTATAGATGTGATCGGCGCAACTTGTGGGCCGAAGGGCCTGTTTGTGCTGTAGTGTTCTATGTTCGATGTTCTATGTTTGATGTTCTATGTTCTATGAAGCGGGGGGACAGCCCCATTGACTCATTAATAAAAACTAAACCAAAGCATTTTTAAATAAATATGTACCTGATTTCCTCTGTCATTTTGTCTCTTTTCCTGTGGCTTAGCACCAATATTTTTTCTAATCATAGTATTTTCACACCTTGATTCAGGCTGATTGGTTTTTCCTACTTCACCTCAAAATTCAGCATTAGTGATTAAAGGAATTAGCAAATCATCAGTAATGGAGATACAAATGGCACTAAAGAGCGACAAATCCCCAATAACAGATGATTTCCATCCCAAGGTTTTGAAGGGGTTCTATGGTAATACAGTGGTTAGCGCTGCTGCTTCACAGCATCAGGAACCCAGGTTCGATTCCCAGCTTAGGTCATTGTTGGTGGAGTTTGCACCTTCTTCCTGTGACTGTGTGTGTTTTCTGCGGGTGCTTCAGTTTCTTCTCACAGTCCAAAGATGTGCAGGTTAGGTTGATTGACCATGCTAAATTGCCTTTTGAGGTGTCATGAGTTCATGGGAATTGGACATGGGAGGGATTATGGTCGGTGCAAACTCGATGGGCTGAACGACCTCCTTTTGCACTGTAAGGATTCTAATCTATGAAGGAACTGTGCGAGAACTGCATACGGGAAAAATCTTTCAAAATTCTTCTGATTTAGGAACCATTTCTTTGGATTGGAAATTGCACCTCATTCTGCATTTAAGAAAGGTGGGAAGGGGAAAAAAAAACCCAAAGAACTGGAATGTAGTTAATCAAACCTCTACTGCCAGGAAATTAGCTGAGTCTGTAGTTAAGAACAGAGTGACTGACCAGCTTGACAATTTTATAGTGATCAGACACAGCCATCATGCTTTTGGAAAGAGTGGGTCATGCCTGATGGACAAGGTTAATGTTTTTAAAGTATTTACAAATATAGTGCACAGAGCAAGAGGGCAGAATCTCGTTGATGCATCGGGATTTATGCCTGCCAGATGGAGAGCTATGAGAACCCCGGGGTCCCTCTTTCCAGAAAGGTCGGCCAAACCACATGCCAATCAGGTAGTGGCAAGGCCATCATCAAACCTTTCCTTGGAATCAACTCATGAGAACTGCCAGCCAATCAGAGGCCAGCAGCTCTTGCCCTCAACAGCGCCACTGGGGAGGCCATTGATACTATCAAAAAGGCAAATCCCAATGGTCTCAGCGGCACAGAGCAACCAGGCTACAGAAAAGTAATGCAACGGGGGGTAGGGTTTCATAAGATGGGAGGTCACAGGGAGGAGGAGGAAAAGAAGGCTTTGGAATTTAGGAAACAGGGATGGTTTCAGCAGCGCTACCCCTGCCCAGAGGGGCTGCACGATTTCACATGCCACGTGGCAACAAGCCTAACTGCAGTTGGTTTAATACCACCAGCAGCAGGGTAAGACCCTTAAGTGGTCATTAATTGGCCATTTAAAGGGCCCCAATTGGCGGTGAGGATGGGGGGGGGGGGGGGTGTGTGAGGCTGATCACAGGCCTTCCTGCCTTGAACTTAATTATGGTAGGGTACAGGTACGCCAGCATTCTGCTTCCGTTTCTTGCCATTCCCACCCCAAACTTGTGACCAGTGGGTGAAGGGAATTCTGTTCCCAGATCTACAAACTCATGGATGTTATCTATCTATTTATGGATGTTATCTATCTGAACTGGAAGGAAAAATTATTGAAACGGTTAGGAATTTGGCTGAGCAGCAGAGACAGAGATAATGAACTGCTTCTCTAACTGGCAGAATGCAAAGAGTGATGTCCTGCAAAAGCTGTGTTAGGACCTCATTCAAATTTGCCGATACAATGAAACATGGACAGCATGGTAACTTAGCACTGCTGCCTCACTGCACCAGGGATCTGTGTTCGATTCTTGGTTGAGTCACTGTCTATGCGGAATCTGCATGTTCTCCCTGTGCGCGCTCCGGTCTCCTCCCACAGTCCGAAAGATGTGCTGCTTAGATGCATTGGCCATGCTAAATTCTCCCTCAGTGTGCCCGAACACACGCCAGAGTGTGGCGAATAGGGGATTTTTACAGTAACTTTATTACAGTGTTAATGTAAGCCTACTCATGACACTAATAAATAAGCTTTACTTTAGAGCATGAAATCACAGGTTATCAATTGATGCAAATGATCGAAACTGTGGCCCAAACACTGATCCCCATTGGTTATAGTCTGCCAACTGAAATATTACCCATTTAATCTTACTCTCTGTCCATTGACCAATTGCCAAGTCATGTTAATATACCACCCCAATCCCTCAAGCCCTAATATTATGAAATAATTACTGGTGTATTGAGCCTTCTTTCGAAAGGATAAATACACCACTTCTGCTGATCTTCCCCTTATTCAATGTCAAAAAACTAACAGATTGATCAGACACAGTTTCCACTTCATAAATCAGTGTTGATCCTACCTAATGAATACACCCAAATGCCCTGTTATCACGTTCCTAATAACAAAGTCGAGCATTTTGCTTACTACAGACGTCAGACTAACTGGCCTATTCTTCCCTATTTCCTTTTCCCCTCATTTTCTAAGCAATTTAATTACTTTTGTAACTTGCTTGGAGTGGCAGAGTGGTACAGTTGTTAGCACTGCTACCTCTCAGCGCCAGGAACCTGGGTTCGATTCCCGGCTTGTGTCACTGTGCAAACTTTCTCCCCTTGTTTGTGTGGGTTTCCTCCGCATGCTTCAGTTTCCTCCCGCACTCCAAAGCTGCGCGTGTGGGTTAGGTTCATTGGCCATGCTAAATTGCC
This sequence comes from Sphyrna mokarran, assembly GCA_024679065.1. Classification (NCBI taxonomy): domain Eukaryota; kingdom Metazoa; phylum Chordata; class Chondrichthyes; order Carcharhiniformes; family Carcharhinidae; genus Sphyrna; species Sphyrna mokarran. Next base: position 16,411,598 of record JAGIQG010000002.1, read on the forward strand.
CATTAGTATCCTGGGATATGTAGGTTAGAGGGGTGAGCAGGGTAAACTTGTGGGTTGGGGTGGGGTTGTTGACGGTGTAGACTTGACATGCCGAATGACCTCCTCCTGCACTGTAGGGGTTCTATGAAACTTTGAACTTCCAATCCACAGGAACCATTTTAATATCTTAGGAAACCCAAGTACATAAATCATTAAAGTGACATGGACTGCTAAATAAAAAAGACAAAAAGGCTAATGCAATGCTTTTATATCTTCTCAGATTACCCATGTAACACCATGGCACCTCAATGCCGATGTCTCCTTCATACCAACAAACCCAGCATGCTATGATGTATGTTCCTCAAGCATTATGCAATAGCAATTATTTTAAAAATCAAGGAAAAACATTAAAACTCTAAAAGTTAAAATAATCAAACAAACCCCCGATTGCAAACACCATCACTGACAAAAAATGGACACAACAACTTGTAAGCCTTAAAGTGCCTGTTAAGTTCTTTTTTAAAACTGCATGAAAAACACATTCTACTGTTGTAAGCTCAAAAGAAAATTCAAGACCACTTGCTGAACTACAGATTTTAAAATCCTGCCAAGCATTCATAGGAAGTAGTTGTCAGAACAGAAGCTTCCAGCTCATAACAGGTTTTCATTTCAAAGCAGCGTGCCAATCAATCAGCTTAAAACATCTCCTCCACCTTCAGAAGTATTATAAACTGAGAATCTAGTGGTTCAATTAAGAACACAAAAACATGGCAACAGAGGGCACCTTTTTACATTATTCACTCTGTCAGAATGCTTTCTCCATTGGAAAGGTACTTCAACACATTTGAATAATGGACACGTGGCTAATCAATGTAAGTGTCATTTTAACTTGAAAATGTCAGATTCCCATGATGGATCACTGCATTCTTATAATCTTTCACAAAATCGTAGCTATGACTATAACACTGAATTCTGCACTCTCTTCTTTCCTTAGAAACATAGAACTCCACAGTACAAACAGGCCCTTCGGCCCATAAGTTGCGTCGATCATATCAGTACCTACCAGGCCATAGAACTATCTGTAACTCCCAATCCCATTAAATCCCATGTATTCATCCAGAAGTCTTTTAAAAAGACCACAGCAAGTTCGCCTCTACCACCACTTACGGCAGCCAATTCCGCTCACTCACTACCCTCTGGAGTGAAAAACTTACCCCTAACATCTCCTCTGTACCTGCTCCCCAGCACCTTAAACTTGTGTCCTCTCGTAGTGACCATTTCAGCTCGGGGAAATAGCCTCTGAGAATCCACCCTATCTATTCCTCTCAACATTTTATAAACCTCTATCAGGTCGCCTCGCAACCTTCGTCTCTCCAGTGAGAAGAGACCTAACTCCTCTCAACCTACCTTCATAAAAGCATGCTTCCTAATCCAGGCAACACCCTTGTAAATCTCCTCTGTACCTTCTCAATAGCTTCTACATCCTTCCTATAGTGAGGCGACCAGAACTGCACACAATACTTCAAGTGGGGTCTGATAAGGGTCTTAGAGTTGCAGCATTACCTCCCAACTCCTAAACTCAATCCCTCAATCAATAAAAGGCCAGTAGACCATACGCATTCTTGACCACATCCTCCACCTGCGAGGCCGATTTAAGAGTCCTACGGACCTGGACCCCAAGGTCCTTCTGCTCCTCAACACTGCTAAGAATCCTACCCTTGATATTGTACTCAAAGGTACTCAACATAGAAAGTAGGTGCAGGAGTAGACCATTTGGTCCGTTGAACCTTCACCACCATTCAATATGATCATGGCTGATCATGCACTTTCAGTATCCCACTCCCACTTTCCCTCCATAACCCTTGGTCCCTTTACCCATAAGGGCTTTGCCACATCCAGCTCATTCTTAAATATATCTCATGACACAAAAGCTTTCTGTGGTAGAAATTCCATAGGTTCACAACTCTGAAGAAGTTCTTCTTCATCTTAGTCCTGAATGGTTTACTCATTATTTTGATACTGAGACCCCTAGTTCTGCACTTCTCCAACATTGAGAGCTTCTTCCCACATTTACCCTGTCCAGTCCCATCAGGATTTTATATGTTTCTGTGAGATCCCCTCTCATTCTTCTAAATTCCAGTGAGTACAAGCCAGTCGATCCAATCTCTGTTCATATGTCAGACCTGCCATTCCAGGAATCAGTCTGGTGAACCTTCACTGGATTCCCTCAATAGCAAGAATGTTCTTCCTCAGGCCAGGAGACTAAAACTGCACACAATGCTCAAGGTGTGGCCTCACCAAGGCCCTGTATAATTGCAGCCAAACATCTTTACTCTTATATTCAAATCCTTTTACTATAAAGGCAAGCATGCCATTAGCTTTCCTCGCTGCCTGTTATAGCTGCATGCCAACCTTCATACATCCAGGTCATGTTGCACTTCCCCTTTTCTTAAACTGCCACCATTAATCTTCCTTCCTGTTTTTGCCACCAAAGTGGATAACCTCACATTTATCCACATTATACTGCATTTGCCCATTCAGATTTTCGTCCATAATTTCAAATGGGGAGCTCGACCTTAGCAGCGGTAGGTGTGCGTTTTGCACACCTGACCTGCACCTAGGCTGGGGGAAATGGCATGGGATCGGGAATGCTCAGGAAAATCCGTTTTCCTCCAAAATAAACTAAGTATAGCCTTTCCTGCATCAAAACATGCCTCCGCATCCAGCTGACAATACAGTCCCAATAAACAAAGATACAAAATGGTGATGGAGCATGTTATGATGCAAGGTCATTGATTAAAATGTTAAGTCTGCGACTCTCCACACACGCTGCCCATCCTGCTGAGCATTTCCAGCAACTTTTATTTTCATTTCAGATTTTCAGCATCTGCCAGGTTTTGCTTTTGTATGTGAAGGTATTCGGAGTTAGGTCAAGGATCAGCTGTGATCTCAGGTGATTGGTGGAAAAAAAACTCAAGTGGGCAAAATGACTCAAGATCGCAAGAGAGGAAAGTGGGTCGTGAACGAAAACCATTTCATTGTGCAAAACAGCTTCCCATCCATTTACACTTCCCGCTGCCTTGGGAATAACCAAGGATTTCACGCACCCCAGACATTCTCTCTTTCACCTTCTTCTGTTGGGAAGATGAAACTAAAGTTTTAGGTCACGTAGCAACCAACTCAAGAACAGCTTCTTCCTTGCCGTCATCAGACTTTGAATGGGCCTACTTTGCATTAAGTCGATTTTCCTCTCCACCCTAGCTACATTCTGCACTCTTTTTTCCTTCTCTCTTTTTTCCTTCTCTATGAACAGTACGCTTGTCTGTATAGTGCGCAAGAAGCAATACTTTTCACCGTATCCCAACACATGTGACAATAATAAATCTGAGTACACAGGATTAATTTAATTTGAAAAGTCTTAAGTATCAAAACTCTTCAAGTGTGCTATCAATATGGATGACAAACGGACAATAACTCCCACTATTTTATTTTACTTATAAATAGATGGACGTAGGATAGAAGAAAATATACCCCCTTCAGCCGAATAGTGTAAGCATGCTTGGATTGCCGGTTAGATACAGGTATGCTTCCACAATTCTGGTCCACCTATTCTTATCAGAGTAATAAAGGTTATAATCTACCACTATCAATAGTTTGGGCAATACACTGACTCTTCTGATTGCATTGTGGCATCTTATATTTACTCAAATAAAAATCACCAAGGTTATCAATAGCAGATTATACACTTATATGCAATTTACAACCGCAGTCCAGTGGACTTTCAGATTGCCCTTTCATAATGCAGTCTTTGAAGAATAATTTCTTTTCTTTTATAATGCAAATGATCATAATAGTTTTATTATAGCGCTGACAAAGAGTACGTGAACTAAACAAAGCATACAAACTCTTAATGTACAAAAACCTAAAGATAAATTGACTCTCTCTCTCTCTTCATTAAATGTTAAAGTTGAAGGTTCAAACCTTCAACAAATACTACAATATTCCAGCTTATCATTATACCCCTGCAAGTAATCATTATGAACAGAATCATAGAACGGAGTTGAAGTTTTATTTTTTTTTTCCCTTCATCCATACAATTATAATTCATACATGAGAAAACATGGGCAGCAGAGTAGCAAGCACTGCTGCCTCACAGCACAATGGACCCAAGTTCAATTCCAGTTTCGGGACACTGTCTATGCGGAGTTTGTATATTTTCCCCATGTCTCTGTGGGTATCCTCTCACAGTCTAAAGATGGTGTATGCTGGCCATGCTAAATTGTCCCTTAGTATCCCAGGACGTGTAGGTTGGAGGCATTAGCAGGGTCAAAATGTGGGGTTACTGGAACAGGCTCTGGGCAAGATACTCTGTTGGTGCAGATGCAGTGGGCCAAATGGCCTTTTTCTGCACAACTGGGACTATACGAGCAAACTGCTGGTTGTCATCGTCAACAACAACAACAACAACAACAACTTGTATTGGTAAAGTGCCCTTGAGCTGTTAGCACGGCAAAGCATCCCAATCCCAGGATAAGGAGCTGGCCAATCAGAATTTACCCTTTGGACACATACGCTTGATGGCCAGTAGTTCTTTGAGGGGCGGTTGAGGGAGAAGCAAGCAGTAAGCTGACAAAACCCCAGCTGCATTTTGGTAGTTACGGGAATGTGCTTTTGAAAGCCAGACAGTTAGACAATATTTATAGCGTCAGGAATATTTACTTACTTACAAATGCTACTCATCAGTGAATCATGCAAGGTGCTGTAATCTCCGTGACCTCGGCTAAAAAGTCGGAGGTGGGGTCACTGAGGGAAACACCAGCTGTCCGTCAAGTATCAAATGCCCAGCTGGTTGCCCTTCTGGATCAGAGGATATTGCCAAACAGAGCTGCCGGTCAACATAAAACTGGCAGTTCTCAAGTATTTTGGGACACAGGAGAACCCACAACTGCCAGGAAGGACATTTGGCCTGAGCTTCCCAGCCATCAGTTCAATCTCAGTAGTGGCAGGATCAGGCCCTCAGCTAAACCTTAACTGCCCATTTAAGCGCCTCTACTGCCCCATGGGCAGGCAATCTGACCAATGACATTGCTATCGCTGGTGAGCGATGGGGGTGGGGATGGTTAGAGGAATGTGGGGTGGTGGGGGGATTTGGAATTCTATTTTATCATACAAATAACCTCAACAAGTGGATTTTGAGGAAGAGCAGGAGAAGATTAAACTAGTAAACAAAATTACTTTAATCTTTAAGTAAATATTGCAATTTAATGTGTGAGAGATGAGTTTAAAATAAACTGTGAGCAACAAGGCGCCAAAAGCTTTGGGGAAGGATAATAACGTGATTTATCATAGAATCTCTACAGTGCAGAAAGAGGCCTTTCGGCCCATTGAGCCTGTACTAACAACAATCCCACCCAGGCCTTATCTTCATAACCCCATGTATTTACCCTGCTAGTCCCCCAACACTAAGAGAAAATTTACCCTAGTCAATCCATCTAACCTACACATCTTTGGACTGTGGGAGGAAACCAAAGCACCCGGAGGAAACCCATGCAGACATGGGGAAAACATGAAAATTCCACACAGTCACCTAAGGTCAAAGTTGAAGCCAAGTCCCTCGGAGCAGTAGTGTTAACCACTGTGCAACCCCACAAGTGCAGTTTCAAGCGGCCATTATCAATACAGTTCAAAGTTCCATTCTTCTAAAGAAGAAACGTCGATATTACAAATATTTTCTATCTGTTCAGTTCGCGATTATCAGTAATGACAACGTGCAACATTCTATGACCAAAAAAATAATGTTGCATTGATATGCAAAGCTACCTTGTCAATCAAGAACCTACCTGGAGCATTTCTGTCACTAAGTACAGGTGTACCAGGTGGGATATTTGATTTATTGTCACACGTATTAGCATACAGTGACAGTATTGTTGCTTGCATCCTACACAGACAAATACCATTCACGGAGCAGGAAAGGAGAAGGTGCACAATGTAGTGTTGAAGTCATAGCTAGGGTGTAGAGAAAGGTCAACTTAATGCAAGGTAGGTGTATTCAAAAATCTGATGGCAACAGTGAAGAAGTTGTTCTTGAGTCAGTTGGTACATGCCCTCAGACTTTTGTATCTTTTTCCTGATGAAAGAACATAGAACATTACAGCACAGAACAGGCCCTTCGGCCTTCGATGTTGCACCGACCAATATAAAAAGCAATGACCCTCCAAACTAAACCATTCCCTTCTCTTCCATATACTTATCAACTAACCTCTTAAACGCCACCAAACTTGGCGCATCTACAACTGCCGAAGGCAGGGCATTCCACTCCCGAACCACCCTTTGGGTAAAGAACCTACCTCTGATATCCGTCCTATAACTATCACCCCTTAATTTAAAGCTGTGTCCCCTCGTGCTAGCTTTTTCCATCCTAGGAAAAAGGCTATCACTGTCCACCCTATCTAAACCTCTAATCATCTTATATGTTTCGATAAGGTCTCCTCTTAGCCGCCTCCTTTCTAACGAAAACAACCTCAAATCCCTCAGCCTCTCCTCATAAGACCTGCCCTCCATACCAGGCACATCCTGGTAAACCTCCTCTGTACCCTCTCCAATGCCTCCACATCTTTCTTATAATGTGGGGACCAGAACTGCACACAATACTCCAAGTGCGGCTGCACTAGAGTTTTGTACAGTTGCAACATGACGTTGCGGCTCCGAAATTCAATCCCCCTACCAATAAAAGCTAAGACTCCATATGCCTTCTTAAGAAGGTGAAAGAGAGAATGTCAGGAGTGCACAGAGTCCTTAATTATGCTGGCTCCTTTCCTGAGGCAGCAGGAAGTGTAGACAGAGTCAATGGATGGAAGGCTGGTTTGCATGGTGGACTGGGCTACATTCACGATCTTTTATGATTTCTTAGTCTTAGTCCGGCTTTTTAAAATATATATCCTTATAACGTAACTCATTCTGTGATGGCCCTCTCAAACATTAAATATTAGAGAACAAATAAGCGCTCCTGTATGGCATGCCAGATTTTAACCAAATAGCCCAAGACACAAAGTTGAAATTGAAAGTTTACATCTTCGTAAATTACAATTTGCAGATCAGGTATACAAGTTTCATGCAAAAGAAATAAAGAAGTAGTAAAGTTGGCAAAGAATGTTACAGCTATATAAAACTCTGGCTAGGCTGCGTTTGGAGTGCTGCATGCAGTACTGGTCACCACACTATCAGAAGGACATGGAAGCTTTGGTGAGAGTGCAAAGAAGGTTCACCAGGAGGTTTTCTGGTCTCAAGGGCATTGGCTATGAGAAGAAGTTGAATCAATTACAATTGTTTTCACTGGAAAGATGAAGGCTAAGGGGAGACCTGATAGAAGTCTACAAAATTATGAGGGCATAGACAAGGTGGATAGTCAGAGGTTTTTCCCAGGGTGGAAGTATCAATTACAAGGGAATGCAGGTTCAAGGTGAGAGCGAGAAGTTTAAGACAGATGTGCGGTGGGAATTTTCCATGGGCAGAGTAGGGGGTGCCTGGAACGAGGAGGTGGTGGTGGAAGCAGGCACATTAGTAACATTTAAGAGGATCTGGATGGGTACATGAATTGGAAGGGAATAGAGGAAATGGGACCGAGTAAGGACAGAAGATTTTTTTAGTTTAGTTAGGATATCATGATCGGCACAGGCTTGGAGGGCCGAAGGGCCTGTTTCCATGCTATACTTTGTTAAACAAGCAGAGATGTCAACAGCATTCACACAGAACTTGAAGACATGTAGGGTGCACAATTGTCCCAGTAAGGAAACATATGAAAGGTGCAACAATAGAATTTGTGCCAAATATCCATCTAGTCTTGCTGAGGGTAATATGAGCAGTTAAGACAGCATGTTTGTTACCTCTTGATGAGGAGTCTTATTGAGTTATAATTAATACCAATCTCACGTTTCAGCAACGATTAGTCCTCAAATTTACTTGAGAGGTAAAGGATAATATCTGACATTCCCACTGAAGGGCAATAATAATATCCAATATAAACTGCCAGCCCGGAGCTGGTATTAGATTATCAAAGTTGTCTGGAGATTAATTTCTTTGATACAGTGACTACCACAGCTGAAGTTGCAACATGCATTAGACTTAATCTCTCGCCAAGGTCAGTGGTGGCAGCCTGGCATTGATGAAGTACAAAAAGTCCTTCAATCACACCCACCACGTAGAAATGCTGATCTCAATATAACATTTCACACATCTGTCTTCATACTCAGAACTTGCAGCCTGCAATTTACAGGATTATATCTGGAGAGATTCCCCCCACCTGATTTTAAAGTAATTCTGTGAAAATGGGGAAAATATGTTACTAAGATTTCAGGTTAGGAGTGGCAGTCTTTCATCATATCGAATTACAGACTCCCTACATATCACAGGCTCGCCAAATTTAAGGGCGTTCAAATGGTCACTGGATAAGCACATGAATAATATTGGAATAGTTTAGGTTAGAGGATCATTAAATTCGTTCCACTGGTCGGCGTAACATCAAGGGCCGAAGGGCCTATACTGCGCTGTAATGTTCTATGTTCTACAATGCAGATGGAGACCATTTGACCCATAGAATTTGCACTGACCACAATCCCATCCAGGCCCTATTCCCATAACCCCACACATTTACTCTACCATTCACCCTGACACTTGGGTCAATTTAGCATGACCAATCAACCTAGTTTGCACATCCTGGGATTGTGGGAGGAAACCAGAACATCTGAAGGAAACCCACATGGACACAGGTAGAATGTAACCCAAGGCTGGAATTGAACCCAGATCCCTAACACTGTGAGGCAGCAGTGCCAACAACTGCACTGCCACATGGCGAACCACCACGGCACAAACAATGTTGAGCATCATCTGGAGTGGTTTAAAAGAGTAAGAAGTCTCTCAACACTAGGTCAGAATCCAATAGGCTTATTTGGTAGCACAAGCCACAAGCTTTGAGAGCGCTGCTCCTTCGTCAGGTGAGTGGGAGTTGTGTTCACAAACAGGACATATAAAGACACAAACTGAATTTACAAGATAATAGTTGAAATGCTTTACAGATAATCAAGTCTTAAAAAATCCAGACAATGTGAGTGGAGACAGGGTTAAGCACAGGTTAAAGAGATGTGTATTGTCTTCAGCTTGGACAGTTAGTGAGATTTTGCAAGTCCAAGCAAGTCCATCAATGCTCATCAATCAAAAAAATCACATTTCCATCAATGTGATAAATCCAAAATCCTGGGTTATGGTTGATGTAAGTAGTAACACTCGGAGCAATGAAGGCCACAGACACTGCTCAGCGATTCTGCAAGCAGAAACTGATAACCAAGTTCTGCACACAAGGACAGCCTCAACCAGGATCTTGGATTCATGTCACACTATTGTAACCCCCACAACCTGCCTGGACTTGCAAAATCTGACAAAATCTGTCCCAGCTGGAGACAATACACATCTCTTTAACCTGTGCTTAGTCCTCTCTCCACTCACATTGCCTGTACCTTTAAGACTTGCTATTCAAGTCTTAAAGTTGCTAACAATGTGAGTGGAAGGGGCACTGAGCACAGGTTAAAGAGATGTGTATTGTCTCCAGACAGCACAGTAAGTGAGGTTTACTTACTGAATAGCAGGTTAGGTGTAAAGATTCGCATTCTAATCAGCAATCTGTAAACTGTCTGTGCTGTTCATGTGCTGTTTGAGACCAGAACACCTTATTCACCTGACAAAGACCAGAGGGTCAAAAGCTTGTGAGTTTACTATCAAATAAATCGGTTGGATTTAAACTTGGTGTTGTCAGACTTCTTACTGTGTTTACCCGAGACCAACGCCGGCATCTCTACATCATGGAGAATATAACCAAATCAATCCCTCTTGTCTCAGCCTCTCAAGTTTCCAAAAATAAACAAATTCCACTACGCTGAGGATACTTAACTGGACATGGCCAACCACTTTATTTCAGGCCAGGATAGGAGAAGGGAAGTTGAGCAGGTTTTTACTTTCTCAGCTCAATATCAAATGAATTCAAAAACACAAGTCCAAAACTTAAAGCTCGTCCTTATCGTGAGATTTCCAATACATCACCAGGCTTTGTCTTTAAACCATTTTTTTAAAACCCCACCAATTCAAATAACTGCTGTGCAAAAAAGCAAACATTTTTTTCCCTTCAAGTATCACATTGGTCAGGTAATTTCTTGGCTTTATAGCTCTCAGTCCAAATTATGACCTAGAATCCCTACAGTGTAGAAAGAGACCAATCAGCCCATCGAGACTGCACCACCTCTCCAAAACAGCATCTTCCTAGTCCTATTCCGCCATAACCTCATGCATTTGCCATGGCTAATAACTTCTAATGTACATATCTTTTGACACTGAAGGGCAATTTAGCATGGTTAATCCATCTAACCTGCACATCGTTGGACTGTGGGCGGAAAACAGAGCACCTGGAAGAAACCCACACAAACACAGGGAGAAAGTGCAGATCCCACACAGACAGTGACCAAGCCAGGAATCAAACCTGGGTCCCTAATTCCGTGAGGCAGCAATATAACCACTGAGCCACCATGCTGCCCTTTGCATTAAAAAAATCCAAATGCCCAAATAATGCAATTTCTTTCCAAATTTTAAATGATTAGAATAGTTTCCAGAACACAGCCCTGTTTGACCAACCCACTGCAGATCTCAAAGTTGCACTGTCATTGCTCACCTTAGTCAGCACGTTGCCATGGAAAGAGGAGATCACTTCAGCCAATTTGGAGAGCTGCCAGTTGTAATCAGGGACAGCCTCTGCTCACATGATTGATGAAGGTTGACCAAGGCAATATACAATGGTCTCCTTCATTCACAGAATTTCTCCTGCAGACTGGGAAGGTCATGCAGATCTTCCAGTTCTGAAAACACACCAAGATCTGGGCAAGTTACATTCATCCAGGCAGGTGGGGAGAATTGGGGTTGGACATTGGAAGCTCAGAGCTTGAGGGAGATGAGAGATGACGTTCAGTGATTAGAGTTTGGGTAAGGGACAAAGGATGAGTGCAGTCAGGAAGTTCAAAGAATAGGGACATCCACTTGAACAGAAGAAATAGACTGGGAATGGAGTGGGTGGGAGGCATATCCTGCCAAAGCAGCAATAATATGAGTAGCAGAAACATTGAGAAACATTGGAGCGGCACGGTAGCACAGTGGTTAGCACTGCTGCTTCACAGCTCCAGCGTCCTAGGTTCGATTCCTGGCTTGGGTCACTGTCTGTGTGGAGTTTGCACATTCTCCTCGTGTCTGTGTGGGTTTCCCCCAGCACTCTGGTTTCCTCCCACAGTCCAAAGATGTGTGGGTTAGGTTGATTGGCCATGCTAAGAAATTGCCATTTAATGTCCAGGGATGTGTAGGGGTTAGAGGGATTAGTGGGTATAATATGTAGGGATATGGGAGTAGGGCCTGGGTGGGATTGTGTTCGATGCAGACCCTCAGGGCCTCTTTCTGCACTGTAGGGTTCTATGATTCTATGAGGGGAGCAGCCAGTAAAGAAACAAATGAAACTAGGGGAGCTTGGTTAAAAAAATTGTTTTCATTTCTGGGCATGTGGGACAAGAGGACAGAAGTTGAGGAATCATCTTCTTTTCTCCCTTCCATTTATTTAGCTTCCCCATTCTTGCTATTTTCCCTGGCTACTCTTTAAGTTCCTCATTTTAACCACATCCTGGGTAAGTAAAATTTCTTTTGAATTCCCTATTGAACTAACTAATGACTATCATGGAATCATAGAAAACCTACAGTGCAGAAAAAGGCCATTCAGCCCATCGAGTCTGCACTGACCACAATTCCACCCAGGGCCATATCCCTAATATCTACCTGCTAATCCCCTCTAATCTACACATCTCAGGACACTAAGGGTTAATTTAGCACAGCCAATCAACATAACCCACACATCTTTGGACTGTGGGAGGAAACCAGAGCATCCAGAGGGAACCCATGCAGACATGAGGAAAATGTGCAAGCCCCACACAGACGGTGATTCAAGCCGGGAACCGAACCCAAGTCCCAGGAGCCGTGAAGCAGCAGTGCTAACCACTGTGCTGCCCGACTATCTAATGTTGATTTGGATTCTATTGATTCCCCCCCTCCCCACTTCACCCAGCCCACTCCCCCTCCAATCCTTACCAAACACCCTCATCATAGGTGACTTAATTAAGCTCTATCTTGGTGGGGGGAGGATACACTTTTTTTTATTCATTTGTGGGACACGGGCATCGCTGGCTGGGCCAGCATTTATTGCCCATCCCTAGTTGCTTGAGGGCAGTTGAGATTCAACTACATTGCTGTGACTCTGCAGTTACACGTAGACCAGACCAGAAAAGGACTGCCCATTTCCTTCCCTAAAGGGAACCAGATGGGTTTTTCTGACAATCGGCAATGGTTTCATGGTCATCGGTAGATTCCTAATTCCAGATTTTTTTTTTACTGAATTCAAATTCCACCATCTGCCGTGGTGGGATTCGAACCCAAATCCCCAGAACATTAACTGAGTTTTTGGATTAATAGTCTAGCAATAATACCACTAGACCATCGCCTCCCCTAGTAATCCATGAGGTGTTGGGGTGCAATGTTCAGCAGCTGTCACTCTCCACATCAACACAATCAACTCGAACCTATCTTTCCCATTTTATAAAAAGCCTCCATATAAAATTAATACCCACTGAATTCAACAAATAGTCTAAAACAGAAAACAAATCGGCAAAGTACATGATTGATGGCACCCAAACAAGCTGGATGTTTCGCAAGTCAGTACAGAGTTTGTTGTTAACTACACACAAATAAAACATAGTCCACTCACATTTGAATTTTTTTTTGCCTTCAGTCAGCTAGACAAAATAAGTTTGCATGATTATTACAAATCCTGTGACCAACATTGAGTGAAGGAATGTTGTGGCCCTTTTCAAAGATCAATGTGATAGATTCTCTTGACATCAGTGCCACATTCCCACTCAGATTTCATAGCGTACAATGTTTATGTTTCAATCATCCATTCATCAGGTGAGTAGTTTACCTGTTAGCTTTGACTATGGGAGCCCATTGGAGAAAGCAACTATTCCAAGTCAGGGTCAACGGGTTGCATCACAAACCACAATATCACTCATTGAGAATGTGTGCACAAACGCACGATAAGGTCCTGTTGACAGTCTCAGTGAACACGGCAACAACTTCAGATAGCAGCCAAGATAACTTACAGTCTCACACAATGCGGTGTTAAAAAAATGTTGAATTGAGATACGAATCATAAAATCCACAGTGCATAAGTGGCCATTCAGCCCATCGAGTCTGCACCAACCACAATTGCACCCAGACCCTATCTCCATAACCTCATGCATTTAGCCTAGCTAGTCCCTGACACTAAGGCTCAAATTAGCACGGCCAATCCACCGAAACTGCACATCTTTGGACTGTGGAAGGAAACCGGGGCACCCGGAGGAAACCCACGCAGACTCGGGAAGGATGTACAAACTCCACAGTCACCCGAAGCCAGGAATTGAAGCCGGCTCCCTGGACCTGTGACGCCCAATATGTTTAGAAGATAAAGGAGTGACTAAATAAACGCCACTTAAAAAAAGCAAAGGATAGAATTTTGCAGAGCCGTTGCCTCTCGTCCAGCTTGGCTTGTTTTCAGCAGCAATTTACCAAGTTGTGGAAGCAGCAAACTCCAAATTTGCTTTGTTCAGGATGAGGAACACAACAACTCATCCACGTGGAAAGCTGAATCATTGACACATGAACAAATGAGACGCAACCTGAGACAGGGGCAAAAAGAGTCATTTACCACTAAAAGTTGCTGGCTCTCTGATGATCAGTGTCCAGCTCCTCAAGTCATTTCTCAACATTAACTTGATAATTATTGCGCAAAGTATAAAGCTTATTTATTAGTGTTACAAGTTATGAGGAACGATTAGATAGACTGGGGTTGTTTTCCCTTGAAAGACGTCGGTTTAGAGGGGATCTCATAGAGGTGTATAAGATTATAAGGGGTATAGATAGAGTAAATGGAGGTAAACTTTTTCCGCCTTTAGAAATGGATAGGACGAGGGGTCATGGCCATAGGGTGAGGGGGGCTATGTATAGGACGAATATTAGAGGGCAGTTTTTCACACAAAGGGTAGTGGGGGTGTGGAATGCACTGCCGAGTAAGGTGGTGGGAGCAGGCACGCTGGGGCTGTTTAAGGGTCTCTTGGACAGCCACATGAGCGGTATGCAGATAGAGGGATATATTAGGACTGTTTAACTACGGCTTTTTTCCACAGGTAATTCGGTCCATACTTTGAGCATGCATTTGGCAGGTGGTGCGGGTACAGCTCTTGGATGTTGATTCATGGGTTGCCTGGTACCTCATGTCGTAAATGAGTGCTTTATGTGGACCATCTGAAGGGCACCATGACAGCTCAGAGACTATCGATGTGGCTGTGCAGACACTTGGAATTGGGCCGGTGTCTGCGGGAGTTTGCGCGTTCTCCCCGTGGTTGCGTGGGTTTTCTCCGGGCACTCCGGTTTCCTCCCACAACCCAAAAATTCGCTCTTAGGCTGATTGGGAAACAAATTGTCCCTATGGTGAAAATTTTCCATATTAGGAATAATATATATATTATTATATAGGAATATTAAAATAGGATAATGTATTTGCTACTATATAGTATGACGGCGGCGCGGGCTCGTTGGGCCGAAGGGCCTGTTTCCCGTGCTGTGTTGCTTAAAAAAAAAGTAGGCTGACAGTAGGCTTGCTGATTATGGAGGCTTTTAGCTATGAGGAGAGATTGAGTAAACTGGGATTGTTCTCCCTGGAAAGATGGAGGCTGAGGGGGTGACCTGATATAATTTATAAAATTATGAGGAGCAAAGACTGGGTGAACAGTTGGAAGCTTTTTCCCAGGGCAGAAATGACAATTACAAAGGGGGCACAAGTTCAAGGTAAGGAGAGAAAAAGATTCAGTGGAAATGTGCGGTGGGTCACATCTTCACTCAACTTTTCTCCCCTTACACAATCAGTAGTGGGCCCTGGAATGCACTACCGAGGTGGTTGAGGCAGACACATTAGTGACACTTAAGATTTATCTGGATAGACACATGAACAAGCAGGGAATAGAGGGATACATGTGGTTGGTCTAGATAGGGCAATGTGCAGGCTTGGAGGGCCAAAGGGTCCATTTCTTTGTTTTTTTATACATTAACACTGCAATGAAGTTACTGTGAAAATCCCATAGGTTGCCACACACTGGCACCTATTTGGATACACTGAGGGAGAATTTAGCATATCCAATGCACCTAATCAGCATGTCTTTCAGACTGCGGGAGGAAATCAGAGCACCCAGAGGAAACTCATGCAGACATGGGTAGAATGTGCAGACTCCACACAGACAATGACCCAATCCAGGAATCGAACCCAGCTCTCTGGTATTATTGTGGCAGCAATGCTAACCACTGTGTCATCACGAAAGTTTATTTTTTTTTAAAAAATTATTATTCTGTTTCTGATTCCGGAAATTTAGAGAGCTTGCAGAAAGGTTCTGAAAAGGCGTGGCAAAACTTTTCTTGAAATCAGTTGCTATATGAGATTCCTTACATTCCGAGGAACGAAAAACAACTTGATGTTTTTGGAGCAGAGCATTCAAATTGTGCACATCAAATATCTGCACAAGCATGAATTTCAACTGAAATTTGGAAGTCAGGTTCACATCTTCCATAAAGTTGAAACTTGGGATTTTACTGAGTGTTCATTATATAAATTCTAAAGAATTTAGGTTGCAAACAATTGGTTGATGTTATGAAAATTTTACATTAAAATCTGAACCACGAGAACAGAAGTGTTTGTTTAATTAATTAAACAATTTAATTGTTTAATTTCTGATTTATTCTGTTGAAATTTTCAATGCCCAAAATGGGATGAAACTGAACACTATAGGCTGGATTTTACTTGGTGCCACAGTGGGAACTCCGCCTACAATACCAACAGCCAGCCCCATGCAGCAATTCAACCCTCAGAGCAACATCAATTGCTTTAAGATGAGACTTTCCCGCCTTAGAGAGCTGCTGGCCAATCAGACAACTAGCAACTCCATAGTCTCAGCAGCGCCAGCTAGCAGCAGTGGCCACTGTCGGGACTACAAGCAATCCCACAATGCCAAGGGGACCAGATAAGTGAAGGGGTTAGGGGTCTGGGTGAAGGACGTGAGAGGAGGAGTGGGGTGGATTGAGGGTGGGGAAGGTTGAGGTGGGCTTTAATAAATTGAACTGGCACAGGGAGGCCAGGTTAAACTGCTGCACCATTGGGATCATGGGAGGCTGCCCCCACTGCGGAGCCAAGGAAATGGTCTGGTGGTACTACCTCTAGACTATTAATCCAGAAGCTCAGTTCATGTTCTGAGTTCCAATCCTGCAACAGCAAATGGTGGAATTTGAGTTCAATAAAAAATGTCTGGAATTAAGAATCTACTAATGACCTTGAAACCACTGTCATAAAAAGATCATCTGGTTCACAAATGTCTCTTTAGGGAATGAAATCTGCCATCCTTAACTGGTCAGACCCACGTGTGACTCCAGAGCCACAGCAATGTGACTGGCTCTCAACTGCCCTCGGACAACTAGGGATAGACGATAAATGCTGGCCAGCCAGCGACACCCATGTCCAATGAATGAATTTTTAAAAAAGATAAAATCCAGGTAGACCAAGGTCAAGTTCGCAGACTGATCGAACGTGTTCTGCAAAACAGTCACCCAGAGAAATGGAGACCGCATTGGGAGCGGCAAATCGAAGGAGGTGAAAGTGAAATGTGGCTTCACCGTATTTGTGAACCTTGGACAATGAGAAGGTAAAGGGGCAGTGTTGTATCTTCTGAGATTACAGGGGAAGGTGCTATGGAAAGGAGATGAGGAGTTCGGTTTGACTGAGGGGTGGACACTGTGCAATGCTGACAGAGAACGCGAGGAGAAGATGCGTTTGGCGGTGGCCTCATGCTGGAGTTGGCGGAAATGGTGGAAGATCCTTTGAATACAAGGCTGATGGGGTGGGATGTGAAGTCAAGGGGACTTTGTCATGATTCTGAGCATAGGGGCAAAGGGGTAAGGGCAGAGGGGTGAGGGATTGGTCAAACATGGTGCCAATCACACTTGGGGGGTATTGGAGCAGGTGAGTGCAGAATGGATTACACTCAGTTCAGGAAAGAAGCAGACCAGAAAAGTCAGATCTACCATATTGAATGGTATCATCAGAACAGATGCAATGGAGGCAGAGAAACTGGTAGAATGGGATGGAGTCCTTAGAGTAAGTGGGATTTGAGGAACTGTAGTCGAAGTAGCAGTGGGAGCCGGTGGGTTTGAAATGAATATTGGTGGTCAGTCTATCACCAGAAATTAAGACAGAAAGATCAAGGAAGATCAAGGAAGGAAAGTGTCAGAAGTGTGGACCATGTCAACGTGAGAGAGGGGTGAAAATTGGAAGCAAAAGATAAATGATTAAATTTCTCCAGATCCAGACAAGATTACGAAGCAGCACCAAACAGTCATCAATGTAACGGAGGAAGAGTTGCAGGAGAGGGGCCTGAGTAAGACTGGAACAATGACTGTTCCATGTAACTCACTAAAAGACTTTTTAAATTAGCTTTAGACAGAAATTCTTGACCATTTCCACATCATCTTCAGTGATGTGGACAGCAGCATGAACTCCACTATGTTTAATGATTGTCTTCTTCACTTTGTTGACATTGAGAGAGAGATTATTGTCAATGGATCAATACAGGAGAAAACGAGTAACATGGGGAGGAACAGGTAGCACACGTTGGGTCTACTAGAACAGTCCTGTTTGTGGATTTTTGGAAAGAGGTAGAAGCACGCTGTACGGGGAGTTGGAGAGATCAATGAGGTTGAAAAATCTGGAGGGAAGATCTTTGGAGAACGTGAAGACAATGATATTCCCAGAAAGAATGGCTTGACATTCAGTGGTAGGGTCATGGTCCAAGGGAGGTTGGAAGAAGTGTCTGAGAGTTAGCGCTCAGCCTCTCTGAGTAGTGGTCAATACACCAGACAACAGCACCACCCTTGTTGGCAAGTTTGATAACAAAGTCAGGATTGGACCTGAGAGAATTGACTGCAGCAAGTTTGGAATCACAGAATCGTTATGACACAGAAGGAGGTCAGTTGGCACATCGTGTCTGCACCAGAAACAGGAAGAAACAAACTGGAGAAGAGACAGAGTAGAGAAATTAAGATGGCTGATATCACACTGACAGTTCTGAATGAGAAGTAAAAAGCAGGAAGAAAACCAGAGGGAGTGATCCAGTTAGAGGGGGAATACTGGAGGTGGATGATAGGACTCATTGATTGTAAGTGGTAGAACTCCTGCCCCAAGAAATGAGCATGGAGATGAAGGTGATGGAAGACACTCTCAGGAGAGCGTGAAGAAATGGACATTCCTATAATTTGAAGAATCCATCAAAACGTGTCACTGTTTAAAAAAGAGACATTAAAATGCAAACTACTCGTTACTAAAGCAATGGCTACCACAGCAAGACTGAAATATAACAGGCCAAGCTATTGAACCAAAGGAAGGTCTGACTGCCTATCTTTCTCTCTCGATCATTTTTGGAACAAGTGTTCAAAAACTGGTTCAGAAAGCAACCTTATTAGAAATCTAACAGTGAACTGAGATCTCATAATAATTGATTTGATTTGATTTATTATTGTCACATGTATTAGTATACAATGAAAATTATTGTTTCTTGCACACTATACAAAGCATACCATTCAGAGAATTAAAGAAGAGACTGCAGAATGTAGTGTTACGTCATAGCTAGGGTGTAAGAAAGATCAACTTAATGCAAGGTAAGTCCATTCAAAAGTCTGACAGCAGCAGGAAAGAAGCTGTCAGTTGGTGCATGACCTCAGACTTTTCTATTTTTTTCCCGATGGAAGAAGGTGGAAGAGAAAATGTCCGGGGTGTCTGGGGGTCCTTAATTATACAGGCTGCTTTGCTGAAGCGGCGAGAACTGTAGACAAAGCCAATGAATGAGGGGGCTGGATGGCGTGATGGATTGGGCTACATTCAGTATCTTTTTTGTTCCTTGAGGTCTTGAGCAGAGCAGGAGCTACGCCAAACTGTAGAGACAATCAGAAAGATTGCTTTCTATGGTGCACCTGTAAAATTTGGTGTGAGTTGTAGCTGACATGTCAAATTTCCTTAGTCTTCTGACAAAGTAAAGGCGTCGGTGGGCTTTCTTAACTGTAGTGTCAGCATAGGGGGACCATAGGGGGATCTGAGCACTTAAAAACTGGAAGCTGTCGACCCTTTCTACTTCATCCCTGTTGATGTTGACAGGCATGTTCTCCTTTACGCTTCCTGAAATCGATGACAATCTCCTTTTTGTTGACATTAAGGGAGAGATTATTGTTGCTGCACCAGTTCATTAGATTCTCTGTCTTATTTCTGTACTTTGTCTCATCATTGTTTGAGATTGTTTGAATTGTAACATTTTCTACACGTGACCACAACCATGAAACCAGTTAATCCAATTTAGCCAGAAGGTTTAAAATTCTATGCCTTAAGGACAGTCTACTCACATTTTTTGGTTGCCTCACTACAAGAAGGATGTGAAAGCTATTGAGAGGATGCAGATGAGATTTAAAAGGATATTGCCTGGTTGGGTGGCATGTCTTAGGAGGATATGTTGAGGGAGCTAGGTCTTTTCTCCCTGGAGAAACGAAAGTTGAGAGGTGACCTGATAGAGGTTTATAAGATGTTGAGAGGTAGATAGAGTGGATTCTCAGAGGGTATTTCCCAGGGCTGAGATGGTCGCTACGAGTGGACGCAGGTTTAAGTGCTGGGGAGCAACTACGGGGGGGGGATGTTAGAGGTAAGTTTTTCACTCAGAGGGTGGTGGGTGAGTGGAATCGGCTGCCGTCGGAGGTGGTAGAAGCAAACTCGCTGGGATCTTTTAAGGGACTTCTGGATGAGTACATGGGATTTAATGGGTTTGAGAGTTATAGATAGGCCTGGTAGGTAGGGATATGATCTGCCCAACTTGTGAGCTGAAGGGTCTATTTGTACTGTACTATTCTATTATGTAATAGTATATACATTAAAATTTTTAACTTCCCTAATCTCTGATATATGTGTATGTCTATTTGTGCATGCATACATGTACCAAACAAAATGCTTAGTATTTTATTGCAAAGATCTAATTTCTGTGCTGGGATTTTATGACCTCGCTGGGGCAAGGCTTGTAAAATCTCATTCGAGGCCAACGGATGATTCTGTTCTGCAAGTCTTGCCCACACTGGAATTGTGTCTGCATTAGAATTGGAGCGGGCGTGCAGTAAAATTCCACCCAAGGTCTCCTGAAACTTGTATTGATCCAATCCCAGAATTAATAGGGAATTTACAGATTGAGCTTTTCTTGACTTGGCCCTGAGGTTGAATGTGTTTATTGGTGCCGCTCCTAACTATGTGACTGTTTGTGTGAGTTGAAGATCTTCATGCCCCATGTTCAATCGGCCAATTTATCTTTCCTTGTCCATCATTTTGATTTGTGTGCATGTCCGTCCTGTTGTATGTTTTCTATCCTTTTTCTCCTTTAACTCTTTTGCTTCCACGTACTTCCTCCATTCCTTACAGTTGAGATGTGGTGGAGGCAGTACAGTTTGATACGGCAGAGAAAGCAGCCATCATTAACTGCAGGACTGCATTTAGGTTTGGGACCCTGATAAAAATGGGGTTTTTCCTATTTCTCATATGCCACTCACATCACATCCATGATAATTCTTCATTCTATCAGCAAGTTTACCTCTTTCTTTTTCAATGACCCACTCAACCAATGGAATGCTTTAGGTTGTAGGGTCATTGCTTTTTCCTAATTGGTCAGCGCAACATTGAAGGCTGAAGGGCCTGTTCTGCGCTGTAATGTTCTACGTTCTATGTTCTAATTGTCCTCCCTCCTGGGACTCAGCACACGATTAACCCACCATACATTCCTCGTCACTCCCACCCAAGGCCACTACAGTCTGCTAACAAAAGATCAGGAGCCCTCAAACTCTACATTCTCCCCCTCTTAATCTACGTTCTTTATATTTCCCTGAAAGAAGCTACATGTTATTCAAATCTGCGCACCCCCCATTTCATTTCTGAGCAGCAACTTCACTTGTTTTTTCCCCAATTTTATTTTCTATTACAGAATGAGGAAGTTGGCATGAAAGGTTTGACAAATGCACAATAAGTGGAAGCAAAGTTCAGGCAACAAGTCCATGCAGATGTGAGATTTTTTTAATGCAGATATAAATGTGGCAACAAAAGAAGTGTGCAAATTATATAATCCACCTTACCAGATTATCCCAGTCCTAAATGCCTTAACGTGTACATTTCTCAGGTAATTTCTACAAAAGTTGTGCTTGCCTACGTGCTGTTTTAGACTAATTCCTAAATTGAAGCAATGACCTGTCACACCACGCATTTAACTCAAATCTTTAAAGAGTTTTTAATACCTAAACTGGGATGCAATTGCTAATTGCCAGAAAATAGAATTCCGTCTATTCTCGCTGCCAGAGTTGCTCCAAGATTTAACTGAACATTTACAACACTGCAATTTCAGTAATTGTATGTAGAACCAGTACCCCGGGGAACAGGAGAAGTTACGTCATAGCCACTCTCGATAATCTATCCAAACAGTAAAGTACTGATCAAGTAATGTTGCCCCTTTCACCCGCAGCTCAGTTGTTCGGCACTCTCTCGCCACCCCTCCCGCCCCAATCACAAAGTTACTAGTTCAAGTCACATTCCAAGGAGATGCGTTTCAAGTTTACCTGGATGACAGATAGGAAGCAACCTGGAAGTGACTGGATTGTTGACTCTCGGCCCCACCTTTTGAGAGACGCCATATGATGCGTGCATCAGCTGCTGCCGGCGGGGAGCCAGCCAATTACAGCTCGCGCCCCATCAGCCATGAAAGGCAGAACACCTGAGCAGAAAGCAGGCTGTAAATCCAAAAGGAGGTCATGACCACCAAATTAAAAGCGCCCCAGCATGGGACTGTGGCACTGCATCTGAAAGCGTCCTTTGGGCGCAGGGGAACTTTGAGTGGAAGAATTTCTATTTCAGTGAACGACTGTGATAGGCAAGAGCTGGTTATAAATTTGATGACCATCCATGCTTCAGGACCCCTCCCTGGAAATAAAAACAACAGCTGATCAATCGTGCCCGGATGGGAGGGCATCAGACCAATTGCGGTAGTGCCATTAAATGTTGCTTCCCCATGAGCTCTTTCCCAGGTCATAAGCGATAGATGGGAGATCCTCATGTCCGCTGATGGGAAGAGGTGATCTCCTAAATAGCAGCTGGATGGAATTTGCAGAGAAAGTCAGCAGCTTTGGAGGTCATCCAGTGGATATGGCTACAGTGCCTAAAAAGGCTAAATTACCTTTTGAGGTCTGCAAGAGGTGAATGTCTGACCATTCTGGAGTCGGACACATACAAAGAAAATTAAAGTACAGAAATAGGCCCTTCAGCCCTCCAAGCCTGACCATGCTATCCAACTGAACTAAAACTCCCTACCCTTCCAGGGACCATATCCCTCCATTCTCATCCTATTTGTATATTTGTCAAGGCACCCCTTAGAACTCACTATTGTATCTGCTTCCACTACCTCCCCCGGCAGCAAGTTCCAGGTCAGTGTGACGTGGGTCCACTATGGCATCGTCTTGCTTTTGCCCAAGTGTGCAAGGCACACGTGGCACTCTGCATATCAACGGGGGTTAAGGATTGGAAGGAGAGTTGGGGAAGGGGAATGAAACAGCAACACCTACAAGTTGGCAAGAAGCATTGAGAAATATCGGCCACATATTTGAAAGCATGATTAGCACAGCTTCATCCTTAAATTACTCTTTTCCCAGAAGAATAGGATGCACAACGCTAAACAGAGCAACAGGATCAGAGATCATGCACCAGATTTGGCCATCCTTATTGTCATTGAGGAGGGGGCCCAGGAGTTGGCTGCCAACAACTGGAGTAGAGCCATAAGTCAAGGTAGGATTGGAGGAAGGCTTTGGGTGTTAAGGTCCTAAAGACCCTCAGCTATATTTCCTTCTGCTAAAGTGCTTGAAACTGGGGAAACTGGTAGAAATATAGTATTGATGCTTTGTGACTTTGAAGGCTTGCAGAATCCAGGGAGGAACATGTGCCTCCATGTTGAAGGGTTTAGGTTACCAGATGACTTGTTAACATCCTCCAACATTTGTAGTGTGGAAGCTTGTATCAACAAGCTCAGCATGTAAGGATAGAGATGCCCCTAATAGTCTTTCTTTTTGTCCTTCCACAGGATGAACATCAGCAGCAACAAGGAAACTGCCCCCCCCTTCCACCTTGGAGGAGGAAGAGGAAGGATCAGAGGGCACAGCCTCATACCCTTCTCCACATCTGTCAACAATTCCTCACTGAAGAGTTAGCTTGCATCATGTGCTCAAGCATATGGAGAGGAACTTGAACCCACGACACTCAGAGTCAAGAGTGCTAACACTCAGCCACAGCTGAGGCTGGCCACATTTCAGCACCATTACCGTACCTCAGGAATTTACTGTCAGACATAAATTTAGTTTTATTCAGTCATTATGTGCTAAGCTGAGGGAGAGATAAAGATGAAACAGGAACAAATAAAATGGCTCGCTGGGTTTGAAAATTCAAAGTAAGATTTTGTTTCTCTTATATCCGCAGCAGTGAATTCCCCAAGTGCAGAAATGTGCTGCATTTTATTTTGTATGAAAAGATACGATGTACAGACACGCACACATAAAAAAGATGTTTAAAGAAGATAATTAAGTACCTTTCTCATCAAGTACAAAAACACAGCCAGAGGTGTTGGCACCACACTGTGCTGTCTTATTCACTTGGTTACCAAGGCGATATAAAATGCCACTTACCCTGGCATTCTCTATTATCCCCACAATTAAAAAGCTGTTCAGTTAATCCGTTTCTTTCTCTGGTCACTAAATGGTGCCAGACTCTCTTTGAGTGGCCTAAACAAGGCTAAGTAAACAACATCTATTTTCAACTCTTCAAATTCCTCCACCAGAATAAAATTTAGACTGACCTTGATCAAATATCTGAAGGAATAAATATGTGCCATGCCACAGATTCCAAATCACTCAACATTCCAATGTTTACTTTGCTTAGAATCTTATGGACCACTCTCACTGTTTTGGTCACTATTGCTCTTGTGCTTACAACAGCAAATGAAGCAAAGAGCTTAAACTGTTAGGTTACAAGAGCAGATCAGGTGCGAGGAATACTGCATCAAGTAACTCACCTCCTGACTCCCCAAAGCCTGTCCACCATCTACAAGGCACAAGTCAGCGGTGTGATGAAATACTCCCCATTTGCCTGGATGGGTGCAGCTCCAGTAACACTCAATAAGCTTGACACCATTCAGGTCAAAGCGGCCTCCTTGATTGGCACTACATCCACAAATATCCACTCTCTCCACTACCAATGCTCAGTAGCAGCAGTGTGTGCTTCTACAAGATGCATTGCAACAATTCACCAAAGATCCTTCGATAGCATTGTCCATACCCACGACCACTTACATCTAGAAGGACAAAGGCAGCAGATACATGGGAACATCACCACTTGCAAGTTCCTCACATCATTCTGACCTGGAAATATATTACCTTTCCTTTGCAGTGACTGGGACAAAATCCTGGAATTAGATGAATGGCAGCATTTCAAGAAGGCAGCTCTCCACCACTCTCTTAAGAGCAACGAGGGATAGCCATAAATGTGGGCCAGCCAGCAACACCCACGTGCTAAGAGCCCAACCATTATCCCCACGCAGTGCCAGACACTGGGGCTGACCCTGCCACTGGTAGAGCCATGTTGTGTTGTCCAATGGTCCTGGGTTTCTCTCACCCCAATGCCATCTGCTCATCCACATTTGATCAGCGCAATGGATAACAACCAAGATCAAGGAAAGGCTGAAGAAAAAGATTTCCCCTGAAGACTGCAAGAGCAATTCTGCTCCACAACAAAAAAAATGGAAAATCCTCTTTCTGAGAGGCATAATTTGGACACAGCAGAAAGAAGACGATCATGGGAAAACTGAGCAGGAAAGTCAATAATCCAGATGAATCTAAAACCTACCTTGGAACTAGACCAATACACCATTTCAAATATGTTCAGTTGTTGCACAGCACTGTTTTTCAGATAGCCAGATTTGACATACTATACCTTTTGGTACATGCACTGATGCGGTTAGATGAGGCAGGGGGGAAAGATAGTTCATACAAAGCACAAACTCTCTAACGACAAATGATCTGTTTCTGTACTGTAAATAATCTTGCATATATCTCACAACCTCAACTCCACGCAAAACACTTTACAGCCAATGAAGTATTTTTCAAAGTGATTTTCCTCAAGTGAGAGTTCATTGAATGTATCAGGGACTAATAATGATCTCATAGTTAAGTATCTTCGAAGGAAGAATGATCATTGTGTGATGGAATTCAAAATTCAGTCTGGAGGTAAGAAATTGGAGTGCCGTGCTAGCATTTGGGAGTTAAACACAGGTAATTACATAGGCATGAGGACAAACTTGGCCATAATGGACTGGGCAAGAAAGCTAAAAGGTAGGAAAGTTGATGAGCAGCGAAAGTTGTTTAAGGAGATATTAACTCCTCCCAAACAAAATAAATACCACAGAGAAAGCAAGATCGTAAGAGGAGGAAAAACAATCCATGGCTAAGCAAGGAAGTTGAAGACAACATAAAGCCAAAAGCTTAGGAATACCATATTGCAAAGGCCATTGGCAGGCTGGAAGATTGCGAAAGTTTTAAAGGTCAAAAGTTGACTAAAAAAGTAATAAGAGCAAAGGTAATTTATGAAACAAAACTAGCACAAAATATAAAAAAGGATAGCAAAAACTTTTATGAGCCCATAACAAAGAGAGTAGCTAATGTGAATGTTGGTTCCTGGAGGATGAGACCGTGGAGTTTATCGTGGGGAACACAAATAGTGGAGATACTAAATCAATTTTGTCTCAGTTTTCACGGTGGAGGACACTTAAAGCATCTCAATAATAATAGGTAATGCAGAAGTAATAGGAAGGGAGGAACTTATAACTAACATCACCAAGAGGGAAATAGTATTGAACAAACTATTGGGATTGAAGGCAGATAACTCCCCAAGCCCTGAAGGCCTTTATCTGAAGGTTAAAAAATAATAATCTTGTTAAAATAGGGGCAAAGGCCTCCTTAAAAAGATTACAGTGGCCATCCAACCACAGAGAGTGGATTAGTCTCCCACATCCTTTGTCAAAACCAAAAGTGAGAGGGTTTGGTTCGGGTTTGAGATTTTCTTTTAAATCTTTCACTCACATATGGTGCTCACAGTCCCTGTAACATGGGCTGTGAAGGATGATTTCTGTACAATTTACAGTTTGAGTGATTCCTTCTAAAGTGTCATGGGTTGTGTGAAGGCAAATTTAAATTCAAACAAATAACACTGCATCCATCTGTTTGGCAGGATGTAATTTTATTTCCACTGTTCCCTCCAGCACAAATCGGCTGGTTATAGTTAGGCCTGAGGAAAAGTTATAAAACAAGAGAAAAACAAGTACAGCGCAGGCCTGTTATAATGCGATGGTTGGGGTCTATAAAATGTTATCACGGAAAAGGTGGGGCCATGCTAAATCGGGGTGCTATAGTTACATTATGGATGATCTTGGAGTCCATCAGAACTCTTTGTTTATACAATCACCATACACTTCATTAACATTTACAAACCTTTTGATTGGTAGGTCCAGGCTAGTTTAAAAACAGGCACTGGGGATGCTTATTTACACAAACACTTTCATGGTCCATTAACTGTGAAGCACTTCCTCTTCTGAACCACTGTCTAATGTAGTTTTTTTCTGAGTGAGAATGCCTTTTTTCTGAGCTGGGCGGGGAGGGGGGAAAAGCAAGTGTTTTCTGTCCACTATTTCTTTCTGAGGCAGATCATTTTCACTTTAGAAATAGTTTGCAGTAATCAAAAACTTTTCAGTTCCCCAGAAATAGCAAAAAGAAGGCTCCAATGATTCATTGCGTTATTCAAATTTGCGTTAAAATCGGGGCACGTAAAATCGGGGTTTCACCGTAACAAAAAAGTGCTGCTCACCACAGCCCATATTACTCAGCTAAAGCAAGTACAAGACCAAAAGAGCAAATTCATCGCCTGACCACTGTGGGCTGCAAGAGGGGACTATGTCTCTTTTATTCATGCAATGTGGGCCAGCATTTATTGCCCATCCTTAATTGTCCTTGGACATCTTGCTTTGGATCCGACCAGAGCAGGTTCATTTCCTAAAAAACCAGATAGGTTTTTATGACAACTGACAATAGTTTCAGGGTCATTATGAGACTTTTAATTCCATATTTGTATTGAATTCAGATTTCGCCATCTGTCATGCTGGGATTCAAACCCAGGTCCTCTGAGCATTACCCTGGGTCTTACTGTTCCTGTGACACTATTTACACCGTTACACCATCACCTGCACACAATTCTAAAGAAGTCTTGGGACTTTTGATCTGGTATTCTTCAATGGTCTCCAACGTCTGCCTTATCCAACGGAAACTTGTACAGAACTTCCAACGATCTGAATTATCAGTAAGCAGGAAGGAATTCCTTCCCTGATATTCTCCAGTTCTCTCTACTCCTCAAAATCATTCCATAAAATCGACACAACTTTAGATCACCTATTCTAATCTCTCTTGATGTAATTCACTGTCCAATTTGCCTTGAAAGCTTTTACTATGTGAAAAGAGCAATATAAAATTCAAGTTAGTGCTGTATTTGAGGAACAGGACAACAGTACAAGGTTATCCTACAAAGCAGTGCAAAACAAGCCATAAAAACATGCACTTTAGTCATTCATTGAGTGATTGTGGTTGGATTAGAAATGTTAACCACGTCAATATCTCTTAGTATTTTTCACTACAGTCTGTTAAAGTCAATGCTAATTAAGCTTGCCTGATTGATGAAGTGTTTATTAATGGTATCAGTGAGAAAACAGATCAATAAAGGGTTCGAAACCCCGGAACAAAATGTTACTTTTGTTTGCAAAATGACCCA
This sequence comes from Sphyrna mokarran, assembly GCA_024679065.1. Taxonomy (NCBI): domain Eukaryota; kingdom Metazoa; phylum Chordata; class Chondrichthyes; order Carcharhiniformes; family Carcharhinidae; genus Sphyrna; species Sphyrna mokarran. The sequence continues at coordinate 16,439,700 of JAGIQG010000002.1, forward strand.
CAACAACAAAATTTCTTAAATATATCTCACCCAATGATGTCAAGTTCGCTTAAAAAAAAAGAACAAAACCCAATTTGTTTCAAGTAGGATTTCCAGAACTGGAAATGTTGGGGGTGAAATTCAACTTGGGGAAGGATGTATATTGGTGGTTATTTATTTACTGGCAGTATTATGCTCACCTGAAGGGACATCCTATAAAAGGGGGAAGGGGTAAAAGAGGCTTAAGGACTTCCCGAGCTTAGGACCCAGACAACTGAAGGCAATGTCATCTTTGGTTTGGTGAGATGCACAGTACGTAAGTGGGCCATTAGATCCGTCAAGCCTGCTCTAAATAAGATCACGGCTAATCCATGAACACAGCTCCACCTTCCCCTCAATTTCCTTGTTGAAATATTGAACAACTGAGTAACGCTAAGGACAATCTGTATGTTTTCCTAACAAATATAGAAACAGGTTGAAGAACAAGGTTGATTAACCCCTTACAGTTGTTACAACTGACAAATGAATATAGAACATAGAACATTACAGCACACACACAGGCCCTTCGGCCCTCAAGTTGCACCGATCATATCCATACTACCAGGCCTATCTATAACTCTTAATCCCATTAAATCCTATGTACTCACCCAGAAGTCTCTTAAAAGACCCCAGTGAGTTCGCCTCTACAACCACTGATGACAGCCAATTCCACTCATTCACCATCCTGAGTAAAAAACTTATGCCTGACATCATCTCTGTACTTGCTTCCTAGCACCTTAAATCCGTGTCCTTTCGCAGCAATCATTTCAGCCCTGGGGAATAGCCTCCGAGAATCCACCCTGTCTATTACTCTCAACTTCTTATAAACCTCTATCAGGTTGTCTTTCAATCTTTGCATCTCTCCAAGGAGAAGAGACCTAGCTCTCTCAATCTATCTTCATAAGGCATGCCTCCCAATCCAGGCAACATCCTTGTAAATCTTCTCTGCACCTTCTCAATAGCTTCCACATCCTTCTTGTAATGAGGTGACCAGAACTGCATACATTTCTCCAAGTGGGGTTAACAAGGGTCTTATAAAGTTGCAGCATTACCTCCCAACTCCTAAACTCAATCCCTTGATTAATGAAGGCTAGCACACCATACGCCTTCTTGACCACATCCTCTACCTGCAAGGTCAATTTAAAAGTCCTATGGACCTGGACTCTGAGGTCCTTCTGCTCCTCAACACTGCTAAGTATTGAATCTAACTATAAGTCCTTTCAGGTGCAAAAACATTAAGCCCACTTAAAACTATTTCATATTTCTAATGTTTACCCATAAATCCCTTAAAATCCTAGAAGTCCACTATAGATTTTATAGCAGAGAATTGGACAGAATCATCATGGACTTACAAAAAGGCAATCATGTTTGACAAAGTTATTGGAATTCTTGGAAGATGTAACTAGTAGAGTTGAAGAAGAGCCAGTGGATGTGGTTTATTTGGCCTTTGAGAAGTCTTTCAATGATTTTGATTTGATTTGATTTATTATTGTCACATGTATTAATATACAGTGAAAAATACTGTTTCTCGCGCGTCATATAGACAAAGCATACCATTTATAGAGAAACAGGAGAGTGCAGTATGTAGTGTTACAATCATAGCTAGAGTGTAGAGAAAGATCAACTTAATGTGAGGCAGGTATATTCAAAAGTCTGATGGCAGCAGAGAAAAAACTGTTCTTGAGTCATTTGCTACATGTCCTCAGGTTTCTGTATCTTTTTCCTGACTGAAGGTGGAAGAGAGAATGTCCAGCAAACGTGAGGTCCTCAGTTATGCCGATTGCTTTGCTGAGGCAGTGGGAAGTACAGACAGAGTCAATGGATGGGAGGGTGGTCTGCATGATGGATTGGGCTACATTCATGACATTTTGTAGTTTCTTGCAGTCTTGGGCAGAGTAGGACCATACCAACCTGTGATACAAGCAGAAAAAATGCTTGACTGAGAATGAGGATGAGAAAAACTTTCTTCATCCAGAGAATGGTAAACCTGTAGAATTCATTATCACAAGGGATAGTTGAAGCCAAAACATTACATGTTTTCAAGAAGGAATTAAATATACTTCTTGAGGCAAAGGGGGTCAAAGGATGTGGGTATAGGTAGCAGGGAGGGGATTAGGCTATTGAGTTGGATGATCAACCATGATCATTATAAATAGTGGAGCATTATTGAAGGGCTGAATGGCCTACTCCTATTTTCTAGGTTTCTACCTTTGGTTTCCTAACAACAGGACAGTCAACCAGGTTTGACCCATTTGCCAAGCATCTGCCCTTAACTCTTCTCCATTCTCTCAAAAATGTGTTAGGGACCCCGTTGTACTCAGTTTCCACCCCGTTAGCCTCTGCATTCAAAGGATCATTCTCTGCTATTTCTACCAAGTCCAACATGACGCTACCATGAAACAAATCTTCCCCGCACTTCCCTGGCAGTATTCCACTGGGACCGTTCTCACCAATGACACCCTGGCTCATTCCTCCATCTTGCCCAATTTCCTATCTCCTTCCGATGGCAGGACAGCCAATGTTTGGAGTCGGAGCAGAGGGTCATCCAGACTCCAAACGTTGGCTTTATTCTCTATCCACAGGTGCTGTCAGACCTGCTGAGATTTTCCAACATTTAATGTTTTTGCTTCAGGTTCCAGCATCCGCGGTATTCTGCTTTTACCTCCCATCTCTAACTGCCCTTCCCAGAGGCAGTGGGATTGCTGAGTTGCCCTTGGAGAGAACTGGCAAGGTTGGAGGGGCCAAACGGCCTCCATCTGCAGTGGAAGTATCCACGTCACTCACAATAATGCTCGCAAGATTAAACTCCAATTCCTCAAAAATTCAAACCAATCCTCAAGCATTGGCAACCCCATCCCCTTTTCTTTAATCAAACAGGATGGATGATCAGTTATTCATTGTTTGCGCTGCATCCAGCTGAACAAAGTTCATAACATGCTTTGGGCAACGCCGATAAGGCTCATATTTGCAAAACTGCGATGGCAAAGAACACATGGACCTTATCGTGCATAAGATAAAACCAATCTGTGTTCCAGCAGTCATGTTATTATTTACCACTTGAATGTGTTACAAAGGTGCACAGCCAAACAACCTTCCTATTATCGGCATGCCAACAACTCACCCAAAGCAAAAGATAAATTTGCATTCTCAGTCCCGTCTGCTTTTGCACCCCCTCCACAGTCCCACAAATCTCATCTGAAAATGAAGTGGAAACCTTAAAATTGTTGCAAGCAGTGGGCCAAGCTGAAGCAGAGGTTCAACTTTGCAGACTCGCAAATTTACTTTTTACGTGACATCAAATAAACCTGATCAAACAAAGCAGAAGTCCGAAAAACAAAAACATTTTTTTAAAAAGCCCCAGCTCAGTTTTCTTTTTCCCCCTGCAACTAAAAATTGGACTTTCACAACCAAACCTGTCCTAAAGCTTGTTACATTTCCCACCAAAACCACAGATAATTTAATTCTGAAAATGAGTATATTGTTGATTCAGCACTACAAATCATTGCGCGTTCTCACTATTACAAGTCACGTTGTCACATTGCCAACAGATTTATTTCATGTGTTCCCCCCCGCCCACTGCCCCGCCCAATATCACCCCTCCCCACTCGAAATGGAGAGTGTGAACACTGGAGCGTTCTCACTGGAATGACGGAGGTTGAGAGACGACCTGATTAGAAGTCTACAAGATTATGAAAGGCATGGACAGTGTGGATAGTCAGAAGCATTTTCCCAGGGTGGAGTACTAGGGGGCACAGGTTTAAGGTGCAAGGGACAAGGTTTAAAGGAGATGTATGAGGCAAGTTTTTTTTACACATAAGGGTGGTGGGTGCCTGGAACTCATTGCCAGGGAAGGTAGTGGCAGCAGAAACGATAGTGACTTTTAAGGGGCATCTTGACAAATATATGAATAAGATGGGAATAGATGGATATGGTTCCCAGAAGGGTAAGAGGTTTTAGTTCAGTCGGACAGCATGTTGATGCAGGTTTGGAGGCCCGAAGGGCCTGTTCCTCTGCTGTAATTTGTTCTGTTTTTGTTGGCCATCAATTTTACTCCTAACCCACCTTTAATGGAGGACCAAACAACACACAGGAAGGGCATTAGTGACCCAGATAGATTTTTACAAGTTTCATGGTCACCATAAATAAGGATAGCTTTATAGTCCGGATAGTAAAATTTAAATTTCACCAGCTATTGTGGTGGAATTTGAACCCATTTCCCCACAGCACAGAATCTCTACAGTGCAAGAGGTTGCCATTTGGCCCATCGAGTCTATACCGATCACAATCCTGCCCGGGCCCTAATCCCGTAACCCCACGTATTTAACCTGCTAATCCCCCGACACTAGGGTCGATTTAGCATTGCCAATCCACCTAACTCACACGCCTTTGGGCTATGGGAGGAAACTGAACACCTGTAGGAAACGCACGCAGACATGGGGAGAACCCAAGGCTGGAAGTGAACTCAGATTTCTGGTGCTGTGAGGTAGCAGTGCCTAGTTGCAGCAGAAATGCAAGGCAAGGTGTCATGGAGTGCATTTTAAACCTGACCATTTATTAAAAAGACAAACTTTAAATGAATGAAATCTGAATTATTGTAATTCGCATTACCTAGGTAATGATTTCAAACAGTTGCTTTTGTTAACATTAGAATGCATGTGATTGATATTAGCAAGATAATATGTGAGGGTCATTTTATAGTTCACTTTTGTAGTTTATTCTTCTTAAGACACATCGTGCAAAAGGCAAATATTGCCTGATAATTAAAAATAGCAATTTTTTTTGAATATTGATGTTGCTGCAAACTCATGACCTGTTTTGATCTTGTTCCCAAATTTAAAACAGTTTAAACGCTTTGCTGTTCATTGCTGTTTTGGTAATTTTCCAAAGGCATCTAAAGCCACTTTATTAATGGTGGTGTACCTTTGAGCAGACAATGTATAATGCCCAATCTGAAGTAGTTGTGTTTCAGATTCTTTCTTCTCTTGGTAGCTAATGTAGGGAAAATCAACCTTCCTTGATAGCTCAAAATGTGTCAGTTTCAATGCATTCAAAACCATAAGACATAGGGGTAGAATAAGGCTACTCAGCCCATTAAGTCTGCTCCACCATTCAATCATGGCTGATATTTTTTTCATCCCCATACTCCTGTCTTTTTCCCATAACCTCTGATCCCCTTATTAATCAATAACTTATCTGTCTCTGTCCTATAGACACTCAATAACCTGGCCTCCACGTCCTTCTGCAGCAAAGAATTCCACAGATTCACCACTCTCTGGCTGAAGATATTTCTCCTCATTTCTGTTCTAAAGGATCATCCCTTTAGCCTGAAGTTGTGTCCTCTGATTCTAGTTTTTCCTTTTAGTGGAAACATCCTCTCCATATCCATTCAATCCAGGCCTCGCAGGATCCTGTAAAGTTTCAATAAGATCCCCCCTCGTCCTTCTAAACTCCAACGAGTACAGACCCAGAGTCCTCAATCCTTTCTCATACGACAAGCTCTTCATTCCAGGGATCATTCTTGTGAATGTCCTCTGGATTCTTTCCAAGGCCAACACATCCTTCCTTAGATACAGGATCCAAAACTGCTCACAATACAATACCAGAAATAAGGAACAACTTGTGAAACTTGAGTGATGGATGTTTGATAAATTTGAATAGTAGGAGAACAGGCTGTGAGAATCAGATTTAATTTGATTTATTATAGTCACATGTGTTGATATTCAGTGAAAAGAATCAGATGTCAAGTTTATAAGTGAAAGTTTTAATTACAGAAAAGGCATAATCCTGTGATTATAAATTGACTCACTGCCCTCATGCCGTTTCAATCGGTTTACACACAGGCCAATTAAATCCCTAAAATCAGCCTTTGGCCTCCTTCTAGACTCTGGACATTGAGCCCGAGATTCAAAGTTTATGTCAAAGGACGTTGCGAGGCAATGAAAGGTGCTATATAAATGAAAGTCTTTTGCATTAGGAAATTGAAAAGGAAATTCACGTAACAAGCAAAGTGACCCTCAAGTGGCTAAAACAACCATGAACATCTTGGGTCATGAAAGATTAATTCTTGGTTTCTCATCAGCATAAGCAACAAACAACCACTCAATCTGCATCAGATTACAATACCATAGCAGAAAAACTATTTAAAATTTCCTGGTATAATATTAATGACAGATATTCTGGATTGAATTAAGAATTATTTTGATGGCGCACATCTGGGGTTAATGGTGGGGGGGGAGGAGTCTACAAATTTAATACATATGCATAAAAACTGTCAGAATGGGCTGGAGCTGGAACTTTTTAATCTGACTTTTGACCAGTGTCAATGATCTTGATCTCCCGTTAGCATAAGTGGATCTGTGATACCAGGTTCCCGTTGTAGCGCTGCATTCTGAGAGGCCTTATTGCTGAAATGGACAACCTATCAAGGGCCGACTTCCAAGTATCCAAAACAGTGCAAAAGTATCAATTACAGGTATCATATTTGGAAATCTAAAAGCAATTTTCTGCTATGGTGCCGTAATCTGATGCAGCTCAAGTGGCTGCTTGAGAAGGCAAGAATCGATTTCACAAACAAGCTTATCAAGGTTGTTTTAGTCAATACATAACTTGACTGCCTTTCAGCTTACCATGCTGTTGCATAAGGATTTTCTGTTTCACAAAAGGGGCGAGAAAACTGCATTTATACAGCAGTTTTCACAATGTCCCAATATCTCTGGGCAGCATGGTGGCACAGTGGTTAGCACTGCTGCCTCACAGTGCCAGGCATCCAGATTCAATTCAATTCTCAGTTTGGGTCATTGTCTGTTGGAGTCTGCACGTTCTCCCCCCCCATTTGTGTGGGTTTCGTCCAGGTGCTCTGGTTTCCTCTATCAGTCCAAATGATGTGCTAGTTAGGTGCGTTGGCCGTGCTAAATCCTCTCTTGTACCCGAACCGCACGGAATGTGACAACTTCATTGCAGCGTTAATGTAAATCTACTTGTGATACTAATCAATAAAACAAAAAGCACTTCACAGATAAATGATGCACTATTGAAGAATAGTAGTCATTATTGATGAATAGGAAATACCCAAAAACTTCAGCGAAATAATGACCAGCGAATAATGAAATAATCTGACATTAGCTGAGTGATGAATATTGCTGGGGATTTCAGAATGTCAGGCAACATCCTCGAATCTCTTGCTAATTCTGGTAATCCACAATTTCCAGAAAATGGTTACTTCTCTTCCACTTGGGTGAGAATATATCTTTTTTGGTGCAGATCCCATCAGGATGCATGCACATATGCAATTAGTTATTATGTTATTAACAGTTCCACCTTTTCTCCTTGGAGAGACGAAGGATGAGGGGTGACATGATAGAGGTGTATAAGATGATGAGAAGTATTGATTGAGTGGATTCCCAAAGGCTTCTTCCCAGGGCTGAAATGGTTGCCACAAGAGGATACAGGTTTAGAGTGCTGGGGGGTAGGTACAGAGGAGATGTCAGAGGTAAGTTTTTCACTCAGAGGGTGCTGGGTGCATGGAATCAGCTGCCGGCAATGGTGGTGGAGGCAAATTCGATGGGGGTCCTTTAAGAGACTTTTGGATAAGTACATGGAACTTAGTAAGATAGAGGGTTATAGGTATGTCTAGAAGATAGGGATATGTTTAGTGCAACTTGTGGGCCGAAGGGCCTGTTTGTGCTGTCGTTTTTCTATATTTCTATGAGCAATGGAACTCTATCATTACCAGGTGCTTGTGAAAATGTGACAATGGCATGTCAGTGCTGACAATACCATTCTCTATTTGGGATTATTTATACTCAGTAGCTCATTGACTAATACAGCGCAGGCAACTCTTTTGTGGTTGTGCTCCTGTTTCTGAAGTGAAACTTGAAAATAAATTGCAATTGCTAGATATCTGAGACTCGAAACAGAAATTATCGGAAATGCACATCAGGACACAGCATCTGTTAGGAGTGTAGATGAGTTATCTTGTCAGGTGTACAACTAATTTTAAAATACAGATGAACATTTGCAAAGGGAGGGTTCACCAGCTAGTTCTGACTAAGTTCTACACCTGAAACATTAACACATGATTTTCTTTTTCACTATTAATCACCCTATCAATCTTAGTGTCATATGCAAACTTACTCATCATCCCCCCACCATAGAAAGCATTCTTTCTGGTTGTATCATAGCTTGGTATGGCTCCTGCTCTGCCCAAGGCCGCAAGAAACTACAAAAGGTCATGAATACAGCCCAATCCATCACATAAACCAACCTCCCATCCAATGACTCTGTCTTCACTTGTCACTGCCTCGGCAAAGCAGGCAGCACAATTAAGGAGCCCACACACCCCAGACATTCTCTCTTCCATCTTCTTCAAATACCAAAGTCTAAGGTCATGTACCAACCAAATCAAGAACAGCTTCTTTCCTGCTGCTGTCAGACTTTTGAATGGGCTTACCGAGTATTAAATTGACCTTTTTCTACACCCTAGCTATGACTGTAACACTACATTCTGCTCCTTCTCGTTTCCTCCTCTATGAACGGCATGTTTTGCTTGTATGGCTTGCCATCAATACTTTTCACTGTATGTTAATACATGTGACAATAATAAATCAAATCATTCTCATCTATATTATTTATGTAATAAATAATAAGGCACCCAGCACTGAACCTTATGTTACGCCACTGTAGATCAGCCTCCAGTGACTCTAACAGCCTTCTACCATCATCCTTTGTATCCTATTACTAAGCCAGTTTTGGATTCATCTCACTAAGTGCTTCAACTTTCTCAATCAGCCTCTCAAGTGGGACCTTGTCAAATGCTTAGCTAAAATCCATATAAACTAAATCAACTGCACTTCCCTCATCCAACACTCAATCACTTTGCCAAAGGATTCTGTCAAATTTGAGAGTTGTGAGCGCCCTCTGACAAAGCCATGCTGACTATCCCTAATCAACTCATGCCTTCGTGAGTGGAGATCAATTCTCTCCTATAGAACTTTCTCCAATAATTCTCCCACTACTATCGTGAGATTCACCTGGTGAGACTGATTCATCTCTCCCATCCTTCTTGAAAAGTACAAAAGAACAAAGCATTACAGCACAGGAACAGGTCCTTCAGCTCTCCAAGCCTGCACCAACCATGTTGCCCAACTGAACTAAAACTGCTATCCTTCTGGGAACCTTATCCCTCTATTCCCATCCTATTCATGTATTTGTCAAGACACCCCTTAAAAGTCACTGCTTCCACTACCTCCCCGGCAGAAAGTTCCAGGCACCCACCACCTTCTGTGTAAAAAGATTTGCTTCGTACATCTCCTTTAAACCTTGCCCTTTGCATCTTAAACCTATGCCCCCAGGAATTGACTCTTCCACCCTGGGAAAAAGCTTCTGACTATGTAGAACCACAGTATCCGTCCTCTAGTCCTTTGGCACTTTGTCCCTGGTCAGAGAAAAATTAAAAGATTGCATCAGAGCCCCTGCAATTTCCTGTTTTGCCTCCCATGGGATGCGCTTCATCCAGGCCTGGAGATCTGTCCATTTTTAAGCCCGTCAAAGCTCCAATACCTCCTCACTTCCAATGCCAAACAGCTCAAGATCCTCCCAGTCCCTTTTCCTGAACTCTGTACGTTAATTCTCATTCTCTTTGTTGAAGACCAATGAGAATTTTTAATACCCTTCCAACATCCTATGGCTTCACACATAGATACACGGATCATCTTAGTTCTGTCAAATCAGTACCTCTAAGCTATATACCACTTCCAACTGGTCATCGTAGTTCAACTTCCATTGAGGTCATTTGCTGCCTCGATTTATTTTGCATCTTGGGCTACAATCTGCTCGCAGGAAGTGAATTCACTTTCAACACGCACAAGTTACATTCCCTACATTAAAACAGTGACTACACTTCAAAATTCCTTCATTGGTTATGAAGCACTTTGGGACACCCTGAGATCACAAAAGGGATTGTATAAAGGCAAGTTCTCCCTTTCACAAGCTTATCTTTTCAGTTCGTTTTCCGGCTCTTCCTTGTACGTCTCTCCCTAACAGCACTGTGAGTGTACCTACATCTCAGGGACTGCAGCGGTTCAAGGAGGCAACTCACCACCACCTTCTGAAGGTCAGCAAGGGATGGGCAATAAATGCTGGCCTCATCAGTGATGCACACATGCCATATATCTATTTTTAAAAATGTCAGTCTGTGAAATCCTACTCCAGTTATTTTCCAATGCCCTCCATGCTTTGGTCTCTCAGTTATACGGTCAAGCAAATGAATCAAACAGCTATGTATTCACAGGCTGGAGATTCCAACTAGCACACCGAGCTCGCAATATCATCCAAAATGCACAGTGAAGGCACAAGAGACCCAAACTTGCACTAATGATCCAATTTATTATTGTCGCATGCATAGGGATACACTGAAGAGTACTGTTCGTTGCATGCTATGCAAACAAAACATACTATTCATAGAGAACAAGGGGAGAAGAAAAGGAGAGAGTGCAGAATGTAAGTGTTACAGTCATAGATAGGGTGTAGAGAAATATCAGTTTAATGTATGGCAGGGCCATTCAAAAATCTGGTGGCAGCAAGGAAGCAACAATTAAGATGTAGCAAAATCCCGTGGATCCAACTAATTTTGAAAAACTTTAGCTTTGTCAAGAAAATCACTTCATTGCACAAGCCTTCTGTAATGTTCTTCAAATAGCTATGTTCATATTTCCCTTGCCCATTCACATGGATTATACGTATCACTCAGTGAACTCATTGACTCCTGAAATCAGGCCAAGTGACAATCTGCAATTAATTTCCTTTGAATCTATTTTCCACGCGCAAAGTGATAAACATTGTGAAGGATATACACTGTCTAATTAATTTGATGCAAATTCTCTGGGCTTAAAAAAAACATTTGAAACCTGTAGTTACAATGGTGGGAATTTGAAACCTGCATAAGCTTAACCTCATCTATCTGAGAAAGGGATGGAGGAAGTGGCACCATAATTTACAAGGGATTGAGTTTACTTCAAATGATCACACCGTTAATGAGATATTGGAATCAAATGGATCATCTTTCAGAGAGCCAATAATCAGGTCCAGGCAAGACTGTAGTACCGGGAGTGTGATTGCAGATAAGACCAGCAACTTTCTCAAGGAGTGGACCTGTCACCGGTGAATAATCCAGAATGAAATTTCAAGTTCAATCTGATGCAAATTGGTTAACTCATGACAATTGAGAATATTGGTCTTAATTAGCTGAGCAGCACTTCTCAAACCACCTGCACTTAATCCTAAACACCCCCACACAGACACACACTCCCAACCGCTGCCCCCACACCTCATAATCCGACACACACACACGCACACAATCCCAACAACCACCCCCCCACCACATAATCCTATCCACACACACACGCACATACATACAATCCCAAACCTCTCACACACTATCCCAACATGACATGCCAATTCTTCATCATGAAAATCCTATAGTTCGCTAGCTAACATCACCCTGGGAATACCTTCACTACAGGTACTGGACAGGTTCATAAGGAAGACTCATGATAACCACCCTCTCAGGGGCAACCAGGCTTCAATAATAAATATTGGCTTTATCAGAGGGAATGAATAAGAAACTTATTGCGGGACGAGGATCCAAGAAGCAAAGTTCTGGATGAGTTCAGTGCTGCCTCGTATACTCTGGAGCGCTGTTCCAGGCTGGAGAGACACTTCAGGTTGCACCGGAGTTTTGAAGTTGGAGTGAGGGAGTTTTAATGGTTTATTTCTATTTAAGGTCCAGGCTGGAATTTTTTTTGCCATCCCGCCTACCGCGGGAATCGGAGCGGGTGAGGGGCGGACCATGGAATGGTTCGTTGGCCGCAGAGGGATTTTACGGTTTCGGGACGAGCGAGGCTGTAAAATTCCATTCCTAGTCTTTTCTTTAAATTAGCATTTAACTAAAGTTGCTTTCTGGGTAGGGTGAAGTTAGTCCAGCTTTAAATCTTGGAGCTATTGTGAGTTAAGTAGATAACTGGTTTAAACTAGTTTTCAGAAGCTTGAATGGGGGAATATAAAAACAGGCCATCTTTCTGCTGCTTTGGATTACATGAGAGCGCTGAAGTTAGAGTTTGGCAAGTGGGGGAGCTTGTTGAAAATTGGGTGATAGTTATTTTCCACCTTTCTTCATTTTGCTACAGGAGAAGCCTATACTTTGTCTGTATAGCATGTAGGAAACAATACTTTTCACTGTATACTAATATATATGACAATAATAAATCAAATCAAAAATTAGCTCTGGAGCAAATAGCTAACATATCCTATAATGTGTACTGATGCTTTTTGAGGTAGATTTATGCAAAAGAATGCATAGTCTTCACTGTTCCTCTATTTTCTTATGTTCCCAAGCATTTTTTCTTTTCTTTGAGGCTGAACTTTCCATTCTCTCTTCATGTTGTATGTTCTATAAAGTATTGTTTAGTTCTGCTCCCAAAGGACAAATTAACACAAATAGCTTGTTTCACTGCCAGCAATTACACCAAAAAAAATAATATAACAGATGCACAGGAAACCTTGAACCACTGAGTCAGAATGACCTGCCAGAATAATGATAAAGCATTAAATTGTGTACCCACCTAAATCCAGCAAGTAATCCTTCAATGAAGCAAAAAGCGGTACCCACATTAAGAAATCCTCTACCATGAATTACGTTTGACAAAAGGCGTACACTTGATCAGTGTCTTTTCAATGGTTTGACTGGGTTACAGCTTTCGTATTTCAATTATTGTAATAATATTACCAGGTGCTGGGTGAGAGAACAAGACGACTGCCTGTGATAGATGGCAATGTGTGACATGATTAACATCATATGCAGCTTTCCATATCGGCCTCAAAATATTACGTTGGGCCATTACTCCAATTAAGTATGGGAAACAAAATCTGGCTAATGCTTTTTTTCATTCATTTCATGATGTTCTCTTCCCAAGGTAAAGCAAAGTTTATTTATTAGAGACAAGTAAGACTTACATTAACCCTGCAAGTAAGTTACTGTGAAATTCCCCCAGTCACCACACTCCAGCTCCTGTTCCGGCCAATGCACCTAACCAGCATGTCTTTCTGACTGTGGGAGGAAACCAGAGCAGCCAGGGGAAACCCACGCAGATACAGGGAGAACGTGCAAACTCCACACAGACAGTGACCCAAGCCAGGAATCAAACCCAGGTCCCTGGCACTATGAAGTAGCAGTGCTAACCACTGTGCTGCCCCCAGATACCAGATACTCTGTTACCGCCCCCAGTAACAGAGCTTTTTTCCCCTCTCCCTAGCCAAAATTCCAATTTTTCAAGGCTTTTAAGAAAGCTCTTGGCCAAAGCTTTTAAGATTAAGCAGATTAATTTAACATGTTAGCTCTGACAGGTCAAGGTTATATTGGAAAGCTAAAATTATCTACAGCTGCCCAGGAAGGCATATACATTCATTATCAAAATGACAAACATTCAAGGATGAAGCAAAGGATAAAAGCAAATTACTGCAGACGTTGGAATCTGAAACCAAAAAAGAAAATGCTGGAAAATCTCAGCAGGTCTGGCAACTACTGTAAGGAAAAAAAAAGAGCTGATGTTGAGTTCAGGTTATCGTTTGTCAAAGCTAAAATGCACAGAAAGCGGGAGATATTTGTACTGCAGGATGAGGGAATGAAAGATGAGTCATAGTCACAAAAACGAGGAGAAAGGCTGCTAATGGCAGTCCATAGAGAGAAGGTGTGAATGGCCAAACAGCAGAGAAGCTAAACTCAGAAGATAAGTTGTGACAGATGAAGATGTGGGGGGAGGAGGGAGATGGGTAGGAGAGAGGTAAAACTTAGAGAAAAGGGAAGCAAGGATGAAATAATGTGGGTTATTTTCTAACCTTGCTGCTCCTATCACAGATTGCACCAATCCTAAAAAAAACAATTGTCTGAGTTCAGCATCAGGTGTCTGCAATCCTCCCCAGTTCTGTGCAAATGAGGAAGTAGCACTGAAATACGTGTAGCTCAATTCTTCCAGCTCCCAGGATCTTCTAGCCTTCGGGTGCACGCAAGAACTGCGAGAATCAGTACTGTCTTCACTAGCAGAGACCCAGTGTGACAGCCACGCTGGGGTGGCTCGGAGTCCGGGTGGTTGGAGGCATGGTCAGGCAGTGTCCATCAGGCACCCTGGACAATGCCAAGAGATTGGGGTTGTCAGGGATCGTGCAGGGATGGGAGCATGAAGGCAGTCATGTTGGTGGGGGGGGGGGCAGGTCCCAGTGCCCCAATGTCAGGAGGTGGTGAGCAAACATTCCAGCGAATTGGGGGAGAGGGGGGCAGTGGTGGTGTTGGGTGTTCATGATGTCTATGTGAAGTGGGAAGGGAAGTCTGCCACTGCACAGTGAGTTCAGGCACTCTTGCAAAATGGCGCCCAAATGTTTTGGCGCTCCCCCACCTCCATATAGTACCAGCACACACAACTCACTATGCTGCCAAAAAAGTGACTTGAGTGAGGGACGATTGTGGTGCAAAGAATGCCTGAGGAACATTGCAGATCACTCCTGCGTTCTTGCCATTATGAAACTCAGTTTAAAAGTTCATTTATTAGTGTGAAAATTAAGGATTACGTTGACACTGCAATTAAGTTACTGTGAAATTCCCCTAGTTGCCACGCTCCGGCGCCTGTTCAGGTCAATGCACTTAACCAGCATGTCTTTGAGACTGGAGCGGGAAACTGGAGCACTTGGAGAAAACCCACACAGACACAAGGAGAACATGCAAACTCCACACAGACAGTGACCCAAGATGGGAATCAAACCTGGGTCCCTGGCACCGTAAGACAGGACTGCTAACCACTGTGCCACCCGTTTTTTGCAGGGAATTGCACAAAATAATTCAAACGCATCACCTTATTTTAATCTGAAGCAATTCCTCTCTTTATCTATTATATACTAATCCATCGGAGTCTCATCCTATTGCCAGCATTATTGGGTCAGGCCATTCTTCAAGCTGAATACAGTAATAATTGACACTGGGAAAATTACATGAACCCTTAGTCCTGATACTGGCTACAGTTAAACATACTTTGTTGCTTATTGGAAATCCAGTTATGGGGGAAAACTTCCTCCTGTTTTCTAATCTATCATTTTTCCACACATTTCCTCCATATTCTTCAGGAGCGCAGGCGTAACGGGAAGCTGCAGTTCCGGCTCAAAGTGCTAGCATGGACACAGTAGGTCAAGTGGCCTCCTCCTGTTCAACTTGATTTGATGATCCGACTAACAGTTAATCTACATCCATACCTGAGCACGAAGGGACGAACGATAGTATGAGGAACACTGCCCGAAGATTAACAGTGATAACATTTTGAAAGATCTAAGAAAAGCAAAAAGCTATCAGAGATTAGCAAGGCCCAGATAAATGACGAACAGAGAGTGGAGGCAAGGGATGTAGAGATACTTCAGCGATGGGGGAAGGTATGATACAGTCCTTATACAGACCTGGAAATACTATGCTTTGAATTTATATGCACTAAACCAAAAGCATTTTTATGATTTACACTTCAAACATTTATAACTATAGTTAATTATGGGTTAAGGGAAAGCAAAGTTCAAGTGGTTAGCACTGTTGCCTCACAGCACCAGGGACCAGGTTCAATGCCCAGCTTGGGTCACCGTCTGTGTACAGTCTGCATGCTCTCCCTTGTCTGTGTGGGTTTCCTCTGGGTGCTCCGATTTCCTCCCACAATCCAAAGATGTGTGGGTTAGGTTGATTGGCCATGCTAAATTATGCACTACTGTCAAAGGGGTCGGCAGGGCAAATATATGAGGTTACAGAGATGGGGCCTAGGTGGGATCATTGTTGGTGCAGGTTTGAGAGGCCCAATGGTCTCCTTCTGCCCTATGATTCTATGATTAAGCTATGGCCACCTACATCTTTTCACAAAAGCAGTTTGCCCTTGACATCATGAAGAATAGTTCAGTGGTGCACTATCTGTCCTTTGAATCCACTTCTGAATTCAGAATCAATTACAGCACAAACTTCAAATATCTTCAACAGCACAAGTGTGTCAAAAATGCAGAGCTGTCAACTTCAAAGATATGGTAAATGTGATATCCATCATTAACAACTATGACAATTTGAAATTCCATTTATAATACATGCATGTGAATTTTGGGCGAGACACACATAAAAAACAGCTTTTTCCAAGCAGATTGGGTGAATTTCTTGGAATGACAGATCAGGAAGAATTCTTGGAATGACAGATCAGGAAGACAGCTAGTTAGGATTATAGCAGGGCACTGGTTGTATTATTTAACTAGTAAGCCAGTTCCTTGGGCTAATCGTGGGATCACTGCAGTGCAGGAGGAGGCCATTAAACCATCCAGCCTGCACCAACTCTCCGAAAGAGCATCTTACCCAGGTCTACTCCCCCCATCCACGTCACCCTGCACATTTACCATATCTTTGAAGTTGACAGCTCTGCATTTTTGATGCACTTGTGCTGTTGAGGATATTTGAAGTTTGTGCTGTAATTGATTCTGAATTCAAAAGTGGATTCAAAGTACAGATAGAGAATAATTTAGCGGTGCACTATGAAGTCAAGGGCAAACTGCTTTTGTGAACAGATTAGGTGGCCATGGTTTAATCATAGAATCCCTAATCCATCTTACCGACACATCTTTTGGACACAAAAGGGCAATTTAGCTTGGTCAATCCACCTAATCAGCACGTCTTTGGAGTGTGGAAGCAAACCAGAGCACCCAGAGGAAACCTGCAAAGACATGGGGAGAATGTGCAAATTCCACACAGACAGATACTTGGGGCCAGAACTGAACCCAGGTCCCTGGCACTGTGAGGCAGCAGTGCTAACCACTATGCCACCCCATCAATACCTTGCAAGAAAAGCAGTTTGCATCTCACTACTTGAGTCAAATTCATTTTGGAATGAAATGGAAATAAAACAATTTTTAAAAATTAACCATCGAACTACCATCGTGAAATTAAGAGGAAACACCTGGTTCACTGGTGAGAGGGGTGGCACAGTGCTAGGGACTCACAGTGCTGCCCCACAGTGCTAGGGACCCGGGTTCAATTCCCAGCTTGGGTCACTGTGCGGAGTTTGTACATTGTACATTCTCCCTGTGTCTGCGTGGGTTTCCTCCAGGTGCATCAGTTTACTCCCAAATTCTGAAAGGCGTGCAGGTTAGGTGCATTGACCCAAACAGGCAGTGGAGTGGGGCAACTAGGGAAATTTCACAGTAACTTCATCGCGGTATTAATCTAAGCCTTACTTGTGACAAATAAACAAACTTTACTTTAAGAGGAGAATAGAATATTAGTCAATATAACAGGGAACCCAGAAGTCTTCTACTCCCATTGTAAAGGCAGGTAGCAGTGGCATAGTGGTAATATCACAGGACCAGTAGCCCAAAGGTCCAAGTTAATGCTTTGGGGTTCAAATCCAAGCAGTGTAGGAGGGGGGAGGATGAGTCCTATAGAGACAAAGAATGTAATATATTCTCAGAGGTGCAGGAGAAGGTGAGGAACCTTACCGAGTTTTGCGTATTAAGCACAATTTCAGTAGAAGTGCAGGTAATGCAATGAATCAAAAGGGTGAAACATGAGATATTGGAAAGGCTGGCTGTACTTAAAGGATAGATATGTCAGACAGTACAGATCATTTTCATCCCAGGCAGCTGAAAGAAGTCAGAGTGGAGGGATCATTAGGGCTTGCAATCTTCCCTCGATACTGGGAAGGCGCCAGAGGATTGGAGAGTGGCAAATTGGAGGAAGGGTGCAGAGACATTCTTAACAAATCAGTCTAATTGTGAGAGATTAATAACCAGGGAGGAGGGGTGTGTGTGTGTGTGCGCGAGAGAGAGAGAGAGAGAGAGACAATCAACAAACACTGGGAAGGTTTCAGTTCATTGAACAAAGCACCAATTTATAGAAAAATAGATTATGTTTGACTTATCTAACTGATTTTTCTGATGAATAAACGAAGATTAGTTAAGTGAATGAGGAAGACTTTGTCAATGTGGATCTTAAAAGCAGTTTTGGTTGCTCTCCTTGGAGCAAAAATGGTTGAAGGAATGTTCGGTAGATGCTTTGTTAAGGTGATAAGGAAAACTATTCCTACTAGTTGTTGGAACAAAGATGTAGGGATGCAGGTTTAAGGTTCTGGACAAACATTGCAGGGGAAAGGAGAGGAAGAACCTCTTTGAGCAGTGAGTGCTAATGAGCTGGATTCACTGCTCACGAGAGTGGTGGAAGCAGAAACCATCAATTATTTTAAAAGCAAATTGGATAAGCACTTGAAGAAAATAAACCTGCGGAGCTACAGGTAGCAAATGGCATTTGGAACTGATTGGATTATTCCATAAACAGCTTAGACTTAATGGGCTGAATAGCCTCCCTCAGAGTACCACCTCAGGGCATGGTGATTGCCAGTTCATCGACACTGATGCCATCATCTCACGTGAGAACACCATCCACCAGGTACACGGTATATATTCTTGCAACTCCGTCGAAGTTGTCTAACTGATACACTGCAGGAAAGGATGTCACAAAGCATGGTACATTGGGGAGACCATGCAGATGCTATGACAATGGATAAATGAGTACCGCTTGACGATCACCAGGCAGGAGCGTTCTCCTTCTGTCAGGAAACACTTCAGCAGTCAAGGGCATTCAGCCTCTGATCTTTGGGCAAGCGTTCTCTAAGGTGGCCTTCAAGACATATGATAGTGCAGAGTCATTGAGCAGAGGCTGATAACCAAGTTTCACATGAGAACGGCCTCAACTGGGATCTTGGGCTCATGTCACACTATCTGTAACCTGAATGATTTGTCTGAGCTTGCAAAAATCTCACTAACTGTCCTGGCTGGAGACAATACACATCTCTTTAACCTGTGCTTAATGCTCTCTCCACTCACATTGACTGCACCTGAATAAACTTGATTACGTATAAAGACTTGCATTCCAACTCACATTATCCTGTAAATTGAATTTGTGTCTATATATGCACTGTTTGTAAACAGATTCCCCACTCACTTGAAGAAGGAGTGACACTTAGAAAGCTTGTGCTACCAAATTAACCTGGTATTGAGAGACTTAGAACATAGAACATAGAATATAGAACATTACAGCACAGAACAGGCCCTTCGGCCTTCGATGTTGTGCCGACCAAAATAAAAAGCAATGCCCTCCAAACTAAACCATTCCCTTCTCTTCCATATACTTATCAATTAACCTCTTAAACGCCACCAAACTTGGCGCATCTACAACAGCTGGAGGCAGGGCATTCCACTCCCGAATCACTCTTTGAGTAAAGAACCTACCTCTGATATCCGTCCTATAACTCATACCCCTTAATTTAAAGCTGTGTCCCCTCGTGCTAGCTTTCTCCAAACTAGGAAAAAGGCTATCATTGTCCACCCTATCTAAACCTCTAATCATCTTATATGCTTCAATAAGATCCCCTCTTAGCCGCCTCCTTTCTAACGAAAACCTCAAATCCTTCAATCTCTCTTCATAGGACCTGCCCTCCATACCAGGCAACATCCTGGTAAACCTCCTCTGTACCCTCTCCAATGCCTCCACATCTTTCTTATAATGTGGGGACCAGAACTGCACACAATACTCCAAGTGCGCCGCACTAGAGTTTTGTACAGTTGCAACATGACGTTGCGGCTCTGAAATTCAATCCCCCTACCAATAAAAGCCAAGACTCCATATGCCTTCTTAACAACTTTATCCACTTGACTGCCTACTTTCAGGGATCTATTGACACACACACCAAGATCCTTCTGTTCCTCAACACTATTAAGAGCCCTACCATTAGCCCTATACTCTACACATTTATTGTTCCTGCCAAAGTGCATTACCTCACAATTTTCCACATTAAACTCCATTTGCCACCTCTCGGCCCAGCTCTGCAACTTGTCCAAGTCACTCTGTAAAGTATAACACCCCTCTTCACTATCTATCACTCCACCGACTTTAGTGTCATCTGCAAATTTACTGATCCATCCCTCAATACCCTCATCCAGATCATTTATAAAAATTACAAACAGCAGGGGCCCCAAAACCGATCCCTGAGGTACACCACTAGTAACCGAACTCCACGATGAATATCTCCCATCAACCACCACCCTCTGTCTTCTATCTGCCAGCCAATTCCTAATCCAATTAGCTAAATCACCCTCTATTCCACACATCTGCATTTTATGTAGAAGTCTTCCATGGGCCACCTTATCAAACGCCTTACTAAAGTCCATATATACTACATCAACCGCCTTACCCCCCTCCACCTCTCTGGTCACTTTCTCAAAAAACTCAATGAGGTTAGTAAGGCATGACCTACCCTTCACGAAACCATGCTGACTATCCCAATCAATTCATTTCTCTCTAAATAACTATAAATCCTATCCCTAATAATTCTCTCCAATACCTTGCCCACAACAGAAGTAAGACTCACTGGCCTATAATTCCCAGGAAGGTCTCTCTTCCCCTTCTTAAACAAGGGGACCACATTCGCTATCCTCCAGTCCTCCGGAACCACACCCGTAACCAACGAGGACCTGAAGATCAGAGCCAGAGGCTCTGCAATCTCCTCTCTTGCCTCCCAGAGAATCCTAGGGTAAATCCCGTCCGGCCCAGGGGACTTATCCAACTTCAAACCCTCGAGAATTTCTAGCACCTCCTCCCTATCTACTACAATACTTCCCAATTTGCAACCCTGTACCTCAGTGTTCTCCATAGCTACATTTCCAGCACTCTGTGTGAATACCGAAGAGAAATATTTATTCAGTGCCTCACCAATCTCTTCAGGCTCCACGCACAACTTCCCACTGCTGTCTATGACTGGCCCTTATTATGCAACTCCCACAGCAACATAGTTGACTCTTAACTGCCTTCTGAATTTGAGCCAGGAAGCCACACAAATAGAAAGTGGCTGACCACTACCTTCTCCGAGCACCAGGGATGGGCATTAAAAGCCAGCCTTGCAAGGTGACACCAATATCAATTCCGGCACTGGGTCACTATCCATGTGGAGTTTGCATGTTCTCTCCATGTCTGCATGGGTTTCCTCCAGGTGCTCCAGTTTTTCCCACAATCCAAAGATGTGCAAGTTAGGTTGATTGGCCATACTAAATTAACCCTAGTGTCAGGGGGATTAACTGGGTAAATGAATGGTATTTCAGAAATAGGGTCTGGGTGGGGTCATGGTTGGCATAGACTCAATGGGCCAAATGGCCTCCTTCAGTACTATAGGGATTCTATGTAATATCCTGAGGGTGAATTCAAAAGAACATGCCAGTTCAGAGGGAAGTGGTGATACTGGTGCACTGTATCACGACCCCAGTATATGGGGAAACAGAGACTACAAAAGGACAACAGCAACTCTGAAGTAGGTGATGAACAAATCATGAAATAATAAAATGTCAGTGGCAACACACCCTGAAACAAACTCTTATTTCTCTGGGAATTCCCCAAGGCTTGTTAACTAAAGTAAGCTCTCAGCTGTCGCCAGAATTGGGTTGGCAAGGCCCAAGCTATTGCTACAGCCTCTTAACCTCTCCCTCTCTTTCCTGCAGATACCTTTACAAGAAATGATTTTCACCAGAAGTGTTCAAACATTGTGAAACACAGGAAAGATAACTGGCATCCAACTGACTTTCCAGAATATTTAAACAATTTGGTGTCAAAACACAGGTTCATTGATACCAGAAATAGAACAAGTAGAGGGACAACAAAAAGAGCAGTTAGAAGTCATCACCAACGGCAACCTATATTTAAACATCACCTTTAACAAAGTAAAACCACCCCAAGTTGCTTCACAGGAGTAATTGCCAAACAAAATCTGATTCCTGGCCAAAAAGTTTCACCAGGTTGATTCCAGAGATGAGGAGTTAGTTTATGAGGAGAGATTGAGTAAAATGGGCCTGTATTCATTGGAGTTTAGAAGGTTGAGGAGAGATGTTATAGAGACATATAAGATAATGAAGGAGCTAGACAGGATAGAAGCAGCGAGGTTATTTCCACTTACAATGGAAACAACTAAGGGGCATAGCCTCAAAATACAATTTAGAACAGAGTTGAGGAGGAACTTTTTCTCCTAAAGAGTAGTGAATCTTTGGAATTCTCTGCCCAATGAAGCAGTAGAAGCTACCTCATTAAATGTATTTAAGTCTCAGATAGATAGATTTTTAACCAATAAGGAAGTTAAAGGTTATGGGGAGGGGCAGGTAAGTGGAAATGAACCCGCTATAAGATCAGCCATGATCTTGTTGAATGGCAGAGCAGGCTCAAGGGGCTGGATGGCCTACTCCTGCTCCTATTTCTTATGCTCTTATGTAAATGAGGAGACACAGGAACAGGAGGGAAGCAAAAGGATGGTCAAAGACATCGGTGTTGAAAGGAGAAATGCAAGGTAGACTAGGTGGAAAACGTTAGCGAGACAACTTCAGAGTTTAGGGCCTAAATCAGGATTTCCCCAAATTGTGAGATATGATCCCACATTTTTGAGGTTGCGAGCTCCAAGGCCACAATTACGACCAATTTCTGTTGGCTGTAGGGTATTTTAAAATCCTCACTCTATTATTTGTGGATGTGGGCTACTGTCTGAGGTGCAATTGCTGCCACAAAACACCTTTGAATAGGTAGGTGTTTGATTACTTCTGTAATTTTCTAACTCTTGTTCTCCCACTCCGCCCAACAATTGAAACTTCCCCTTGTCGCCCACCAGCAACTTCCATCCCAAGCTGGGTAATTCTCAGACAACAATCCCCCAACCCCTTGCCCTCAGCCCCAATTCCCCACTCCCACCAAACCCAAAGTTAAAGTTTTGAAATTTATTAGTGTCAAAAGTACATTTACATGCACACTGCAATGAAGTTACTGCAAAAACCCACAAGTTGCCACATTCTGGCCACTGGGTACACTGAGGGAGAATTTAGCACAGCCAACGCACCTAACTAGCTTGTCTTTCAGATTGTGGGAGGAAACCAGAGCATCCAGAGGAAACTCACACAGACAGAGTGTGCAGACTCCATACTGACATACTAAGAAAGAGCCAGTCCAACATAAGTACATTTTGCTGCATATCTTGTAAGATTTCCTTCTGTAGGTTGCATTGCTCATTTCACAGCATGGCTAGCAAACAATTCTGTTGTGTAGCTATTTTTCTCCATTTAGAAATGAGAATATTTTGATATTTCTTCATAGCACAGCCTGTTGAATAAGTTCATGGCAGATTGATCTCCACATTCAGGATTAATAGCCCCAGGTTTATGAATAGTTGGAAAGAGGCTGGAATGCTGTTTAAAAGTTCTCCGAGGAAAAAAACAGCAAGAGACAGTCACCCAAGTCGGCAATTGAACCACATTCAGTTTGGGATTACACAAAGTTTGAGGCATTAAAATGAGTTCAGTCAGAAAAAAATGAATTGAGGAAGTTGTTAACAGGAAGAAGGCTCAAAGTGCTTAAAGAGGTGCTCTGCAAATGGGACAGGGGACAGAGAAAAAATTGACAGATTCAAAACATCAAAGTTTAGATGTACGGCAAGGCTAAAAGAAATTTGGGAGAGAAAATGCTGGAAAATCTCAGCAGGTCTGGCAGCATCTGTGGGGAAAGAAAAGAGCTGATGTTTTGGGTCTCAACGACCCTTTGTCAAAGCTTTGACAAAAGGCCATCCAGATGTGAAACATCAGCTCTTCGCTCTCTTTACAGATGCTGCCACA